>JAECXH010000114.1:24585623-25240712 GCA_018152175.1 Drosophila jambulina | reverse complement strand
CGACTCTGTTACAGCTGCTCACTATCGGTTGCTCCGATGCAGCTGCAGCTGGAGTGCAATAAATGGCAATTATAATCCTCATACTGTGTATGAGGTTTGGTATATATTTTTCTGATGTTTCATCCATGTGTTGTTAAGGTACATTTTTTGTTAGTACAGGTTCTTCACTTAATAAATAAAATAAAAAAAAAAAATAAAAATAAATGGCAACGCACTGTTTACATATTAATTAAAGTGCATACTTTCAGGCCAAAATACATATATGGGTTACAACGCTTCAGGCCCGTTACAAGGTAGTGGGCATTTGTAAGGAATGTGTGTCCTAGTCTGAGTCGGTTGATAATTATTTGTTCTCTTCTATTAAGGGAAGAGTTTTTCAAGGGCTGGTTTGTGGTTGAGAGATTGCTGATGTCTTGGTACCAGTCGGACGTTTGTAGTTGCGATTGATTTCGTTTAAGTGCTAATTTTAAAAGGAGATGTGTGTCATTATGGTTGTGGTTAGGGGTGTAGATTAAGGGCGATTTGGCCGCGAGTTTGGCTGCTTTATCAGCATTTTCATTGCCAGCTATCCCCATGTGCCCGGGAATCCAGATTATTTTAATTTTTGGAAAGTGTTGGGTGATCATGTTCCTAATGTAGGTTGGGTAGTAATCGTGGTTGTTGTGATTTGTGACCGCGGAGACAGAAGAAAGAGAGTCAGTGCAAATGGCATATTTGCCAGGCGATTTGGTACAGATACGAATGGCCTCCTGGATCGCTATCATCTCGCTCGAAAGAACAGAGGAGAAGATAGGTAGGAGTCCGGTTTTGATGGTTTCGCATTCGTCAGTAACGCTGTAAGTTGTTACTCCACCGGATTTAGAGCCGTCTGTATAAATAAAGTTGTGGTTAGGGTAGGAGGATTTGAGGGAGTGGAAAAGTTGTTGGAATTCAATTGGGGCTGTAGAGTTTTTATTGAGTCTTGAAAGGGATGTGTTGGTGGCTTTGAGGACATTTAACATATTAAATTTTTTGCATTTATTTTTCTTTATTGGAAGGTATGGAAAGTTGTAGGACTTGCATATTTTGACTATTACATCTAATGTACTGGCATATCTATGCGACCTTTTTATGGGTTTGGTGAGAGTTTTTAGTGGGGTGTCTATTGCTTGGACTAAGTTTTTGGAGAGTTTGCCTGTGAGATAGTCTCTTCTGTGTTCTATTGTATTAATGTTGGCTTCTGCCAGTAAGTTTGTGGGTGTGGTGCGGAAAGCTCCCAGTGCTGATCTAATTGCAGAGTTAAGAGGGGTTTTTAGGCTATTGAGTTGCGATTTGGGTGCGCGTCCATATATGGGAAGGCAGAAGTCTATTTTTGAAACTATTATTGATTTGACTATTTGAATAAGGGTTGATTTGTCGGTGTTGTATTTTAGAGAGGATAGATGTTTAATTATTTCAAGGGGCTTGGCAAGTTCAGATTTTAATTTGTTAATGTGAGAGTTCCATTTGTATCTGTGGTTTACTGTAAGACCTAGGATTTTAAGAGTGTTTGTGGTTGAAATGTTTGTGTCGCCTGATATTATTTTAGCTCTGCAATTATGTTTGCGGCAGATGTGAAGTGTTTTGCACTTTTCAACTGAGAGCACTGATCCAGATTGTGAACACCATTCGTCAATACGTTTGAAGGTTGTGGAGAGGTTGGTAGTGGGATTTTTATGTCTATTGTGTTGGATGATAAGGTGAAAGTCGTCGGCGTAAGCGCAGAATTTTATTTCTTTTGTGAGTGATATGATGTTGGACAGGGAGTTGTAAGCTATAAGGAAAAGTATGACTGAAATTGGTGAGCCTTGCGGAATGCCGTTGTTCAGGGGGAAAGTGCTAGAAAAAAATTTTCCTGTTTTGGCAATGATTTTTCTGTTTGTCATAAAGTTCTTTATGTAGTTTATTAATCTCTGTCCTATTTTCCAGTTGTGAAGTTGGTGTATGAGGGTGTGAATGCCTATTCTATCAAATGCTTTAGTAAAGTCTAATGATATGATAGAAAGGTGCTTTTTAAGCGCAATGGATCTGTAGGCTAGGTGGTCTACGTAGAGTAGACTATTTAGAACAGATTTGCCTCTTTTAAAGCCGAATTGGCTGTTGTGTATGAGATCGTTATTTAAAACGAACCACCACAATCTTTTAGCCATGATTTTGCCTAGGACTTTAGCTAGACAAGGGTTTAAGGAGATGGGTCTATACGATGATATATCTGTTTTGGGTTTTTGCGGTTTGGCTATGGGTAAAACAAGACTAAGTTTAAATGATTGGGGGATGTGGCTGGAGAGAATTTTATTAAAGTGGTTAATAATTCTATATTTAACGGCGATAGGTAGGTTTTTGATCATTGGGTATGAAATTCGGTCGAGACCTGGCGTGTTCCCTCTTAGGGAGTTTAATGCAGATGAGAACTCTATGAGGGAAATGTCTTTTTCAATTTCTAAGGCTGCGCTTGAGGGGAGGTATGTTGGGCTTGGATTCAGGTGGTGTTTGTTAAGGCGGAATTGGGCTGAAAAATTATTGTCTTCAGCTTGTTATGACCAAGTTTGGGCAAATGCGTTTGCGATTTCGGTTGGGTCGGTTGTTTCTGTGGGGTTACATATGCAGTGAATGTGATTTTGTGAGTGGAGGCCGCAGAGTCTTTTTATGTTTGCCCAAGTTTTCGTAGGGTGTGAAAATTGGTTAATAGACATTTGTAAATTTTTGAATTGATTCCTTTTTTGCATCCCTAACAGCTCTTTTTAGTTTTGCGTTAGCTTTTTTGTATTCGATGTTGTTAAAGTTATTTATTTCTCTTTTTAATTTGTTCCATTTTTTGCTTTTGTTCTTTTTAAGAAGTGTTAGGTCCTTGTTCCACCAGGGAACAGTGCGGCTTAGGGTAAAGGTGGAGTTTTAATTATAATTATATTTTTATATTATTTATTTATATTTTTAAATATAATTATTTTTTTAATAAGGCCTGCTTCCCGATTCACGTTTGTGCTTGGTTGAAATTGTTCTGCGCTGTTAAGATTGTTTGCAATTTTTCTGAAAAGGTCCCAGTCCGCTGATTGGACTTTAAACGTGGGTTTTGAAGTGAAGGTGGAAGAGGTATGATTGTTGAACATGGAAATTAGTATAGGAAAGTGATCACTACCATAGAGGTCATCCAACACTTTCCAATGTATTTCTGGGGCTATGTAGGCTGAGGCAAAGGATAGATCTATGTGTGTGAAGGTTTTATGGGTTGAAAAATGAGTGGGGGATTTGTCGTTTAGAAGAATGTAGTCAGATTTGTCTATGTATTGGGCTATTGTTTTCCCTCTACTGTTTTGTTTTGGTGAACCCCAGTAGGGGTGTCAACTGTTGAAGTCACCCAGCACTAATGTGTGGGCGTTTACCGGGTCGAGGATGTTCTCTAAGTTTTTAGTATTAAAGGTTTTGGAAGGTGCTATGTAGGCGGAAATTACTTTAAATTTAATTTTTGAATGTACATTGACTCCGACTGCTTCGAAGTCAGTGTTTAGTGAGATTTGGTTTTGGGCAGAGCTCGCAAATAACTGTTAACCGATTCGTGCGGTCTCAAAATAGGAGTTCTTCAGTCAGACTTTGAGCAAAAAGTCTCAGAGCAACCGATTGAATTGCTCGTACACAAATTTTGTTCGCGCTCGACCGAAGAACAGTTTTTTCTGTTTTGTTTCGGTCCGCTCATTCTCGGACCGTTTGCTCGCGATCGACGATTCAAAAAGTCTTTTGCGCATGTCTGTGTGTATGTGAAGTTTCGTGGGTTGTACGCGTCATTAGGCTTTGTGAATCTCGCTTGTGCACATTAAGCAATCGCAAAATGGGACGCGAATTAAATAAGAAAGTGTTGGAATACCCCTATTCAACTATCAAAAATACCATTTAACGATTTATCGATTTAAGCATTTAATACGGGCACACTGAAGTGTCATCGTTCTCTTTTCTTCCTGACTTCGTCGAGTGTACATGTGGTGTGGTGTGAGCAGAAGAAATAAAGAAAATAACTAATGAAATAATATAATATAAAAGATCTAACGTTTTTCTTTTCATTTGTTAATAATAAAACGGTGTTTAGTTATATACAAGTACATATTCCAACAGGTTATGGGCCCAGTCCATGCCTTATAGAAGTTTCATATATATATACCATTGCATATTCTTGTGAAATTCATTTTTCTGCGAAGTCTCTATACCATTGCTACGTGTTGTGAAATTCCTTTGTGCGTGTGTAAGGAGATAGAAGAAGTAATGGAGAAATCGAAGCGAAACATAAAACCGTTTAATGGAGAGAAATACTCTGTTTGGAAGTTTCGAGTTCGCTTATTACTTGCAGAATTAGATATTCTTAAAGTTGTAGATGAGGAAAAGCTAATAGAAGTGCAAAGAGTGTGCTCATTGAGCACTTAAGTGATTCGTTTTTAAATTTCGCGTCTAGTGACGTCACAGCTCGTGAAATTCTTAAGAATCTAGATGCTGTATACGAACGAAAAAGTCTAGCTTCACAATTGTCAGTGCGCAAGCGACTTCTGACACTAAAACATTCCGGCGAGATGCCACTATTAAATTTTTTCATTGTTTTTGACGAATTAATTAGTGAATTATTAGCTGCAGGCGCAAAGATTGAGGAAATGGACAAAGTGTCACATTTATTACTCACACTACCTTCGTCATACAATGGGGTCATTACAGCAATCGAAACGCTGTCCGAGGAAAACTTGACTTTAGGTTTCGTTAAAAATAGGCTATTGGATCATGAAATTAAAGTTAGAAGTGATCTGAAGGATACAAGCAAAAAGGTTATGAAAGCGGTAGCTCAGAATAATAATAATAACTTTAATAATAACAATAACTTTAATAATAATAAACAAAAGTATCATTTCAGAGTGACAAAATCAGTAAGCGAAGGTAGACGTAAGCCATTAGGCAATATTAAATGTCACCACTGTGGTAGATTAGGGCATATTAATAAAGATTGTTATCACCTTAAAAGAATAATGAATCTAAATAAAAATAATAATACAAATGAAAAAGAAAACGACAATAGACAAGCACAAATCACCACATCACATGGAGTTGCATTCATGTTAAGCAACTGTGTAATGGATATATACAACTTTATCCTTGATTCTGGCGCCAGTGACCACTTAATAAATAATGATTCCCTGTATGCTGATTGTATGGACCTGGAGCCGCCATTAAGGATCGCTGTGGCTAAGCAAGGCCAATTCATTTATGCCACGAAACGTGGTGTTGTACGATTGAAGAACGATTATGAAATAACACTGGAGGATGTATTGTATTGCAAGGAGGCTACTGGAAATCTCATATCGGTCAAACGGCTATAGGAGGCTGGTTTGACAACCCAGTTTGACAGTGATGGTGTCACTATATCGAAGAATGGAATGACAATCATAAAGGATTCAAGTATGTTAAACAATGTACCAATTATTAAATTGCAAGCATATATTGCTTGTAAAGAATCCAATAATTATAGATTATGGCATGAGAGGTTTGGGCATATTAGCAATGCTAAACTATTAGAAATAAAGAAAAACAACTTATTCAATGACACAAGCCTTATTAATAGTTTAAAGTTATCAGAGGAAATATGTGAACCTTGTTTGAGTGGAAAGCAAGCTAGGCTTCCGTTTAACCAATTTAAGGATAAAAAACATATTACGAGACCCCTGTTTATAATACATTCTGACGTGTATGAACCTATTACACCCGTTTCTTTAGATGAGAAAAACTATTTTGTTATTTTTGTGGATGAATTCACACATTACTGTGTCACATACTTGATTCAGCATAAGTCAGATGTATTCAATATGTTTAAAGATTTTGTAGCGACAAGTGAAGCACACTTTTATCTCAAAGTAGTTTATTTGTATATTGATAACGGTAGAGAATATTTATCAAATGAAATGCGTAATTTCTGTGTTAAGAAAGGAATCACTTATCACCTGACAGTTCCACACACACCTCAATTAAATGGTGTATCTGAACGAATGATACGAACCATTACAGAGAAAGCCCGTGCCATGGTTAACGGTGCACAATTAGATAAAAGCTTCTGGGGTGAAGCAGTGTTGACTGCAACATACCTTATTAATAGAATTCCAAGTAGAGCATAAAAAGGGGACCCCATATGAGATGTGGCATAATAAAAAGCCAAATTTAAAATACTTGAAAGTTTTTGGTTCAACCGTATATGTGCATAATAAGCAAAAAAACGGTAAATTTGATGATAAATCAAAGAAATGTATTCTTGTGGGATACGAAGCAAATGGTTATAGGTTATGGGATTCTATTAATAGCAAATTCATTACAGCTAGAGATGTTGTTGTCGATGAGTCCAATATGGTTAATTCCAGAGCCATCAAATATGAAAGTTTCCCGAATGATAGTAAGGAAAATAAAAGCTTCCTGAATGATAGTAAGGAAAGTGAAAATGTCCCGAATGATAGTAAGGACAGTGAAAATATCCTGAATGAGAGTAAGGAAAGTGAAAATATCCTGAATGAGAGTAAGGACAGTGAAAATATCCTGAATGAGAGTAAGGACAGTGAAAATATCCTTAATTAGAGTAAGGAAAGTGAAAATATCCTGAATGAGAGTTAGGAATGTGAAGAAATGAAATTTCCGAATGAGAGTAAGAAAAGAAAGCAAGTTGATCCTCTGAATGAGAGTAAGAGAGATCTTGATGGAATAGACAACAATAGGAATGATGTTGTAACAAATAGAAGAAGTGAAAGGTTAAAGAAAAAGCCACATATATCATACAAAGAAGATGAAAGTGAAAAATTTGTTTTAAATGCTCATGCAATTTTTAATGATGTCCCAAATAGTTTTGATGAAATTAAAAGTAGAAGCGATAGAAGTTGTTGGGAAGAAGCTATAAAAGCTGAACTGAGTGCTCATGAGTTAAACAATACTTGGACAATAACAAAGAAGCCTAAAGATAAAAATATTTTTGATAGTAAATGGGTATTTTCTGTCAAACATGACGAAATGGGAAACCCAATTAGATACAAAGCTAGATTAGTAGCTCGAGGTTTTACTCAAAAATATTTGATATTTTTGATTATGAGGAAACATTTGCCCCTGTTGCCAGAGTTTCAAGTTTCAGATTCCTGCTATCATTAGCAGTGCAATATAATTTGAAAGTCCATCAAATGGATGTTAAAACAGCCTTTTTAAACGGTGTGTTAAAAGAAGATATTTACATGAAACTTCCTCAAGGTGTGTTGTGTGACGGTGATAATGTGTGTAAGCTAAATAAGGCAATTTATGGGCTCAAACATGCAGCTAGATGCTGGTTTGAGGTTTTTGAAAAAGTCCTAAAAGAATGCGATTTTATAAACTCCCCAGTTGATCGCTGTATATATATTCTTGATAAAGGGAACATTAGAGAAAACAAATATGTTTTATTATATGTTGATGATGTGGTCATAGCTACATACGATACAAATAAAATGAATAATTTTAAAAAATTTTTAATGGAAAAGTTTAGAATGACTGACTTGAAAGAAATCCGACATTTCATAGGCATA
Source organism: Drosophila jambulina (assembly GCA_018152175.1). Classification (NCBI taxonomy): domain Eukaryota; kingdom Metazoa; phylum Arthropoda; class Insecta; order Diptera; family Drosophilidae; genus Drosophila; species Drosophila jambulina. The sequence goes on along the minus strand of JAECXH010000114.1, from coordinate 25,233,138 downwards.
AGAGTAGAAATATGCAAAAATAAAATTTTGTTGAGTCAATCTGCCTACATTAAGCGATTTATAGATAAATTTAATATGAGTGATTGTAATCCGGTCAATACCCCTCTATTATCTAAACTAAATTACGATGCGCTTAACTCAGATGAAAGCTGTAGCGCACCATGTCGTAATCTTATTGGATGCCTAATGTACGTAATGCTATGTACACGACCCGACTTGACTACTGCAGTAAATATATTGAGCAGATATAGCAGTAAAAATAATTCAGAACTATGGCAATGCTTAAAAAGGGTTCTCAGATATTTGAAGGGTACCATTGACTTGAAACTGGTTTTTAAGAGAAATGAAATGTTTCAAAATATATTAGTTGGTTATGTTGATTCTGACTGGGGGGGGCAATGATATTGATCGAAAAAGCACAACAGGTTATCCATTTAATATGTTCGAATCAAATTTAATCTGCTGGAATACAAAAAGGCAAAACTCAGTAGCAGCCTCATCAACTGAAGCTGAGTATATGGCTCTGTATGAAGCCGTAAGAGAGGCTTTATGGTTGAAGTCCCTTCTAAATAGTGTCCATATTAGAATTGAAACACCAATTAAAATTTATGAGGACAACCAAGGTTGTATAAGCATAGCTAATAACCCATCATGCCATAAGAGAACAAAACATATTGATATTAAATATCATTTTGTAAGAGAGCGAGTTGAATTTAATGAAATTTGTCTTGAGTATATTTCGACAGATAACCAAATAGCAGATGTTTTCACCAAGCCATTGCCAGCGGCCAGATTCATGAAAATGCGAGAGAAACTTGGACTACATAAAGATACAGATATCTAAATGAGCGTTGATGCTGTAAATGAATTTTTTTTTATCTCAATATTATACATTTAACTTTATATCAATAAGTCCTTGAATATTACTTTGAATATTAGACACTGAAGTCATCATGTAAATTTTAATTTAACGTAAATGAATATGAATATTACTTTGTTAACAAATTAGTTAATAAGTGATCTGATCGGGTTTTTCTGGGTTTCCCCGTATCCTTGCAGCAAATTTGTTATGAATGTTATTTTTGAGGGGGGCGTGTTGGAATACCCCTATTCAACTATCAAAAATACCATTTAACGATTTATCGATTTAAGCATTTAATACGGGCACACTGAAGTGTCATCGTTCTCTTTTCTTCCTGACTTCGTCGAGTGTACATGTGGTGTGGTGTGAGCAGAAGAAATAAAGAAAATAACTAATAAAATAATATAATATAAAAGATCTAACGTTTTTCTTTTCATTTGTTAATAATAAAACGGTGTTTAGTTATATACAAGAACATATTCCAACAGAAAGTGCATCAATTTTTTGCATTTAATTCACTTAATAATAAATCGGTGTGCAAAGTATGCGGCGTAAAATTAGCAGGCATCCACTCAACAAATTTGAAACGCCATCTAACAACAAAGCATGGTGAAATATTTAAAGAGTGCGGTAGCGAAGATGTAGCGAAACGAAGACAAATTGTTGAAAAGACTTTTTAAAATGACTTTTTCAGTCAATCGGTCTTTTAATAAGTCTCTCTGCGCGAGCGCCACTCGTATCTCTCATTGTGCGATGCTCGGTACACAATCGTTTCACGATCAGCTCATCGTTATGCGCTCAACAGAAAACCAAAACAAAAAGAAGCAAAGTCTGCTGCTCAGAGAGAGAACGAGACTGCATGCTTTTTTTTCGGTTGTTCTCGCGAGCAGAGCGTAAGGAAAAAAACGGTTAACAGTTATTTGCGAGCTCTGGTTTTGGGTTATAGAGTTGTGGATTAGGAGGGCGGTGCCGCCAAAGCTATTGCTGTTGTTGACACTGGTGTGGAGTGTGTAGTTGATTGGGGTAGGGAGTGTGTAAAGGTTTGTTATATGGGTTTCCTGTAGTGCTATAATGTGTGGGCTTTGGGCTTTAATTAGTGTTTGTAGTTCTGGGTAGTTATTTCTATATCCATGTATATTCCATTGAATAATTTTGAGCATATCGGTTTAATTGGTTGGAAGGGATGCTTATCGACGTAAAGTTATTAATAAATTAAATCTAATTAATTTAATGTTCTTGAGTTATCGATTCAATAGTGGATAGAGATTTTAGTTTTGCTCTAGTTCAAATTGAGCTTTGTTCGGTTTTCAGGAGTCGCTTGGTTTTGTTCGATGTGTTTAATGGGAGGATTTTCGCAGGTTTCTTAGTAGAGGGGCCGGGCCGGGGTGTGGTGGTTGTTTGTGAATCTGCTGACATGGGTTCGTCTGAGTTGAGGCTCGTTTCGGTGGGTAGGATGAATTCGTTTGGTGTGTAGCTTACTGTTTTCCTGCTGGTTGATGGTTGTGTTCGGATTGCGTTTGTTGTGTTTGCTTTCGAAATCGAATAAATTCGACGGTAACTTAAAAAAAAACTCTTGTGCTCCCCAACGAATTTGTGCTAACATGGACGGTACCTCAATCGAAAGGGAAAATTATTCCCTAATTTCGAATTAAATTTCAATAAGATCCCAACGTCAGATTTTGAGAAATTTCCGCGGTTCTCTTTAGTGACCCTCTTATTGGCATTTTACGATGGGATCGTCTCCCACGCCTTATCGATATTCGGCATTGATCGACAGTCTAGCAATTCTAAATTTTAATTTTAATTTTTACGGTCAGGGCGGATCTCGGGGAGGTCCGCGCGGTGGTCTCCGCGGTGGGCGGCGTGGCGGTTTGCGTGGAGGTCCGCGTGGCGGTCCCCAAGGTGGAGCGGGGCAGGCACAGTGCCAAGGAGCTGTGGCTCTCAACCGCCACCAGCGGGTGGCAGGGCGGCGAGAAATGTACCTGCTGCCCAACAAAGGCAGGTTCCAGGGTGGGTGATGAAGGCCCTGCGTCCAGCCCAGCAGCAACAAAAGCAGCAGCAAGAAGTGGCAGCAGCACCTGTTGTGGGGCAGAAGTCCAAGAACAGGCAGCCACACAACAGTTGCAGGCATGGCAGCAACAGCAACAAGTGGCAGCAGCACCTGTTGTGGGGCAGGAAGGCCAAGAGCTGGCAGCACCACAACTTATTGAGGCTCTGGGCCAACTTATAGGCCTATTAGGCGGACAGCAGCAGCACCTGCTGCAACCTCAGCAGCAGCAAGAACAACAGCAGCTGGAGGAGGTTCAGCCACAGCAGGAACAGGAGGCAGAGCAGCAGCAGCCGCAAAATAATATTAAAAAAAAATAATAATAAATATAAAAATAAAAAATTTTCTAAATGTACATCGTTTTATCTATTTAGAGCAGAGACGGGCACGCGATCTAACGGTTTGGGCCAGAAAAAAAAAACAACAACAACCCTCAGCGTCGCGACGCGTCGCAGCCACGGGTTGTGTTTTTGCAAGCTCGCACATTTCCAGAAAAAGACCCAACACTTTTAATGAAATGAATGGAAAAATTCCACTTTTCAGAAGATTTTGTGGTGAGCCATTCATCTCTGTTTTTAAGCCAAGATCATTTCTGCCCAGATGATATTTTGATAAAATATCTGAGACGAGGAACAAATCGCAATCTAGTCAAAGGAAACAGTTGCGATAATGATGAAATTTATTTTAATGCTGTAAGGTCACGTCCACGAAAAAGATACCGCTCACAGTCACCTGCTGAACTTTGTCGTCAATGTCATAAGAGCACAAAAACGCTGAAATGTTAAAAAAAAAAATATTTAGCTTTTAAAATTGTCTGAGGCAAATGAGAATAAAACTGTCTTCCCACAGAGTCCATCAGTGTGAGACAGTTGGGATTTATAGCCAGCTGTGAAACTTGTGTTCCCATAGAGCTACATCTGCATCTACCGTCGGATAACCGCTGATCGGAACAGCTGTGTGTCATTAATGTCAATAAAATCGGACGACTGCGACGAATTGGAAACTTCCGAAATTATTACTTCTAAAAAAGTGCAAATTCCACGGAGAGTGGATGGTGGTAGGTACTCTTAAGCTGCATTAAAGGTTCATATTAACTAGGCGTTTTATAATATATAGAAAGGATTTGGGACATTTTGGGAAAAGGATATACCGGAAAACACCCAGGAGTTCTTCAAAGAGAGCTTTCGGATGGAGAAGCGTACCTTTTCGTTTTTGGAAAATCGGTTGGGAGTTCTGCGGAAGCAGGATACCAATTGGCGAGATGCAATTCCTCTTGAAAAGAGGATTGCTATCGCCTTGTACACATTTTGATCTTCCTCTGAGTATCGTGCCGTTGGGAGACTATTCGGTGTTGCTCCTAACACCGTTTGCAAAATTCTACATGAATTCTGTCGGGCTGTCATTGCCGAACTTTCCGGCGAATTTATGTCCCCCGACTATTTGACTCCAGAAAAAGTAGACGAGTGCGTCAAGGGTTTCGAACAAATCGGATTTCCTCAGTGTCTAGGAGCAATTGGCAAGTAATCAATTCATTAAATAAATTCAAGTTTATAATAATATACATATATATATATATATTCCAGATGGGTGCCATATTGAAATAAAACCGTCTGCGGCAGATGCAGTCGATCATCTTAACTATACAGGTTGGTACTCGATTGTACTATTTGCTCTGGTGGATTACAGGAAATGACTGATTCTAAAAAAGAATGAATATTAACTTGTGATGAAGTTGCAATAAAAAAACACTTAAAGTACAATTCCTCTGTTGACGTAATTGATGGCTTAGAGCATTTACTTGAACGCTCTAATAAAATGGGAAGCCACATTTTCGTATTTGCTATGCGGGGTGTTTTAAAAAATGGAAATTTATATTAAACTATTATGTGCCAGAGACAAATATGAAAGAAAAACCTTATTTATAAAAAAAAAACAACACAAACGAAACACCTGACGGATTAGTTGATTTTGATGTTATATGAGAGGTATACCAATTAGAACAGGGGTCAGTAACGAGAATGACTAAATTAACAAGAAGTCACGTTAATCCAAATAGATTTGAGTTAATGCGGGTATGTTTGGATTTAGTTACCCTGTTGCTGCAGTAATTGAATAGTGTAACCAAAACAAGCAACTCCATAGAAATAGTTCCGAAGTGCAGGATTTGCCCAAAGGGTTAATGATTACTTTGATTGCCTGTATAGCGGAGTATTAACAGACAAAAACCCGATGGAATGCGCCCTTAAAATTAACAATATTGTTTGGAATAAACTGAAGAAAATGGAGGAATACCTAAAGAACGTTAAATACCAAGGAAATAATATAAATTGTCTAGATGGCTTGCTCCAAACTACTGAGGCTATGTTTGGACTCATCAAAGATCTATTTAAAGACCACACGGATCACTTCATCTTTTTAACCAGTCGAGTTAAACAAGATCCGCTTGAAAATATATTTGCGTGCGTTCGCGCAAAAGGTGGTAACTGTAGAAACCCTTCAGTTAACCCTTCCACCTGGCGCTAGTTACGCAAGTGGGAGACTCGAACAAATTCTCTTCAAGCCGCCAAATGTGTACTTCATAACCAAAATATACCATTGCAATGTAGCACCAACAGGTAACGTATGTGTAGATAACCTGAACTGACTGTATCCGCGGTATTAGTATGCATTATATATATCCCTTTTGGGCGATCCTGACCAAGATGATTCCGATTGCAGCAACATTTACTGGAAAGCAACCCAAAAATGGAGTCGCAAACGATAAAGACAATTAAAGACAATCAATTAAAATTTTTGAGGAACACTGATTTTGAATGAAATTGATTTACAATATAATACTGATCCCAAAATATTGCTTTATCATATTGTGATCAACCGTAGTCGCCAGGTCAAAGAAATTGCCAAATTAGACAGAGAGGTTAGTGAGATGTTGACCAGGGAAACATTTATATTATCGAAAAGGCTTTGTCGCGCCCCATGCGCTTCAGAAAAAGAGTGATGAATCAACCTCAAATCACAAAGAATTTACCAACATCAAATATAACGACTAATAAAATAAAAACGAATATAACTTTATTATTTGGTCCAGCCGAAATAAGTATGCGGCTTTCCTCACCCGGTCACTGCAGAACGACCGAGTGAAATTTGTGGGCTGTGGTCCGCCTTATATAGGGCCCTGGCGAGGCTTAGGGTGCCCGCCGCCTGTGAGGAATTTGCCATATTAGTGTGGCCAATGGCTTTTCGGTCCAGTATGATAGCGCGCGCGTTTAATTTCTTCTTTTATTTAGCTTTTTTATTTAATTATACAAAAGTAGTTGTACAGGATGCTGACCCTTTCGTACTTCTCAGCCTTAATTTCAATCGTTAGGTTGTAGTGTCCGTAGTATCGAGTGGTAGTGGCAGCCTAGCGATAGGTGGCACCGTTAATAAAAATGCATTGGGCAGCACTCAATTTTAATCGTTAAGTTTTGTTGTTTTTTTCGCTATGTCCGTCAAATTAGCGTCGATGAGTTAGCATCGAAATAGAAGACATTCCTTATGTCATTAGTTTTAGCAACTGTTCGGGCGAGATCCAACATAGCGGTTGCAGTTGCTTCTTCTGGAATAGCAGCCACATTGTTAGAAGGATGCCGTACGGCTCATTCAGCATTCAAATTACCGTTAAATCTTCAAACTATTGAAGAACCAACGTGTAATATTGCAAAACACTCAGCAATGGCCAAAGTTTTAGCGACATCGAAAATCATCATCTGGGACGAATGCACAATGGCGCATAAACGTGCATTAGAAGCACTTAACCGAACATTAAAAGATTTACGCAATGACTCGAGATGTTTTGGAGGAGCAATGATTTTACTGTCTGGTGATTTCCGCCAAATACTGCCAGTAATTCCAAGATCTACGGCTGCCGACGAAATAAACGCTTGCCTCAAATCGTCAAATCTATGGCGCTATGTGAAGAAACTGCAGCTGACAACAAACATGAGAGTTACATTGCTTAATGATACATCTGCTGAAGATTTCTCGGAGCAATTGCTGACTATCGGTAATGGTGAAGTACCTGTCGATGAATCGAGCGGATTAATATCATTTCCAATGTAATTTTGTCTCATCAAAAGACGAACTTATCAACAATGTATTTCCAAATATTATTTCTAACTACAAAAATAATGAATGGTTGAGTGAGCGAGCAATTTTAGCGGCTAAGAATAAAGATGTAGATGACCTGAACTACATAATTCAAAATAAGATCATTGGAACAATGCATTCATTCAAATCTATTGACTGCGTCACAAATGAAGATGAAGCCACCAACTATCCAATTGAATTTTTAAACTCTTTGGACGTGCCTGGCTTACCACCGCACAATTTACGCCTAAAGGTTGGCTCCGTAGTAATCATGCTTCGAAACATAAACCAACCAAAACTGTGCAACGGTACGCGTTTGGTGGTTAGTAAATTGATGAACAATGTAATTTACGCTACGATAATGATAGGAAAATTCAAAGGTGAGAAAGTTCTCATTCCGAGGATCCCGATGATCCCAACTGATATGCCGTTTAAATTGAAAAGACTTCAATTTCCGATACGTCTTGAATTTGCCATGACAATCAACAAATCACAAGGCCAATCCTTAAAAGTTTGTGGTTTAAATCTAGAACATTCATGTTTTTCCCATGGTCAATTATACGTGGCATGTTCACGGGTAGGAAGACCATCTGCGTTGTTTGTTTTTGCGCCTGATAATAAAACAAAAAATGTCGTGTATCACAAGGTGCTTAAGTGAAGAGCAACCTATGTACTAAAATACAGAAATAATAATGAATGATTAATGTAGTTATTTAATTTTATTTTGTATTTTTTCGAATAAAATAAAGAAAAAAACTGCTTATTTATTGCCATTAAGGCGGAACAAAGTTCGCCGGGTCAGCTAGTATATATATATATTCCAGATGGGTGCCATATTGAAATAAAACCGTCTGCGGCAGATGCAGTCGATCATCTTAACTATACAGGTTGGTACTCGATTGTACTATTTGCTCTGGTGGATTACAGGAAATGACTGATTCTAAAAAAGAATGAATATTAACTTGTGATGAAGTTGCAATAAAAAAACACTTAAAGTACAATTCCTCTGTTGACGTAATTGATGGGTTAGAGCATTTACTTGAACGCTCTAATAAAATGGGAAGCCACATTTTCGTATTTGCTATGCGGGTTGTTTTAAAAAATGGAAATTTATATTAAACTATTATGTGCCAGAGACACATATGAAAGAAAAACCTTATTTATAAAAAAAAAAACAACACAAACGAAACCCCTGACGGATTAGTTGATTTTGATGTTATACGAGAGGTATACCAATTAGAACAGGGGTCAGTAAGGAGAATGACTAAATTAACAAGAAGTCACGTTAATCCAAATAGATTTGAGCTAATGCGGGTATGTTTGGATTTAGTTACCCTGTTGCTGCAGTAATTGAATAGTGTAACCAAAACAAGCAACTCCATAGAAATAGTTCCGAAGTGGCAGGATTTGCCCAAAGGATTAATGATTACTTTGATTGCCTGTATAGCAGAGTATTAACAGATAAAAACCCGATGGAATGCGCCCTTAAAATTAACAATATTGTTTGGAATAAACTGAAGAAAATGGAGGAATACCTAAAGAACGTTAAATACCAAGGAAATAATATAAATTGTCTGGATGGCTTGCTCCAAACTACTGAGGCTATGTTTGGACTCATCAAAGATCTATTTAAAGACCACACGGATCACTTCATCTTTTTAACCAGTCGAGTTAAACAAGATCCGCTTGAAAATATATTTGCGTGCGTTCGCGCAAAAGGTGGTAACTTTAGAAACCCTTCAGTTAATGAATTGAATATAATAATTGCCAAACTAATATCTGTGCACATTTTTAAATTTTCCCAAAATACAAATTGTGAATCAGATGATGATATTATGTTGCCGGTAGAGTTTGATTCAATTATGTATCAGCCTGGCATTGAAAAAGAGATACAGCAGCAATAATATTCTGTATCATTTTCAGAAATTGTGCAAGACAATGAGCAGTACTTTGACGAAAATATGGTTTGACATAAACAATGCAAGTTATGTGCATAAGATAGAACTTTTAAACAAACTAATAAAAGCCTCACTTTTTAAACATTGCAAATGGACTGTGATAGCTGATAGACAGAAGAAGCAGGCTAAGCTCAATATCCTATGCCATAAGTAATCTACAGCAACGAATTTGATTATCAGAAAACTGAAGCCGATATTTGTAGACCTTTGTTATATATTGAATGTGGAATAGGCCTATTGGGGATACCACAATAAACAAAACGCGCCAGAAAGTCTACCTCTATGGTGGTGTGGAAACGATTTTAGCCATTTTTTTTATGAACACTATTTTTTTATTTATTTTTTTTTTATATTATGACATAAACATGTTTAGAATTTAAGTTAAATATTGGAATTAAACACAGTGTATATAACAACAAGAAGATACTCCAGACAACTAAAAATGCGAATACCCGGCCCTTCGGGGCACGGAGGCCATTCCATCTACGCCATCAGCCGTTTATGGCACAAGTGAGCATCTCGCAAGAGCACCGCCGGCAGTCGGACTACCACAGGGTGGATCCCGCGTGAGGTTCATAATTTCTTTAAAGATCAACCTAAAGTAGAGCTCGTGAACGATGTTTTCATTTGCATGTAGCTCTACAGAGTCGTCCTGGCGCTAGTTACGGAAGTGGGAGACTCGAACAAATTCTCTTCAAGCCGCCAAATGTGTACTTCATAACCAAAATATACCATTGCAATGTAGCACCAACAGGTAATGTATGTGTTGATAACCTGAACTGACTGTATCCACGGTATTAGTATGCATTATATATATCCCTTTTGGGCGAGGCGATCCTGACCAAGATGATCCCGATTGCAGCAACATTTACTAGAAAGCAACCCAAAAATGGAGTCGCAAACGCTAAAGACAATCAATTAAAATTTTTGAAGAACACAGATTTTGAATGAAATTGATTTACAATATTATACTGTTCCCAAAATATTGCTTTATCATATTGTGATCAACCGTAGTCGCCAGGTCAAAGAAATTGCCAAATTAGACAGAGAGGTTAGTGAGATGTTGACCAGGGAAACATTTATATTATCGAAAAGGCTTTGTCGCGCCCCATGCGCTACAGAAAAAGAGTGATGAATCAACCTCAAATCACAAAGAATTTACCAACATCAAATATAACGACTAATAAAATAAAAACGAATGTAACTTTATTATTTGGTCCAGCCGAAACAAGTATGCGGCTTTCCTCACCCGGTCACTGTAGAACGACCGAGTGAAATTTGTGGGCTGTGGTCCGCCTTATATAGGGCCCTGGCGAGGCTTAGGGTGCCCGCCGCCTGTGAGGAATTTGCCATATTAGTGTGGCCAATGGCTTTTCGGTCCAGTATGTTAGCGCGCGCGTTTAATTTCTTCTTTTATTTAGCTTATTTATATAATTATACAAAAGTATTTGTGCGTGCCACAAAGTATGAAACGCATGAATATAAGCACAGTCGTACTTCTCAGTCTCAATTTCAATCGTAATGTTTTTTTTTTTCGCCTTTTTGCTCAAGCCCATTACTGCCTCTCTATATACGCGCACACGGTTATTTTATGCCTTTTATTCAACTATGTTGGGTGGAAAGATTGATTATTGTAATAATAGCCATACATGCAATTCTGCTTCGGCTATTGCACATATCCGGCTCCTAGAGGTGCAAAAACATCGATTAAAACATCGATGCATCGATGTTTTTTTAATTTTCTAAAACATCGATGTTTTTTTGAACATCTATGTTTTTGCTGTTAGATTACGGAACGTTTTGCTCATTATGAAACCCGTACAGTGCAACGGATTGCCACGATGATTGACCCCAGGTTTACAAAACTGGGTTTTAGCACCCGGAGCAATGTCGAGCAGGCGTGCCGTGGCTTGAAGAAGGAGCTCATTTTTCCAAGTAGAAAATCTGCACCAGAAAAGCCTGCATCACCAAATCCGTCCAAATCTACGGAGTATATTCAGAATTTGCAAGCGAAATTGAATGCAAAAACTCGTACAGCTCGTTCAGAAATTATTGTCATGCTCATGCCGAACCTGAAGTCTGCGAACCATTGCAGTATTGGAAGGTAAGTTTTAAAATAGTTTTGTCATTATTTTTTAACAATTAATTATACTTTCAGGAGTCTTCGAACAGTATAGCGGCCTTCAAAGAAATATTTAAAAAATTTTGTATGTGCCTGCAACGTCCTGCGAGGCAGAGAGAGCTTATAGCAAAGCTTGGCAAATAATTTCTGACCGCAGGACGCGCCTAAACCCAGAAATTGTTGATAAACAAATGTTTATGCTCCTGCTGCTTAATGGAGAAGAGCGTTTCGCATCCATAAGGGCGTGTCAAATGTCAAATGTCTGTCAAATAAGTCTTCGCTTACCCCTCGGGCGCCCTGTATTTAAAGCCAACTGGTGGACCAACGACCACCATATCCGACGGTTAAGGCCGCCGCCTACAGACGGTGTGCAAATTTTGATTCAATTGTGTTATTCATAATAATAACTCATATAATATAAATATCCTCAATAATGCCAGAAATACCAACAGGACAGCCGCCTTATTTAGGTATTTCATTAAAGATTTGAAATCACCATAGGGATTTGCCTAAGTGCGAGGCAGACGACGATAGCCACTTCTCATGAAAGTTGTAATGCATTGGCAAATGCATTAACTGAGAACATCGATAACAAAAAATATACCACTCGCCAATTTAAAGCGATAGCAAAATACTACTCTAATTAACAAAAATTGCAATTAAAAAATGTATTAGCCGCCTCATTAGAGGTCTGGTCCTAAAGTACGACTAAAGACTGAAAGAAAAGTGCGTAAAAGCTGTAACAATAAAAAAAAATAATATGTTTTCGTTTCTTGAGCTGCAAAATTATTTTAAATAAATTTGCAATTGTAATTATACAATTTGCGTGTTGGCAAAAAAATTAATTGAAGGTTTTCACAAATATAAATACAGGAATACTTCGACGAGGACTCAAAAAATGCTTAGTTATACCAAAGGGGGTATAAGGCCTTTGGTTATTGTTATTGTTTACCTTTATAATTCTGTGTAACCGTAGACGCCTTACCAAAAAAATCCTAGCAAAATAATACATATAGTTAGTTGTCTCTTTCAAGGTTCTAAGAAACCTCAAATTAAATAAACAGCATTACTGTGTCATAACGCCATAATCGTTTTTAAAAATATTAAACATTTTGAAACATATTGACATTTTTTTTTTTTTGGGAATACGTATTATATGCATAAAAGAAAATAATTATATAGAGTACTATAAATTCAACTAAGAATTTCGACTCTGTTTTTTTATACTTACTAGGTTGATTGCTTTTATATTTTTATATTATTATTATATACCGAAAGAATTTTAAATAATCGAATGGAGCAAATAAACAAAAGCCCGACACGCCTTAATAGACATTCATTGCATTCATACCCCCTGAAAACCAATCGGGAAATGGAAACAAGTTATCAATTATTTAATTATATGGACGAATATAACGTTAAGTAACAAAGTTGTTTTTTAATTATATTAAATGAATTAGATGAAACCATTTGCAAGACGCATTGGATGAGTTAATTTTCTATTTATGCTCTGCAGAAACATTCCAAATGTGCCGATTTCTGTACCTAAATCAAATAATATACCTATTAAAATACCTGTGGCGCTTCCAATTGAGGTTGATATTGGTAATATTTTTCTACAGAAAATTAATGGTTACACTTAATTATCATAATTTTTTTATTTGTTTAAAAACATTGGCAAAAAGTGTTGCTGCAACAAACTTGGTAAAAAACGAAAACCCGCACAGGTTTTTCAGTCATTACGTCGCTTCTAAAACCGTTTTGTATGGGAACAGCTGTAATTCAGTAATTTAGTCATTCAGTCGTATGCGGATCTATGAATACGTCAAAATGTGGCTAGGAAATAGCTTGCGTTAAGCCCCTGCTAAAGAAGTGGGCACCTCCGACATGGTTTGTGCATCGGATGCGCAACAATTATGGCTCCCACAAAGCTGGAACGATTTTGTGTCAAAACTGGTGCCGGAACTGGATAAATGTCGGTGGTTGCTTTTGGAGAAGCGTCCACGTCCTTCATCTGACATTGAGAAAGTTTACTTCCGAGAATTTGCTGAGTTTTTCCACAACGACTGATTAGTCGTTTCCCAGACAGCGGACAAGCGAGAGTGAAAGTGAGCCAAGCGGAAGGAACCATGTCGAAGATTGGAATCAATGGATTTGGCCGTATCGGCCGCCTGGTGCTGCGCGCCGCCATCGATAAGGGCGCCACCGTCGTGGCCGTCAACGACCCCTTCATCGATGTGAGCTACATGGTCTACCTGTTCAAGTTCGACTCCACCCACGGCCGCTTCAAGGGCACCGTGTCGGCGGAGGGCGGCTTCCTGGTGGTCAACGGCCAGAAGATCACCGTGTTCAGCGAGCGGGACCCGGCCAACATCAACTGGGCCAGCGCCGGCGCCGAGTACGTGGTGGAGTCCACTGGAGTGTTCACCACGACCGAGAAGGCCTCCGCTCACTTGAAGGGCGGTGCCAAGAAGGTGGTCATCTCGGCGCCCTCGGCCGACGCCCCCATGTTCGTGTGCGGCGTGAACCTGGAGGCCTACAGCCCCGACATGAAGGTGGTGTCCAACGCCTCGTGCACAACCAACTGCCTGGCGCCCCTGGCCAAGGTCATTGACGACAACTTCGAGATCGTGGAGGGCCTGATGACCACCGTTCACGCCACCACTGCCACACAGAAGACCGTCGACGGTCCCTCCGGCAAGCTGTGGCGCGACGGCCGTGGCGCCGCCCAGAACATCATTCCGGCCTCCACCGGCGCCGCCAAGGCCGTCGGCAAGGTCATTCCAGCCCTCAACGGCAAGCTGACCGGCATGGCATTCCGCGTGCCCACCGCCAACGTGTCCGTCGTGGACTTGACCGTGCGCCTGGGCAAGGGCGCCACCTACGATGAGATCAAGGCCAAGGTCCAGGAGGCCGCCAACGGCCCGCTGAAGGGAATCCTCGGCTACACCGACGAGGAGGTCGTCTCCACCGACTTCCTCAGCGACACCCACTCGTCGGTGTTCGACGCCAAGGCCGGCATTTCGCTGAACGACAAGTTCGTCAAGCTGATCTCCTGGTACGACAACGAGTTCGGCTACTCCAACCGCGTCATCGACCTGATCAAGTACATGCAGAGCAAGGACTAAGCGCAGCAGCCGCAGGACTTGAGCTACATCGCCCAGGCCGGGGTGCTCACCACGCACAGTAGAGGTCACCGTTACGTAACCGAAAGGCTTCTCCCTCCGCCCCGGCGAAGCGACACAACGCGCAATACGTTTTTTTTTGTGTTTCCATAAGCTAGCAGCCGCGTTGAGACAGTATAAATGCATTTGTTTATTGTTGTTAAATAAAAAGCTTCTCACGTCGTTTGTATGTAGTTGAGCATAAAGCCAATTTGTCTATCAATAAACCAAGTGTTACTGCAAAATGATTTTGTATTAATTAAAAGGGCATAAGTTTGTATGGACATCTTCGTTAATTTCAGCACAGAGGCGTTGGTAAAGTGAAATGTGAAAGGTTAATGGAAGGTTAAGGCCAGATTGCAGGACCTAAAGAATTAAGTAATCAAATTTACAATTTTTCCTATAAATATGCAGATATATATGTCAGTATACAAATTTATATCTGTACAAAAGTAATAATGTACATACGCCTCTCAAAAGCTTTTAAAGCACCATAAGTGATATGCGGGGGCGTGCCCAAGCTATATATTATGTTCACATAAAATCACAACCTAAGGAATAAAATATTGGGCACAGATTTAAAATGTTTAAAAAACTTTAATGTTGAAAATAAAACTTTTTAAGCAATAATTAAACTTGCGAACAAACTCTTACCTAAAAGCATATTTATATTGTCTATATCATAAAATCATATTGATTTTAAGTCAACTTAAATACTAAATTACGTTCTAGAAATTCTTGCTAAAACAAAAATGAAATAAAAAATAAAAATAAAATAAGTATACTGTGTGACCCTTTTTTGTTATTTTACCTGAAGTTTTTAACCAATACTGCAACCTTTTGTCAGCAGTAGTTCAGCAACCCTGCCATAAAAACATTAACCTTCAGTTATTCTACACAACAGATGGCGCCAGAAAAAAAAATTAATTTATCCGTCCAGGTGGCGCAGAAGGTTTTAGAAAAAAAAAACTATAATAAACATTTCTGACGAATTTGTTAAGAATTTAATAAAAGTTAAAAGAATTAAGAAAAGAAAAGAGTTTATAAATCTGGGTCAAGTAATGTTGGTATTTAACCAAACCATGTGTTGGAAAACTTAGCAGTTCCTTTCCCTTCCAGTGTTGACAAGGGACTGCGGAACGGAACGGAAATTCAAATTAGGCCACCCGCCGCAACGTCTATTTTTTCAAAAAGTTTTAATTTATTTAAAACTAACTCAAATGCTTAGTGCTAATGCTCGCAAGTTCTGGTCCGAATCGAGTTAGCGGTTCATTACGAGCCACTGAGAGTGGCAGCATATGGGACCGGCCTTTGCAATATGTATCGAATATTTGTTTGCTTAAAGCCATTTGTTTTTCCTGCTGTATTTTTTCTGCCCTCGCAAATCAAACAAGTTCGTTTGAATGGATATATGTATGTAGGAGCGTGCGGCAGTGCAAATTACCAAAGGCAACAACGAGATCCTTTGTGGTTGTTGTCGCTGTTGAGCTGCTGTTGTGGCATGTTGCGCTGAGCAAAAAATGCACGGCAAATACCCAGCCCCCCTCGCCATATCATATTGATAAGGGTAGCTGCCACCCCCCAAATCAAACCCTTCTATGCCTATGGCCCCTGCATGTGTAGCGCGCGGGTCTTCTTTTTTCTCGCGATATTACACACATTTTTGTGCGTGAAAAAAATAATTAAAATATACTCTTTTTTTCCACACTCGCGTTAAACAAAGCGGTTTAAAAGCGAGTATATACAACTATGAAATATGTGTATATAGGTGGCTGTCGCTCGTACATAGATCGGGTGTCCACCTATTTACCCGCACACAATTTAACACTGCAGCAACTACAACAGCAGCGACAATGCACTTTTGTTGTACATTAAAATTGCCGCCTGTATCTGTGTGAGGTGCTGGTGCGTGTGTCGTGGTGTCGTGTAAAGTATATAATTAACGGCCCAGCACATATGTGCGAATGTGCGTGCACCGCTTTCGCGTACATAAGCCGCGCCCCCCTGCATTCCTCACTTACCTCATTACATGCGAAGAATACATAAAGTAAATGTCAAAAGCGACACACAGATACTCGCACACGCACACAGCAGCACGTACTTCGCGATGCTGCTGCCGCCGCTCCTGCTGTTCCCGTCGCCGTTGTTGTTGCTGCTGATTGAGTTTGAGTTGATGATGAGTGCAAGTTGCGACCCCTGGCCCTGGCACCCCCTCCACGCAAATCCCCACCCCCGACATCGGCCAATGCATCGGCCTACCTCAATATTAGCACAAACGCACACAGGGATCGTCCGCCACTCGTCCTTACAGAGAGACAACACAAAGATGCTCTTTGAGAATTGCGGTCTATTTCAGGTTTTGAATCTAATTAAAAAAAGCACTTCTTAAATGTTGCCAATTATTTTACGACGTTACTATCACTAAACCAAGGTCAACTTAATGGGGTATGGAACTTCTTGGACGTTGGTATTCCTTTTTTAAGTTTAGTTAGAAATTTCTTGTATTAATTTTTTAATATAAGTATAATTTTTTTCTAATTTACGATAATTTTAAGTCAATTTTAACTTTAAGCATTACATCTGTAAGTTGCCCAACCTTCAACTTTATTCTTCCCAAAACCGAAAAATTCATATATCAAAATAACGATAATATAAATATATACTATTGACAGAAATAATACATTTAGCGGCCGCCTACTAACTAGACATAATCCTGTGATTCTATTTCGATATACCGAATATCACGCCTAATAAAATTTTCAAATAATATCTAATAGGTAATCTTACTATATGTTTGCAAAATAATTTATAGATGCATAAAACTAATTTGCAGATTTACCTTGTAATGCAATCGGACAATGTTTGTAAGTCTAAAGTGTAGTTGCAGTTACATATGTATTATTTTATACTTCATGTTCTGAAGAATAATACTAGCTACTACTTGTGAGTTTTGTAAAAAACAACAACGCAATGTTTATGATTTACCAACTAATTTTATAAATTTGTTATGTCAATCATGAACTCATATGCAACTAGTAAATATATATTTCCAATTAACATTTTCAAGATTTTGTACAAGATTTACAAGATCTTGTACATATTTGATCAATAAATATCAATTTTTTTCTAAGACTTCTATAATCCCTCCTTGGCATAAATTGATAATATGACTAAAGGAACTTATTTTCCGTGTATGGTGTATGTATAGGGGTGCAACGGCCAACGCTGTCCGGTTCTTTTGTGACTTCGTGTGCATCTTGGCACAGTCTCCAGTCTCAAGAGGACAGCACCCATTAACCCCACTGCACTCCTGCTGTCTTGGCCAACGGACTGCACAATAAGCACAAATTACGAGTACGCATTTCGCCCAGGCAGGGGGCGGGAGCAGGGAGCGGGGCTGTGGGCGGAAGTGCCGGTTACTTAGAAGTTTAAGGGGTTGTCATGGGGTCAGAGCCGTCGTTGTCCTTCTTGGGTGTCGTTTCTTATGGCAAAATTTATGTGCAATTTTAATTTATGCATTTGCCGTCACATTCTGGTCACTGTGTGCTGAATTTAACGAGGTTTAAGATGAGTACTGCACAGGGGGTGGTGGTACTTGGTGCACGTGTGGCAGTGGAGGTGTAGGTGTGACCGAGAGCAACGAGGGGGAAGTCCTGTGACTTGCACTTGAATGCCGCATTTCGGGGCAGTTTCTTTTGCATATGCATCTGTGCTTCCGCCCACAGGAGAATTGAATCTAATGATTGGAGAAATAAATGAAAAATAGGCACACTCACATTCTTTTCAAAAATAGATTTCAAATTCTTTTACATATTTTTTTAGGTTGGATCCACGATCTTAATCAGCATAGACAATAACGTGGTCTGTCAATCTATCAAATATTTGACACCATAAATGTAAAAAACGTGACTACATGTCTTGTCGCAGACACTTTTTTTCCCAACTCTTATTATTTTATTTAACTTTTAACTTATTTAAAATTTTTAAAAATCTGTAATTGTCTCAGAGATATTGACTTTTGAATTTATAAGGATATTTCCCATACATTTCTGAGTGTTGCGCATTTGGCAATATGTACAAAAAATATTGATATAAATTGATAAGATGATATCCAAAGTCCAATAATGATTTTTCTAAACTTTATTTACTATTTTAAAAGGGAAAGAATTTTAATTTAAGATGCAGTAACGATCGTTTTTAAAAAATCTTTATTGAAGTTACAGCACTTCAAATGTACCCAAAAACCGTTGTTTATGTTGAAATATTTTATACCGGAAAAGTACATATATGTATATCGGTTCTTGATTTTGAAATGTTGTGTAATTGCTCATAAACATTGTTTAAATATATTTTTTAAATCTGTAATTCTTCCATTTGAGAAAACTAGTCTTGTAGTTACGAACGAAACATAATGTTAATAAATAAATATCGATAAGAAACAAAATTAAAAAATAAGTCAAAATAAAACGTCCTCGATAGCTGATAAATGAATATTTTGTTATTGCTAACCGACAATGCAAACAACAAATAGGTTAAAAAAAAAGATTTTCTATAAAAAATAAGATTTTATTAAGACAGTATGGAATATAAATTATGTAAGTTATAACAGTTTTAAAGGCGAGTCAATGATATTTATACCCTTGCAGGGTGTTTTATTTTGAGTCAGTTAGCAAAGCAGTAAAGAAGACATTTCCGATCCTTTAAAGTATGTATATATATTCTTGATCAGCATCATCAGTCGAGTCGATCCAGCCATGTCCGTCTGTCCGTTTCTACGCAAACTAGTCCCTTAGTTGTTAAGCTATTTCAATGAATATTTGCTTAGAGTCATCTATAATATAGAATTTATATATTCTCACTACTTTATAAGCCAAAATGGGCAGGATCTGGCGCCTATATCATAAAGCTGCCATTGAAGCTACCGTCAAATGTAGAGATACATGAAAAACGTTGAATGTAAAACTGTAACTGTAAAACTGGAAATATAGTATGTATAAGCAAATTTTAAAACCGAATTTTTGTATGTATAAATGTTTTTTATAATTGTTTTTATCTTTATTTGATTAAACTAGATTTATCTATAATGATCCAATTGTAAGCTGCAAGGGTATACAAGCTTCGGTTTGCTTCCTTTCTTGTTTTATCTACATTTTTATATATTTTTGTCCTTATGTCGTTTATGTCGTTACTTTTAATAAAATCAATTTGATAGTAACATATATCAAATGTACTTCATCGTCCAAATTGTAATTAATATTGCCATATCCTAATTAAAGAGAAATCGTATTTATTTGTTTGTTAAAAAATTAATGATAATTAATGTCGCACTTCCTGTGGTCATGAGATCACTTTTCAGGTCGATTTTGGCGTGTAAGTTTCAATAAAATTAAGCCTTTAGGATCTTTTCATAAACAGGTTTGAAATTCTGAATGATTTAAGAATGGTTTTTGGCATTCTAAATTTGTTTGACCATAAATCAAGTTTCAATCAATACATCTCTAGCTTTAGGACAATTTCCATATATACAAAACATG
The DNA here is from genome assembly GCA_018152175.1 of Drosophila jambulina. NCBI lineage: Eukaryota > Metazoa > Arthropoda > Insecta > Diptera > Drosophilidae > Drosophila > Drosophila jambulina. The sequence continues at coordinate 25,213,323 of JAECXH010000114.1, read as the reverse complement.
ATATTCAAAATTGCTAAAGAAGAAATAGGTTTTTTTATACAGAAAAATTAGCAGTGGGTTTTAGAAAGAAATCAGAAATAGATTTCATGGAAGGAAAGGTTTTAATTTTCTTTTCCTGCTAAGGCCATTCAGTTGATAGATTGGTTGTACTGAGTTGCTTATTTTTATTCTTTCAAAGCTTCGAAAACTCCGGCCAAAAGCTGAGAGCTTGAGTCATAGCGATATCGAGTTGTGCAGATGCGCACTGAACACCATTTGAGCTCTACGCGCAGCTAAGAAAAATGCATCTAAAGATCGAAGCTTAAGCCAGAGATGTTAAGTTTGTATTAAGTTTTCGATTTCCTAATCGATATATACATATTTTTTCATATATTTATTTGCAGCATATTTATCTACAAATCGATATTCATTTGCATTGTAGTGGGTACTTGCGGTTACTTCCGGCCTAAGAACACTAATTTTATAATGCGGAGGCAGCTATTTGGGGCGGCGTAAGCAAAAAAGCGACTTTAGGCATTTTCAAGTTGCAGATGCCGATGCCCACAGCGATTGTTTTAATGCACTTGGACACAGGCACACACACACACCGGCACTCGACGGCTTATGTAATGCAAGGACTCTCCGGTACATAGAAAACTGTACCCGGCACAAGGCACTTCCTAATTATATACAGAACGCCAGAAGAAGAAACTTATGTGTGCCCTCTGGTGGGGCGAGTGGAGCGGTGAAAAACCGAATGAAAATGTCCCTCCGTCCGCCCCCTCAGCCGCACGCACAACAAAAGCACACACGCACGCCCGAGTGTGAGTGTGAAAAGGCAAAGTCTAAGCATATGCAGTATATTTTCACAAAACACAAAGACAGTGGGGCGGTGCGGGGGCTGCAAGTAGGCTTAAGATTTTCTTCGAGTGGACAATACGAGATGCAAGGCAAACATAATGAAACATTTTTGGACAAGATGCAGCAGCCCCTCAACGCCCACCCCCAGGCCGCCCCCTGCACTCACGCACACACGCCAGGGAAACGTCTAGAGATGCAGCTGCATTGTGCACTTTTGCACTTGTGCAGCCGTGTGCGTGTCAGTGCTGGGTTTACTTTACTCATTTGCAATGTTTTTGGTAAAATGTAAAATTGAATTATTTAAAATTTAATAGAAAATCTTTGACTTGCTCAAAAATACACACACTCGTGCAGCAGCCGACGCATGTCTTTATATATGACATATATGTGCTTTATGCGCATGAGGATATTTACAGAGGCATATAAATATGCTCTGACATTTGATGGGCCAAGGTATGAAAACTTTCTTGAGCTGTTTGCCATTTAAAATGAGGTCAGAACGAAGTTAAGAATGACTTCCAAGGTAAGAGCCATAGTTATCCATATTAATGCATTTTTGGAGGACTTGTATAAGCCTGATAGATATTCGAAGCATCTTAATAATATAACAATTTTGCGAGCTCAATGCCTACGCTGCTAAGGATCTTATAGATTACGTTAGCTCTTAGTTTTGTTAGCTTTAGATAAATAAATAAATAATATACATTATTTTTGAAGAGAATAGATTTCAGTCAGGTAGAAAGACGATCGAAATATATTTTAGAAATTTAAATAAATATATTAACTTAACTGATTAATGTCTTTTTAGAGGACTTATATAAGCTTGATAGATATTGTCAGCATCTTAATAATATAAAAATTTTGCGAGCTTAAGGCCTAAGCTGCTGTGGCTCTTAAACTTCAATTGAGCTCTTAATTTAGAAATCATTTTTAGCTTTAGATAAAATAAAATAAATTATTTTCGAAGAGAATAGATTTAAGTCAGGTAGAAAGATGAACGAAATATATCTGGGAAATAGAAATAATAACATAAATAATAATAAATAACAACAAACTTTAGATATTACAATTACATAATTGAAGCATAAACTTTAAACCATGCTTTTTGTAAATGGAACCCTCTTTACTATTGTAGACAAAGTTTATTATAATTTTATACCCAAAAGTAGCTTTGAGTAAGAATAATTCGAATGTGACTAATATACTCGAATGGCTAAATCTAGAAAAAGAAACTGAGTCTAACATCCATCAGACAACGGTTACGGAACGTATGAAAATATTATAAAATATTAAAAGCCAAATATACATAAAGTGGGTAGTTCCTTTTTAAATCAATTAAAACTCTCAAATAACAAAAAAAAAAAAAAATTACCTGTTTCTGTTGCGAAAGTACTTTAGTCTCTCCCGCATTTGTATTACTTTCAAGGTATTTCAGAATCGTATACTTTATTTTTCTGCCACAAGTATATATATGTATATATATTAATATATATTTTGCGCTTCACTTCATCCACACACGAGCATACGCACGCACACAGGCGCACAAATAAAGCCTTAGCAACATCTTGAGCTTGAAAGGCAAAGACCAAGATGAAGGACTCCGTCCAGTGTCCTGCGTCTAATGTCCATCGAAGCCTTATACGCTTGTAGGCCTTGTTATCATTTCGGTAATTGCATTTTTGTGTTTGTCGTTGTTGCCGTTGCTCTGGCTGTTGTTGCCATTGCACTTTATGCAGTTTTTGCTTCTTGTGCGTATTCTCTCGGGGTTATTTTGGTAAGTTTTCTTAAGAAAACCCAAACCACAGCTGCAATGGGCCATAAATTCTTGGCCTGGCTTGCATTTCAAAGGCATACATTGCCCAGCGTTCTGTTGTGTATCACTGTTTCTAATTTCGGACGAGAGAGAATGGCATTAATAAATATGCACAGCATGCATTATAGGGATGTGGAGTGGCCAGCCGAAGCCTTGTAATTTATTTTACGATAATAACTTTTTTGCGCTTAGATTTTCCTTAGCCGAGGCACTCAAGAGGCTGCCGGACCATCGACACAACGCATCCATTCACACACAACCGTAATTGGACTGCTTCCTGCCGTTTGTACAGGTGTGCAGCCAGTGAACGGATAAATAAGATTTTCCAAGTGCGGATTGTATGCAAACTTTGCTCTTTTCTTGCTTGTCATTCCAATGTCCATCTTTTCAATGCGTTCTAAGTGTGCGGCACTGATGCCAACAAATATTGCAATCATAAATAATGAATAATATTATTAGGTAAAATGCACGCTTATTTCTTAGCAAGCAATGGGAGTTCGGGATGAAGAAATTAAAGATCCTTCTAAGGTAGAATCAAACGCAATTAATACAAAAATTATACTAAAGACGAAAGGCTTATATTTGTGAATATAGTTGACTAAGTTTAATAAATTTTATCATTTATATATTTTATTCTTATTACTAAAATGCGCCTAATAAAACCGTGTTCTCTCAAAGAGAGGAATTATATATTGGGTGAGAAAGAGATTCTCAATTTGAAGAAAGTGACTCATTTTGAAACCTTTTTTAATATACAAAAATATAAAGGTGTATGAAAGGTCTGAACGAATGTAAAAAAATCTTCAAACTCACTGATTTTACACACTCACCAAATTTTAATTCTCTCCGTGTATGAAAGCTCCGTGTTGGTGTTAATTGATTCCTCTAAAGTACTACATAGTATTGCGGTTAAAAAAAAAATATATTCGATTTTTAAATTTAATAACACGAAGTTATCCTTTGGTGCTTTCATTCCTATACAGTTTTTGAGATATATTAGGAGTAACTTACAAATTTAAAGTGGTTAACGAACAAATCTTGCCTAGTTAGACTCGCCTGGCGATGCCGATCGATAGCAAACACACTTCATGAACTCCTCTCACTGGATATTCTGATATTTGCAAGCTCATATGATATATGTATATTTTGTCGCCAACTTCATTGCAAGAGTATAAAGATCTTAAGCCAAAATTCTCAGGTATTCCTGATAGCATTACAAATTGTTATTCCCATCAAGTTAAGAGCTTAAAAAAGTATTGCTTAAATCAAGTTAGTTTCCAAATGCTGTTTAAAACAATCAGAATAGGGTAGAATATAACTTAACTTGCTATGGAAATTGGAAATTAAATTGTTCTAAAACCCCTAAATAATCTTCCTTTAATTATTACCTCTCCACCTGGCAAATTGGTTAATTCCGCATTTATCTCACGGGACCATCGCTACAAGATCTCACGGGACCCAGCACTTAAAAGTGCATTGCTTGAAAAAAAAGCAATATTTTTATGGCAATTCAACGGACTTCTTGTGCTTTCTTTTGGTTTTTGAATAACATTGCCGGGTAGTATCTGGAATTGATCAAAACGCGTTTGAATTCATTTGGCTTTGTGTATTCGATGGGACTCCCTGGCTCTGGGGCTCGCTGTGCGTGGAAGCCTCTCGATAAATTTCAATTACTAACCCAATTAAAAAATGTTGTGCGCTTTTAGGCGAGCAAACAATAAAAAAGGCGAAACAAAAAATCAAATAAAATAATAAATATAGGCGTAAAAAAAGGGAAATATTTTCAATATATTTGCGCAGAGCTTAAAACAGAAACAACAATGGCAGTGGAAAATGCTGCGGCAGCGGCCCAAACCATTTTTAATTTATTTTTTCACTCCCGCTCCGTTGCTGTCATTGTTGTTGTTGCCTCTGCAGTTCTTGTTGTTGTCGCCCAACATTTACCGACGTCACACATACGCACCGTTGGCCCCAGCGCCTGTCCCGGGGTTTTTTATGGCCACCGCTGCCGTCGCCGTCGCTGCTGGCGCTGCTGCACCCCCCTGCCCCGGCTGCTGCTGCTGCTGCTGCAACACCCTGCCCATCTCGATGGTGGCAATCAGTGCACCTATGTACCCTGATCCTGGGCACAGGACATTGCTGGCCCGTTTGCTTGCACGCGTTTTCGCATTTGGGCATCTCTCTTGCTTTTTGTTCATTTTTTGAGCGTTCGTTCGCCGCCGCACCGAGGCCAATGGTGGCGTCGACGTGTTTGAGCGGTACCGTTATATATTTTTATATATTTTATTTTTCATTCGCGCACGCATGCAATAAAACTTGTAAAAAACGTTGCCGCTGCCCGGGAAAAAACGAGCAAGAGGTAAATAATGTACAGCGTCGAATATGCGAATAAGTGAGTGAGTGTGTGCGCTTCAGTGTGTGCGTGGAGTGGCATGGGTGAGGCTTGCAAGGGGGGTTGGGCGGTGGGCGGTGGGCGGTGGGCGGTGTGGGACGAGGTGCAGGGACAGTCAGACAGATGGGCAGCCGATGCGTTGCATACTTTTAGTCGCATCGATGCATCCTTACAGGGGCTGTGGGGGTATTTTTTGCAGCATTTGGGGCGTTGTCGGTTTTATTCGTTTTTTGTGCGTGCAACAGCAACGCAGCGGCAGCAGCAGCAGCTGCAGCTGCAGCAGCGGCCGCGGCGAGCTGAAATAAAGCGCTGAGCTGGCGCTTTTGACAACAACAAGGACGATAATGATAACAACAACTATAACTCGAAAAGGTACAACAAATAATTGAAACGCTGGCTGCGCAGCAGGCATCGCACTCGTCCTGTGCAGTTCCGTTCGCTTTGTGCGCTTTTTAAATTCCAACTGAAATATGCGTTAATTTATGTTGCGTTGTTAAGCTTACACCCCCAGTCCCCCACGCCGGCGTTCAACTGGTTTTTTGTGCGTAAAATTGCGCCTTCCCTCGGAAAATCCCCCTCGGCAGCCTCATTATCTGCCCGCCAGAGTCGACAACGAATCAGTTTTTCCAGCTGCCTCCATGTCCCCGAACCCGCAAGCATCGAGCCTCTAGGTGGCACCAGGAGCACACCGCACCGCCCAGCGTCTCGTTTCGTTTGTTTCCTCTTTTTAAATCTCTAGAATTCGCTGCAACAATTTAATAGTTGGCCAAACGTATCGTTTATCACAATATTGATTTTTATTAATTGAGTGAAAATTGTTGTTGTTGAGTTGGGCACGCATTCCACAATGGTTATGGTTTATCGTGCAGGCTTAAAGTTATTGAATGAAAAACAAGGCTTTTTTAAAACAAGCTACAACTTTTAACAAGCATTGCTTCGATTCAGTATAATATTACCTGGTTTTTATGGAATATAAATATGTTTATATTTGGGTTCCAAATTAATAAGTCTAATAACCAATGTGCCTCTCAAAGTATTGTGTCTCTTCCTCGCCTTTATTTCCATTTCCCCTTTTCGGCAATTTCGTTCAATTTTTTGAGTGGGAAAGCCTTAAGAATACACAAAATTCGTACCCAGAAACAGGCCATTGGAGGTACAACTGGTTTGATTCATTATCCTTCCTCATCTGAGGCGGCAGCTTCCGTAGTGGCGGGATGTGTGGACTTTTTATTGGTGTCCTTTGGCTCAGCATCAGCGGCAAGATCGCTCCAAGACTGAGGCAGTTCGGGGACAAACAATAAAGGAACCAAAACTGGACATTATCTTTGCCGAAAAGCGAGGAAGGAGTCATGCGGGCCAAATCATCGGCAAACATCGGAATCAACGGAGGCATCCGCTGGTGTAAACCAACCCCGAAGGGACCAAGTGACCAGCGGAGGCTGAGCAGTGACCAGCGGCAAACTGGTTGCTCTCGAGATGGGAAGGGTTGATGCCGAGGTGGATGCTCATCTTGGCCGGGATGCGTGTCAAAGTTCAACGGCAGTTGATGCTGTTGTCCAGTTTTGAAAACCGGCCGGGATCGGCCCCGTCTCGTTCTGGGTCCGAATCCGTTGAAATTTTGATGTGAAAGTTCAGCAAAACGATGAAGGGAATTCCTATAAAAGTTCCGTGTCCTGCCACAGATGCCGGAGCTGATGCTGCTGCCGATGCTGGGATCGAGCGTGGGAAAGTCTTCCTGCGGAACCAAACATGTTTGCATCTTGTGTCCTGTCGCAGATGCTGCACTCCTGACCCGCCTGCCCGCCTGGAACCAGTCGCTCCTTGGATCAACTACTTAGTCGGGGAGTCGATTTATTCATGCTATTTGGCCAGTTGGCTAATGGCAGCCGTCCTGCCGGCCAAACATTAGCTCACCAAATGGCCAAAAGCCATCCATTGTTTGTCTATAAGTTGCCTCGGTAATTGTCCTCGAACGGAGTCACCATTTAGCTCCGACCTGGGCCGCTCCTCGTGGATGACGTGCTCGACCTTATTAGCTTAGATATTCCATTAGGCGCATTGATTACTCAGACATGCATTGATTTTTTCACAAGTGACTGCCAATTTCAATGCATAAGCGATGAGACCGTGGCCACTAATGAGCTGATGCTGGCCAGTCCCTCATTTACCAAGAACTGGCCGAAATTAATGGTTTCCTGGCTTCCTTTGGTAAGAGAAGTTACGAAGTGCCTGTGGATCCGAATTTCCCAGCGAAAGTTATGCAAGTTAGACAGAGCAATACAAATGTGAAATTAATAAAAGAAATGTACGATTTGTACGATTTATATCTACTAATCCGTTATATCTTCTAAACCTTGGTAAAAAAAAGTAAAATTTTTAAGCATCACAATTAAATTTTGTTATTTGTAAAAGAAAGTAAAAATGATATAGCCAAGTGTGCTTGACCGTAAGATATTCATTATCCAAAGAATCCTATTCAACAAGGCGTAGATCCTACCTTTTCGGGAACATCGGTTTTCCCTTAAAATAATTCTAATTAAATAAATAAAGGCCAGATAAAATCTTTTCGATCAACCTTCTAGGTTGAGTTTCAATGGCAATATTTACAACTTAATTGCCTAATAATATTAGTGGATATCATTCAGATATAACATATAATTTTCTAATTATTTCCAAAATGGTGAAACCCTATAAATAAATATTTATTTATTTATTTATCTAAAGCTAACAAATAGTTGAAAACTAAGAGCTAACTTAAAGTTAAGAGCCATAGTAGCTAAGACTTTCGGCTCGCTATAAATAAATAATAAATGTAATTAATAAGAAATAACACCTTGATATTTGTAAGGCCTATTACTCCATGCTTAAAGGGTAAGAGATAGCTTACGAATCTATTTGCTTAGTAATTTTAATATATTTTCCGAAAAAACAAGCTCACTATCCAGATTCTTGAATTATCTCGAATTTATTGTTAAAGTCCTTCAAACTCCTGGATATTTCTAAAGATCGTTACGAAAGCCAGCTGACAGCATAATACTTAATTCAGACAAATGCCCTTCAAGTCCCGAAATCAACCAGTTTTCTGTAGTTTCACTGTAATTTTCGGGTCGGGTCCAGTAATTAAGCGCAGCCCTGAGCCCTAGGATGCTGAGATGCAGACAGAAGTCACATCAACGGGGCGGCACAAGAATCAAGCCGGTTCTGGGACAGTGCTGGCCAATAGGAAGACAGATACTTTTGGGTTGAGAAGAGCTAAGGAACTAAAGAAAATCAGAACAAGGAAGAGGCACCCCTAAGAATAACCACCACCTAGGAGCTGTCCCAAGCTCGAATAAGATCGATTGGGATTTGGCCATAGTCTGCTTTTCAGCACTTTGTAAAATTACACCAAAGACCAACATCCTCGTTTTACCCTTTACCAACTTCTTGTTTTTATTGGTTCATGCAACATGTGTCAACAAATCAGTGCTACTTCGAGGCGTTTTAGGGCGCAACAGGCGTCTAAACGTCATTCTCTCCTCTTGTGGAACGTGAAAAAACGAATGCAACAGTTAGCTGGCTCCCCCTTGCTCCGAGACCGCCGAAAAGTATGCTAGTTAAAGACAGGAGCATCCGCGGACAGGTCTAGGGGTGGATTTCACCACCATCGTCGGGTTGGCTCAGCTCGGCAACAAGGAGTCGGGCTAGGCTGCTCGACATTCGCCGGATTTGCTGGCCGGCAATTGCGCAACTTATTGAGGTAGGCACCTCGGCGGTTATCTCAGAGATACTGCTCAGGAGCTTGTTCCGAGGACTCTACCCCTTGGCTTTGCTGCTGTCTGGCCTTCGGGGCAGTGGTTCAAAGTTCACAGATGCCCGGCCACGCAACCGGTTTGTATCTTGACCAGCCTGTCTTCGACCGGACCCCAGGAGCATCCTCCGAGGCGGCCAAGCATCCGAATCTCCTCGAGACGTTCTCGGCGGGACGCAGATCAGTTTGCCAGTCAGTTGAGTTTGAACTTTCATTCGGTCGCGTCGCGTTCGCTGTTGTTCTTTTCTTTTTGGCCATTGGTTATTTGTTGAGCCGAAAAGAGCTGGGCCCTTGATTTTCGTTAATGTGGGATTTCTGTTAACCTCTGTGTTGTTAAAAATTAAACTGTTTTCGTTAGCTTTTTGTTACATGTTTATTTTTGAAAATTTGTTTATTCGTTAAATCCACGTTACTTGAGATCAATCACTAAGGTAAACAAAACCATATATTATAAGTGTACTAAGTGTGTAAACCAAATTGATCTTTCGGGACTTTGTAAAATGAGTGTTCTTAAATAAAAAGTGCAAGATATCAAATTTTAAAAAATTGTTGCTTCAACCATTTCAGGACATCCCGAGAAATCCCACCAAACGAAGAATTGAGAAAAGCCTTCAGCTATTTATTAAGAATAATAACATCCATGTCCTCGGCTTTCGCTTGGACTTGGCTTTGATTTTCCAAGTGTTTTGAGTGTGTTTGACTTGGTTACCAGAGCATCCACGTCATGGAGCAATCTAACGGCAGTCGCAAGCACAGTGCCGACATGTCTGAGCCACCTCAGCCACAGTCCTCGGCGGCGATTCCCTCGTCGGAGACCTGGAGCAGCAAGAGGAAGCTCTACGCCATCGATGAGCGGGAGGAGAGCTCGCCGGTGACTGTGGGCAGGGGGGATGCGGATCTGGCCTACGATGCCGACGTGGATGAGCTGGAGCAGCCGGCAGGTGAGCGGGAAATCATCTACGAGCTCTTCCAGCCCTGGGCCCTCAGCACTTACGGCGATCAGGCCAAGACCAAGACGATAACGCTGCGCAAGAAGGCACGGATCCTGAAGGCGCTCGAGGGCAAGGAGCACAGTCGCCCAGACAGCTCCAAGTTTCGCTTCTGGGTCAAAACAAAGGGTGAGTGGGATGACAATGGGTATTCCAAAAGACACATATTGATTTCTGGCTAACCTTCCGATATCAGGTTTCACTACCAACCGTCCCGACGGCTTTGAAGAGGCTCCGGGCAGTCGTCGCTGCCTGAAGCCCCTGCCCACCTCGGCCATTCTGTCCGACAATCCCGGCGACGTGGACCTCTTTGCCGCATCCACCAGCAAGGGGTTCGGGCGCCGGATCTACCGCAAGGTGGCATGCGTGGAGGAGTTCTTCGACATCATCTACAACGTGCACATGGAGCTGGGCGGTCGCAGTGGCATGCACGCGGGTCAGAAGCGCACCTATCGCATTGTGAGTGTAGTGTACAAGGCTCAAAGCAACCTGTTTCTTCATAAAATTATCTGTATCTTAAATATATTTAGTATATATTAAATTAAGTAGTTGCCCATGAGCTCTTTGAGTAATAATTTTATTTAGCCAGAATTTGCAAAGCAGTAAGGGGTACAATTGTGTATAGGAAGTAAATGTATTTTTTCTCAGCATCAACAGCCGAGTCGATTTATTCATGTCCGTTTCTATCCTAACTAGCCTCTTAGATAGTTCGTTTTTTGAGACGAAGGAGACTGATCGGAGTAACTTTCATAATTTATACAAGTAAATACTATATAACTTAATGATTTTAGCCATATTCATTTCTTCACCCAAATTTTGTTATTTTTACGTTTATACAAAATTGTGGCTAAAATCTTATAACTCGGATGAATATATAACTCAGCATTGATAGAAACTATGGCAAAATGTAATAGGAGAATAATATGAATATCGAAATCATTATTTTTAAAATAATCCCATATATCGGACCTTTAAAATTAATTTAAAAATTTAAATCGTGTGGAAGGTTAATAGCAATATAGTATAAGAAATATCCGCTCTAAATAATATTTAACATAAGAGTAGTATAAAAGTTTTTGATTGTTCTTTTTTTTCTAATAATTTTGGCATTTCTCTGATATTTTTTTCCATTTCCTATTTCTTTTCCCCAAACAGATCACCGAAACCTATGCCTTTCTGCCCCGCGAGGCGGTCACTCGCTTCCTGACCATCTGTCCCGAGTGCAAGAAGAACCTACGACCCTCCTCGCCCTCTGCGGGTGGAAAGGATGTCGACCTGGCCGGCAACGAGAGCTCCTCAGAAGTGGAGAACTACCTGAATTATTCATCGCACACGGAGAGCTCTCTGGAGGCGGGGCCCACGGCCAAGCGCCGCCGGCACTCGAGCGCCGAGCTGAAGGCCTCGCTTGCGGTGGCCAGTGGCCTGACCGGGGGCGTCGGACTGGGTGTGGGTGCGGGGGTGTGTGGGGGCGCCAGCAGCTTCAGTGCCGCCCAGCAGGAAGCGCCGGGGGCTGCACCGCCGCCCAGTCCCGGTCCCAGTCTGAATCCCAACCCAACGACGACGGAGGCGGCTGTCGAAACATCGCCGGTTAGCGTGCCCAAAATCCGGGTCAAGTCCCAGTTGCAGCGTCCGCCGAGTCCGCCGGACCACGTCCAAGCCCCAGTCGAGGCAAGCCCCAATACGGCTTCCCTGTCCCTGTCCCAGGCCAGTGCCAGCTCCCAGAGCTTTGATGCCCATCTGCTAAAGTCGCGGGACAATCTCCTGCGGTACTACGACTTCATGAGGCGCTTCTATGCCGGGGAACCGGTCTTAGCGCCGCCCCTCTTCGGCAGCAGCCTGCTGCAGAGCCTCAGCTATCCAACCCCAGTTTCTGCCACGGCAACCCCTACCCCTAACCCTGGCAGCACCACCGCCTCTCAGGCCAGGCCGCAAGACCCTCCCAAGGCCGCTTCTCCAGCTCCCAATGCCAATGCCAATCCCTCCCTGCTCAAGAGCTCGCCGGACAGCACGGTGCAGGCACGCTCTCCGGTCGTCTCGACAGCCACGCCCACCGCCGCCAAGGACACAGCCCCTCTCACTCCAGTCAATCTAACGAAATCTCTGTTTTGCAGCCTCAAGAGCGGAAACCCGGCCTCGACCTCGACGCCAGTGGCCGCCCATGTGCCGCTCAAGCTGGAGCTGCCCAGTCCGCCCAAGCCGCTGTCGGAGATGCGCATTCCCCAGCCGCGCCACCTGCCGCCCGTGGAGCTGTCGCTGCCGCTGCCGCCGCTGGACCTGGAGCGCCTGAAGCCCATTACCTCGACCTACCTGCAGCTGACGCGCAGCATGGGCCTCAGCGACGAGGACGCCTTGCGCTTCGACAACTTGGTGAGTAAGGACTTCAAGTACTCGCTCTAGTCTCAGGGAAACCTTTGAAAACCAGCAAAAGCTTATCTCGAATTAGAACTCGAATTATTCGATCTCAAATGAGCACTCCAGAATTAAATATCCCAATGTCAGTTGACCAAACTGTTCTCAGTTTGTTCGCAAAGAAATATGTGACAAGGGGAAAATCAATCTTTTTTATAACAATTCAATTTTATATACACATTTTTTATATTACATTTGCATATTAAATTTGAAAGCCCTTGGCCATTTACAACCTTTATTGAAACTTTATTGAAATCTGTTTTACAAAAAACAAAACTTATATATATATTTTATTCACGGCTTACAAGCGAAATCCCGCACGTAGTACTTGCTAAAATATTTATGTCTTACCTAACGCACGTTGATTTTAAATGCTTAATTATTGATTATTACCTTTGACTTCGCTTTCCTAGATTTAAGATCCAAAGCTTATTACGATTTTCACACACTTGATCCGCCAACAAATTTTTACTAATCTAGTTTCTTTTTTCTACGACATGCTTGGCTTATAAATGTAACCAACTAATGCAATGCCATCGAGCAAGAAGGGCAGCGACAGACAGACAACCTCTCTGCCGGCTGCGACGCCACCCGCAATAACCGGCCAACACCACCACCCCCAGCAGCACTCCCACCCACAAACGCTTTCGGCCACCAAATGCGATCTGCGTTGAGCGTCGCACAAAATTATGCAATAGTTCTTTCGCGTATTTTTATAATTTAGCTTTGAAATTCAAATTGAGTCCCCGTTTCGCTTCCCTTTGTGCTTTTTTAGTTTTGATCTCTTAATGCTTGAATTACTCTTGGCTGCAATTTATTATTGCATATATTATGTTGTTAATCTATTAATGTTATCATTTTAGTTTGTTTATGTTGATTTTTTATTATTGCCGTTATATATTCATTTCTTTTGATTTTTTACAGCTCAGTTGTTAGCCAACGCCCAAAATATTGTTTGTAATAAACTAGCCATACGAAACTATTAATGCTTTTTAATTGATTTGGCCAGCGACCTGAAATAAAAATATTAATTTCCTAAAACGTAAATATGCGAGTAGCCTTTGAATAAGTTATAGCGCTTTGTAGTTGCTTATGCATACATACCCTTAAGGCTCCATGTTGTTAATGTGGCAGGTAAGTTTACACCATTTGAACTTTTCGCAATTGAGCAGAAAACATGTTTTGATTAAAACACCCTTATCACGGCTTTTAATGCGAAATTCCCGGTGAAAGATTCACTCAGGCCGTTCGTCGTTATCTCGGGGCTTAGCCCCGACTGATAGTGCTTTTATAAGTGAACTCAAGAACCTTTTTCATTTTTCTAAATTGTTTACTATAAGTATTATTCCACATTTCTGAATTATATACTAGAGTAACAACCGCAGCTTCAACTAATGGAAGTTAGAGAAGGATTTACTTGGTAGGCTCCTCCTGCCTGGGCTTCTCCGGGTCCCCCTTGACAGTGCTCAGCACAAACCTCACCGTCAGCACTCGTCCGTTCTTATCCACGATCGTCTTGACCAACTCCCCGTTCTTCTCCTCGATTTCCGCTGCCGAGATGTTCACCCTGGCCAGAAAGTCGTCTATGGCGGAGTCATAGTGACCAGTGACCGGCGGTAGTAGATCCTCAGGTCTCTGGGTGGTAGTAGGGTCTTGCACTGGAACCCAGGTGGGCTCCTTGGGATCCCTAGGGCTCGGGGGGTTCAGCGGCGGCAGGAATGCGGGTTTTCCAAAGAACGTTACGGCTGGATCGGAAGGATTCTGCGCCTGGGGTGTGTTCTCGGGATGAATGGGACCGGGTGCCCGGGAAATATCGGGGAAGAGGGAGTCGAAGAGACTGTTTCCGGGCGAAATAGGGCCGCTATAGGTGCTGGTGGTTGTGGTCACCCTTCGTCCTTGGTCGTCCACCTCCGTCTTGGTCTCGACGCGAGGCGTTACTCCCTCGGGTAGCCCCCAGCTGGGGAAGAGCGACGAGTGGGGGAAGCCACTGCCAAACGGATTGATGAAGGTATTGTCGGAGCTCCCGAGTCCGAAATTGTGCTCGGGAAACCGTGAGACTGGGCGCCGGACGGGGTTGGGCACGTACTCCCAGTCTTCTTGGGGCTTGGAGAGCGAGGTGGCCCCGGCCTCTATCCTAGCCGGTGATGACTTCTCCGTGAGCCTGTGCATGGACAGCGCTGTGCGATCGGGACTCAGCTGGTAGGTCACCCTAGTTTGCTCTCCCGCTGCCCCTTGCTTTGTGGTGACCAACGGCTGCCCGGTGCGCCAAATTTCGTCCAGGCCACTAGCATCCAAGCCCATTCCCCGGGCCATGGTGTAGAGGGACTCGCTGGGGCCACTGACGGTGGCTCTGGCTGCTCCCATCTAAGACGAAGGAAACACTTTGCTTTTAATGGGGGACTGGGGGTCAGTTGCCTGACCTACCTCTAGTTGAAGGAGCAGCAAGCAGGCGCAGCTCGCCCAGAGATTAGCGTACTTCATCGTCGATCGTTCCGCGGCACTTGCAAACACTCTGATTGTCTGAATCTGACTGACGTTGATTATGGCGACTAAGCCGGTCGATCGCCACTCGATCACGCTTAAGAGTCTTACGTGAACATGTGTAGGTGTCTCCCATTCGAGTTCAAAAATTAAACTTCCCCCCAAAGGTTATCGCTCTGGAACAGGGACAGCCAAGCAAAAAAAAGAGGGGATAGCTTTGAAAGCCAAGCGTTTAATAAACTAATATTTATTTCTGCATTTTTACAGTGTCCTGAAAGCATTAGGAAATACGATTATATCAATTACTGTTTTGTAAGCGAAGCATTAACAAATATCTGTCAATATATCGAGTAATATGGACGTTTACTACATTTAACTAATCGTTTTTATGCCAGCTATATGATATAGAGGTCCGATTTCCATATTCTGTCCAAATGTTTTAGTGTCACGTACACTAAAAGACCCAACATTTCGCAGTTTACGTACTCTGTCGATTCCAGCCCCCTTGCATGCAAAACCGAAGCACTTGACTAGGGAGTTATGTTTGATGCAAAATTCCTTTTCATTGATCATATTAACTATATAGTTCCGAAAGCGTATGCTATGTATGGTTTTATAAAACGTAATGCTGCTCTATTCACCGACCCGTACACAAAGCTTAGCTTATTTTTTTTCCTTTGTGAGGTCTAAGCTGGAGTATGCTTCCTTTGTTTGGAACCCGACTGGATCCATACATTCTCACCGCCTTGAACTCATTCAGAAAAAGTTTTTATGTTTTGCTCTTAATTTTCTGAATTTCCATGAATCATTCCTATTCCGATAAATGTCGTCCTGTGCACTTGTCTTCTTTACATGATAGGAGAATCGTTGCGAGCCTAGTATCATTTTTGACACTATCTCAGGCAAAATTGATTGTCCTGCATTGTTAAGTTGCATAAATTTTGCTGTTCCGGTTAGGTATCTAAGAACTTTTGAACCGTTTTTTCTGCCTATTTGCAGAACAGACTATGCTTTAAATAAGCCCATTTTTAGGGCCTTAACTTAACATCAACAATCTGCCCCCAAACATGGGATTGGACCCTGGCTCACCAAGGGTCTTAATTAAGAAAAATGTTTCAATTCTTAGCCTCAATCATTTAGTTAAGATATAGTTAAGTAGCCAGTTAAGGATTACCGTTGGCGAAATAAATAAATAAATAAATATGAATATTGAAATTATAAAAAAATACCATATATACCTGAATAGAAAAAATATGTGGATATTAACTTCTGTTCCGACTAATGTAGTCAGGAATTAAGACTAGTTTGCGTAAAAACAGACAAGGGACTTGAGATTTACCGACAATGGCACCTTCAGCTCTAAAAATTTAAGATACATTTAATTTTTTTTAAAGATAATAGCATTAATCGTTTGAATTCAGCAACTGGTATTTTAACTAAATGTAAATAAATATGGCTCAGTATTAGGGAACATTAAATTTGTTTGCAGTTTGCTTTAGGACATTGAACATAACATCTTCAATAAAGTAAAATATAAACAAGTTTATTTACAATTAAAAAAGAATTTATTTTCTCCCTGCTGTTATCAGTAAAAAATTATATTGTTTTATAAATACAAATCAACATAATATTATTCTTCATTTCTTAGCTGCGGTTGATAATTTTGTGGAAATAAATATTTTGTAGATTGTGAATCAGAGTCACCAGTCCATTCGATTATGTTATATTCAGCTATAAGTTCTGACCCTAGTTGCAACATTACATTTTGAATGCAGGTAGTTCTATTGTTACATTACATGGTTATATATTAATTCAAGAAATATGAGTGCTATAAGCAACATTGTTTATATTTTAATGGGTCCGGGTTCCCTCATAGCATGGGCCTAATTGTACGACGCTTTATCCTTATTAAAATGAAATGAATGACTCATTCAAGGATTTGTGTACACACAAATAATAAGTATTATAGCCTATCAAGGTAAATGGACTGTTTTCTACCCCTACTGCATCGCAAAAATATTTTTTATTCACAGATAATGGAGCATAGCATTACGAAGAGGTGACCTCAAATGCTGCGTTTGAGCTTGTTTACATTCATCTTTTTGCAAAAAACAAATTAATCACTTCAAAACTATTAAGGAATTAGGGCAGGGTTATGAAAGGCAACTGCCAAATATTATTTTGTTTCAATTACCTTTTACCTTATAAGTTAACTTGGAATCGCACTATTCCCCTCTGAGGTACTAACATCAGCTGGTTAGTTAATTCTTGTTTCCGTGGGGAAAAAATACAAGTATGAATATCTGGGAACATATTTTTTAATAACAAATATGGGGCTGAATTTATTCACAACAATATGTGTTGTTAACAACTTATAGTATTTAATAATTTACTTGCTGGACCGTTGTCTATCTTGGCCTTTGGTCTCCACCAGCTCGAACTTGGCTTTGAGAACTCTTCCATTTTTATCTACTATCGTCCTGACGTATTCCCCATCCTCATCCTTAATATCCGCGGTGGTGACATCCACCTTAGCCAGGAAATCGTCGATGACAGTGTCACCTCTTGCCTTATTTGAAGGCGCCAGAGTAGGCAGGGGAACAAACGGCGCCCTGGATGTATCCTCTGGTACTGGGACCCACGGGGAATCATTTGAATTGGATCCATCTACATTTGGCGTGTATGGAGGAAGCTCATTTGGGGGTCTTGGATTTGGATTGCGTTCATTGGGAATGCGTTCATTTGGACTGCGTTCATTGGGAATGCGTTCATTGGGAATGCGTTCATTGGGAATGCGTTCATTTGGAAGGCGATCGTTTGGGATACGATTTGATGGGGGTGGGGACGGATTATTCGGGTTGTAATTTAACCCTGGGCAGCAAGGCAAAAATGGGTTTGAAAATATTCTCGTCCAATTTTCAAAGAATGCCTGCGGAAAACCACTGCCAAACGGATTCAGGAACGGGTTCAGAAAGAACTCGGGATCTGTCTGGCCCCAATTCTCTTGAAATTGGAAGAAAGATTGAAACTTATTTTTCACTGTTTTGGTGATGGTGCGTCTGTCAGGACCTAGATTGTAGGTCACCGTGGTCACATCATTCGGCCCCCTCTCATTCGTGATAACCAACGGCTTCCCGGTGCGCCAAATCTCTTCCAATCCGGCAGCATTCAACCCGAGACCACGGGCCGTGGCGTAGAGGGACTCGCTGGGTCCGCTGTTGGTGGCTCTGGCTGCTCCCATCTGAAGGCGAACAACAACTTTATTTATTGGGGGGCCAGAGACGAATTGCACGCCCTACCTCAAGGTGAAGGAGCAGCAGGCAGGCGCAGCTAGCCAGAAGCTTGGCGTACCACATCCTCGACTTTTCGCGTGGCACGTGTTAACACTTCCAATCCCGGAATCGAACTGAACTTGGCTGATGATCGCCGGAGATAATTCTGACTGAGCTTGCCAAGCGTCAGCTATACATAGAGACTGCCATTTAAAGGTTATCTCTCGCTGTGAGGGGTTTTTCTCACTGAGCTGGGAAATATACGTATTTTACATAAAGTTGGGAGCATGGCATATAATTATAACCCAAGTATTACTCATTTTGATTGTGGTTATAAATTTACTTTAAAACTGAAAGGGTTAATCCAACTATTTGCAGCGGTTTTCAGTAAATAGCAAACGTCTTATTCGAATCTAATAAGAACTCTTTATGAATGAAGCGTGCATATTGCTCATACATCTGTATACATGCTATTCGTCAACAAAAAAGACCGGTTTCTTCCAATACAAATAGCGAATGTTGGCATCGAAAACTAGTCAGACTGCTTTTGACTTGCGAATACTTATCAGAATTTTTAAAACCAAATATTTCTAAATGTATACGGCTTGGATTTTTACGTCGATTCTCTGTAGTTAAAATTAATTCACTCAAAAATATTATCTTGGGATTTTCGTAGGTTAAATTTGATAAGAATTTATTCCACTGATAAACATTAGAAGAGCTTAGAAGCAGGGTATTGCTTGAAGTAGTAGTAAATTTAAAGCTTTATAACACTGCAGGTAAATTTCTCATTGTCGATTAATATGAATTTTGCTTTATACTAATGCGATGATCTCAATGGAGATCGTGAGACTACCTTGCACATTATTCAACAATCAGCTTCAAAGCAAATGTGTTGATATAAAATGAAAATATTTTCTGAAGCTTCAATGTCCGCAAACAAAGTTCTACTGATTATTTCAATTCTGTTAAATAGAAAACTAACAACATAAAATACGAACTGTATATGTTTTTCGCACTAAATTAAAAAATCAGAGTGGAGATTTAATAGATGTAAGTACAAAACACTGTTGATGAACCCAGTAGCTCTTTACTGTTCCATTGGAGTTTGGAGGGTGGAGCCTGTGAAGATGGGGCATTAGGTTGACCCGGGGTGCGGAACGAAGGGTACCCCGAAGGGTGCAGTGGCAGCCCTGGACTCCGGGCGTGGCCATGCAGGATTTACGCTAAAAAGACGCCATAAACCTTGAATGCCAACGGAGCGGAGGAAAAAAAGGGACCGAAATTGGAATTTGATAGACGCCCGAGCTCGGGTCCTTGTTCTGCTCCCGGACCCAGTCCTTGCGCATCCCAGAGGCCGTTGCACGTCTCCCCAAAACCCTTTCGCAGCAGGGCGAGTATTGACGACTTTTTAAAAGGGTCGAACGAAAGTCGGGGCTGTCAGGCATAGGGCTGGGGGTTAGAGCCCGGCAGGCGGGGCTTAGGGGGCAAAGGGACCAACGACCAAGGGCTGCGTTGGCGCGTGCTATAAACCAACCGATTTCAACGCTCTGCAGGTGAGGCTTGTCTGTGCTCGAGAGGGGGCGGCGATTGGGTGCCTGGGTGGGGGCTGGCGGTAACCGGCCAAAGTTATAAAACTTTACAGTTAACTAGGCTTGGCAATCAAGCTAAAAGCAAAGGCGTCGTCCTCGTCCTCGTCCATGTCCGTGTCCGTGTCCGCCTCTCGCTGCTGCTCGGCTCCTGTTCGGCGCCATCTAGCGACAGTTGCCGCAGTCGGGCGGGCGACTGGCCTCCCGAAAAAAGCCAACACTGGACGAGTCCGTGCCCCTCTAAATGCGGACGGGTCAACACCCACTTGACCATGTGTGTGTGGTGCAGTGTTGCCAATTTGTCCTTTTTTAGGATAGATCTGTCCTTTTTGAAACAGCTTTGTCCGCAAAAATTTTGAAACATCCTCTATCCGAAGAAACAGCCTTTTATTGGCTTGTTGTCCTTTTTTTCATCCTTTTTTCAAAAATTTTTTATTTCTTAAATGTTCATGAAATATGTATAATTTTCAATTTATTTAAAACTGTGTGGTATCGCTTTCATATCGAATTTCTGAAATCGATAAGCATTTTTGAAAGCAGTGCAGTGTTTTGTGTTTTTGTGTAATCGACATCAAACGTATTTAGTATCGGTTAAATGTGCCTAAAAGTTTCAACATGCCAAAGGAACAATACAAACAAAAATTTCGTGCATCATGGTTGCAAGAACCGGCGCTGATGAATTGGTTGTGCCGAGATGCCACAGATTCTAACAAGGCATACTGCAAATACTGCAAGTGTACATTAAATCCAAAAATTTACATGGTGCGTGCACATGGAAAAACAAAAAAACATATACAAAGTGCATTGCCGTTCGCGCGTCGAAGCGGTGCATGTTGCCATGATTATAAGATACCTGATAGTTGCCTTAAGCTTATCGGGTCGAATGCAGCATATGCACGACAGGAAGGCGAAATTGAAATTAACGAAGAAATCGACGAAATTTTACTTGAAACAAATGAAAAATAAGAAAACTATGTTTGTCATTTTTTTTGTCCTTAAAAAAAATGTCTGTCCTTTTTTTTGTCATTTTTTTTTTTATCATCTGTCTTTTTTTTGTGCTGAGGCGCTGGCAACACTGGTGTGGTGCCCGTTCCAGCTGGGTGAGTCACCCCCGCTGTCCGCAAATCCACAATCCTCCACTCACCCGAAGGGCTTGGCTTGCCCAGTGCTCCGTGTGCCGTCGAAATCGCTTTTCCATTGTCTTTCGCTCCTGGTTTTTTGGCGGACCCCTTGGCCGTCTAGTTTCAGATATTTTTATGGGGTCTGTGACATTTTTTAACAGATTTTCGCCTCCAGGTGGAGAGGTCCAGTTGGTCTCGTGTTGCTGTTATTTCAAGTGGGTTTAAATTGCCCCAGTGGCCCTGCCCACAATTCTATTCAAGCGATCTCAAAACATTGTATTAGCTATTGCGAAATGTTCCTTTGGCTTATTAAAAGCCCCACGATTATTTGTTAAAAGTTTTATTAAAGGACTTGAAACGAAGTCAGATATAAATTCAGAATCGAGTATTGGTTGTATTATGTAAATATCAATAACATCTCTGTTATTGCGTTTTTCGACTCATCTTTTATATCTCTTCGAGTTTGTTTTCATCAAAAGATTTTGCAATTATTTAAATTCAAGCATAAATAAATTCAAACTGAAAGACAAGCAGCCTTAATCCCGCTTCAGAGTTAGGGTAAGTCAAAAAAATTGGACACCAGCAGATATGGGCACGCACCCCCAAGAGGCGGCCGTGGCCACGGTTCCCGACCCACCACATCCATACCCCAACCTCCAGGGCCAAGTCCCAAGTCCCAGGATCCAGGACCCAGGGCCCAGGTCCCAGAACCCACACCCCAACGAACCAGGGGACCAAAACGTCAGTCTGCCTGTCGGTGGGTGGGCGGAGGACGGAGTTTTAGTGCCTTTGGAACATGGGTCGGGCACTTCTTCATTAATTTTCATGGCGGCACAAGAACAATGCCCCGCCCATCCCGTCCTCCGTTCCGGTTCGTCCTTCGAAGCGGAGGAAACAGAAATGTTGGAGCGGCGAAAGCGAAAAAAAGTTTCTCCAGCTCGGACCCAAGTTGTGGGTGTGTTTTGTGCAAATGAGCGAAGGTGGAGACGCCGTTCTTGTCCTGTCTCTGTGTATATCTGCGAAACTGTGTGTATGTATCAGTGGGTGTGTGTGTGTGGGTTGATTACTTTCTGTTTAGGTGCCCGTCCAAGTCGCTCCCCCGCCCCACCCCACGGGCCGCCCTTCAAAAAGGGACTTCTGAAGGCAAAAACGCATTTTTATGTTTGCTCGTCCGCCCGTCTAGCTGTCCTTCAGGCCCCCGCCCCTTCCTGTGCCGTAAGCAGGACGCGAAGCCCCTTTTTTACCGAGGTTGGGTCAGGAGGATGTCTGCCAGGCAGGGACAATTGTCCCAGCCCAACCCCGTCGAAGTCTAGTCCTGGAAAAATTGCAATTTTCGCCGAGGAAAAAAGCCAAGACATCGTCTTGGAGCCGCTTTGACATGGCCAGGGACCAGTTACCCCGCTGCTCTAATGAATTTCCGTCCAGGCAACTGGGCAGCATCCCTGGCAAAGGAAAACTGAGGGACGAGAGAGAGAAAAAAACAATTAAGGAGGGATTTGGGTGGGGACGCACCCATAATCATAATTGCGCGCCGAAACTTGTCGATTCCTCGACCATCCCTCTAATTGTCAGTCACCCTTCTGCTTAATTGTCCACTGGGCCCCAGCCAGATTCCCTTTCGGAGCTCTCCTTTGCCTTCTTCTCCCTTTTAATTTGTCAATTCGGTTCGAGTTGTCCTTTGCTAGTGTCTCGCCGATTTTCGATTTTTCCTTATTTTTTATAGAGGTATTTTCATGGTCTGTGTTCAGGTTTGCTGTCGACTTGTCCTACAAGGTGGCAATTACTTATTTGGGCCGGCTTGGGTTTGCGTTTTAATTATTTGTAAAATTTGAATGAGAACGAAAGGGATTTTTGTGAAGAGTTTGAAGGCAAATCATTTCTGAGATACATTTTTAACATCTTTTATATCCAAAGAAAAAATATGTTGAAAGTAGTTAAATATTCAAAGCAATACATAGGGCAAGTCGGAATATCTAATCTAAAAAGTCACTTAATCTGTTTTTGTCGGAACTAAAGTATTAAAAATATCAATTGTGTCTTTACAATTTACATATTATTTTTAAATATTAAATATTTATTGGAATAGTGTATTTTGAATTTTTTCGAATTGAAAAGATATTCCCGTTTTAATAGAAAATATATTTATATTACAAGTACAGATCTAATGAATAAATAAACAGGAAAATATATTAAATAAAATAGAAGCTGTAAGAAAGATAATAAAATCTATACAGCTGGAAACACTCATAAATAAAAATGTGTAGGTCTTTGGTGACAAGCAATCATTAAAAACCTCAATCAACATGGCATCCATCTCAATAAGCAATTTGACTTCAATTACCAAAACACTACAAACATCCTGAGAGTGGGAGGCGGTGTCACCCACTCTCTAAAAAGGACTTCATGGCTACCGATTGGACTTCCGATGCAGCGGCAAAGCGACAAAGCGACTGACACAAAGACAGACGGCACAGACACGGAACGGTGACGTTGATGGCAAATAAACAAAAGATTAAGCCCAGACAATAGTAAACAAACCTCATGAAGGAGACCGAAAGGACGAAGCGGAAAGCGGCAAAAAATGGAGAGAACAATCAAATAATGAATTCCTTTGGCAAACGACAAATTGATAAATTAAACGCCACTTATGGGCGAATGTGTGCGTTCAAACCGGAAGAAAGTGGAAAAAGAAATCAAAATAATGGCAAGGACACGCAGCACCAAAGCAACAACAGCAACAGCAACGGCAGACGCAAAGTGCACGCAAATTGAGGTGGCAATGAAAAAACAACATAAACAAGCAGCGCCAGAAAATAAAAGCAAAATAAAAGTCAAAGGACTCACGCACACATAGACCTCCGGCTGCGTGCGTCCCTCTCGCACATACAAGCATACAGGCCAGACGAAAAAAATAGAAGCAAAACAATTAACGTCCTTGACGAAATTGTATTTTTTACTTCATTTTATTTGCCGCCATCGAAAAAAGCTAAAAAGAACAAGTTGAAAAGTTGAGCCGTGTGCGGCATAATAAGAGCACAAAAACCGGGCGACCAAGAAAATTATCCTTCGGAAGCGACCCCGCCACGCTGCCCCCAATCCGCCCCAAAGGACAACAGAAACAGGAAAAAGCAAAGTGGAGGCAAAACAAACAAATAAGCAAACGGCTCGAGAGCGAGACGCCGCTCGACAATGCGAGAGAATGCAAAGAGAAGATGATGAGCAGGTCCTGGAGGCTACACTCACACACACACACACACTCGGGCCGGCACGCACTCGCACACTCACACGTGGCGAGCGGAAAAGAAATGCGAAGGCAAAAGTGTTTGGGAGCCGACGAAAAAACAAGCAAGTCAAACTAGAAAGCGGGCAACAACAGAAAAAAGTCCTCAATGACAATGCCAGAGGAAGGCAGAGAAGCAACAGACACAACCACCTGTGGAGTCTCGCGCGCACACAAGCACACACACAAGGGCACACACAAGCCCACAGAGGGAGGAGAGAGGAGAGAGCTCTGCAGCTCAAGCGGAAATGCAAATAAACAAACACGAGGCGAGAAACGAGGACGAAAGGCAGCAAAGAGAAACTCGCGACGACGAAAAGGACGACGAGCGACGTGCCATTGTATTGGTGACCCGCTCTCTCCCTCTCTCGCGGCCGCTCGCACACACATGGCTTTGAATATTATTACGGAGGATCCCGACTTTCAACGCTTTTTTCCATTTTCCTTGGCCGTAAAAACGGCAACAAACGGCCAAGCGCGGCATGCAACAAAATAAAACATGAAAACAATTCCAAAACAAACATCGACGCCGGGCAAGAGGATGCAGGATTCAACGAGCGAAAGTTGCCAAAGGAATTTACGACTTTCGGCGAAATCAATTCAAAAGTGGAGCACAACCGGCAGACAGCCACAAAAGGATCCAAATAAAAACCAAAGCCAGACAAAAGGGTGCTGCTGGGTAAGATATTTGTGCTCTATTTGCATATTCGACGGGGGAATAGGGGATGTGCCCCATTATTTTCAGTCATTTTGCAAGTACAATTTTTGATTTATCACTCGGGTCTCTGCTGCGGTTCGCTCTGAAGTTAGTTTTTTATTTTTAAGCATTTTATGACCGATTGATTGGGCTGTAATTGGTTTTTATTGGATTCAAATAGCACCGAAAGGGGTTGAGCTTTGTAGAGTTCAGACATGCTTTTGCCTTGACCTGGCTAATATTTAATTTTGGTCATAATGCGATCTATAAGCTAGAGGAAACTATTGGTATATAACAGTTATCACCATCTTTCTAGCTTAGAAATGAATTAGGTTAAAGGATGGTTGTATAAAAGATGTTCATTTTCATATTTGAAATGGTTTGGGTCTTAATATGGTGTTTTGAAAAACGCTTCAACGGAGTCTGTAAAAAAATGTCAGAATTTGTTACTAATTGTTGTTATCTTAATTTAATTTATATGAATCATCTCACTTTGAAGTAAGAATGCGATGAGGTAGAATTTAATTCCGACCTGTTTAAAAGGCTAAAACCCTTTATATGAATTCAAAAAAACATTAGGAAAACTCAGAAGCTGACTTGAAACTTTTGTCCCATTTTCAATTACATACAAAATTGTCAGAAAAATACTTTATATGCATTTAAATAAAATGGGATTGGTAGTAAAGATTGGTTAACTATAGATTGAATAATTATTTTTCCTGCAATCCTGTGATAATTAGAAGAAATAAGATCTGACTTTAAGTTTCACCCACTATACCTTTTTGTACTTACAATCATGCTACATAGCCTTTCCTTTCAATAATTACAATCAGTCTGGTGGCTGTGCATTAGCCCAAAAGAAGTTCCTTCACAGATATAACATAAATTATATTTTGCAACTAATTTATAAGCTGAACGCATCTTCCGCCCCCAAAACACTGCAACCCGTTCCGAGATTCTCGGGCGTAGACACTTTGAAGAAAATGCATTGATTATGCATGCGTAAAGCCCAAAACTCAACTGTGGATGTACAATCCCGGCCTGAGCCCCGGCCCGATCCCGGCCCTGGCGTAGCTCCAGGAGGTGAGGTGGCTTCCAAGTAAAAAGATAAGACAGCACAGCACTATGCTCTCTCTGCTCCTCTCTTTTTACCCCATTACGCACACACACTCCCCGCTCCCCCTCCCGTGCAGCTGGCCAAATGTCGTAAGACTTACCCAGTCCCAGGAACACCGGCTCTCCACTGCCGGCAAGCAACTTCCGAAAAGCAAGTTGTTCTGCTGGATTTTCTTCAAAATTTTGCACTCCTTTGTGTGTGCGTACTGTGCAAATTAAAAGCATTTATATATACTTGTGTTTGTGGGCTACCTCCTGGGAGAAATTACCCCCGCCGGCAACCTCCGGCAGGACCTCTGCCCGCCCCCTCTCGTACACGAACGAATTATGCACAAACGACGTTCGTCCAACGCTGCGTATACGTAACACACTGCAGCGCCCTGCGTCTGCGTCTGTGTGGGTGCGAGTGGGTGCGAGTGTATGTGTGTGTTGATTAGATTTTCTTGCAAGAAAACTGACCAAAGAGTTTCCCATACATCAGCTGGCCACACACATCCCACATATACAGCTATGTAGAGAGAGCGAGAGCCTTGCACTCTTGCTTGTAAGAATTTCGGGACTCGGCATTTCGTATGCTTGTATTTTAAGAAGCTAACCACACACGCCCTCCCCGCCCCTTGGTTGCATTTGCCACCCCCGCCCGCACACAGAGACGTGCTGACCGCATGCAGCTGCAACAGCTTCCGTTCCGGCCCCTGCTGCCCCCTCTGCCCCCGACGTCGCCCCAAAAAGTTTTCGTTTTGCTTCTTGGACTCTGCCTAATGCACATTTTTGCATTTTGCATTTTCCGTAGACAGAGTCGGCATGCGAGCTGCCAGAGCGAGAGGGCCTAATTCGGAAATTTCTTATTAGTGAGCGAGTGAGAGGGCACGTGGACGTGTGTGTGTTGTGTTTGCGGTGGTTAGAGCGAGCCAGCTATAGGAACGAAGAAAGTGCACTAAAGTTTGTGGCTCCCACTTTCGGGGTCCAGGAATAATGATTGAGCCACTGGCTTGGGGCCCAGGACATCCCCAGCTGACTCGGCACAACAAAATCACATTTTTCGCCTCGGCCAGATTTAATGTCAGCCGTAATTGCAGTGACCCTGGAGACCCGACAGCAGGGAAATATAAATAGCCGGGTTCCTCTGAAACTGATAATACCGATAACTCTGATGGCTCCGATATTTCCCATTGGTTGCAGGGAACTACAGTCATTATGCTCGGGAGGAAGCCCCTCCAAGGTGGTCACTGATTAGGACAGTGCTCAGTGGTAACCAACCTATCAAAAAACAAAGTAAATTGCCTATTTATGTATAAGGGCTGCCACACCCCGCTCGCTGCATTCCTCTTCGCTGCAGTTTTCCAAGCCACTGCAGTTTCTTAAGACATTCGAGAGGGCCACAACAACTGATACGCACACCTCCCCACACACGCACACACCCACCCGAAGGCCCGAATCAAAAAGGCAGGATATATAGGAAGCGAGCGAGAGAGCAACACCGGGGCAGAGCGAGACGGAAGAGTCGCACGTGTGTGTTGGTCGAAAATTTTAATCAAAATTCATCTTAAGAAAAATGGATTTCCCCCGCACCGCACCGGGCGAGTGCGAGTGGGAGGGCGCCTGTGTGCGTGCGAGAGAGCGAGATGGCGGCTGAAGCAACAAGGCCTCGGATCGATAGCATTGCATGCTTTTAGGCTCTAAGACCGATGCCTGGTTTTTCGAGAGGAAATTTCCATAATAATAATTAGAAGAAGCTGTCGGCGGGATTTATTTATCAAGGCCCTGTGCGATTACGGGGCGCCTCTCTCCCCGAGAGGACACTTCTTGGGGCCGATCCATGTGGCTGCCCAGCCGCTCCCTTCCCCTAATCGCATCGATTGTCTGATTGGGACAGTTTGGGGCGGATTCCCCTGCCCACACGCATCCTATTCCCTGAATAGTGTGCCACTCACACCTGCCCGAAAGGGTTGCCTGGCAGGGGCTGGGGCTCGGCCTGGGTCGGGCAGGGGCTAAGGTCCTGGTCCTTGTTCTGGATATGGTTATGGGTCTGTGCGTGTCGCCTTTGTTCTGCGATGATGCATCGTCGTCATTATGATTTTCTATATATTGTGTGTGCGTTGTGCGGGGCACGTTGGGCCGTGGGCCGTGGGCCGTGGGCCGTGGGCGCGAGGGCGTGGGTGTTTGTGTTTGTATATAATTTCCCACATATAAATATGCACATGGGCCTCTGTCTCCTCCACGCATCGACAGGACATCCGCCCGTCGCCCTCTCCGGCCGCCCGCTGTGCGTGTGCGGAGGTGTGTCCCTGTGTGTGTAAGCAATTATGTGTGCTTTATGTTTGTGTACTCGATTCTTTTTTTCGCTTAATGTTTTTATTGCATTTCTGTGTACAGGTTTTTAGCGCTGGCCCCCGACAGCACATATGCCTATATGGCTATTCAATTAAACGCATTAACTTGATTTTCAATTAACTTTCAATGCGACCGCAACAAGAGATTTTTCATGCTTCGCTCCTAGAAATACGGGGAAAGATGATGCCGAAATATGGCTGGTAGGTAACCTTTTGAATTATTATCGTCTGATACGCGACTGATATGATTAATGGTGTGTGAAATGGTGGGTCAAAGAGATCAGAGCCCCGAAAGGTTTGTTTGGCTTAACACGGAGATATAACGTTAGAGGTATCTCAAAACAATTATATTTCAAAAACTACATCAATACACTGTATTCTGACAACTTGTAATTGTGTTGCTCAAATGAAATATATATTTTAATATATATATTATTCTAGCATGAATAATAAAACTATAAGCACAGAGATGGCTCTGTCAGTTATAAATTTAATCAATTAAGAAATTTCAGTATTCCAATTAATAGCACACCCCTATGGCACCCCCGAAGCTTTTAGCTGCTTTCCCGTTCACATTAGCATAAGATTCACAAATGACTTGGCACAAACTACTTCCGTACATACGTATGTATGTACTTATTTATATCAAAGAAGTTCGCTGAGAAACTTCCCTTCGGCTCAACCCTTTCACTTGCCACCCCCATGAATTTTCCAACCACCGAATCTAGAAATTTCACCGCTTTTCCGGCATTATTTTCATCAAATAGTCGAATGTTTTACTCGGAAGCAAAACACAATTAACTGAAATTAAACTAGGCACAATCTCAGACCGAACAACCCTTGCCGTGCTCCCCGCAGTTCCAGTTTTCCCTGCTTCCGTTCTCACCCCTTCTCGCAGCTCTTCATCCGCACAGCCTTCCTTGAGGGTTTCACCTGCATCTTGGGCCCTCCACATCCGAACTCTCTCCCTTTTCCACACTTTTTAATCACTTTGTCACCCTTAACCAGGGCATGACGAACCCTTTTCTGGTTTGTTTTAACCCAAATGCAAATCAGATACATTTTTAACAAAATAATGGAGATGAATTCCAAGCGCTTGGGATTTTAATGAAATATCTATTTAAATATTGAAAGTAAAATAAAATAGAAATGATTAGTTGGAAATTCTACCAATTTAGATATACCTTCAAGAACTTTTACTGACATTTTGGGAAAGATACCTTTATCTTTACTATCAGCCTAAGCTAGGCAACCTTTGGCTATATTCTAAAAAAGATTTTATTCTTGATATGATAGTACTTAATATTTATATATACCTACAATTGATAATAAAGGAACTATAAATATTTCAGGATTCAAAAAAGGTTCTGATTACTTCAATAAAATCTTAGCTCAGCTTTCGTATAATGCTACTTAATGTTATGAAGCTTTTAAGCAACAAATTCATATTTAGTTATAAAGAAATAAATAAAGTCAGTTTAGTTTTAGACAGGTTTTTTTAAATACTCTTAAATCCGAGTGAAAACAGTATACTGCTTAAAGAAAAGAATCCACCTGTTCTCCTGCTCTGTTTTATATTCTTTGTTGCTTGCAAACTTAAGACTTAACGTTGATTAGAAGTGCTCCTCTGAAGATAGCTTAGGTAGGGATAGCGAGTGGAATGCTCCTCAGATCAGTGGGTCCACCCACTATAGGCAGCATCTATCGTCAAACTTCTCCCGACAAGAGAGCGAGCACTAAGTCGCACCCACCTTACCCCAGGCAAAATCTCTCCCGCAAGAGCCCAGAGCCTCTACCCCTAAGTTGGGTCTAAAGATTCTGTGCCTTGTTGTCATGACAGTGAAGACAGCCGCCTCCACCAGGCACCACCACCACCCCATCAGCCCACCAGCCCGCCATCGTCATCAGCCAGTGCCATGTGCCGTAAGCCTCCACGCTAAGCGTAAACTGAGCCCGCGTCACCAGAATCGTTAGCGCCGCCAGGAGGGAGGATGTCTTTGTATTATTTTCAGCATTTAATTTGTTGCCTGCGACGACGAGGATGCGAGTGGGCAGGGGCCAGGGGACGGCAGGACGGGCGCTGGGAACGACGTCACCACTTGGCCCGTCTCTGTAACTTTGTTTCACATTTTTCGTGCCCAAAAATAAAATAAAAATGGGCAGAGACTGAATCGGGCTGTGCCCAGACCCACCCCTCCTTCGGTGTGTGTGTGAGCGAGGGTTCCCAATTTTGGACGCTCGTTTGCGCTTATGTAATAACCTCGAATCTAATTACTTTTTGACAATATCGAGAGAGGGGGTCCCACCCGCACCATCCCACCTCCTGCTGCCGGAACTCCTCAACCAACCACTCCAATCGACTGGGCAGTGGGGGCAGTCTAAGGAGCATAATTGAAGGACTCTGCATGCAGGAACTGAAATAATATTGCTTTTGACATTGGATTCAGTGGACCAGCTTGGGACAGAGATCGGAGGTGTGGGTAAGTGGTCAGAGAGTAGGTTGGTTTTCACTTTCACATTCGGGGTGTGAGTTGGATGTCGGCGAAGACTTTACTGATGACAATCATTCTCCAGCTAAGCTTCTTCATCTATCTCTGCGCCCTCAACCGTGCCTTTTATCCGTGCCGTGCTCACATTTTCACTGTCTTTTGAGGCATCGTTTTGGCCTCTTCCTTACCTCTCCAAGGTGGGCCAGTTTTTTACTCATTTTTCTACCCCATTCGAACTCTTTTCCTTTCGCCCGAGAACCCTCGTATTATGCAAAGCAGCTGGCAAAAAAAAAGAACCTGAGGGGGATGGGAAAAATGGAAAGAAATAACGAAACCCAAAATCCGCATGAAAAACGGGAGAACGAAAGGAGGGCTGGCTTCAACCCGCTTTTCAGGCCTAAAAGCAAAAACTTTTTTTTGGTGCGAGCAGGGAAAAGTTATGAAATTTATATAAAAAAAGTTGAAGAAATAGGCTGGGATCTGGAATTGGGTGCTTAGAGGTGAGCCATGCGGCATATCCTTCATTAAATCGAAGAACAAACGAGCAGACAAGCACAGCTGGAGCTGGGGCTCCCAAGCACCCGGGTCCAATAACCCCTCTCTGACACTGTGAGAAAAATTATGCTTTCTATTTCTAAGTGAGATGTAACCAAATTTTAAATAGGAGATCCTAATAATTTGGATGTTCGTTTTTAAAAGTTAGCTTAAAAGCAACCTCTTTATTAAAAGATATGCTTATATGTGTCTTAGCTTAGATTTCCTAGCAGTGTCCTTGGTTCCTGTCCCTGGATTTCTTTCATTTTAGTTTCCCATTTCTTTGCCCGCCCCTGCCTCAAACTCAAACTCCGACGATGTGTGCGACCCTCTTCAAATGTGTTGCCTTTGCTTTGGCCAGCCATGTGGCGCTGCTCCTGCTCCTGCCGAGGCAGGGGAGCTAGGACGAGGACGAGGACGTCGAGTACGAGAACATAAACGAAGACGAGGGGGCGCTGAGGACGACGACTGACCCCCTCGCAGACCGATATACACCCACCCCAGTGGCTGCAACAACGTTTCAAATTCAACGACAATGATGATGAGGACGGAGTTGGGCGGCTGGCGGTTGGGGAGCGATGTCGAAAAAACTTTTTCTTGGCATTTGTTGAGCAGGAAACGAGCCCGGGTTGGGGAGGGGGTGGCGTGGGGTGGAAGCAGTGGCCGGGGAAGGGGAAGGGGATTTTCTGGAAAAAAAAAAGCTTCTCTGATGTGGGCTGGGCCCTGGCCTCGCCCCATCGAGTGGAAAGGGAAAGGTAAAGGGACCTAGCTGACTGACGAGCGCGCGTTTTCATTTCGCCCTTGCGAGTGTGTGGTCCCGCACTGAGCAAAAAGCTTGGTCTTCTTATTTTACTTTTAGAAATAATCTCATTTCTTTTAAGTGTAAGTGGGGGATCATATCTTTTGACGAACGCTTAGAGGAGTATTGCAAACTTTTCAAATAATTGTTATGATATTTAAGATTGTGAAAAGTAGGAATGTTTTAGTATTCATTATAATTATTTTAAATATATGTATGATTGTGTTCATATGCTATAAGAAATATAAAGGGATGGAGTATTTGGTATAATATAAAAGAAAAGGAGCTAGACAGTAGAACTAACACTCTAGAGTCACGACAATATCATCTTTATCAGATAGCTTTATGATAAGTAAGAGAGACTTTCGTGTCCATGTCCTTCCTCTCTGATCCGGTGGTCCTAAAATTTTTTTTAATAAATGATGCTTTATAGAACACTTAATCTTTGTTGCTTCTAAAATACAACTTCTTAGTTTGTTGCAATTTTTCTCTGAGTGCTCTTCCTTTTCGTATTTTTTTGTATATTTTGTTCACTCGGTGCGGTGTAGAGGCGTGGGGACTGGGGGTTTATTTGGGCAAGGCCGCAAGGATCTGCCAGGGGACCCGGGCCACAGAGTGTTACTTCGAGGCGAGTCGAGACCCTCTGGCAGCTCGGAGCGTTCGCTGGGGGTTCGCTGCGGTAACCATGTCGCCTGATAAGACACAATGGACATATCAAATTGTGGCTTAACCCGTGTGAGGGCGGGGACCGACTTTGGGGCGCGGCAGTCAGCCGGAATATAAATGGAATTTATGTGTGGGTCCCCGGAACCCATATCCCCAGATATCCCGGCGCCTTTGCCTTGCGAGGGAGCCCCGAATGGAGCTTTAAAAAGCTTGTACCGATTTCAAATGCTTTATGTATATCAAATACAACTTTGACCAGGGACCCGTAGGTGGGACCCGGGGAGGTGGGGCGGTGGCGCCCCTCCAATCCGTCAACTGTCAGTCGTGGACGCGAAATGCCGTGGAAAGCATAATGCGCGTTACATGAAATGAGTTTTGATGTGCGGCGCGGTCCGAGGGCTCATAGCCGTCGGCTCAACCTAACATAGTTATCCTTTGCGTGTGTGGGACCAGCTCGTCGGTGGGTCTGTGTGTGTGCAGCGAGGGACAATTTAATGGCCTCGGGTTATTTGGGAATAGGTTGAAAACAAAGCCCTGGTCAAACAGTGCAGCTGGGAGGGCGCGGGCGCATGGCTGGGGCCTCGCCGGCGGGATGTGCTCCGAAAACTAGGCGCCCAGCTCTAAAATATCCAGATCCAAAAAGCGGAGCTGGCTGAAAAAAACAGCGAACGGAACAGGGGGAAATATACACTGCAGCACAAAGAGCAAATGGTAAAAATTAATGCAACACAGGGAATGGAAAATGGTAGGGACTTTGGCCAGAAGCCAAGGCGCGGACAGGAGGGGAATCAATAGGGACTAAGGGTGGCCCGTGGTGGAGCTTCGCTTTCCTGCACCGTGACAGCAAGAAGAGACCGCTTGGAAGGGGTTTCTGTGTGTACCTGCCTCTCTTGCGTCCAGCTAGTGAGTACTGTGGAAACTCAAACTCCATGCATTAACTTCCAGTCGTATAATTCACTCTGACAACTGATAGTTCTTAATTGCCATTGAATAATATGCCTGGATCGTAGCTTTGAATATGTAGATAAGAAATGCAGCGCATTTAAATGCTCTCGTGTTAAATAGCTTTGTTTCAGATTACTCGTTTGTGATTCACTTGTAAACTGTTCTTGAACCTAACCAAGTGTATATGTCATAGAGGCTAGAACAATTTCCATTGCAGATATAAGCGAGATTTTTAACCTGAGCTGAGTTTTGTTTATTTCAAGATTCAACCTACTCAGCTCCCAGCAATGTTTCGTATTAAGTGCGCAGAATTATCAGTCTTTAGTTTATTCCATACCTATCAAAGATTGATTTAAAGTTGATAAATGTATAATTTCTTATTTTGATTATATGGCAATGCTATTCCTGAAGTACCTAATAGTATTCTGCGTTATTTTTACCATATTCGGAACTGATAATATTTCCACCTCTTACGTGGATTAACAGTCCGGGAATGCCAAGGACTCCACTGTGCCGGCGAGGTAACCACCCACCCAGCACACTCCTGAGCAACCCGTCTCGCCCAGTCACCCTCTTATGACGATTATTTTTATACCATTTATACCCCGACCCCCTGAAAGGACTCGTCAGCTCGAGCTGCCCCTCGGCCCCCAAACTTTTCCTGCTGCCGAAATTTCAGCGACTGCCTTCGTCCCCCTGGACCGACCTCTGCTCCGTGCCCCAACATCATCCCACCCTTTAAACATTTTCGAGCTTAGCGCAATGGAAAGGATTTTGGTCTTTTATTGCACGTCAGACTTTTTGGACCGCTCGCAGGACTTCTTGTGCTGTCCGGGAGTGCGGAGTCCGATGCCCTCCCCTTCTGCCATTATGCTGCAGAAGCAAGAAAAAATTTAACGTTTATTGCTTGCGCCAATGAGCTGGCTCTCCTTTCCACCATCCTTGCCCCATCTCCCATCGCCTATCGCCCGTGTCCCGTCTCCCGGCATCCACTTCTATTTCAGCTTAGTCCTTTCGCCTTGGCGTTTGGGGCGCCAAGCTCGCCCCTTTCGTCTCTGGCGCGACCATGGCGATTTCCCCGGCCCCCGGCTTCCGCTTTCCGTTTTCCCCCAGCCTTGAATTCGTCTGGGTAACCCCCTGCGCTCAGCCCCACCCCCCCTGATTTCTGAACCGACTGCTTTTGGGGTTTTTCTTTGGCTGCCTTTTCGTCCTCTGGCTGGGAGCCGCCATCTTGTTGTTTTGCTGAAATGCGAAGGACATTTGATGTAATGATGCCTGGAGGCAGCCACCACTGTGTATTTGTGAGTGTGTGTGTGTGTGTCGGAGGGATCAGCTCGGTGAGTCCTGCGTCTTTTTCTCCAGGAGCACCCCGAGTCGCCAGCTCGCTTTGTTTGAGTTCACTTAAGTTCAACGCTTGGGTCCGGGCCCTCGGATCCGCCACACCGCCTTCTCGGGTCCCCCTAACCCCCTTCTATGGCAAAGTTCTGCCGCTCCTTTCATTATCCTTTTGGCGTATCCTCGCCCTGACTCATGTGGGCGTCTTGAGATGCCGTCGCCAAGGCGAGTGGGAAAAAAGGTCACAAAAGTGGGCAAGGGGAAAAGAAAGCCAGCACGAAAATGGAGAGGGCAGGCGAAAGGACAGGAGGGAAAAGGACGAGGGGCTGTGGGGAAAAAAATAAGATGAATTACTTCTTTTGGCCGCAGCGCCAATGACCAAACCGAATCCGGCAAACGCCCCGCACCTCGGATGGCAGTCCCTGCCTTTTCCCATGCCCACTCTCAGTGCCATTGCCATTCCCACTCCCATTCCCGCGACCCAAAGGCAGAACGACCAGCAGACCCTGGCCGGTCATCAATTTTCGTTCTGGCCGCAGGAGCAATCGGAGGAGGGGCAAGGAGCATTCCGAGAAAGCTGTCCGCTTAGTTTTTCGAATGCTCAGCAAAGGTCTGGTCCGAGAGCGGAAGGAGAAGGTCGGAATCCTAAGCAACCAATGTCCAGTGTCCGGAGTCCGGAGTCCGGGTAGCATCAGCAGCTACGCTGCGAGATTAGATTTGATGGGTTTCGGGGTGCCCGGCTTGGCCAGCGCATGTGTCCCATCCCGGCTCAGCCCGTCCCACTTCCAGTTCCTGTTCCTTTTTCGGTCCCCAGGTCTCCGTCGCATCGCCTTGACTGGCTGTGAGATTTTCGAGGGATATGTCTTGCGCCATTATGTGCTGCTTTTTTCTGTTACGTTGCTGTGTCGCCCTTGCCGCTGGCAATGCGCACGCAATTTATACTTGTATTTCATTTCGGTCACTTTTTGCCGGTTCCCTGGCCAGAGCATCAAAGCTAAAAAATATGTGGGGAATACTGGGATACAGCTAGTGTTATAGGAAAGCCCTATAACAGCGGGACTTATCGAGTTCGAGTACTAGCTTGAATTGGATTAAACAGGATTCGATATTGTCTACGGTAATTTCTGCTTAAAAGTCAGTTCTCAAATAAGTTCGTTTTAGATATATATTTGATCGTCAATACAGCTTCTAATCGGTTTTTTTAGGATATATGGCTATAATAACTTAGTGTCAATCGAATATCTATGTAAACGCTAAGCCGATCTATCCTTTTTAGGTAAATAGTAGGGAAAGGAATAGTCCTGGGAGTACCCTATTGTTCGCAATAATGGTGCGGTGAAAAACATGGAAGTAATAAAGCCAAAATAGTATTATTATAAGAGCTATTTTATACCTCTTCAAAAAACGGTTCACTCCTCCGTACTGCCTTCTTTATTGATATTAATTTATATATAATTATTAAAAATTTGAAATTGTAAATTTTTCAAGATGTAAGATTGCTATTGGGAGAAGGGTTTTCAATGTATGGCAAACAAGAAAGAGATCTAACTTGGCAAACTTGTATTTCGCGATTTTAACCAACAGTTCCAGTGAAGGTTATAGGACATATTCCAAAGACTTTGATTAATCGGTATAAAACATTAGTTGTGGTGTATATTAATTATATAAAACCAGAAATTGTCATCCTAGGTTAAAAAAAAAACGCATTATTTATAATAACAATATCCCAAGTTATGTTGGTATAAAATATATTAAATATATTAAAAACATTTAATTTTGTCCCTTATAATGAACCTATTGTTCGTTCAGCTACCTATTATGGCCATTCAATCAAGCCTCATAATAGATGATTTCTTCAGAAGAGGAATCAGAGAAGTATACAGTTCGCTCAAAATGATTCCCATATAATTGTGGGTTCGTTCAACCATCGAACTTAAATATTAATTTGTAATTTTCAGTGCTTGGACATTTGCCGAAACATTTCTGTCTAATGTGCATGAATGAGCATACAATAACCCCAGGAAGACGGGCAGATCTTTTTACTGCTCATCGGCAGTTGCAAATTTAATGCTGCCCCCAGTTTATCGCACACTCTGGGCTTGTATACAGAAATACTTTGCACAATCAATGGCCAACCAATCAAAAGTTGAACGCAATTAGTCTAAATGCTTTTTGCAGGGAGAGGCCTGCTTAAGAGTGGAGCTTTAATAAACATATATTAAAATTTTAGTTATTTATGTAAATCTCAGGCGAGTTGACAAAGCAAGGAAAATTTCATTGCAAATTGCAAAATATATTCTCCACATTATGTACTGGTGATATCTCAAGAAAGGCCCCACTCCCCACCCGGTCTCGTCTACGAAAATTAAATGGCAGGCACATAGGCCCGAGCCCGAACCTTTTGCAATTATTCACATATTTGAACAAAATTTTAAGAAAATGAAGCAGCAACAAATTTTCCAATCCCAGGAAGACGCTGCCATGCCTGCCAGCTGTGGGTGCGAGTGAGAAGGGCTGGGCTGGCTGGCCCGTGCGAGCAGTGCGGCAAGCTGGGCAGGATCTTAAGAAATTGCACAAGAAATTCGAAGATGCAGTTGCAGTTTGCTGTTGCTGTTGCTGTTGCTGTTGCTGTTGCTGCTGCTGCTGCTGCTGCTGATGCAGATGCAGCTGCAGTCGATGTCGTTGTCGTTGCACTTGCACTTGCACTTGCAAAAACAACAGCAACAGCAAAAGCAACACTGGGGGCCTGCCGGGCAACCGTGCGTATGCGTAATGTGTTGCAAGGCGCCTAAAACTATGCAAAAGTCGGCCTCTTGCTGCTCCAGTGTGGGTGCACCCCTGGTGAGTCGAGTGTCGTGTGCGTGTGCGTTTTGGCCGAGCAAGCAGCCGAAAATGCAGTCGAGGAGCCTGCCGAGGAGGGGCTGGTGCGGCTGGGCAGAGGGTGTTCTGTTTACTTGACATTAAGTGCATGGAAAACTTATTATTGCAGGCTCTGACAAGTAAGAGAGGCAACAACAAGTGCAGGCTGCAGCATATGTATGCGTGTACATAAAAAGATTGGCCTGCAAGTAGGCCCAAGGATTTGGCTGCCAGGAGTAGTTCCGGAGTGCGGCTCTCTCTCTTTCTAGCACCAGGATTCATTAAATTTTAAGACAACTTGCCTTTTTTGTTGTACATAGGTATTGGCCATGTATTGACCGAAAAGGCCCAAGAAAACCCACACTCGGTCACATAAATTTGCAAAGAGTCGGGCTTGGGTGGAAAATCTCCGAGCATGCGGGGCTCAGGGGGTTGGGGACCCGAATGCAGTGAACCCTTGCAGTTGTCCGCCCCCTACAGTCGACGCAGCTGCTGTCGTTGTCCTGTTCCATGTCCCGAGCCCCGATACCTCCCGCCTGTCGTTCCTAATGCATTATTTTGTGTGGCAACACTCAGCGGTAATAACCCCAAGATAAACCCACACCTGCCCCAGTGCGGGGGGAAAGTGCCCAAGATGCGATGACTCTGCCGAGTCGGGGACGTCGTCCTTGTCTCGGTATTTTCGGACTCTGTCTCCTTCTGCGCGTGCATCCTGCGACTGGACTTGATTAAAATTGATTGAAGCAAATAAATGGAATTGGATTTTTTAAATCGCTGATGGCTCGCAAGTGTTGCGATTTGCACCGAAATTAAACTTCAAGCCTTTTCGGTGAAGGGTTCCTAATTACTTGTTAGGAATGACCTCATCATCACTCTCGTGGCTTAAATACATTTGCTTTCCCATTTAAGGTTTTATATGTTTATTTATTTCTGAGCTTCAAAATAAATGCGCTTTTTATAAGTTCGGTTCTTAAATATATATAAATTTAATTGAAATTGATTGAGAAACTACAGGGAAGAACCTGATCCTCTTTGTAGTTTTTAGTAGTAGTTTGAAACAATTACAGAGCCACAGTTCCTTAAATATTTCGAATTGGCGCTCTCTGCTTTAACAAGTGCAGACCTACAGTTTTAGACCACACCCATAAATGGGATTTATAACTGATTAACCAAACATTTGTGTGCGCCAGCAGTCCATAGTTCCACAGTTCCGAATACATGCCGCTCTCAGCTGCTTAGCCTACCTCAACGCAGGGGACCCACGCAAAACAAACAGCAGACCAGCCAATGGAACTCGAGCGGGCCATCACACCACAATCATAACCATAACCGTGGTCGTGGTCTAAACGAGGGCCCCAGCCCCCATCCCCCGTCCTAGCCCTGAGCCCCTGGCCCCCCGTCGCACAAAGCCCATTGGCAATTTTTGGTCGGCGCGTCAAAGCAGAAAAAACATCGGTGGGCACAATAAAAGTTTTGTAGGCGCGTGCATAGGGGGATCGTCCTGGAAGGGGGCCGGGTCGGGGCTGCGCTTGACTTTTTTCTACGGCCTTACCGCCTGGATGGCGCAAAATATTTCGATCAGGCGTAAAATGTGCGCAAAATTCAAACAGCATTTACGCTTTTTTCGTCGGTCACCGCCCCTCCCAGCCGAGTTACCCCATTTTTTGTGGCAGTGTGCGTGCCTGTATTTTATTATTTATTATGACCACACGGACACACACTCGCGCTGCACGTATCGTTGCAGTTTAGTGTTGTAGTTGTCGCCCAAAAAAAATATAAGCAAAATGCATCCAGCCCCCGAGCCGCCTTCCCGGCAGGGGGACTGCGGCACAAAAAAACACTAAAAATAAATTCAAATAAAATTTGTGCTATATACAAAATTGCGCCCGTGTGCAGCTCGGCTGTCTGTTTGCGAGTGCGAGTTGGGGTTTAGTTTGATGCTCTGCTGGAGCTGCTGCGAAGGGATGCGATCTCTATGTGGCTCAGCCAGTCACATATATGTCGAGATCAATTCAATGGATCAAATAGGATTGTTTTGGGTCATCGTCCTACCTTTAAAAATAGCTGTGTCAAAAAAAACATCTCTCAGTCAAGATTAGCACTTGAGAAAAACAGTAGAGCTTCTAACACATAAGAGTAAAAAATATAAAATGTATTTGGTAAAATTATTTGTATTATGACACTCTGCAACTATTGAAAGTCATACAGAAAATATTTCTAAAATCCTTCGGTGCCTGTTTCCCCTGAAATTCGGGTTCCTGTCAAATGCAACTATGCATTCCTGGTCAGGCCACCTCGTTTCCTCTTTCCAGGAGCTTAAGTGGCAGGTTTTTAATTGAATTGGCTGCAGTTGCTGCTGCACTGGAGCCCACCCTAAAAGTTGACAACCGAACCCCCACGGTTTCGGATTTTTTTACCATATTACTAACCATTTGTTTTTTGCATTAGTTTTTTGTCAGCTGCACTCGTGACAGGGGGAAAGAGAGCAAGCAAACAAATCATTTGACATTTTATATATATTCCATTATATATCCGCAGATGCATATATGCATACACACGGGGACCCCTAGGCCTCCTTCCACGCCCCTCAATAGAAAAATAGAGGCGACTGCGCATTTTGCACTTTACGCTGATTTTATTTTTTATGCGGAGGTGCGCATTTTGCAATTTATATAAATATTTTATACATTATTTATTTTACATATAACATCTTTTTTTTTGCTTTGCGCTTTCATTTTGTGCACTATATAAATATTTCATTAATTCAACTTTTTCTATTTTCGGTTCTCTTATTTTTTCCGCCTCGTTTTTATTATTATTTTATGCATTTTTGATGAAATAGTTTTTGGATTTTGTGCAACTAATTTTATGGCATTTTTTGTATCCTTCTTATTGTTTTATTCAGCAGAGCGAGGGGGATAAATGAGGAGGGGAAACGCCGCTTCAATTTATGCAGTAGCTAGGTACCTGGAAATTTTTAAGAGATTTACGGCATTTATAAAGCGATTCCGGCCATGGGTTTATTATTTTATAAATGCGTTTTGATTTGTCTGTTTTCCCCTTTAATTGATATAATACATCGAATGAAGTTGGCAGTGGTGCTTTTAAATTATATTAGGGTTTTTTCTTTGCGCTTATGTACTCCTGGTCAGCAACTTTTTGAAATTTAAAATAATATTTAATTGAGTTTCAAATAAAATAGCCTTCAATATTTAAAGCGTGTTATTGTGACGCAAATGGTTAAATATTAAATTTTTGCCGATATTTTTATAGTCTAATCGACTGCTTATACTAAAATCACCTTTAAACCAGTGATAGAGGAAAGCGTAGCTTAGTAGCTTTCTGAAGCTTATGCCTTACATTTTTTCTAGTTTAAATATGGTGTCTATGTGCCATACCACTGCCAGATCAACTAACGATAACTTTTACTACTACTACTTTAAGATCTAAATATTTCAAGTTAAGTTAAACTGACACGATTGTAAACGTCTTCAGACAAGATTTCGATTAACACTGTTGCTGTTGATCTGCAAGCTTTTCAAATCGAACTGTAAATATATATTCCCTCAAATGATTTCAAAAAATATTCTTTAATCCTGCTGAACAGAAAATAAAATGCTTTCAGCTTACTGATCGTGAGATAAGTATAGGGCCATGACACTTTATTGATCCTGGTTTTATTTCAGCAATTATACCATTTGAAAACATAGCCACATCCGACTGATCTCGACTGTGAAATACTCAGTACTTACATCACGTCATGCCTTAAGTTCAGATTCTTTCAAAACTCTTCTGAATGATTACACTAATTGAAATAAAGAATGTTACATTATGAAAATTTTCCGGCATTTTGTTGAAGCTTATCCTACACTCATAACAAGATACGCACAAGAGATGAAGAAGGAAACGTTACCACCTTATGCCCCTTCAACATTCAGACAGCCAAATTCTCAAGTTTGGATTCGGGGACCCGGTTGTTTCAACAGAAGTTCAATCTTAACACTACCGAGATCGGCAAGACGTTAGATATGCGACTGGAAAAACTTAATACAACGATATGTATGTGATCTCAAATGATGTGTATAAAATTAACTTTATTGTCTAATATCTCGATTAAACTCAAGTAGTATTTCTGTACAGAAGAATTTATTACCCTTATTGTTAGGTTTTCTTCAAATACAACAGCAACATAGAAATATTGTTCCCAGCTCTGGTTGCGCTAATAATCTCTGATTCGGAGGTTCGGTAGTTCAACCTTTTCTCGACGTTTTCTTATACCAACGGAATCCTTTTCATGTGCACGATTTGTTTATTTGTTTTGGCACCAGTAAGTTCCTTTACTATAATTTGTATGCTAATATAGCACTTGCTGGTCATTAAATTACCCCTGACTGGTATTTATATTGATGTATATTGTTTATAGTATATCGTTCTATATAGCTGAAACTTCGGCACGCCGAAGATCGTATACCCTTGCAGCTTAAAATTGGATCATTACGAATTGATAAAATCTGATCAAATAAAAAGATAAACTAACAGGAATTATATATAACACTTATACATACAAAAAAATTCCGTTTATCGTTTACAGTTTCAGTACATTTAAATTGCAGGTATATGATTTAATCGTCCGATTTGCATAAAATTATAATGGAAACCCAATCTTTTTTTTTCAAAAAATTCTTTGAACGTTCCTATGGCAGCTAAATGATGTATCAAATTAAAACCGAAGTGCATGAATAAAACAACCTAGTCATATCTCAAACTAAATGAAATTATGTTGAAAACTGGCTGAGTTATAACTTCCCTAAAATTTTTTTGATCTTTGCTATGACAGCTAGTGAAAGCATATAGAAGACTATCAACAAAGTTTCATTCAGATAGCTTCAAAACCGAGGCACTAGTTTGTGTAGAAACGGACATACGGACAGGTGAACATGGCTAAATCGACTCGGCTGTTGGTGCTGATCAAGAATATATACATTTTATAGGGTCGGAAATATCCCCTTCACTTCACTTTGACTAAAATTATAATACCCAGCAAGGGAATAAAATGTCAAATCGACCCTAAATTAATTTTGATCACAAATTGTAATTAATTGTAAGAATTATAATTTCTGAACCACTATTTCTAAAACACTACTCTAAATTTATACTAGACAATATATCCCTGAACCACAGTATGATTAGATTTAATTTTTATTGAGAATTTCGTCTGGGGCAGAGGGATATAGAAATGAAGCGAATATTAATTCTCCGGTACTCACGAGTGTTTTTACTTGCAATATGGGTATTTAAATTAAATAATAATTATATAATTTTTTGTTCATGTTTATTAGTATTGTTTATAAGTAAAGTTTTCATTATTAGCATCACCAGACGACACGATTTAGCCATGTTCATCTGCCTTTTCGTGCAAAACAAGAGATCTCTGCAGCGCGAATATCAAGTTTTTTTTAAGTTTGACCACTAAGACGTTTGACGTAGCTATTCGAATGATAGTCGGTTTAAAGTAAATTTATCTCGAATCATGAAACCTAGGGGGAACCGAAGATATTAAAAAAAAGTCTGGAAATTTTTTAACAATAAAGTTTATGTGCATGTTTCGCCTCATTTGCAGCTCAACATGTTTCTAGCAACATTTCATTTTATTTTGGTGTTGCGCAACAAGGTCTTGGTAACATTTGATATCATCTGCCAATATTTTGTTCCGGACCCTGTCGTTTGATTTTATTTGGGTTTCTCATAAATTCGATCATAATTGGACACTTGAATTAGGCATGTCCTTATAATTTCATCCAAATAATTTTTTTATTTCCCTCCATCTTGCCTTTCGAAATACATCAATTTATTTAATTTAAAAGCAAATTAACAGCTGATTAGCTTTG
The DNA here is from genome assembly GCA_018152175.1 of Drosophila jambulina. Lineage (NCBI taxonomy): Eukaryota > Metazoa > Arthropoda > Insecta > Diptera > Drosophilidae > Drosophila > Drosophila jambulina. Next base: position 25,169,686 of record JAECXH010000114.1, on the reverse strand, counting down.
TTTCTTGCAACATTTAGTTCGTTCGCAACACTTTTTCGGCCTTAAGAAAATATATCTTATGTTAGAACCAGGCTTAAAGCAAAGATTTCTATAGTTTCTGTCAGAGCTGGTAATTAAAAACAAGATTTGTAAGAAAAAAAATTTGTTGATAGTGGATTTATTTTATTCTAACACCACATTCTCAGTCTAAAACTCCCTTTTAAATTGCATATTATAAGATTTTTAATCAATTCACTTACACTTCACTTACAATGCAAGTGCATTACGTCGCTTAAGAAAATTCTGCTGCGGCGGCCCTGAGTTATCATCGGGAAATGCGTCAAGTTTTATGATCGCTTCACTGAAAACCACGAATAAAGCAATGAAATAGCGACGGCAATGGCGTCGAACGGCATTTTTGACTCCGGCGACGGATCCTGTTCGCCCCTCCCCATCCTCCTCCTTTTCCTGCTCAAACAACCCCTCTAGCCCCCCGCAAGGTGGTCGTGGTCCTCGCTCTTGACCCTTTTCGCACCCAAACCCACGAGTACCGAAAACAGTCCCCCGCCGCTTTTTTCTTCTTTATTCTTTTCAAAAACTTTACGCCCATGGCCACCCTGCGCCCCCTCTACTGTCTCCTTCCCCGCACCCCTCTCCGTTGCCATTCAGGCAGACAAGCGACAACAACGTTGTCCACTTTCGCACTCCTCCTACTTCAGCCCCTGCTATGCAGAAGGAGGGAGACAGAGAGAAGGAGCCACAGAAAGAGCGAGGGAGCAAGGGAAGCCGTTGCGGAATTCGTGCTGTCCATGCCAACAGCAACAGCAACAACGTAGCCGGCTCATATATTTTTCTCATTTATTTTTCCCGGACCCACTCCCCGTATTTTTTGTGCGTTTTTCATATCCGAAACGCCGACACCACCTTCCCGTGCCCACTTTCCACTTTCCACCATCCCTTTTCCCGCTTCTGGCTGCCCCCCATCGGCTGCCCATGCTGGTTCTCCCCTCTCGTTCCCACCCCTGGCGACGATCCAGCCGGCCTTTTTTCTTGCGCCATGCCGGCAAAAGACAAAAGCAACAACGAGAGCCAGACCACCCCCGCCCTCCCGCAGAATGTGGGCAGAGGCAAAAAAAAGGAGAAAAAAGCAACAAAAATAATTGCTCCCTCTCCGAATCGCTCTCCCGTTCACTCACTCTCCCGCGTGGGCTCTCCCCACCCCACTCTCGAGCACCCATCCCATTCACAAAACCGTCGGCACTCAGCTGTTTGTCAACTCATCTGCCGCGCCGCCATCCGGCTGATTCCGGCTCCCGTTCCCCGCCGCCCCCCGGTGCCCATCGGGCGCCCCTGGACAGCGTGGACAGCGTGGTTCGTTGACGCCGAGCGCCGCGTTATCGGCGTTTCTCTGTTTTTGTACTCATATCCCTCTACTCTCACTCTCTCGCCGCGGAGAGAGCAAGCCGGAGAGGAGTATGGGGCGGCGGAGAGCAGGGGCGTAGTGAGTGGGCGAGGGGTCCGCGTGTGTTGCACACTTTTCGGCATTTCGCCTGCACACGCACATTCTGCTTTTGGCGGCGTCCCACATTCACCGTTCGCCCTCTCTGCGCAGGCGCTGCCACCTAAGGTCCTCGCACTCACACTCCTCTCACTCTCTCGCGCTGCCGACGTCGACGCAGGTCCTGGCGCCTCAGCTCAAAACCCACTTGGTCGTCTCTGTTTTGGTCAGTCAGCAGTTGGCTTTCGTCGTGTTTGGTTCGTCCTTGGAGCCGAAGCCCAAACCCAGATCCTGGAGCCAGGACCAAACCTAAAACCAAAACTAAAACCAAAACAAACCGAAACAAGAGTTCCCGAAAAGCATAAATTGCAGAAGGAGTACGAGTCGCATTCGTGACAGCCGTGGAGCAGTGCTTTGAAAGTGTGCCAAGGGACGCGAACAACTGTGAATAACCGTGCACCCCAGTGAACTGTGAGCTGTGAGCGAAAAACCCGCCAAAAGTCCTGACAAGTGCCAACACGCTGCGGCCAGTCCGAACTCGATCCGAACAAGTGTTACAAGTGTGTTCAGTGCCAAAGATACCAGCCAGCCGGGTTGCATCCTAAGCTGCAGCTTTGATATCGTCGCATTTTGGCAGCGCCTGGTCCAGTTCAACCGTCTGGTCTTCGGGCGCCAAGGAGCTCCTCTACCCACGCAGGCACTCAGAAAAACTGCCAAGATTCCGAAGAATCCGAGGAAAACCCCAAAAACATCGACACGTACCGCATCGGCAACCGGTGGCGGTGGCGGAGGTGCTGGCGGAGGCGCCACCACCAGCACGAAGATGGCATCTAAAAGAAAAGCCTCGGTGTTGCTGCACAAGGTGAGTGTACTAAGCTCATCGAAGGCCTGGATTTTGGAAAACTCTCCACGGAGGGGACTCCATTAATGTCCTACTCACGGAAACGTCATTTTGAACTGTTATGAGTACAGGAAATATAATTAATTTTTTGCAAAATATCCTTAGAAGGACTCCCTCCCCCTGAAGCTTACTTTTTGTTACAAATTTTGTATCAGTCAGGCTGTGATAACATTAAGGGTAATATAATTATTGGTTTAGAAATATCATAACATTCCTCCACTTATTCTAATTTTTACACAAATTTCGGATACAAATTAATGGGAATAGTATCCATTTCCATTTGATTATATTCAACCCTATAAGAAATTTCAGGATATCTGGATATAGGCTTGTGGTCCTTCATAACTCAGTAACTGAAAAATATCAACTTGAGTGCAGCGGCAACATCACCTCGAGAGTTTGGGCTTAGATAGCTCCTTTGAACTCAATAGACTTACTCAGATATTTCAGAGCCTTCGAAACCTTTTTGTTTATGCCCGCCCTTAGCTACTAGACTGATATCGAATCAATTTGGCCCCAAACCCAGTTTTTTTCCTCCCGTTCCCAGACTCACCGCAGACCAGACACATTTTCCCAGCCGCAGAGTAAACAGTTCGAAAAAATATGTTTGAGGAGTGCGAGGAGGAAAAAAGGAACGGAAGAAACGTAGACAGTTCCAAAAATATTGCTAATACGCAGAGTAGGCGGCAATCGCAAAAGAAAACCTGCTCATAATGCCTTTTTGGATAAAAAGGCGCCTAGATGGGGTCGCCGGGGGATGTACCATTGAGCGGAGGGAAGGCACTCTAATGATATACGACGCTGGCCAAGTGTGTGTGTGTTTGCTCCTTGGTACATACATATATAGGTGCGCGAACGCGACTAGGAAGAGGGGTGTAAAGTGTGCGTGTGTCTGTCAACGCGGGGGAGGAAGGGGTGCTCGTGTAACAGCATTGGGGTGTCTGGCTTAAGGGTGTGGGCCATGGCCGGAGGGGCTAGCCTCCGAAAACGAAACGAGGCACACACACTCGCACGCCGCCAAGCGCCCACACCCCAGTGCCACCCACATCCACATCCATGCCCGCACCCGCACCCGCACCCACACCCTCAGCCACAGCCACAGCCACAGCTCTGCACCCCTCAAGAGCACCGCACCCCTCGCACATTTGCCCTGCACGGTAATTCATCAAACGACGAAGGCGAAGACGCAGACGAGGAGGAAAATGGGTGAGGGGTTTCGGGTTGCGGGTTCCTCGGCGCGCCACAAAAGAAGTTGCTTCTTGGGTCTTACTCCTTGCCAGGACACACACTGGCAGACACAAGTCCAGCGAGTGACCAGCCCTTCGGTGAACTTTCTTTGCCTGGCAAATCCTCGAGCTCGAAGAAGGGGTATCCTGCATTAGGTATAAGGGTTGTGAAAAAAGCTGACAGCACTACGGCATATTCGATTCGGGAAGAAGCGATTTGATGATTCATTAGATTATGGATTGTACACACTTTTTTAATTTCATTTGTAAGGTTATATTCTACGTCAGTCACATATTCAAGACTATTATTAGTATGATTATAAACTAATAATATATTGAGAAAATATAGATAAAACATAAACACTTTTGATGAAATACACATTTTCAAATAATTTTGATATGTAGGTTATCTTAGATTTTCATGCTCTAATAGTTTAAGATTTAAGAGTTGTTTAAAGACACCCGTACCTCATTTAACCCTAAATAAATCTGCATTGCTTGCCTATTGGAACAGTACCCCTTCCCCGAAGCGATGACCAGATCCGCAGCCTGGACCCGAAACGCGCCCGGTCCCCAAGCCGACGGTCAAAGACACAAAAGCATTGACTTTTGTATATAGCCAGCGACATTTGTATATAAATAGTTGAATAACCATGTATGTGCTTGTGTTTGTCAAAGGAAACCCCTCTCCAGCTCACCCACTCCCGTCCACAGCCAAGTCCGAGCCCATCAACCCTTTGTGGGCGGGCGGGTCAAGATTTCGGACTAAGCGCACATAAGCCGCCGCAGGACAGCGTGTGCGACCATGGGAAGAGAACATCTCCTTGTTTAATTTGAGTCTCAAAATGTTTCCAGGGGAAACTTAAAGACTTTGAAAAAGTTTGAGGTCGCCCGCTCCCAGGGAACAACTTGTTATGCTGCTCAGCTGTAATCAAACATGATTTGGTACAGTCAGAATGGGAGTCAGTCATCAGCCCATCATCGAACTTTCCGAATCGAAGGGTGCGGGCTTGGGACTGTGTCCTGGTCCTGGTCCTGATCCTGATTCTGTTCTGGCAGTGCCACCGTTACACATCTCAGAATTAGTGTCTCTTGCAGACAACGTGCCAAGCGAATCGAAGCAGACGCCAAGGTTGGGTGCGAGATCCGGTGGCGAATCTCTACGAAAACCAGTCAATGTCGTCAACAACAGTCTGGGGAGCGAAGATGATTCCGTAGAAGGAGCAGGACCTGCAAAAAGGAGCAAACCGGGGATGGTGATGCACATGGAGCAGCATCTTTTAAGACGTCTGTCGACTGCCTTGACTGGCTCCAGTTCCAGCTCCGGCTCTGGCTCGGGCTCTGGCTCTGGGTCTCCACCTCGGTTAGATGTTACGGAAAATTGCTTACGCTTTTTTGCACCCACCCACACACACATGAGCACATGTACAGGGTAGCACACACATGAACAGAGAATGGATGGGATTGGGATTGGGCTTGGGTTGGGTTGGGCTGGGGGTGTGTGATATGCCATCATACAAACAGACAAGTTAGACAGCCCAAGACCCTCATCTGCTCAGCCATTGCTCGAAAATAGAAATAGATGACAAGAACACCAAAGACGACAAGGCAAGGGACCTGGGACCGGGAGCGGGACCGGGATGGGGACGGGTTGGAGTGGCAATGTTGGAGAGGGCCGGGGCAGGAGTCTCGATTGCGACAACGACTTTGGCTAAGGGCAACGACGAGCTCGACGGGCTTATGTTGGTTTCAGGGATACAACACTGAGAAAGAAAACGAAGCGAAATATCGGGATCCAGATAGGATCCAGCTTTATGGCCAATATGGATATCTCACCCTTTAGGGCTAAAGGATGCTAAAAAGAGTTGATTTCAATGAACAGATGGCTTCAGTTTAAGTTTAAAGACCTCTCATTGTATTTCCTAAGAAGCAGTTAACAACTGTTAAAATATATATAACACAGCAAGACCTTTTCAGAGATATTGGTAATCGATAACCACCCGATAGTCGCATTTCTCTCAGTGGCACTTCCACGCCCACAAAAGTAAGAACCGTCAGCTTTGGGCCACCTCAGAGCCCACTCCTCACCTCCGAACCCTCCTCATGGCAAAGCGGAGCCGAATAAAAAGGGAAAAAAAACGAAATCGCCACCCACCCGAAGCACAACAGACAAGCCCAGGAACCTTTACGCGCAGAACCACCCAAGACCATCCAGGCACCCCCCCAGACACACACAAGCACAGCCCTAGACCGAGTCGCACAAGCAATCTGCCAACTCAACTTCATCTTGGCCAAAAAAGAGGAGCTGAAAGGAAGGAGGAAAGGAGAAGGAGAAGGAAATGAAGAAGGCAACGATGTATTTCAGCTTCAGCCACAATCAAAGTTGCTTCACAGGCTTGGAAGGGGATGATGGGCAGGGAGGATGGGAGAATTGGAGGAGGGACCAGGGACCGATGCCAGACTTGGCTCATCCCCAGCTGCAGATAGAGACAGAGAGCGAGCACGAGAAACGATTCCTGCATCCCTCGCCCAATATACCCACACACTCACAATGGCACAAAAACAATGCCAAAAGTTTCTACACAAGCGCCTCGACCTCACCTTCACTCCTGGCCGCCCCTCAATGTTGCCAAGCCAAAGTCTTTGCCTTGGCATGCATGAAGCCCCCGCTCCGGTCCTGCCTTCTTCCTGCCCCAAATTGTATGCTACACTTTTCGTAGGCACAAATCCCCCGAACCGCCCATAGCCCATGTGTGTTTGCGTCTTCGACTTTGGCTTAGTATTTTTGGTTAATTTTCTTGCAGTTTTAGGTTACGTTTTTGGCTTTTACCACTGATGCCAGCTCCTTTTATGCCCGCCCGCCCCCAGTCCTTATCCGGAGAGCCACCCCTCGGGCCTTTCACTTGTGAAAGACGTTTGCTTAAAAGCCACCGCACACACACCCCCGCACAGGCGGCTTTCTCCCGTCCCGCCCCCACTCTCCACTCGTGTTTAGTTAGTTTGTGATGGTTTTTAGTGCCGGTGACTCGAGACCCGAGACATCTTAAAGGGGTGCCGGCACACACACACGTGCTGGATGGGGGTGGAGGTGGAGTCGACCCCGGAGCCTGCCCCATCCAGCCTGTCGCCGGCAGGCAGCATACAAATGAAACCCACGTCATGTCGTAGCCGAGTCCCGCTCCGACTCCCTGCTCCGAGCCACTACTCCGAGCCCTATCCCTCCGCTTACCCTTCATTATTTTCCACTTTGCTGCCGCTCCACCGACGCTGTGGCTGCTGATGAGCTAAGCCAGCATCTACAAATTTTTCTGCCCTCGTTCGCTCCGTCTCCGTCTCGGTCTCCGTCTTTGTGCAGTGTTTCATCAGCCACATTTTACATTTATTACTCGGGACACAACCCCCAACTGGCACACCCATTCCGAGGGTCCCTGGCTTAATGAAAACGAGAGGGGATCCGGCTCCTTGGTCCGGCAGAGGCCTCACGATTGATGTGCAGATGGAACACACACACTCAGGGCACCAAGACCCACCACCACCACCAAATAGGCAATAACCTTTGGCCAAGTCCTGGCCAGGACTTCGCCCACTTGAGTGCTCAAAACGCCAACACGAAACGATTCATCTTCGCTTGCTTTCGGGCGACACCCAGTCCAGAGTCCGGACCCATCGGGGAGGCGACCCTCCGCTTAGCCCAAGCGCTCGTCCTTGCTGTATTTTCTTTTTAGCGACTTGGGCCTTCCACTTTTTGCCGACAAGATTTTGGGCTGCCGTGGAGGCGGAGTTGGCAGGCACGAAAAGGATCTGCCCCCTGCTTGTGCCAACGGTCCGGTCCGGTCTCAGTCTCCACTTTCAGTCCCCAGGCAAAAGAGGATGCAGGGAGCGGGCGGGGAAAAAAGGTTTCCGGTTGCGCCAATGTTCCTTACTTCCTTCGGACAGAGATGAAACTCAAACACAAATTAGAGAACTCGGGGCCGGACTCGTGGGCAAAAGTTTCGAGGAACAAGATATTGGAAAAAATTTATGCACAGTCCCCCAACGTAATGAATGAATGAGGAAACGGCGAACGAAAGGAAAGCGAAGAAAATAAGAAGGACGGCAGGATGGACTGGACGGAGTGGAGCCAACTTTAAAGTCTCCCTGCCCAGGACTGTCTTCCAGGACCTAATCATATCAGCCCCAGTCTAGCCAGCTGAAATACACAATTAAGCGGGAGTCACACCTACAACTATGTGTGTATATGCCTATAGCGGCCCCCAACGGAACGAGCTACTCACGCCAGGAGCCCAGCTCCTTGATAACACAACTGCTAATGAAATGCGCCACATAGCGCTGGCTGGCAACTTTCTCCCCAGATGGGAGCAGGGGCAAGGACCGAGTCAAGCGCCGCGCCTCTCCTGCCGTGCCGCCTTATCGAATTACTCAAGTCCCAGAGTCGGACCCAACTAGTGCCAGTCAGCAACATTTCAGCTCCTCAACCGAGCAGCCGAGCAACCGAGAGCGCTGCCTTGTACCCTTTCAACGCTCTCATATCGCACCCTTGCCACTCCTTCTATTCCTCCGTCTTCGCCCTCGCCTCCATCCCCTGCCGCTTCCGCCTCGTTTCCAAGACCCGGACACCCCGAAAAAAAAATTGAAACGATGAGGGGGAAGGACTATCCTGCAGGGGCTTTTATGAGAACGTGCGCTTCGTTTTCCAAGAGAGATGGAGAGCTCTATGTTGGACACAAACCTAAGGATGGGCACATCCTTGAGCACCACTGCCGTGCACTGTGGAACTCGCAGAGCTGATATTCTCATTTCTTGAATCACAACATTGGATGCCTAAATTTTTGATTTTCTTATTCGATCTGGTCTTGTTTTTTGATATCTTCTCCTCAAATTATTTTGTATAGTTTATTTATTTCAAGCGGCATGAGGCATCCTCACGACTCTCCATATTATTAGTTCTCGATAATGGAATGATAGATTCCGGTGGGATCCTTCGCAAAGAGAAATCATCGCGTTCTTTTGGCACCGCCTGACCCTGTCTTCGCAGCCCGATGCTGACGCAGAGTTTTTATCCCCACTCAGCTACTCCTCCTTCAGGCAGGACTATCTCCGGCCCCCTGCCAGTCTCTGGTCCCTGGTCCCACACGAACACCAGCGAATTGGGATTACAGGCAGACCCGCACACAGACAACCACGGACTAACCCTTTGCTCGGTCCGCACCCTCCACAAGGCATTTCTTTACCCCCAGCAGGAGGCCACTCCCTTCGCCTGCCCTAGGACGTCTGCCGTTTGCTTACTTTGCCAGCGCAATTTTTATACAAAAATTTTCTTGCCCATTTCCTAGTCCTTCCTGGTACTTACTCCCGCCCCCGCCCCCGCCCAGTCTTCTGCCTTCCGCCTGCTATGTACGACATTTGGGGTGTGGACCGGAACCCTCCGCTTCGAGCCAGCTCTCAGCCGGAGTCTCCTGGCAGCGGAGGCAGCGTCCTCGTTCATCAGGCTGCTCCTTCAGCCCCACCCCAAGCTGGGTGCTCGCCCCGCCCGCCCCGCCGCCCATCGCCTTCCCACGTTTGTCCATTTTAAGTTCGAGCTCTGCCCGTGGCACTCATCCAGCGCAGAGTCCTTCAGCCAGCCCTCCTGAACACACCCCGCACCCCTCGCCGGCTCGGGGCCTGGCCCTCATTTATTTTGTACCCACGCTGGCAGGAAAGTTTGTCTTGCGTTCCGTTTGGGTTTCCATTTTTTAGATTATTCCTTGCCGCTTGCTGTCCAATGCTCCTTCCTTCTTTTTTTCGCCCCCTGCCAGCCACGATTTCTCTAGCTGGGACTAACGAGCATGTTACTCCTTGCCCGGCCAACGTTCCCCCGCTCCTGCGCTCCGTTCGCTTTTATTATTATGCTTTGGCGTGCATTCCGGGAGGGGTGAAAAAATAGAGGAAAATGGTAGCGCTCCACCCCTCGAACGGCTCCAGCTCCAATCCTGCCCCTGCCCCTGCCCCTACCCCAGCCCCTGCGGAACATTTCGTTCGTTGCCAGGGCTACCAGCTCGTTCGGGATGGACGCAGTGGCGATGGCTCGGGAAAAGTTGCAGTTGTCCGAGTCGCAGGGCTCTGGCCATATAAAATAATAACAACTAACTAAAAATCCGTTCGCTTTAGCTGCAAAATCCTTTTGTTTTCCACGAACCCCCCGCCCCTGCTCACTGGAAAAAAACCCGAAAAAACTACTGTGAAAAAAGTAAAAATAGGAACTTGTTTGCCCCGCTCAAATTCAATGCAAAACTTTTGCATCGCCGTCGAGCTGCCCACATAAATTTTGACCCCACCCTGGCAACCTCCTATTCCCGAAATCCCACCCCCTTCGCCCCCACCCCTCATGCCTTATCCAAAGGGGGGAGGGGGCGAGGGACACCCCTCGCCTTTTGGCGTCTGGCTTTTTTTGCGGCCCGGTCGAAAGTTTATCAGCGCGTTTGTCTGCTGCCATCGTATGCCAGTTCCAGTTTCGGCCCCGAAAAAAAGAAATCCGCAACTCGACCGACCGCTTGTTTGTCTTACTTTTGACCTCTATAAGTGAGGAGCCGTCGGGCATTCGGGGGAGAGGTAAGACGGCCAATGGGACTAGGGAGCAGACGATAATGATGGATTGAGTGATTTGTGGAGGGGAGAATTAATGGAAAATAAGGGCTTATTAGGCTGTGATTAAAACAAAATATTAAAGGTGTGAAACATAATGGGAAATTGTAAAAGATATAGGGAAATACTGTAAAATATTTTTAATGGAAACCTAACTTAAATATTTAATACTTTTTGTAAAAGATCGGATAAAATCCTGCACTACGAGTATGTTATTACACTACTGTAGCAAATACATCAATTATTTCTGAAAATAAAAATATTGCCTTTACAAATATTGCTTACTTTGCTTTAATTCCCATTTAAGTAAGGTAGCGATATATATTTTAAAATTTTAAAAGAGTTTCAACATTATAAGAAAATTATTTTAATAACAAATTTACTTTTCTTGAACTTTAGTTGAAATTGTAAATCCAAAACTTCGGTAATGACTAGACTCTATTAAAAAGTAGACGGGTATCTATCTTAATTTTAAATAAATTGCTTAGCTTGAATTTAATTTAATGTATATAATGTATTTTTTATTAAACTGATGTTTATAATATTGCTGTATTCAATCAGTATCTCTATTGAAAAGTAGAAACCTATATAATTAAATGAAGCTATTTGAAGATTGTAAAGTCAGAGTTATTTAAGTAATTAATTATTATTCTATTATTCCTTTTTTATTTATTTATTAGTTCATTTAAACTTTGTATCAAGTAGCAAAATTAGCTATTTTAAGAAAAATCAAAGTTCTAAAAATTAATTGTAAAACACTCCTCCTTCTTCTCTTTTCAGGTAAGCAAATGAGAGACGTTGTCTTGTGCCCGAAAATAGTGAAAATTCGGTTCTATATTTGTAAGTACATTGCTATGTGAAACAACTCCATTGTCCGTGCCAGTTTTGATAAGCCCCAAATGGAACTTCCGCCCGGCCCCGTCACCCCGCACCGTTTTGATCGGTGCAACAGTTGCAACTACTCCTTTCGGGGCACTCCCTGCGACTCCCTGAATGCAAGTCCTCCTAGCCACGCGCTGCACAAAATGAAAATGAAAAATGTTCTCTACCTTAAGCAGCTTAAAATTAATTTACATGGGCAGAGAGCTCTCTGAAAGTGGTACCGAGTCCGGGGGCGGCCTCGGGCAGGGGGCGAAAAAACTTCAGTGCAGCGGCATAGAATTATACATTTGCCAGCGGAAGTTGAAAGTGGCGGCAGTGGCACCCACACCGCCTGCCGCTCGGGCTCGGGCTCGGAGGGCGCACCCGCACCCCTCCAAGCACTTAATAATACGGTTTATTAGCGACATAAGCACATCCGACGCTGCCTCGTCCGCTGCCATTGCAGACATTTTAATTGGTAGGCGAGTGCACGGGTAACATAAAAATTATAGTCCTGCGGTGGCAACTGGGGTTGGGCTGCCGCTGGAAAAGCGGCTGGGGCGGCGGCCAGGGGTTGTGCCCGGCAAACGCAGTGACAGACAAGTTGGCAGCTGCGCGGGGCTGGGGGCAGCCTCCAAGGCTGGGGGCAATTGAAAAGTAGGATATACACTTCAATCATTGGCTGGCTTTGTCTCTGCCAAAGGATTGGCAAGTGGAGCGGGTTAAGAGGGGGGCACGCGGTTCTGCGGCGAGGGCTCAGCGTTGCCACAAATTAAAAACGGCAGCGTTTTTTAATCAAAGCAGCATTAGAAGCCAGCCGCGACTATAGTAGTACTGAGAGGTCCTGGGCTACATCAGCTCCCCAGCTTCGCAGTCTGCGCGCTGGAAAGGAAAACGAGCACAACGATTTAACACGCGTTCAGTAAACTAAGAAAGCGGAGACTCTTGAAATGAGTGAAAAATTATAAAGTCCCTTTCATTGATTTATTGTTTATATATTTTGTAAGCATTTCCCACTTCACTTCAATATAAATGTGCTCTGTGGCCCTCTCGGGGACTTAAATGCAACCAAAAATGTTGGTGCTGCAGCCTTGCTTCCCCCTGTTGCCACAATCCCTGGCGCTGGCGGATGAACCCTTTTCCCCGAGCTGGAATCGTGGGAAGGGGTGCCAGACGTACGAGTTTTCCACATCCCTAAATCGCTAATCTGCTACGCATTTTTGCCTTGCCACTCTCTGCGTCTCTACTTCCACGCCCCCAACTTTGTAATAATTTCGTGCTCGTCGGGCGGATTTTTCTGCTTTCCTCCATTTTTTTTGCGACCCAACGGTAGTCGGTAACTTTGAGAGGGTTTTGGGTCTGGACTTGGGTCTGCCTCGTCTCCGGGCCAGACCTCCGCACATATGTGCGCGGGTGCGATAAGGCGGCAGCGAAATTGAAATTGTAACCATTTGCGAAGGTTGCCGCTGCTAGACGTCACGGCTAGGTGTGTTAAACAGCCCGCGGGAAGGGGCCGACGAAATAGACGAGTCCAGGGTCCGGAAGGCCGGGAGCCGGGAGCAGGGAGCTGGAAGCAGTCAGGAGTCGGAGGACACGCGAAGGTTGTAAAACCGCCAACGCCGTCGCTGCTTGAAATTTTGTGCTGCCAACTTTCAGGCGCTCGGGCTCCCAACTCAAGTGCGCTTCGGGGATTGTGTGAACGGGGCGGAGTGGTGGCTCCGGGGGGTTCGCCGTCTGGAGAAGGGGAGGCTTGAAGGCGTTGTGGGTTATGATGGCGCCGGCCATCGAGCGTCGCCTGGAGAGACGAAGTTTGGCGGGGCGTGGCTTATCCTTAGCTCCTGCAGACAGCCAGCACTCAGGACTCAAAGCTAGGGGCTGCTGATTAAAGGGCGGACAGAAGGCGGCTTGAATATATCTCGATATTTAATTCGAAGTCAATACAATCGTTATGAAGCTGGGAACTACAGGGAATAGCATATCTCAAATTATACAGATAAACTAGTGCTTATATCCAACAAAGATATATTTTCATCTTGAATTAGAGAAGATTTCTTTAATGATGTTACAAAAGTCAAGCTTTAAAGACTTATAGAGGGTTTTTTAAATCCCGTAAAAATATGTTAAAAATATGATAGAAACACACAAAAAAAAAAACTTGATTCCTAAGAATTGTATTGCAAACTGTTAGACACATTTTTAGGGGTTTTAAAAACCGTTGTTATTTTCGGTACACCCTCGTTTATATACTTTGGGGTATATCCAAGCTTATATCATTTTTGAAAATAGTTTATGGGTTCGTACCAATTTCTGTACACTTATTTCAAACTTATTCCCCAGCCCCTGACGCCGCTTTAACAAACACGCTCATATGCCACCAAATAAACCTTTTTAGTAAATGAATTCCCATTTCGAAAGTAACCCTTTCCGGACATCTAGCGGCGATCTAGCAACCATCCCCAGCTCCAGACCCGAAAGTCTCTTTCAAATTAAGTCTCAGACCTGTCCCGCAACCCTTGTGCCGCTACACCCCTCTGCTGCCATCGATGGTGGGGGCCAGCAAATAAAAACTCTTTTTGCCAGAATGCTGCCTGTATTATCTTCCGCCCGAGGGGCGAACGGGGCTGGGAACTGCCCATAAAGGACGCCCATTTTTACGAAAAATATCACCAGAAAAAAAGGAAATACAGCGGGCCCAAGGGGTGCCCACGTAAGCTCACGCCAGCAAAGCGCTTGCCGCATCTTTTGGGATTTCTTGCCTCGTTTAAAAATCATTCAAGCAGCAGACACCACCAAAACCCAGTCCAACGGCCCCGGCGTCCCATCTCCGGCCGAACTCAGACAGTGGCACAAATTGTGTCAAAAAGCGTTTGGTTGGGTCGGAAGGGGGCTGGGCCGTGGACCCACTGCGGGTTCCACCTTCCGTGAAGCGTTTGTTTGGGCTCCGCATTCATTTTTATGTTTTTGCCCATCCAAACCCAGGCCCAGACCCAACCCTGCCCTCCCCTGCCGGAGCATCGCCCGATTCCGGCCACAGCCCCCTTCATCCGGAGAAACTTTGACGCCTAACGAAAGAGGCAGCAAATAATTCATCATTTTGCCTTCAGACTTCAGAGTATTTCCTCTGCCAAAATCCTGAGCCGTGGAGTTAGGAATGCCACGCAGCTTTTTGGCAAGAACTTTTCACCCCCAGACCACCCCGAGCCGGTGCTGGGGCCCCATAGCGTCAAAGAAGAAAATATTATTTGGAATGGTTTATCATCAATTTTATGTGCGATTTTCTTATTTTTTTGTTTGCGCTTTTCTCTCCGCCTGGCATTTTCCTTGCTCCCATTCCTGGCCTCAACTTTTGCAGCTTCTCCGTGGTTCTCCTAGAAATGAGTCCCCGTCCCGGGCTTTAGTTTAGGGAGCAGGCCACTGAGCCACTGAGCCAGTGCGACTGTCTGTGCGAGTGAAAATCAACTGGAATTCGATTTGATTATGATTTGTTTCGATCGAAGGCGATGGCCGAGTCGCGACAGAGGGAGGTGAAGAGCGGAGCACCTCCACATCCGCCTCCAATGGGAATCGTGATGGCTGCCATCGGAGGTTGGATATAATTTTCCCACTGCATGGCGCTTGCCAGGGTGCTGGATGGAATCCATTCGACGGGGTCCCAGCTCTTTAATGGCGTTCTCTAACAGGGGTTTTTTATGGCAAGGACACGTCGCCTTGGGCTGGATTACTATTTTCACTAGAGAGGTAAATTAAAGGTTCAATTTTTCCATACTCGTTTGCCTGGCCTTTAAAATTGTAACCGAATACATATTGGCATGCAAACACAGTTGCTTTTCAGCACGGTGCATATTGTTTTCCCAATATACAGCATATTTTTTCGGCATTATTAAGGTGTGTTCTATTCTTTAGTTTTTATAAATATATTTATGGCTGTATGGCTGACAAAAAATGTCAAAGGCAGCGAACCGCATCAATCAGCGTCGGCGGCACCGGAAAATATTTTCTATATATTTATCCACACATACACAATCCTCTATTTGTGTGT
This sequence comes from Drosophila jambulina, assembly GCA_018152175.1. Taxonomy (NCBI): domain Eukaryota; kingdom Metazoa; phylum Arthropoda; class Insecta; order Diptera; family Drosophilidae; genus Drosophila; species Drosophila jambulina. The sequence continues at coordinate 25,154,561 of JAECXH010000114.1, read as the reverse complement.
TTTAGGTCTTTTGCATTTTTGTTTAATTTGGCATTTGGGTTGTTATGATTTTTTAGCTGCTCATTCTTTTAGTTCGCTTTAATATTTCATTCGTTTAATATTTAATAGAGCTGCACTGAGCTATTCCATTGTACAGTTGGTTACATAAGTCTGCGTACGTAAAAATACCACTCCGTGCAAATACAGCCCCACAATTAAACTGGCACGATTGGGAAAAAAATATTAAATGCTTGCCCAAGCGATTCCTTCTCGGGCATTTGCATATTCAAATATTATTTTATAAATATGTGCACCGAACAAAATTGTTTGAGGGAAATCGATCTGGCAATTCGTAAATGAACAACCTAAACCAAGGGTTAATTTTTTAGTCGTAGTCCTGAACTCAACTATGTGATCGGCATAATTATGTTTAAACATTCTTCAGAGCTTCAACAATCGTTGGGAGATGCTTATAAACCAACCAATAATCGAAATACCTCCCTCACCATGCCCTTGCATTATTGTAATAAGCGCAGGGTGGGCCGTGTTACGCAGTACACCTCCATTGTCTGAGACCTCCCTCGCATTCAGGTTAAGTGCAGTCGATCGCCTCTTTGCCTTCCCTCTCACCTGAAGTGACAAAGTCTCGCCATCTCGTATGCCCAAAACGATGCTACTGGCCTGCCGCACACACGGCGTATACGGAATGTGCGTGAGGTGAGGAAGCGCCAGGCCATAGATTTCACTTAACTGCAACGCACTGCCGACTTGCAGATGTCGTCAACAGCATCGCCGGCACCATCTTCATCGGCATCATGATGCGGATTCATATGCAAATCAGCATCGGAACTTGGCAACAGCAGCTGTAGCACCCACATCAGGCTGTGAGCAAGGACTCAAAGAATGCTTTCGGGGACGACTTAGGACTGGGGTCTTAGGACAGGCCTGCTTGGCAAGGCGGCAACAAAGTAGCTCGGCAAATAATAAGCGCCAGTTAATGCACTTATGGGCGGATATAAAGCAAAGCGATTCAAGGAAACAATTCAGGAGAATTAGGCAGAGCATTGCAACCCATTAACTTTATTCAGCAGGTGATGTGATTCCAATCAATTACTAAAGTAATATCAATAACAATAGGTTAATCCTTAATTAAAAAGCTTACATATTTTTATGTCAGTAATTGATGTGGTTAACTTTCTGTTCTGTTACTAAATAGATCCCCAAAGTCTCACCTGAGCTAAGACATTCTCATAATTATTATTCTCTTATTATTATATATTCCCTGTTTTAAACCTTCCCCCAACATTGTCGTTTGTTCTCATCAAATGGTGACTCTAAAAAGGGTGCCATTTGCCCCGATTTTGGCCAAACTCCTGCCAACTTTTAGGCGATCCACACACGCATCATTTCCGGCGCCCGACCTGTCCGACTCCCTCCCATCCCCCCGACTGCCGCCTAATGCATTGACTAACGGGCACGTCATGCGTGCAGTTAAGGTGCAAGGGCGGGGGCTGTGCTAGGCAGGGGTAGGAAAAAAGGGAAAAGGAAAAAGGAAAAAAGGACTGGAATGCGTGCGCCACGAGGCGCAAAAACCAAAAATAAAATGCAATTTTTGTTTGCTGTCCGAAATGGGGTGTAGAAATTATTGCGAGTGGGGGGCTGCGCGGCTGGGTGGGGCAGTGGGCGCCGGTGGGCGGCATTAACTGGGCAACAACCCTGCGAGCCTACAGCCGGGCCAGGGCCAGTGTGCGTGCATTTGCGTGGTGCGCATTAATTGTGATGTCTGGCCTGGTCAGGCTGAGCCCGGCAGATGAGTAAGTAGATTTCCTTGTATGTGGGCCCGCGTTTTTTCGCCACCCCCCGCTGTGGGGGTGGTGGCTCCTCATTGATAATAATGCCCCGCTGCTGCTCCTGCTTTTTTGTGCTGCCGCACTCGCTGCATCGCTGCATCGCGTCATCTCTTCATCGCTCCATCGCTCCGTCGCTCCATCGCTCGGCGGTCGTCGGGTGGTCCTCTTTTTTTCTCCATTTATATGTGTATATATTTTTGTGTGCGTAATATTTTTACACGCCGACACGGACACGGACACCGATGCAGCGGAGCCTACCGCCGCCGTCCAGTGAGAGCCGAGTGCGTGCGTGTGTGTGAGCAGGGCGGCTGCAGCGAAAAAAGGACCAAAAAAGCTCCGCCTTTAAAAATGTGTGCGCACCAATTGCCATTTGTGACTCTGTACTCTCCTCCCTTTTGCTCTCACGCATCACGCACGCAGCCTGCAATCACTGATAAGCAGCGGCGGGAGGCAGCCCCCCGCCTCGGCCCGTTGTTGTTGTAAATGGGAATAAAAATAAGGGAAAAAGTTGGGAAGGCCGTTTCACAAATGGCAAGTGCAAAAAGCGTTAAAAAACTCACCCGGGCGGCCGAAGAAGCAGCCTCGCGCTCGGTTAACTGGTCCATATGGGGCATCCCCGACCATATGCGGGGTATTCTTTACATACTTGTAGGCGTTCTTTTTTGTATTTTATTTACGCACCTCTGCGGCGGCCCGGGATCGGACCGGGGGGCACTGGGGCGGCTGGGTCTGGTGGCAATGTGGGAAAATAGGCAGGGCCGCTGTGGTCAAGTGGCGGCCGAGAGAGACGGAAGAACGAGCCGGAGACCGGTTGCCAGAGCGAGAGGAGCATGTGCGGTTGCGGTCGCCGAAGGAAGCGGGCATCAATGTCTGACAATATTATGTTTCAATTTCGGAACACGAGACGGCGGTCGGGGGCGTGTAAAAAACGACATATACATACATACATTCATATGTATATATAGCGAGGTGGGACAAATTACAAATTATGCCCTGCAAAGGGACTTCGAGGGAAGAGCGACAAATTTGACTTTATTATTGAGGAATAAAAGGACTCGGCGCAAGAGGAAGTACAATAAACACACAGGCATCAAAGAAACCCAATGATTAATTCCTTTGTTTTCTCAAGTTTCTTTTTTATTTTTGATAAAAACATGTTGAAATGTTTAAATCTTCTTTAGTGCAATTCAGAACTCTTTAACTAAACACAAATGTATTCCCATACCCAATGGGTATTAAGGGAGCTTGATCATCAGCAGCCGAGTCGATTTAGATTTGAGTAAAAACAATAATCAATTTGGGAGCTATTAGAAAAAAGAACAGCTCAACATGTTCCTAATAAGAATCAACATTTGTCTTCATTTCCCAACACTTCCTTCTGCTCTTCGCTCTGTTTAATTTAAATTTCATGAAACTTAGCTTAATTAGGCAATGTGTATCTTTTATTTCAAAGAAAATACTTTAAATATTGCCCTAATACTAGCCTACATTTATATATTTAATATTTAATATTTAAATATTAATGAAGACCCTTTTAATAGTATATAACCACCTTTTAAATTTCGGTTTTGGTGTTCTCTTGAACAATTGTCCCCTTAAAAGCGATAGTATCTAAAGGATTTATATAATTTACGAAAATAATTAAGTAAATTAAGCACTCAACCTGACCATGGGCAACTCCTATACTCTTCCTATACTCTTCCTCGGATCATTTTTGGGTCCGGTAACCCGCTGTCTCGTCCTGACCACATCGTAAACTAATCAGACCGGCTAGGGAGGAGCGGCGTCCGCTCCCAGGTCAATTCTTCCACCTCCCGACCCTTTTTAGCGCCTAGCGCCGTGATGGTCAACCCAATGTTGCATACTTTATGCCTCCGGGCAAATAATATTCGCGTGCGGCATAAAAAGCACTGTTGTTTTGCGTTTGAGTGGCATGTACCGTTAGTTACAGTGCCCCAAAAATATATATGTATGTAACAAGCTCAACGATTACACGACCTCCCCCGAAAGCAAAAGCAGCAAAAAGCGATCCGATGTGAGTAACTTTGCCCCGTTTTGTGGCCAGCAGCGGAAAACTCGAAAAAGAAAGCAAATCAAGTGCACGGGGAGGACGCTTCTCGATTTTTTCCACTTTTCTTATTTGTCAAATAACTTTGCCTACCGATGGGTGGCAAATGGAAAAGCAAAACATCATCAATGCAGTCAAACATGTGAAGGGGGGATTTGTGGAAGGCGCGGCAGCCAGCGGGAGGGCTTAGGGGTAGCTCCCACCTGCAATACTTCACCAAGTCTCCCTTGTTTGTTGCACAATGCGATTCACGATGAGAGCATCGCGTGGCATCGCTCGCTGGGCTAAGTTTCTATCGATGATTAGAGAAAATGCCGCGCTTTTCTGGAATCAAAAAGGTCAGCAAACATGTACGCACTTAGTTTTATTTACAGGACCAAGTAGGTGATGAGTTTAGTTTTTGTCTCAGTTGTAAAATTTAATATTTAATTGGACGAACATGCAGATATTAAACTTACTTATACATATCTATTATTCGTCTTATTCGTTTTTATATATTCTGTATTTATTAATAAGAAATCTCCACACAAGTTGAAAGTGAGAATAAGTTTTGTAATTAACAGTTTTATATTTCTCGGAATAAAAATTTAAAAAATAAAATTCGGTAAAATGGTAGCATTTAAAGAGAATTTCTGTCTTGACTATCACAAAATCTGACCCTTTCTACTACTAACATGTACTGGCAACTGTTGTTTGTTTATTTCTCGCTGGAAGTGCAAAGCATTAAAATATGTATAATCCCACCAGCAGCAGGGGCACTCATCCCACTTTTCACTTTCCACCTGCAGCTGCATTCGCTTTTTAGCAGCATGAGCAGCACAACAGTTTCACCTCGCGTTGGCTCCGCCCCGTACCCCCCTTGCTTTTGTGCGTGTGGCTGCAAAAAAACATAAATAAAATAAAATAAAATAAAATAGAAATTTCAACGGAAACGCAAAATTTTATAATGGCGCCCTCGGAGCGTACGAGTTCTGCGAGTTGCCATGCCGACATTCAGCTGCAATTTATGCAGATGATTCGAGAACAATAGACTGGAGAGACATTCCCGGCATTATACTACTAATGCATGAGGGTCAGATCATGGAGGCAACAATGGTATTAAGTAGTGGTAACTCTGAATAGAGGATCAGAGGATCATACCTTTAGTTCCTTAGCTGCCAACGATCTGTGAAAAAAGCACTAATAGCTGTCAACTGGCTTTTAATTATCCCTCGACGCTTTTTAATCCGGGCACAGCTTAGCCTGCCATAATCCCCATTTTGGACTATCAACTAAGCCGGTTATTACCTGATACATCACACGCCCTTTGCCGCCTCTTTGGGCCTCGAACAAATAAATAACCTGCCGCTCTACACAAATATCGGAGTCACATGCCACCTATGTAAACGCATACATATCACTTATGTATATCGCTTTCAATATTTCATGTACACAACAGGGTGTTTGTTGTGAGCCGCGACACCCTCTCCGCCCGACTAAACCGTGACTGGTAACTAATTTGAAAGTGGCCCACCGTACCCGTCCCCCAGCCAACTCCTGATTTTTTCTATATTCCCGACTTATATTTTTTATTGGTGCACCGCCTCCCATCACGTAAACTGCAGTTTCCATGTTGTGCGGCGCTCTTTTTTGTAATTGCCTTGACCAGCGTAGATATTATTTTATTGTGGAAGTTTTTCCTTTTTTCGGGCTTATATATTTGTATATACATATACGGGTGTTCTATGGCTGTACATGGATTTAATGCATTCGAGGGTTGCAGTTGAATTTTTAACCCAAATGCAGTATCCCTAGGCGGGAAGGCTGGAATAGGTACTCTCTACTGGAAGTCAAGTGGAGAGGTACAGTATTCGCAGAGGAGTTTTTCTCCAGCACCTTAACTGCCAAGACATATTCCTAATCAAGCATAAAAGCAACTACCTGAACTTCGCATCAGGTGTCTTTCAGTTTCTTTTGCCAATCGAGTCGAAAAGGACCCCCACTTTTTCGAATCTTCGGCTATTGAAGGACCAGTCACATGAATAAGAAGAAAACATACAAATATTCCATTAATTAAAACGAAGCAAGAAAGGGGATGGGAAGGGGCAGTAACTCGACTTTGACCAAGAATTGGGGACCGGGAAGTTGCAACATTTTTCGGAGTCGAAGGCTGAAAGACGAAAAGGAACAACTCCGTCGGGAGTCCTTGTGCCTCGAAGCGGTCGGGGGCTCCTCATGCACGACTTTGGCTAAGGGGCTCATCCAAGGCAACCTTGACTTAGCATGCCAAAGATGAGGGGCCGTCCCTGCCTGGCAAGTAATTTGTTTTGGGCCTGACAGCAGCCCACCAGGCGTATGAGTAACACCTGCCAGCCAGAGGAGCACACGCACACGCATTCGCACACGCACTGGAAAATTCGGAGGAGGGCCATAAATCCTAGCATTTATTTCCATTTCTCGACTCGTCTGCGAGCTGGGGAAAGTTGCTTTTGAAGTCTCACACAAATTTGTAACCCTTTTTCGGCTGGGGAAAGCAGGAAGCTCCTCGGAATATCAGAAGTATGCGGGTTTTTGGCATCTTGCGAGCAAAGTCCTTTGCCGTAAGGCAGCGGCAGGGGCGCGGTGCTCGGAGTTCGATGCAGGAGGCGGCTCCCAAAACTAACAGCCCGACGAGGTGACAGGGTGGAGGATAAACATGTGCTGCTGCTGCTGCCTGCCAGCCTAAAAGCAGACTTTGACTTCGCCCGTGTCGGTGGCTGTGTGTGTGAGTGAGTCTGTGTCTGGAGCACACCACTACCACTACAATGCCGGCAACCTCTAAGCACACGCATAATGAATTACCGCCCAGCCAGGAAGCTGCCTGGCCCTGCGATCCTTCCCCATTCCCACCTTCCTTCCCAACTGCCGATGACATATTTCTCCAGACGGAGGCAGGAGCTGCGCCTAGAAGGCAGCTAAGAAAATTTGCGTTTAGCTCATAAGTGCGTGAAAGGGTTGCCAGGTTCTGGGCCCCAGTCCCAGTCCCAGTCCCAGTGCCAGCCCAGTCCCGCTCCAGGTCCCCCCAGATCCAGAGCGAACAACATCCCTGCCAAGGGGTTGCCTCTGTGCACTGTCAAGGAAATTGTAGTTTAAATGAAATGGAAGTTGCTTTTATCAACGACGAAGGCGGCGGGCTGGGGTCTGGATTCGGAGTGCGACTAGTGTGGGGCTAGCGTGTGTGAGCTTTCTTAGAAGTTCCTCCCCCCGAGTGTGTGTGTCGTATATAAATTAAAATGCCTAAACATATGCATTAGTTTTTGTCTCAGTCCCTCCCCAGCGCTCGAGTGTGTGTGCCGGGGCTTGGGGTAGCTCCAAAGTTTTTGTGGTTACGACATCGGTTTTCGGGGGAGGTGCGAGTGGATGCTTGAGACGGGCTCGGCCGGGGAGCGGGCGGACTGTCAGTCTCGAGTCGGTCTCGAGCTGTGGCCTGACAACTTAGTCTAATGAGAATTCAAATTCGAAACCCAACTACGCAATCGTGCTGAAGAAATTAAAAGAAATTGCACATGATGTGTTTGAGGGGGTGCTGTGGGTATCGAACGGAATGACGTACATGTGTGTGCCCGGAATGTGGGCGGAGACTTGGAGGCTGTAAGCAATAAAGCAAATATTTGTTTCACTTTCTGGCAATAGACTCGAAAATATTTGTACAAACTCCGCAGAGGAGCAGCAAAGGGAAGTGAAGTTTACTGGGGGCCCATGAAAAAATTGTCACATCGTAATTAACTTATGAATAAGGCAGGTACAGCCTGCTTTACAGACCAGGGTACAGAAATAGCAGTCAGCATGTTGCTCCTCGAAGCACGTCAGAAATCATTCCCTGGAGTTATCCACCCATGTGTCCCAGGGATCCTGCAAATTAATGTTAATTAAGACTCGAAGTCCTTCCTCGCTTAAAGGGAAAATGAGGAAGCCTCAATCTCGATGGCCATCCACACGGAACACAGCTTTATTTGTGCTGCCAGCACCAGTCCCAGGCCCTTTTTCAGAACCCACTCCACCGTCCTCGGGAGTGTCCTTCGACCACAAAACCAAAGGAGAGCGGAGGAAAAAAGCTTGTGTGCCCGACGCCCAACGTCTTGGGCGAAATGTTTCATTAGAGCCATGTTGGCCGCAAATGGCAGGAAGGGAACCGAGCACCAAGTGACCCGACCCCCGGCACCCAAGTAGACTAATTTCCAGTGCACAAAAGGCGGACTGTGAAAAAAGGCAACCCCAAGAATGGACAGCAGGGAAAAAGGAGCAGATTGAGGGTGGACCGGACCTGGTCTGAAGATGAAAGTCGGGAAAACTTTCCCCTTGAATCTCTGGCCGGGGAAGCTTTCTTTGACGTTGCCTCTTTTTGCATTCTTTTGAATGGTCTAACGAACTTCTACCAACTGGTTCTACTTCTAATCATTGGGATTTGGCATATCGAACGGAGTCCCCAAACTTTTTGCGGTCTCCGCCAAGCTCTCTTAAGGAGCCCCCCAAAAAAAAGGATGAGACCATACTTCACATCCAAAGTGGGAAAGCCCAATATCACGTTATAGTTAAGTGTTTCCCGGGTATTTTACAAAATTTAATATATACTTAAAGCAACTTATTCCGAAGAAAAAAATTAAAATTGTGTGCTCATGCTGTCATTTTCTTCACAGGAAACTATTCCGGCAACACCGGTCGTGAGCACCGACACCTCCACCGGCCTGGTCGGTGTGGGCGCGGTCGGCGGCGCAGGAGGAGGAGGCGGTTCTGGCGCAGGAGGCGGCGGTGGCGGCGTTGCCGGCGCAGGCGGTCTCCTGGGCGAAGTGGTCAGCGGCCTGGGCGGCGGCGGAGCCAGCGAGTCGGAGGCCTACGCTGGCCTGATGAAGGACGCCGACAAGCTGAAGCTGATGCTGCTGGCCTGGAACTACCAGAACTCGACGGCGGTGCGCAACGGGACCGAGGGCCCGGACCTGAGCGTGGTGGGCGGGCTGTGGGCGCAGTACCAGAACGCCCTGGCCCAGAACGCCGCGGCAGCAGCGGCGGCCAGCGTCAAGATGGACAGCTCGCTGTCGCCGGTGCCGCGGCAGGACGCCCATTCGCCCATGGAGACGCAGGACGAGACGAACTCGTCGGGCCAGAAGGAGGAGGACGAGGTGTCCGAGGACGACTCCGACGATAAGCTGGACGAGAAGCTGGCCACCACCCACGATCCCGAGCGGCTTAAGGCCTTCAATGTGAGTAAAGCGAGAGCTGTGAGTGAGCGGCGAATGTAAAGCCAAGCGTTGCCAAAGATTCGCCAGAGATCCTGGTCACGGTTAGGAGTCGGATGACTAACCCTCCCCTCCGTCGCTTTCAGATGTTCGTGCGACTGTTCGTGGACGAGAACCTGGACCGCATCATTCCCATCTCGAAGCAGCCCAAGGAGAAGATCCAGGCCATCATCGACTCGTGCGCCCGGCAGTTCCCCGAGTTCAGTGACCGATCCCGCAAACGCATCCGCACCTATCTCAAGTCGTGCAGGCGCAACAAGAAGACCCGCGATGGATGGGAGAACACGGTGAGTGAAGGCTCCAAGCTCCAGCATCGTGGCCAAATCGATGCCACTTAAATCCCATATCTAATTTTTACCACTGTTTTTTCCTTGCAGACCCGACCCACACCCGCCCACCTGACGTCCGTGCAGGCAGAGCAAATCCTGGCCATCGCCTGCGAGAACGAGTCGATGAACGCCAAGCGGATGCGCATTGGCCTAGAGCCCATCACCCATGCAGTTCCGGCGCCGGGCAGCGCTGTGGCAGCAGCTGCAGCGGCAGCGGCAGCCGCCGCCGTGGTGGCAGCCACCAGCTCCGGTGCCGGCGGCACCAGCACCACCTCCGCCGGCAACGCCACGGTCACCTGTGGCGGCGGGGTGGGCGGAGCCGCGGATGCCGCCGGCCTGACCAGCGTGGCGGCCGCAGCCCTGCCGTTCGTCAGTGCCGTCGGCTTTGCCCGATCCACACCCAACTCGGAGCACGCGGACGGGCTGCCCTTCGGAGCGGTGGGCACTGTGGGCGGCATCGGCAGCGGCGGCGGCGGCAGCACCAGCGGGGGCGTTGCCGGTGGGGGCGGCGGTGGCATGAGTTCGGCACGCAGCTCCCCGCTGGCTCTGAGCTCGAACGCCAGCGTGAGCGGCGGCGCCAGTGTCACCGGCCTAACCCTGGCCAACGGGGCCGGGGCCTCCAACGGAGCCGGACTGCCGGCCAGCAGTCCCTACACCACGGACTTCAGCTCACCGTCGACGGCCTCGCCGTTTGTGGCGGCAGCAGCGGCAGCGGCGGCGGCAGTTTCCGCAGGCCGTGCTCCCAGCTATCCCGGCTACTTTCCGGGGGTGGCAGGCCTGGGAAATGGTGAGTAGCTCAACGTTTTGTACAGAATGTATTGGTAATCGTCATGGTGTCCTTTCAGTTACGCCCACCGATCTCTCGATGAAGCCGACCAGCCTGGCCAGCGGTCTCGGCGGCAACCTGGTCAGCAACAACAGCAGCAACTCCGCCGCAGGCAACATCAACTCGCAGCTGAGCGCCGCCAACTTGGCCAGCCTGAGCAGCGTGAACAACAACAACGCCCTGGTGACCGCCACCCAGCAGCTGCAGCAGCTCCAGCAGCAGCAGCAGCAGCAGCAGCAACAACAGCAACAGCAGCAGCAGCAACAGCAGCAGCAGCAGTTGCTCGTGGGCGCCGGGGGCGGTGGACTGGATGCACAGGCCAACCGGGCGCCGCCCATCCTGCCGCACAAGCTAAGCGCCAACGAGGTGACTGCGGCCCGGCAGGTGATATCTGCGTACCGCGAGAGCGCCGCCTTCCTGCTGAGGACCGCCGACCAGGTGGAGCAGCTGCTCGTCCAGCAGCAGTAGGCGGCGGCGGCAGCGGCGGCGGACGTGGCCCCTAGGTTCGAGACCCAAGCGGTGCCAGGCGCGCGCGGGTTGTTCCTATTTTAAATGAAATTTAAAATGAATCACACACTCCGACACACAAGCCAAACTAAGCGAAAATAGTCAAACCGTAGAGCCAAACGAAGGAGAGCCACCCGGCGGTAGTCGAAGCAGCTCGTTCAAACGAAACATTTTAAGTGTTTTTTCCTCCACTACGTACAGCATACTTAAAATAGAAATTAACGATAAACAAAAACAAAAGAAATATTGCAGATATCACAACAGTAAGGATATTAGAGCTGCCGCGGTCCGCTGATTGCTTCTGAGCTGAATTTCCACTTGATCTTGCCTGAAACGCTAATATCGGGAAAACACTAAATTAATTGGTTAATAATTAGTTCAAATTGCAACAGACACACGAGAAAGTCGTGAAATCGGTTTACTTTAGCCATAGCATTATCCTCAAACTATTCCTTCGCATATTATCGATACTAGCTACCAATCAGATGGCAAAGCAGCTCTAATAGTAATAAAACCAAGCAACAGTTCAACGTACTACAGTGTCTACTAAAAGTAAACCTACAATAGCCATATACAAACACTCGCATCGATTTAGTTTGGACCTTTCTTTTACGCATTTTTTAGGCTCTCGCCCTCCGGAGAGCCGACGATTCCGGGCCCGTTTTCAAAGTGCGCGATTTGTTGAAAAGGTTAAAACTAATAACTAACAAATAAGTTGAAGTATTGTTGTAAATTTTAAGCAAATTGATACAAAAACTTTTAAGGAAAACAAAACAAAAGAAAAAACGTAAAACTATGAGAAAACACAGGGTGATACTTTGAAAAATTATTACAATGCATAAGCTAAAAATTAATAAGAGGGAAAAGAGAAAACGTAAAAAATGGATCTGAAGTATGGCATAGATGTTGGTAAATGTGTATTTAACGTTTAGAAATTACATTTGTATACTGTTTCCAGAATCATTGTTTCCAATTAATATCCATTGTGTTTCGTCCGACCTCCTTAAGTTTAGGTGTATATACTTTAAGGGACTTACTCCGAGACATTTTAAGTTTGACTGTTGCTTTTTACTCGCATTCGATTATTGACTAGATACCGAATAAATATTTAAATACAAAATAGCCATTCATGTTTTTTGCAAATATAAATGTGCATAAGATAAGAAAACCAAACACCGACACGAACACGTAGAAACACTTACAACATCGGTTAGGTATGAGTGTGAATCGGAAGGGAGGAGCGCGATGCAAGCAAATTATAGAATTTAATTATATAAATAAATTGCTAAAATTATTTAACCAACAAATAATTACGACTAAACCCAAATAAATACTCGAAAGGAGCTCGACAATTGCTTGGAGGGCAGACGAAATATTTATACGGAATACTTAAATATAAAATAATGTGTGGCATTTGAATAGAAGAGTAAACTAATTAAACCAAAACAAGGCGACACAAAAGAAACGAGACATTTTAAAAATCGAATTAATAAAGAATTTATGAGAATTATATGTACATTAACCTCACTTGACTTTTTATTTATCTTTCGGAATGGCCTTTAGGAACCCGACTTCACGGGAATTACTTCGATCAATTTTAAAAACAAGAGCTCTAAAAAAAATGTGGCTCTTTCAAGGAAGCAAACGGACGGGCTAAATCGAATCCACTGGTGATACTGATTCAAAAAATAAACAAATACCCACATTATGGACTGCATTCGCCTTTGTACCAGTTGTATTCGTTTGTGCCCCTGTGCTCTCAATTCTGTTATTTATTGATTGGAATAAATAATATTTGGCATTTATCAAAAGTCTCGTCAATGCAGATCGTTTAATCCAGTTCAGTAATTACTTTCTTGCCTTTAACAATATTGTTTCATTGTAAATTTTTCTCACACTTATTTTGTATTTCAGGGTAAATAAAAAATACAATATTTTTTAACGAATTTTAAGCTTTCATATTAAATTATTTATAAAACTTTTGTAGCATGTAGATATTATACAAACATTTTTACACTTGTAAGTTTCATGGCGCCATCTAGCTAAGTAATTTGGCAACAGCTACTCTAACTTAAACCGCCACAGGTGGCGCCACTTGTAAACTATTTCATACCCTTTCAGGGTATTACAATTTTAGTTGAAGTTTGCAACGCAGGAGACATTCTATATATATTCTTGATCCGCATCAACAGCCGAGTCGATATAGCCATGTCCGTCTGTCTGCCTGTCCGTCTGTCCGTCTGTCCGATTATAAGCAATCTAGTCCCTCAGTTTTGAAGTTATCTGAATGAAACTTTTCAGAGAGCCTATATGCTCCCTATGCTATATAAGTCGGAACGGGCCGGATCGGACGACTATATCATATAGCTACCATAGGAACGATCGGTACATTTCAGAATGAAAATTATAACTCGGCCAATTTTCAACATTATTTCATATAATTTGAGACATGGCCACTTTATATGGTTCATGAATTTCGGTTTTAATTTTCTCAAAATCGGATAACTATATCATATAACTGCCAAAGGAACAATGGAAAAATTTATTGAAAAAATTTTAATTTATATCTGCTCAGAGATGTAGCTATTTTATGTATTTTAAGAATTTCGGTTTTAATTTTTTATATAATGAATCAATTTTAAGCGGCAAGGGTATACAAACTTCTGCGTGCCGAAGTTAATTTGTTAAATGTGTTTTGTGAATTATAGTTAATTCTTGTATTACATATTTAAGCATTTGTTCTGTGTGTGTTTGGTAAAAAAGATTTTAAGTTTGTTTTAGAATTGTAACCTTCAGTTGGTTTGGAAGATGGTTCTAAAGTTAAATATAATAAACAAAAAAATGCCTTTAAGAACCATTGTGAGAAAGAAAATCTAATTAGTTTAAATTAATTGTGGGATTGCTTAAAATTATTGATTTATTATCTTTAAATTCCGAAATATATTCATGTACCAACATTTAAGATACAAATTTTATTCCCGTTCTATGTTACGTGGCTTGTTTTCTCAAATTGTAAACAAATTGTGCAACATTATTGAAAATTACCTTTTGCTGACTTATAGCATTACATTTATCAAATATTCCTATCCCGTAAACAATATTAGTGTGACTAAAGTTTTGGCAATTCTAAATCGAATACTTGCCGGAACCATAGACTGTGTTATGTAGAATTATGAAATTTTGATTTTTGATTGAAATTTATTTTCTTATAAGTCACAATGGATAAAATATGTATATAGATTTGTATTAACTCAACGTAAATAACCCTCAATACTGGTGACAAGTCTATATGTTACTGCCTGATCCTAAAAAGTTGACATTAAACGATTACAGATGAATGTGAATACACACTTGCACATGAACACAATAATTCAGTTCAATATCTCTCTTTAGATTATTTCTTAACATTTATTTTGATCACTATTTTTATTAAGTCTAAGAGTTTACTAGAATTTATTAGACGCTGGTCGAAGTAGTTTTACAACTTATACACCACAAAACTCATTTAGTTGTGCCTTGTTTTAGTTAAACTTTAATACCAATTCATTATCTGGGCAGCGTAAATAGTTCCAGTGCCCTGGATTAAGGTAAGATGTATCCAGTTTAGGTCAATCCTTCAAAAGCATCTGCTCGTTAATTTACATTCATTTATAACTAATAGCCACAAGTTTTTAGAAATAATGGGATCAATACATATATATTTTTTTAAATTATTTAAATACGTGATTGTTGAAAGCAGGCAGGGTAAAAGCAGCAGACTCTTAGACTTATTAGAACATACTATTTTCCAAATAGGTTTCCAAAAGGTATTTGAGGTCTCGCTGGGTGCGAATTGAGATGTAATGGTCTTAATGGAGGCAAAGGAGGTAAAGGAGGTAAAGGAGGTAAAGGTAAGGGCAGCAGACCTATCACAGCAGATTCAGCTTCTGGCAATTGTCCTGGAAACGGTAAAGGTGGTAGCGGTAGCGGTAGCGGTGGCGGAAACGGAAGGCCAGGTGCTCCCACAACCTCATGATAGTGATGATGGTGATGATGCTCCCGATGCGGCTGCGGATCAGTAGCCTGAGAAACAGAAGTTGTCGTTACTTCTTCGGTAGTCGTAGTCGATAATTCTTCAGTCGTCGTGGGAGAAACAGTAGTTGTCGTTACTTCTTTGGTAGTTGTAGGAGCTACAGTGGTTGTGGTTACTTCTTCAGGCATCGTCGAAGCTACAGTAGTTGTAGTTACTACTTCGGTCGTAGTAGGAGCGAGAGTAGTTGTCGTTACTTCTTCGGTCGTACTTAGAGCTATTGTGGTTGTCGTCACTTCTTCAGTCGTGGTAGGAGCGACAGTAGTCGTCGTTAGTTCTTCTGTAGTTGTAGTAGCAACAGTGGTTGCCGTTACTTCTACGGTCGTAGTAGGAGCTACAGTAGTTGTCGTTACCACTTCGGTCGTAGTGGGAGAGATAGTAGTTGTCGTTACTTCTTCTGTAGTCGTAGGAGCAACTGTAGTAGTAGGAGCGACGGTAGTTGTCGTTATTTCTTCAGTTGTCGTTGGAGCAACAGTAGTTGTCGTTAATTCTTCGGTTGTCGTTGGAGCGACGGTAGTTGTCATTGTTTCTTCAGTTGTCGTTGGAGCAACAGTAGTTGTCGTTAATTCTTCGGTCGTAGTAGGAGCGACAGTAGTTGTCGTTACCACTTCGGTCGTAGTGGGAGAGATAGTAGTTGTCGTTACTTCTTCTGTAGTCGTAGGAGCAACTGTAGTAGTAGGAGCGACGGTAGTTGTCGTTATTTCTTCAGTTGTCGTTGGAGCAACAGTAGTTGTCGTTACTTCTTCTGTGGTCGTAGGAGCAACTGTAGTTGTCGTAACTACTTCGGTAGTTGTAGAAGCGACGGTAGTTGTCGTCGCTTGAGTGGTGGTTGAGGAACAAATCGGCAATTGCGGAAAGAGTCTGCATAGTATGGATTCAATGGATTCAGTAGTTGCTATGGACGTTGTCGTTACTTCTTCGGTCGTAGTAGGAGCGACAGTAGTTGTTGTTACTTCTTCTGTGGTCGTGGGAGCGACAGTAGTTGTCGTAACTACTTCGGTAGTTGTAGGAGCGACGGTAGTTGTCGTCGCTTGAGTGGTGGTTGAGGAACAAATCGGCAATTGCGGAAAGAGTCTGCATAGTATGGATTCAATGGATTCAGTAGTTGCTACGGACGTTGTCGTTACTTCTTCGGTCGTAGTAGGAGCGACAGTAGTTGTCGTTACTTCTTCGGTCGTAGTAGGAGCGACAGTAGTTGTCGTTACTTCTTCTGTGCTCGTGGGAGCGACAGTAGTTGTCGTAACTACTTCGGTAGTCGTAGGAGCGACGGTAGTTGTCGTCGCTTGAGTGGTGGTTGAGTAACAAATCGGCAATTGCGGAAAGAGTCTGCATAGTATGGATTCAATGGATTCAGTAGTTGCTATGGACGTTGTGGTTACTTCTTCGGTCGTAGTAGGAGCGACAGTAGTTGTGGTTACTTCTTCGGTCGTAGTAGGAGCGATAGTAGTTGTCCTTACTTCTTCTGTGGTCGTAGGAGCAATTGGAGTTGTCGTAACTACTTCGGTAGTTGTGGAAGCGACGGTAGTTGTCGTCGCTTGAGTGGTGGTTGAGGAACAAATCGGCAATTGCGGAAAGAGTCTGCATAGTATGGATTCAATGGATTCAGTAGTTGCTATGGACGTTGTCGTTTCCTCTTCGGTCGTAGTAGGAGCGACAGTAGTTGTCGTTACTTCTTCGGTCGTAGTAGGAGCGACAGTAGTTGTCGTTACTTCTTCTGTGGTCGTGGGAGCGACAGTAGTTGTCGTAACTACTTCGGTAGTCGTAGGAGCGACGGTAGTTGTCGTCGCTTGAGTGGTGGTTGAGTAACAAATCGGCAATTGCGGAAAGAGTCTGCATAGTATGGATTCAATGGATTCAGTAGTTGCTATGGACGTTGTCGTTTCCTCTTCGGTCGTAGTAGGAGCGACAGTAGTTGTCGTTACTTCTTCGGTCGTAGTAGGAGCGACAGTAGTTGTGGTTACTTCTTCGGTCGTAGTAGGAGCGATAGTAGTTGTCCTTACTTCTTCTGTGGTCGTAGGAGCAATTGTAGTTGTCGTAACTACTTCGGTAGTTGTGGAAGCGACGGTAGTTGTCGTCGCTTGAGTGGTGGTTGAGGAACAAATCGGCAATTGAGGGAAGAGTCTGCATAGTATGGATTCAATGGATTCAGTAGTTGCTATGGACGTTGTGGTTACTTCTTCGGTCGTAGTAGGAGCGACAGTAGTTGTGGTTACTTCTTCGGTCGTAGTAGGAGCGATAGTAGTTGTCCTTACTTCTTCTGGGGTCGTAGGAGCAACTGTAGTTGTCGTAACTACTTCGGTAGTTGTAGGAGCGACGGTAGTTGCCGTCGCTTGAGTGGTGGTTAAGGAACAAATCGGCAATTGCGGAAAGAGTCTGCATAGTATGGATTCAAGGGATTCAGTAGTTGCTATGGACGTTGTCGTTACTTCTTCAGTCGTAGTAGGACCGACAGTAGTTGTCGTTACTTCTTCGGTCGTAGTAGGAGCGACAGTAGTTGTTGTTACTTCTTCTGTGGTCGTGAGAGCGACAGTAGTTGTCGTTACTTCTCTTGAAGTCGTAGGAGCAACAGTAGTTGTCGTTACTTCTTCGGTAGTTGTAGGAGTGGCAGTAGTGGTAGTAACTTCTTCGGTAGTCGTAGGAGCGGCGCTAGTTGTCGTTATTTCTTCAGTCGTCGTTGTAGCAACAGTAGTTGTCGTTACTTCTTCGGTTGTCGTAGGAGCGGCAGTAGTTGTCGATATTTCTTCTGTAGTCGTAGGAGCAACAGTAGTTGTCGTTACTTCTTCGGTAGTTGTAGGAGTGGCAGTAGAGGTCGTAACATCTTCGGTAGTCGTAGGAGCGAAGGAAGTTGTCGTTTTTTCTTCAGTCGTCGTTGGAGCAACAGTGGTTGTAGTTGGTTCTTCGGTTGTCGTAGGAGAGGCAGTAGTGGTAGTAACGGTAGCGACGGTAGTTGTCGTTATTTCTTCAGTCGTCTTTGGAGCAATAGTAGTTGTAGTTAGTTCTTCGGTTGTCGTAGGAGAGGCAGTAGTGGTAGTAACTTCTTCGGTAGTCGTAGGAGCGACGGTAGTTGTCGTTATTTCTTCAGTCGTCGTTGGAGCAACAGTAGTTGTAGTTAATGCTTCGGTAGTCGTTGGAGAGGCAGTAGTGGTAGTAACTTCTTCGGTAGTCGTAGGAGCGACGGTAGTTGTCGTTATTTCTTCAGTCGTCGTTGGAGCAACAGTAGTTGTAGTTAATGCTTCGGTAGTCGTTGGAGAGGCAGTAGTGGTAGTATCTTCTTCGGTAGTCGTAGGAGCGACGGTAGTTGTCGTTATTTCTTCAGTCGTCGTTGGAGCAACAGTGGTTGTAGTTAGTTCTTCGGTTGTCGTTGGAGAGGCAGTAGTGGTAGTAACTTCTTCGGTAGTCGTAGAAGTGACGGTAGTTGTCGTTGTTTCTTCAGTCGTCGTTGGAGCAACAGTAGTTGTAGTTAGTTCTTCGGTTGTCGTAGGAGAGGCAGTAGTGGTAGTAACTTCTTCGGTAGTCGTAGAAGTGACGGTAGCTGTCGTTATTTCTTCAGTCGTCGTTGGAGCAACAGTGGTTGTCGTTAATTCTTCGGTAGTCGTAGGAGCGACTGTAGTTGTCGTTATTTCTTCAGTCGTCGTTGGAGCAACAGTAGTTGTAGTTAATGCTTCGGTAGTCGTTGGAGAGGCAGTAGTGGTAGTAACTTCTTCGGTAGTCGTAGGAGCGACGGTAGTTGTCGTTATTTCTTCAGTCGTCCTTGGAGCAACAGTAGTTGTCGTTAATTCTTCGGTTGTCGTAGGAGCGACGGTAGTTGTCGTTATTTCTTCAGTCGTCGTTGGAGCAACAGTGGTTGTAGTTAGTTCTTCGGTTTTCGTTGGAGAGGCAGTAGTGGTAGTAACTTCTTCGGTAGTCGTAGGAGCGACGGTAGTTGTCGTTATTTCTTTAGTCGTCGTTGGAGCAACAGTGGTTGTAGTTAGTTCTTCGGTTGTCGTTGGAGAGGCAGTAGTGGTAGTAACTTCTTCGGTAGTCGTAGAAGTGACGGTAGTTGTCGTTATTTCCTCAGTCGTCGTTGGAGCAACAGTGGTTGTAGTTAGTTCTTCGGTTGTCTTTGGAGAGGCAGTAGTGGTAGTAACTTCTTCGGTTGTCGTAGGAGCGACGGTAGTTGTCGTTATTTCTTCAGTCGTCGTTGGAGCAACAGTGGTTGTCGTTAATTCTTCGGTAGTCGTAGGAGCAACGGTAGTTGTCGTTATTTCTTCAGTCGTCGTTGGAGCAACAGTGGTTGTAGTTAGTTCTTCGGTTGACGTAGGAGCGACGGTAGTTGTTGTTATGTCTTCAGTCGTCGTTGGAGCAACAGTGGTTGTAGTTAGTTCTTCGGTTGACGTAGGAGCGACGGTAGTTGTTGTTATTTCTTCAGTCGTCGTTGGAGCAACAGTGGTTGTCGTTAATTCTTCGGTAGTCGTAGGAGCAACGGTAGTTGTCGTTATTTCTTCAGTCGTCGTTGGAGCAACAGTGGTTGTAGTTAGTTCTTCGGTAGTCGTAGGAGCGACGGTAGTTGTCGTTATTTCTTCAGTCGTCGTTGGAGCAACAGTAGTTGTAGTTAGTTCTTCGGTTGTCGTAGGAGAGGCAGTAGTGGTAGTAACTTCTTCGGTAGTCGTAGGAGCGACGGTAGTTGTCGTTATTTCTTCAGTCGTCGTTGGAGCAACAGTAGTTGTCGTTAATTCTTCGGTTGTCGTAGGAGCGACGGTAGTTGTCGTTATTTCTTCAGTCGTCGTTGGAGCAACAGTAGTTGTCGTTAATGCGACGGTAGTTGTCGTTATTTCTTCAGTCGTCGTTGGAGCAACAGTAGTTGTAGTTAATGCTTCGGTAGTCGTTGGAGAGGCAGTAGTGGTAGTAACTTCTTCGGTAGTCGTAGGAGCGACGGTAGTTGTCGTTATTTCTTCAGTCGTCGTTGGAGCAACAGTAGTTGTCGTTAATTCTTCGGTTGTCGTAGGAGCGACGGTAGTTGTCGTTATTTCTTCAGTCGTCGTTGGAGCAACAGTAGTTGTCGTTAATTCTTCGGTTGTCGTAGGAGCGACGGTAGTTGTCGTTATTTCTCCAGTCGTCGTTGGAGCAACAGTGGTTGTCGTTAATTCTTCGGTAGTCGTAGGAGCGACGGTAGTTGTCGTTATTTCTTCAGTCGTCGTTGGAGCAACAGTAGTTGTCGTTAATTCTTCGGTTGTCGTAGGAGAGGCAGTAGTGGTAGTAACTTCTTCGGTAGTCGTAGAAGTGACGGTAGTTGTCGTTATTTCTTCAGTCGTCGTTGGAGCAACAGTAGTTGTCGTTAATTCTTCGGTTGTCGTAGGAGCGACGGTAGTTGTCGTTATTTCTTCAGTCGTCGTTGCAGCAACAGTAGTTGTCGTTAATTCTTCGGTTGTCGTAGGAGCGACGGTAGTTGTCGTTATTTCTCCAGTCGTCGTTGGAGCAACAGTGGTTGTCGTTAATTCTTCGGTAGTCGTAGGAGCGACGGTAGTTGTCGTTATTTCTTCAGTCGTCGTTGGAGCAACAGTAGTTGTCGTTAATTCTTCGGTTGTCGTAGGAGAGGCAGTAGTGGTTGTAACTTCTTCGGTAGTCGTAGAAGCGAAGGTAGTTGTCGTTGTTTCTTCAGTCGTCGTTGGAGCAACAGTAGTTGTAGTTAGTTCTTTGGTTGTCGTAGGAGAGGCAGTAGTGGTAGTAACTTCTTCGGTAGTCGTAGAAGTGACGGTAGTTGTCGTTATTTCTTCAGTCGTCGTTGGAGCAACAGTAGTTGTCGTTAATGCGACGGTAGTTGTCGTTATTTCTTCAGTCGTCGTTGGAGCAACAGTAGTTGTCGTTAATGCGACGGTAGTTGTCGTTATTTCTCCAGTCGTCGTTGGAGCAACAGTGGTTGTCGTTAATTCTTCGGTAGTCGTAGGAGCGACGGTAGTTGTCGTTATTTCTTCAGTCGTCGTTGGAGCAACAGTAGTTGTCGTTAATTCTTCGGTTGTCGTAGGAGCGACGGTAGTTGTCGTTATTTCTTCAGTCGTCGTTGGAGCAACAGTAGTTGTCGTTAATGCGACGGTAGTTGTCGTTATTTCTTCAGTCGTCGTTGGAGCAACAGTAGTTGTAGTTAATGCTTCGGTAGTCGTTGGAGAGGCAGTAGTAGTAGTAACTTCTTCGGTAGTCGTAGGAGCGACGGTAGTTGTCGTTATTTCTTCAGTCGTCGTTGGAGCAACAGTAGTTGTCGTTAATTCTTCGGTTGTCGTAGGAGCGACGGTAGTTGTCGTTATTTCTTCAGTCGTCGTTGGAGCAACAGTGGTTGTCGTTAATTCTTCGGTTGTCGTAGGAGCGACGGTAGTTGTCTTTATTTCTCCAGTCGTCGTTGGAGCAACAGTGGTTGTCGTTAATTCTTGGGTAGTCGTAGGAGCGACGGTAGTTGTCGTTATTTCTTCAGTCGTCGTTGGAGCAACAGTAGTTGTCGTTAATTCTTCGGTTGTCGTAGGAGCGACGGTAGTTGTCGTTATTTCTTCAGTCGTCGTTGGAGCAACAGTAGTTGTCGTTAATTCTTCGGTTGTCGTAGGAGCGACGGTAGTTGTCGTTATTTCTCCAGTCGTCGTTGGAGCAACAGTGGTTGTCGTTAATTCTTCGGTAGTCGTAGGAGCGACGGTAGTTGTCGTTATTTCTTCAGTCGTCGTTGGAGCAACAGTAGTTGTCGTTAATTCTTCGGTTGTCGTAGGAGAGGCAGTAGTGGTTGTAACTTCTTCGGTAGTCGTAGAAGCGAAGGTAGTTGTCGTTGTTTCTTCAGTCGTCGTTGGAGCAACAGTAGTTGTAGTAAGTTCTTTGGTTGTCGTAGGAGAGGCAGTAGTGGTAGTAACTTCTTTGGTAGTCGTAGAAGTGACGGTAGTTGTCGTTATTTCTTCAGTCGTCGTTGGAGCAACAGTAGTTGTCGTTAATGCGACGGTAGTTGTCGTTATTTCTTCAGTCGTCGTTGGAGCAACAGTAGTTGTCGTTAATGCGACGGTAGTTGTCGTTATTTCTTCAGTCGTCGTTGGAGCAACAGTAGTTGTCGTTAATTCTTCGGTTGTCGTAGGAGCGACGGTAGTTGTCGTTATTTCTCCAGTCGTCGTTGGAGCAACAGTAGTTGTCGTTAATTCTTCGGTTGTCGTAGGAGCGACGGTAGTTGTCGTTATTTCTCCAGTCGTCGTTGGAGCAACAGTAGTTGTCGTTAATACTTCGGTTGTCGTAGGAGCGACGGTAGTTGTCGTTATTTCTTCAGTCGTCGTTGGAGCAACAGTAGTTGTCGTTAATTCTTCGGTTGTCGTAGGAGCGACGGTAGTTGTCGTTATTTCTCCAGTCGTCGTTGGAGCAACAGTAGTTGTCGTTAATTCTTCGGTTGTC
Source organism: Drosophila jambulina (assembly GCA_018152175.1). Taxonomy (NCBI): domain Eukaryota; kingdom Metazoa; phylum Arthropoda; class Insecta; order Diptera; family Drosophilidae; genus Drosophila; species Drosophila jambulina. Next base: position 25,132,295 of record JAECXH010000114.1, on the reverse strand, counting down.
GTAGGAGCGACGGTAGTTGTCGTTATTTCTTCAGTCGTCGTTGGAGCAACAGTGGTTGTCGTTAATTCTTCGGTAGTCGTAGGAGCGACGGTAGTTGTCGTTATTTCTTCAGTCGTCGTTGGAGCAACAGTAGTTGTCGTTAATTCTTCGGTAGTCGTAGGAGCGACGGTAGTTGTCGTTATTTCTTCAGTCGTCGTTGGAGCAACAGTAGTTGTAGTTAGTTCTTCGGTTGTCGTAGGAGAGGCAGTAGTGGTAGTAACTTCTTCGGTAGTCGTAGGAGCGACGGTAGTTGTCGTTATTTCTTCAGTCGTCGTTGGAGCAACAGTGGTTGTCGTTAATTCTTCGGTAGTCGTAGGAGCGACGGTAGTTGTCGTTATTTCTCCAGTCGTCGTTGGAGCAACAGTGGTTGTCGTTAATTCTTCGGTAGTCGTAGGAGCGACGGTAGTTGTCGTTATTTCTTCAGTCGTCGTTGGAGCAACAGTGGTTGTCGTTAATTCTTCGGTAGTCGTAGGAGCGACGGTAGTTGTCGTTATTTCTTCAGTCGTCGTTGGAGCAACAGTGGTTGTCGTTAATTCTTCGGTAGTCGTAGGAGCGACGGTAGTTGTCGTTATTTCTTCAGTCGTCGTTGGAGCAACAGTAGTTGTAGTTAGTTCTTCGGTTGTCGTAGGAGAGGCAGTAGTGGTAGTAACTTCTTCGGTAGTCGTAGGAGCGACGGTAGTTGTCGTTATTTCTTCAGTCGTCGTTGGAGCAACAGTGGTTGTCGTTAATTCTTCGGTAGTCGTAGGAGCGACGGTAGTTGTCGTTATTTCTTCAGTCGTCGTTGGAGCAACAGTAGTTGTCGTTAATGCGACGGTAGTTGTCGTTATTTCTTCAGTCGTCGTTGGAGCAACAGTAGTTGTAGTTAATGCTTCGGTAGTCGTTGGAGAGGCAGTAGTGGTAGTAACTTCTTCGGTAGTCGTAGGAGCGACGGTAGTTGTCGTTATTTCTTCAGTCGTCGTTGGAGCAACAGTAGTTGTAGTTAGTTCTTTGGTTGTCGTAGGAGAGGCAGTAGTGGTAGTAACTTCTTCGGTAGTCGTAGGAGCGACGGTAGTTGTCGTTATTTCTTCAGTCGTCGTTGGAGCAACAGTAGTTGTCGTTAATTCTTCGGTTGTCGTAGGAGCGACAGTAGTTGTCGTTATTTCTCCAGTCGTCGTTGGAGCAACAGTGGTTGTCGTTAATTCTTCGGTAGTCGTAGGAGCGACGGTAGTTGTCGTTATTTCTTCAGTCGTCGTTGGAGCAACAGTAGTTGTCGTTAATTCTTCGGTTGTCGTAGGAGCGACGGTAGTTGTCGTTATTTCTTCAGTCGTCGTTGGAGCAACAGTGGTTGTCGTTAATTCTTCGGTAGTCGTAGGAGCAACGGTAGTTGTCGTTATTTCTTCAGTCGTCGTTGGAGCAACAGTAGTTGTAGTTAGTTCTTCGGTTGTCGTAGGAGAGGCAGTAGTGGTTGTAACTTCTTCGGTAGTCGTAGAAGTGACGGTAGTTGTCGTTATTTCTTCAGTCGTCGTTGGAGCAACAGTAGTTGTCGTTAATGCGACGGTAGTTGTCGTTATTTCTTCAGTCGTCGTTGGAGCAACAGTAGTTGTAGTTAATGCTTCGGTAGTCGTTGGAGAGGCAGTAGTGGTAGTAACTTCTTCGGTAGTCGTAGGAGCGACGGTAGTTGTCGTTATTTCTTCAGTCGTCGTTGGAGCAACAGTAGTTGTCGTTAATTCTTCGGTTGTCGTAGGAGCGACGGTAGTTGTCGTTATTTCTTCAGTCGTCGTTGGAGCAACAGTAGTTGTCGTTAATTCTTCGGTTGTCGTAGGAGCGACGGTAGTTGTCGTTATTTCTTCAGTCGTCGTTGGAGCAACAGTGGTTGTCGTTAATTCTTCGGTAGTCGTAGGAGAGGCAGTAGTGGTTGTAACTTCTTCGGTAGTCGTAGAAGTGACGGTAGTTGTCGTTATTTCTTCAGTCGTCGTTGGAGCAACAGTAGTTGTCGTTAATGCGACGGTAGTTGTCGTTATTTCTTCAGTCGTCGTTGGAGCAACAGTGGTTGTAGTTAATGATTCGGTAGTCGTTGGAGAGGCAGTAGTGGTAGTAACTTCTTCGGTAGTCGTAGGAGCGACGGTAGTTGTCGTTATTTCTTCAGTCGTCGTTGGAGCAACAGTAGTTGTCGTTAATTCTTCGGTTGTCGTAGGAGCGACAGTAGTTGTCGTTATTTCTTCAGTCGTCGTTGGAGCAACAGTAGTTGTCGTTAATTCTTCGGTTGTCGTAGGAGCGACGGTAGTTGTCGTTATTTCTTCAGTCGTCGTTGGAGCAACAGTGGTTGTCGTTAATTCTTCGGTAGTCGTAGGAGCGACGGTAGTTGTCGTTATTTCTTCAGTCGTCGTTGGAGCAACAGTAGTTGTCGTTAATGCGACGGTAGTTGTCGTTATTTCTTCAGTCGTCGTTGGAGCAACAGTAGTTGTAGTTAATGCTTCGGTAGTCGTTGGAGAGGCAGTAGTGGTAGTAACTTCTTCGGTAGTCGTAGGAGCGACGGTAGTTGTCGTTATTTCTTCAGTCGTCGTTGGAGCAACAGTAGTTGTCGTTAATTCTTCGGTTGTCGTAGGAGCGACGGTAGTTGTCGTTATTTCTTCAGTCGTCGTTGGAGCAACAGTGGTTGTCGTTAATTCTTCGGTAGTCGTAGGAGCGACGGTAGTTGTCGTTATTTCTTCAGTCGTCGTTGGAGCAACAGTAGTTGTCGTTAATGCGACGGTAGTTGTCGTTATTTCTTCAGTCGTCGTTGGAGCAACAGTGGTTGTAGTTAATGCTTCGGTAGTCGTTGGAGAGGCAGTAGTGGTAGTAACTTCTTCGGTAGTCGTAGGAGCGACGGTAGTTGTCGTTATTTCTTCAGTCGTCGTTGGAGCAACAGTGGTTGTAGTTAGTTCTTCGGTTGTCGTAGGAGAGGCAGTAGTGGTAGTAACTTCTTCGGTAGTCGTAGGAGCGGCAGTACTTGTCGTTGCTTGAGTGGAAGTTGATACACAAAAAGTCAATTGTGGAAAAAGTCTGCATAATACGGATTCAATGGATTCTGTTGTAGCTAAGGATGTTGTCGTTACTTCAGTCGTCGTAGGGGCGACTGTGGTTGTTGGCGCTTGGGTGGTGGTCGTTAAGCACAAAGTGGGGAAGATTACGCATAAGAGAGACTCAGTTGTAGTTGAGCTCGTTGAGGTTACTTGACTTGAGCAAGTGGATATCGCTAGTGCAGTGCACAGCAGAAGAAGCAACCGGGAGCGCATAATCTAAAATAGTAAAATTATCATATGAACCTGCAATGCAGACTAGCTCTTACCAACGTGACTTCAATGTGCGCACTGAAACCGTGAAGGGAAGAAAAACTATTTATGTATAAAAGTCCCCACAGGCTTCTTTGTTCTGTGGTAGATAAACTAATGACTACTGTCCATTACAATTGAACAATAAATTGGTCGTTGCTCTGAAGCTTCAAAGATAACATTTATAAACATTTTTTGTGTCGCAAGAACAGAATTTAAAATGTTTTTCCGATATGCTTAGTTCTTTAAAGAAGCAGAACATGTTGGGATTTATAATATTTTTATTTGTCAACGGCTCAAAAATCTTGCCAGGCTTAAATTAAATAATAAATAAATCATGAAACCTTCGTTATTTGAAATTTAGAAGTGAATTTATATAAAAAAAAAGGAATGTAGCCAATTTTGTTGTTGCAAGTTTATCCCTTTGTTTAAATTACAGCAATAAAATTACAATTACCAATACCTGCTTTTATGGCATCTATAAGATAGAGTAGTCTGATTTTTATATATAATTGGTTAAGCTAGACTATTTCCTTAAAAAATAAAAACAAAACCAAAAAAAAAAAAAAACAAAACTCACGAAAATATAAAAATTGTTTTAAATGAAGTAAACTTGTTCTGTGGGAGATCAATTTCATTACTTTTTATAACAAATTATTATTTGTACAATGTAAATGAAACTTTGTAAATTAATAACACAACCTTAAAATATTTCTAGGAAATGTGTAGTCAAAAAGGCAGGCAGAGTCGTCAAAGGGTAGCCAGCTGTTCTAAGTAACAGAAATAAAGAAAATAAACTCGGTAAATAATTATTATTAGTTAAGAAAACAAAGTAAAATGTGCAAGGAGGCTAACTTTGGAAACTATTTAAAGTGTTAAACTTATATCAATGTAGATCGGATTAATAACGACGAACATTTTTCTGTATTTATTAAACAAAAAAATTGGCATATCTCAGAGGAAATGTAAGTAAGTGAAAAAATAACTTAACTATCTTAGCTATTTTGCGATAACCAACCATAATGTGGTAGTCCGATCAGGCTTATTTTGACATATGTTTAGACTACCTCAAAGTTTTATTCAGTTGCGAGGTAACAGAAAGACAGACGGGCAGCTTCATATGGTTAGTTCGGAATAAAAATATATTATGGGGTTCCATAAGTGACTAAAATCATAGTACACTGTTTAGATCAGTTTCTCAATTAAATTTCTAACAATTAACAGATAAATACCAAACACAAGTTTACAGAATTTTGTAAATGACATAATTTGCACTTGATTTAATGCCAACAAAAAAAGGAGCTAACTTCGGCGTGCCGAAGCTGCCCTTGCAGCTTACAATTGGACCATTGTGAACTAATAAAATTGTATCAAATGGAGTGTAACACTAACAGGAATTGTATACAACATTAATACACATAAAAATTCGGTTTAACAGTACGTATACGTAATAATTCCCCAACATTCCTATGGCAACTATATTATATAGTAGTCCGATTTTAAATAAAATTAAAACCGAAATTCTAGAATAATATAAAATGACCATGTCTCAAATAATATGAAAATATGTTGAAAATAAACCAAGTAACATTTTTTTTTCTGTAAATTTACCAATCGTTCCTATGGCAGCTATATGGTATAGTTGTCCGATCCGGCCCGTTCCGACTTATATAGCAGTGAGAGCATATAGAAGACTATCTGCAAAGTTTCAGATAGCTTCAAAACTGAGGGACTAGTTTGCGGAGAAACGGACCGACGGACAGACGGACTGGCTAGATCGACTCGGCTGTTGATGCTGATCAAGAATATATATACTTTATAGGGTCGGAAATGTCTCCTTCACTGCGTTGCAAACTTCTGACTGAAATAATAATAATAATAATAATTATGCAAGGGTATAACAACAGAGAAATCAATTTATTTTCGATCAATTTCTTCAACGTTCCTATGGCAACTTAATGATATAATTATAAAATTAAATTCCACCAGGTGGCCTGGGGATTGGGGGATCGCAGGATCTGCACCTTACCACCACCCGGCAGCTCGAGGTCTTTGCTCTTACTTGGCGCCACATCGCTCAGGCTGAGCTTGGCATCTCCCCCCAAAGCCTGCTGGGCGAGCAGGGTCTGCAGCTGCTCCTGGGAGTAGGCCTTCTGGCCCTGAACCAGGTTTGGATCAGTGGTGCGGATGACCTGAACCCTCTGGCCATTGGGCAGCACCAGGTCCATTTCGTCGTAGGTCTTGTTGCCTGTCAGCGGCTGCTGTGGGGCCTCGGACAGGGCAGCCTTCAGTTGCTTGAGCAGGTCCTCGCGCGCAAAGGTCTTCACCGGCTTCTTGCCCTCTTGGCTGGGCATAGATGTTCTTCTTCGGCGTGGTGGTGGCCTCGGTTGTGGTTGTGGGCGTGGTTTTCCTTTGTTTATTTTTTTAATATAGATTAGTATTGCACCATAATACAATTGTGTGAAACTCGACGTTTTGCAAGCGATTAATCAAATGCAGAATTCCATAATTCTGGTCACTTCTTTTTAAAGAAACTAACTGGGAGAGCGGATTTTCATTAAGTAAGCCATAAGAAAAAAATGCAATTATACATTCAGGATATAACAAGAATTTAATGCTGTAAAATATAAAGTCAATTTCAGAAGTGAAAAGAGCTGGACTCACTTTGTAGCGCAATTTTATTATAATACACTACAACTTTCAATTTGTTTGGGGTACAAGTTACACATAATTAAAGTGATACCACACACTACTTCCTTAGATAATGACCATAAACATATATTACTAACCACTATGAATAAGATTTAAAAATCACACATACCAAACATTTTATCCCTCCAACAAAATGCATATAATTCTCACCAAACCATTTCCCATCCCTGTAAATTTTTAAATGTACTACTCTACATCTATTGGCGCTAAAGGAGGCGTTGCCTTACTGATCCACAAATCAATTCAGAAAAAGTCCATTCCTGTAGGACATTGGATTTTATCGCACTTGAAATTGACGCAAAACAAAAAATTAATATTTTCTCCATATACATATCACCCTCACAAACATTTACCAAGACCGTATACACTCTGATTTTAAAATCATGGGTTCGCCTCAGGGTAACGATCACTTTCCCATTACAATAAAAAAGTTCACCATAAAAAGAAAAAATATTTAACTATTCAAAAAAATTATTAACAAACAGAGCAGACTGGGAAAAACTCGAAAAACTTTCAAACATCCTTAATACCCAAATTCTTATATCCACTAACACAAACAAAGAACACAGCAACATTAAAAAAATAATACTAAATAGTCAGTCAGCCTCAGTCCCAGCCCCCAAAAAGCGTAGAAACACTGACATCAAGTATATCACCAGAATCCAAACCCGAAAAGATTTGGAATAAAATCAGACAGATCTATTGTGTTCACAAATCAACTAAAATATATTGTATACGACAGACATGTAAATTCAACAGCAACAAACGCAGAGGTTATTGCTGCCATATTCGCTAGACATTGGTGATCTCGTTCTGAGGACAGCAAACTCTCCCAATCATTCTTAGATGCCAAACAGAGCATTTACAGACAAAACAATATAGAATCTACACATAAGACAGCTGATTTTATTAAAAACATATTAAATATCTAGAACTCTGCGCAGCCCAAAACAACCTAAAAGGATATATTCATTGAAATGACAAAATCAACTATGACATGATGCAGCATACAGGAAAAACAGTAAAAAAAAAATAATTTTTTTCTTCAACTCCATACTTAAATCATTTATCCCCCAAGCATTTAAAATCAGTACAATAGTTCCAATCCACAAATCTGGTAAAAACAGACCATCTACGCATATAGACCAATAAGCCAAAATCTATGTATTTCTTAAACGCTTGAAAAATCATATCCAAAAGACTGGTGGTTTGTTACTACTAACAAACTTCTCAACATACGTCAAGTAGGCTTAAAAAAGGGGAAGTCTGTGTCAGACTGTCTACTATATGTAGGAGCTCTGATCAACAGAGCTCTCTGAAAAACACGGCACTTGTCAGTAATATCTCTAGATTTCGAAAAAGCTTTCGAGAAAGTAGGACTTCACACGATACACGTCCAACTTACTAAATGGGGATGTGGTCCAACGATACTAAGATATATGACACAATTTATGACTAACCGGAAAATCAGAGTTAGAATCAACCATAGACACTCTTCAATTCACCCTCTCTACAATGAAATCCCACAGGGGTCCCCACTTTCTGTAATTCTATTCCTTATCGCCTTTAACAGCCTACCAGATAGAATAAGCATGCACAAACACATTAACTTCACTGCATACGCCGACGATTACAACATAATTATTGACCTTAAAAAAAAAGAATCCACAGATTATTGACAATCTTTTCGAGGATATAAGTAATTGGTGTACTACATCAGGAGCGTCTTTCTCCATTTTAAATTGTAAACATATACACGTAAGTAGAAAAAGGAACTTCAATAAATCACAAAGTCGACCAACATAATAAAATGCCTCTCAAATGAGAAATATATATAATTTCCAGCCGTAATTGAAATCGTTAGAAGAATCGGATTCGCACCGGAATCAAGTACAAAACCAATCCAAACTGTGTTGAACAATGCAATTCGAGCAGCCCTAGGGGCCCGGTAGATATCACGATAAAACAGCTTCGAAACTTAAGAACTATACTTTATATACACTGACGGATCACTAAACAATGATTCAATTGCATGCGCAATTACCACTGAAAACTAAATATTAAAACGGGCCATTCTCCCACCCTACTCATCTACAACAGAAATAGTTGCAATATTGGACGCAATTGAGATTGGACAGAAAATAAAAGGAATAACATGCATCTGCTCCGACTCCTGATCAGCCATTGACTCCATCAACAATTCATCCTACCTCCCCTTGAAAATCCGTGGATTAATAAATGACTTGTACCCAAAAATTAAAATCTTGTGGGTTCCGAGCCACGTTGGAATCAGTAGCACTGAGTTCGCTGATGACACCGCCAAAAATGAAGCAATCTCACCTATAATTACATCACCTGACATCAACCGCTCAGATTTCAATAGATACATAAAATCAATTTTTTCTAACAGCGATCTTAATCTCCTACAATACTGTTCTAATTGGTATAAAACAATAAACGAAAACATTTACACTATTAACGATTATTAAAAAAAAAACAGACATAACCAAATAGCCCAGAATAAATTCAAACCAAAATTATCCGATTACGCCTTGGACACACTCGGCTTTCTCCTAAATACAGACTAATGCAGGCCATAACCAACCCCTGGCATTTCTTCGATAACAAGACAATGACAATAAAACACATTTTAAACGAATGTACAGTATTTCAAAATCACAGAACCTTTATCCCTAATTCAAACCTCGCTTGCTCCTCTCTAATCCTACAACGAACAACTTTACAATTTTCTAAAAAAAGCACATCTTTAACATAACAAGAATTTAAATCAAAACTTATACGTTAAGAGAAAGACTGAATTATAATATATGTTTAAATAGTAAGAATCATAATTAAAAATCATTGAAATTACGTGGAAAAAAATGAATAACATTTCTGAAATTCAATCAGTTTAAAGCCGCCCCCACCTGTAGCTTTAGTTTATGATTTTAAGCAAACAGAATGTCAATAAATAAATATATAAATAAATTGCGGTCAATAAAACCTTATGAAAAATGGGTTTTGGCCAGATAAAGTGGTCGTTCGCCCTATAGTGCGGTACTCCCACTTAGTTCATAACTAAAAGCCAATAGTTTTAAGAAATAATGCGATCAATATTTTTTTTTTATTTTTTATTTACATATGTGATTGTTGAAAGCTAACTTTAAATTATACTGTCTAATGAATTACAATAATTTCACAAATAGTACGAAAATGTCGACAAATGGAAAATACAGGATAATATTATTAGTTATGACATTAAATTGATAAAAACAAGTGTTTTGCTAACTCTAGGTCGGCTTGATTTCAATCTACCTTAATCGCTACTCGACTAGGCCGGATAATACAAATCATGCGGCAAAGTAGGAACAGCAGACTCTTCATAGAGTTACTAAAACACTCCGAATTTCAGAACAAACTATTTGCCAAATAGGTTTCCAAAAGGTAATTGAGGTCTCGCTGGGTGCGAATTGACATGTATTGGTCTTACCGGGGGCAAGGGAGGTAAAGGTAAGGGCAGCAGACCTATCACAGCAGATTCAGCTTCTGGCAATTGTCCTGGAAACGGTAAAGATGGTAGCGGTAGCGGTAGCGGTGGCGGAAATGGAAGGCCAGGTGCTCCCACAAACTCATGATAGTGATGATGATGATGATGCCCGTGATGCGGCTGGGAATCAGTTGTCGTTATTTCGTCAGTTGTAGTGGAAACGACACTAGTGGTCGTTACTTCTCCGGTCGTAGTGGAAGCCACAGTGGTTGTCGTTACTTCTTCAGTCATCGTAGGAGCCACAGTGGTTGTCGTTACTTCTTCTGTAGTCGTTGGAGTGAGAGTAGTGGTCGTTACTGCTTCGGTCGTAGTGGAAGCGACAGTAGTGGTCGTTGCTTCTTCGGTCGTGGTTGGAGCGACAGTAGTGGTCGTTACCTCTTCGGTAGTTGTAGGAGCGACAGTTGTGGTCGTTACTGCTTCGGTCGTAGTGGAAGCGACGGTAGTGGTCGTTGCTTCTTCGGTCGTGGTTGGAGCGACAATAGTGGTCGTTATTTCTTCGGTAGTCGTAGGAGCGACAGTAGTGGTCGTTGCTTCTGCGGTCGTTGTCGGAGCTACAGTGGTTGTCGTTACTTCTTCAGTCGTCGTAGGAGCCACAGTGGTTGTCGTTACTTCTCCGGTCGTAGTGGAAGCCACAGTGGTTCTCGTTACTTCTTCAGTCGTCGTAGGAGCCACAGTGGTTGTCGGTACTTCTTCTGTAGTCGTTGGAGCGAGAGTAGTGGTCGTTACTGCTTCGGTCGTAGTGGAAGCGACGGTAGTGGTCGTTGCTTCTTCGGTCGTGGTTGGAGCGACGGTAGTGGTCGTTGCTTCTTCGGTCGTGGTTGGAGCGACAGTAGTGGTCGTTATTTCTTCGGTAGTTGTAGGAGCGATAGTAGTAGTCGTTGCTTCTGCGGTCGTTGTCGGAGCTACAGTGGTTGTCGTTACTTCTTCAGTCGTCGTAGGAGCCACAGTGGTTGTCGTTACTTCTCCGGTCGTAGTGGAAGCCACAGTGGTTGTCGTTACTTCTTCAGTCGTCGTAGGAGCCACAGTGGTTGTCGTTACTTCTTCTGTAGTCGTTGGAGCGAGAGTAGTGGTCGTTACTGCTTCGGTCGTAGTGGAAGCGACGGTAGTGGTCGTTGCTTCTTCGGTCGTGGTTGGAGCGACAGTAGTGGTCGTTGCTTCTTCGGTCGTCGTAGGAGCTACAGTGGTTGTCGTTACTTCTTCGGTTGTCGTAGGAGCGACGGTAGTTGTCGTTATTTCTTCAGTCGTCGTTGGAGCAACAGTAGTTGTAGTTAATGCTTCGGTAGTCGTTGGAGAGGCAGTAGTGGTAGTAACTTCTTCGGTAGTCGTAGGAGCGACGGTAGTTGTCGTTATTTCTTCAGTCGTCGTTGGAGCAACAGTAGTTGTCGTTAATTCTTCGGTTGTCGTAGGAGCGACGGTAGTTGTCGTTATTTCTTCAGTCGTCGTTGGAGCAACAGTAGTTGTCGTTAATTCTTCGGTTGTCGTAGGAGCGACGGTAGTTGTCGTTATTTCTTCAGTCGTCGTTGGAGCAACAGTGGTTGTCGTTAATTCTTCGGTAGTCGTAGGAGAGGCAGTAGTGGTTGTAACTTCTTCGGTAGTCGTAGAAGTGACGGTAGTTGTCGTTATTTCTTCAGTCGTCGTTGGAGCAACAGTAGTTGTCGTTAATGCGACGGTAGTTGTCGTTATTTCTTCAGTCGTCGTTGGAGCAACAGTGGTTGTAGTTAATGATTCGGTAGTCGTTGGAGAGGCAGTAGTGGTAGTAACTTCTTCGGTAGTCGTAGGAGCGACAGTAGTTGTCGTTATTTCTTCAGTCGTCGTTGGAGCAACAGTAGTTGTCGTTAATTCTTCGGTTGTCGTTAATGCGACGGTAGTTGTCGTTATTTCTCCAGTCGTCGTTGGAGCAACAGTGGTTGTCGTTAATTCTTCGGTAGTCGTAGGAGCGACGGTAGTTGTCGTTATTTCTTCAGTCGTCGTTGGAGCAACAGTAGTTGTCGTTAATTCTTCGGTTGTCGTAGGAGCGACGGTAGTTGTCGTTATTTCTTCAGTCGTCGTTGGAGCAACAGTAGTTGTCGTTAATGCGACGGTAGTTGTCGTTATTTCTTCAGTCGTCGTTGGAGCAACAGTAGTTGTAGTTAATGCTTCGGTAGTCGTTGGAGAGGCAGTAGTAGTAGTAACTTCTTCGGTAGTCGTAGGAGCGACGGTAGTTGTCGTTATTTCTTCAGTCGTCGTTGGAGCAACAGTAGTTGTCGTTAATTCTTCGGTTGTCGTAGGAGCGACGGTAGTTGTCGTTATTTCTTCAGTCGTCGTTGGAGCAACAGTGGTTGTCGTTAATTCTTCGGTTGTCGTAGGAGCGACGGTAGTTGTCTTTATTTCTCCAGTCGTCGTTGGAGCAACAGTGGTTGTCGTTAATTCTTGGGTAGTCGTAGGAGCGACGGTAGTTGTCGTTATTTCTTCAGTCGTCGTTGGAGCAACAGTGGTTGTCGTTAATTCTTCGGTAGTCGTAGGAGCGACGGTAGTTGTCGTTATTTCTCCAGTCGTCGTTGGAGCAACAGTGGTTGTCGTTAATTCTTCGGTAGTCGTAGGAGCGACGGTAGTTGTCGTTATTTCTTCAGTCGTCGTTGGAGCAACAGTGGTTGTCGTTAATTCTTCGGTAGTCGTAGGAGCGACGGTAGTTGTCGTTATTTCTTCAGTCGTCGTTGGAGCAACAGTGGTTGTCGTTAATTCTTCGGTAGTCGTAGGAGCGACGGTAGTTGTCGTTATTTCTTCAGTCGTCGTTGGAGCAACAGTAGTTGTAGTTAGTTCTTCGGTTGTCGTAGGAGAGGCAGTAGTGGTTGTAACTTCTTCGGTAGTCGTAGAAGTGACGGTAGTTGTCGTTATTTCTTCAGTCGTCGTTGGAGCAACAGTAGTTGTCGTTAATGCGACGGTAGTTGTCGTTATTTCTTCAGTCGTCGTTGGAGCAACAGTAGTTGTAGTTAATGCTTCGGTAGTCGTTGGAGAGGCAGTAGTGGTAGTAACTTCTTCGGTAGTCGTAGGAGCGACAGTAGTGGTCGTTGCTTCTTCGGTCGTCGTAGGAGCTACAGTGGTTGTCGTTACTTCTTCGGTCGTCGTAGGAGCTACAGTGGTTGTCGTTACTTCTTCGGTTGTCGTTGGAGCGACAGTACTTGTCGTCGCTTGGGTGGTAGTTGTGGAACAAAATGGCAATTGCGGAAATAGTCTGCATAATATTGTTTCAATGGATTCAGTTGTAGCTATGGACGTTGTCGTTATTTCTTCAGTCGTTGTCGGAGCTACAGTGGTTGTCGTTACTTCTTCAGTCGTTGTAGGAGCCACAGTGGTTGTCGGTACTTCTTCTGTAGTCGTTGGAGCGAGAGTAGTGGTCGTTACTGCTTCGGTCGTAGTGGAAGCGACGGTAGTGGTCGTTGCTTCTTCGGTCGTGGTTGGAGCGACAGTAGTGGTTGTTACTTCTTCGGTCGTAGTAGGAGCTACAGTGGTTGTCGTTACTTCTTCTGTTGTAGTAGGAGCGACAGTAGTCGTCGTTACTTCTTCGGTAGTCGTAGGAGCGACAGTAGTGGTTGTTACTTCTTCGGTCGTAGTAGGAGCTACAGTGGTTGTCGTTACTTCTTCAGTCGTAGTAGCAGCGACTGTTGTGGTCGTTACTTCTTCGGTAGTCGTAGAAGCGACATTGGTTGTCGTCGTTTGAGTGGTGGTTGTGGAACAAAATGGCAATTGCGGAAATAGCCTGCATAATGCGGATTCAATGGATTCTGTTGTAGATAAGGATGTTGTCGTTACTTCAGTTGTCGTAGGGGCGACTGTGGTTGTTGGCGCTTGGGTGGTGGTTGTTAAGCACAAAGTGGGGAAGATTATGCATAAGAGAGACTCAGTTGTAGTTGAGCTCGTTGAAGTTACTTGACTTGAGCAAGTGGATATCGCTAGTGCAGCACACAGCAGAAGAAGCAACCGGGAGCGCATAATCTAAAATAGTAAAATTGTCAAATGAACTTGCAATGCAGACTAGCTCTTACCATCGTGACTTCAATGTGCACACTGAAACCGTGAAGGAAAGAAAAACTATTTATGTATAAAAATCCCCACAGGCTTCTTTGTTCTGTGGTAGATAAACTAATGACTACTGTCCATTACAATTGAACAATAAATTGGTCGTTGCTCTGAAGCTTCTAAGATAACATTTATAAACATTTTTGGTGTCGCAAGAACAAAATTTAAAATCTTTTTCCGATATGCTAAGTTCTTTAAAGAAGCAGAACATGTTAAGATTTATAATATTTTTATTTGTCAATCAATCATGAAAACTTCGTTATTTGAATTTTAGAAGTAAATTTATATAAAAAAAAAGAATAGAATGTAGCCCATTTCGTTGTTGCAAGTTCATCCCTTTGTTTAAATTACAGAAATAAAATGACAATCAATTACGGCAGGTGTGTAAAACAAATTTTTTTTTTATTATACCTGCTTTTATACCAGCTATAAGATGGAGTAGTCTGATTTTTATATATTATTGGTTTAAGCTAAAGATTTTAATTTTAATACCTTTTGGAACGGTCTAATGACACATTTACTTAAAAAATAAAAACAAAACAAAAAAAAAAACAAAACAAAACTCAAGAATATAAAAATTGTTTTAAATGAAGTAAACTTGTTCTAATAGAGAGATTGATTTCATTTGTTTTACATAACAAGTTATTATGTGTACTATGTAAATAAACCTTTGTAAATGAATAACAAAACATTAAAATTTTTCTAGAAAATGTAGTTAAACAGGTAGGAGCAGTCGTCAAAGGGCAGCCAGCGCTTCCAAATAACAGAAATAACTAAAATATACTCGGTTAATAATTATAATTAGTTAAGAAAACAAAGTAAAATATGCAAGGAGGAGGGCTCCCGGAAATAACTCCCCAATATAATAAGTTCAAAAAACAAATAAAAAAAAAACAACAAAGTAACTCCCCAAAAATTTGTATGGAATACAAAAGCAACCATTTTTGATAGATTATGGGGGGTTATGTCGTTTTTAACGATAATAATGAAATAAGTCCCAAAAAAAATATGAAACAAGTCCCCAAAACAAATATTGTTGTAAGAATTAAAAAGGCGAAAACCGCCCCAAAGTTTCGGGTCTTATTTCATAACAAAATAACTCCCCAAGTTTTAAAAACGACAAAACCCCCCAATCCCAAAAAAAGTGACACAAGGGAAAACGAAATATGTCCCTAAATTTGAGGGGTTATTCTGTGAGTAAATACTAAGAAACTTTAAAAAATGATATATATTTTTGACTTTTTAACATTTTTGTAAAAAGTTCTTAGTTTATTTCAAACTACATAAAAATTTGTAAGGAAATTTCAGATAAATTTGCAACAAACTGAATTATTTGTTTTAATTTAAATTTACCACAAGTTTTTCGTCATTATTTGATATCGCATTTCTTACAGTCTTTGTCTATCTTCATTCTAAACATTTTCTTTTGGCACCATGTTGATGCTAATCCAAGTAAGAAAGAAATCTGCACTTAACGTTCTTGATTAATTCTCAATTATTGCCCAGTTGATCTTTGTGTCTTTTTCAATGTCGGACTTTCGATTTTTATGTGTCGTAGAACCGCTAAATTCAATAAAAATTTTTAATCTAACCTATGCAGACAAAATTGAGGATTTATAGTAAAGTTAAATAACAAAATCGCCCGATTTTTGTATTAAATTGTTCAATGCTAATTAATGTCTTTTACAATATATTATAAATTTATTATATGTCTGCATATCTTAGATTGAATCAATTCAAATATAATGTACTTCCTCTACAAAATATTGAATATCAATAAAAACAGAAATGAAATAAGTCCCCAAAAAAATCTGGTTTGGGAACTTACTTTATATTTTTTTGGGACTTATTTCATTATTTTTCAAAAAGTGAAATAATCCCCAAAATCCACAAACAAATCGATGTTGTAATCCATAAAAATTTTTTGAAACTTATTTCATTTATTTCTATTGTCTTCTTTTAAGATTTGGGGGGTTATTTCATTTTGAAGTTTGGGGAGTTATTTCGTTGTGAATAAACTTGGGGACTTATTTCATTGGGGAGTTATTTCCACACCCATTCAAAGATTTAAACATATATCAATGTAGATCGGATTAATAATGGGAATAGTTGCGACAATTTTAATACAACCATAAGATGTGGTAGTCCGATCAGGCTTATTTTGACCTAAGTTTAGCCTACCAGCAAAGTTTTCTTTAGTTCCGAGGTAACAGACAGACAGACGGGCAGCCTGATATGGTTAGATTGGAATAAAAATATGTTATGGGGTTGCATAATTGGCTAAAATCATCAGTCAATTTCAATCAAATAACAGATCAATACCAAACACTGCGCTGATTCTTGCCCCGCAATAATATAACGAATTCAGAGTTATACTTAACTATATTTTATTAAGTTTACAGAATTTTGTAAATTACACAATTTGCACTTGATTTAATGCCAAAAATAAATTAGATATGAACTTAACTTAGATCCCGGTCAGTTTCCACTTCTTGTAGGCTTTTTACACACTTCTGCTCCTCCTTAAATTGAACTATTTTTAATGACTGTTTTGTGAAGGCGAAAGGGAGAATACAGAAAAGTTCGTGGAAGCACCAATTGTTTGTATGATTATCTTAAACTCGATCGATTCGCACCAGGTTTATACAAGATTGCAATTTCTTAAGCCCAGCCATGGACTTTGGCAAGATTTCACTAACAACTTTTTAATGTGGTTGATGAAGACTCCTCCTAGCTTAGCCTAAACCTTACGGGCTAAACAAAAACTGCGCTACAGAGTGGCTACTCCCGTTGCTGACAGCTGGCATCCGTTCACGCCAGGACGCCATCCAGAGCGTGGATCACTCCATTGGTGGCTGGAATGTTCGACGTGACCATCTGGGCATCGTTCACCTTGATCTTGCCAGCCGAAGTCTTCTGAAGGATCACGGTCTTGCCCGTGAACAGCGAGTCCTTGACCTGGTAGAACCGCATGCCCGCAGAGAAGAGAGCCCCCGGCACGATGTGCTTCATGGCGAACTGCTCTGCCGCCTCCTTGTCGTTGTAGAGCTTCTCCAGTGTGTCTGAGTCCAGCTCGCTGAAGCTCTTGTCCACGGGGGCGAAGACGGTGTAGGTCTTCACACCTGCAGGGTGGGATCAATAGTTATAATCGAAACTATTCTCAGACTATGAGTTCTTACCCTTGCTCTGCAGCTTCTCAGACAGTCCGGAGGTGTACAGAATCTTGAGGAAATTGCTGAACCGGCCCTCGCGGTCAGACTGTAGGGTCTGCAAAAGGTCTCCGACGGGCAGAGGGAACATAACGCGATCGACGGCATGGGCCACTCCCTGAGGGATCTTAATGTCCTTCTTGTTCAACACAACCATGGCTCCGTTGATGGTGGTGAGCTGAAAGGAAAGCATATTTTTTAAGCACTTTGGCATCGGAACATGGCAGGGAAAAGGCATACAGTCACATCGTTCCACTCCTGGTCATGCATGTTGTACTGATTAACTCGCAGCTGGGTGCCGGCCAGGGACACGCCGGTCATCTCGTCCTGTAAGGTGGCGATTTCAAAAGCTCCCGGAATCACATGGTGGAGCAGCAGCTGGACATCCAATTAAGAAAATCATATAAAAAAAATTAATTCTCCGCCGAATTTATACATTTTACTCAGACTTACGCCACTTAATAGTCGGGGGTTGGACTGGAACTTCTCCTCCGCCCGTTCCGGTCCGCCCAACTGCACCAATAGGTTCTTGAAGGCCTTGTCTGTGGGCACGAAGATGGTGTAGGGTCCGGTCTCGTTGAGAATGCTGTCCAGGCCCGACTGGCGCAGATACTTGGCCATGGCAAACAGGCCGTTCGACTTCAGGATTTGCAGTAGATCCTCGCTGGGATTGGACAGCACAGAGCTGGCCGCAGGACTGGCCTGCGCCGCCTTTTCGGTGTTCTCCGTCTCCTGGACGAGGGCATCCGCATACTGGGGCACGGGTGGCAGCAGCTCGGGGCTGTTGACCACGTCGGAGAGCCGCTCAGTGACCACTGGCAAGTGGGTGGAGGCTCCTCCCAGATACGGGGAAACCGTCGCAGTGGAGCCACTGTACACGGGAGCGGGAGTGGTGCGAATCAGGCTGGCAGCGTTGGGAGTGCTGCTCTCGAACACCAGATTGATGCGAGCTGTGGTGGGGGCGGCTGTAGTGCTGGTGGTCGAGGTCCTCGATGGATGGTACTGCCGGTGGTTGCTGGGCGTTCCCCGGGAAACGAAGGGCGTTGGAGTGGTGGTGGTTGTCGTGGTTGTGGTGGTGCTAGTGGAGGTTGTGGCTGGAGCCCGTGTGGTCTGAATGATCTTGCCGCTCTTGATCTCCACGAGCTCGTCATTGGGCAGGGTCAGGCGCGAAACGGAGGGCGGCAGCTTGATCTCCCCGCTCCTGATACGCTCCAGAATGCTCTCCACCTCGCTTCCCGTTTGCTTGGTCTCCTTCTCCCCATTGGCCTTAACCCCCTGAATCTTGAAGCTTCCATCTGCCTGCTCCTCGAGGTACACATAGGTGGCCTTCTTCTTCGGCGGCAGAGTGGGTGGTGCAGCGGTGGCTGGGGCCTGTGACTTAGGGCTGAGACCCTCGATCTCGTAGCCATCGGGGATGAGGCCTCGCTTGGCCAGCTCTTCCAGGGAGGGTGGATCATCGGAGTCCGAGGTAATCACTGCCGAGCTGGCAATGCTGTTCGCTCCACTGCTGATACCCTGGATATCCCCTGCTCCGCCGCCATAGAGGGCGGCCAAGCTGGAGAGGTCCACGCCACCGGGAAGGGCACCTGACGGGAGCGTGTCCGACTCCTGGGGATCGGGGGATCGCAGGATCTGCACCTTACCACCACCCGGCAGCTCGAGGTCTTTGCTCTTACTTGGCGCCACATCGCTCAGGCTGAGCTTGGCATCTCCCCCCAAAGCCTGCTGGGCGAGCAGGGTCTGCAGCTGCTCCTGGGAGTAGGCCTTCTGGCCCTGAACCAGGTTTGGATCAGTGGTGCGGATGACCTGAACCCTCTGGCCATTGGGCAGCACCAGGTCCATTTCGTCGTAGGTCTTGTTGCCTGTCAGCGGCTGCTGTGGGGCCTCGGACAGGGCAGCCTTCAGTTGCTTGAGCAGGTCCTCGCGCGCAATGGTCTTCACCGGCTTCTTGCCCTTCTGGCTGGGGTACTTGCCCAGCTCCGACTTGACCTGCGCGTAGATGTTCTTCTTCGGCGTGGTGGTGGCCTCGGTTGTGGTGGTCGTGGTGGTGGTGGTCGTTGTCGTCGTCGGGTGCTCCTTGTAGTACTGCTGCAAGGCGCTATTGAACTGATTGTACTCGGTGGGATGGGCCACTGGCCTTCCTCGAGTCGGTGCTCCTACGTAGGGCGAGTGCTGGTAGTTGCCGTTGTGCTGCGTGATAATCGTGGGCAGGATGTGCTGCTTGATCTGATGCTGCTTCACCAGGAACTCCTCGTGCTGCTGGCGCACCTTGTGCTGCGACTTCTCGTACTGCTTGGCCACGAACTGCTCGTGCTTCTGGATCAGCTTTTGCTTGTACTCCTGGTCGGAGGGCTGGCTCTGAGCCTGGACTGGGGCCTGGGCGTTCACGAATTGGTGCTGGAACTGGGGCTGTGGCTGCTGCTGGGGCTGAGGCTGCTGCTGGGGCTGTGGCTGGAAGGTTCCTCTGGTGGGCTCTGGGAAGGGAGTGGCCTGCAGGTTGCTGAAGATTTGGGGCACGGGCAAACCTAGCTGGGGAGTCAGCTGGTACTGCTGCGGCTGCTGCTGCGTGGCCTGCTGCTGGTAGTTGAACTGCACCTGCTGCTGCTGGGGCTGGGAAATGGTCTGAAAGGTGGGCACAGGTGCCTGGCTGGGCAGCTTCTGGGTGGTCTGGGGCAGCACCTGAGGACCGAACTGCTGAGGCTGCTGGTAGGCAAACTGCTGCTGATGCTGCTGCTGCTGGTAAGTTTCCAGCGAGGGTTGGGGTGGAAAGGCTGTGGACTGCAAGCGGGAGTCTAGGGGGAGATAAGGCCTTGGGTCAGAGGTTGGAGATCGGGCGGAGGTTCAATAGTGGCACTCACCGAATTGCTTGTGACGCTGCTGCTGCTGCTGGGGATGCTGCTGTTGGGAGCCAGCAAAGTTGCGCAAGTCCAAGAAGTTCTGGTGGTGCAGATCAATGCCGCCGGCTGGTGAGGACAACTGCTGTTGCTGGTGCTGCGGTTGCTGCTGGGGGAACTGGGGAGCAGTCTGCAGTTGGTTTTGGGTCGAGCGCTGGAACTGCTGATTGCTGTGGGGCTGCTGCTGCTGATGCTGCTGGGGCTGGTGTGGGAACTGCCCAAAGCGGTGTTGCTGCTGCGGGGCCTGGTGGTGAAGGTGTGTGTGCTGCTGCTGCGGACGGTGGGGAATGGGCAGCTCCACTCCCGCCTGGACAAAGTTCTGCTGGCTGTACTGCTGCAGGTTCAACTGTCGGCGCTGCGAGTTGTGGAAGGGCGGCTGCAAAGAGGAAGCAACGCGGCGGAGTGAGTTACGAGCTCAACAAGTGCACACTGCCATTGCGTCATCCAGGCTGGTGCAGAAAACCAGCTTTGTTAGGCCCCAGATCTTTCATCAGCTCGCACAGATAAGTCGGCGCTGAGCAATACCCCCAAGGCGCTCCTAAAATAGACATGAACCAGTTTCGGTGGCGGTTGCCACAGCAATCTCTGCTCCATTTTGGCCAGAGTAGCCTGTGGAGTCCTTTTTAGCGGGCACTCGGTCAAGTTGAAGTCCATAAAAATGGCAAACTTGTTTGGCATAATAGCACCGTACGAAGCGAAACTGTTGCGGAAGAAGAAAGTTCACTATGCCCCCGCCTTGAATGGCGGTTATGATTTCTGTCCATCCTCGTTATTCCAAAGGTTAAATGATGGTAATCTCGGCCAGAGATAAGCGCAAATTGTGAACAATCTGTCTGGATAATGACAGTCCCAAGCCCTTGCCCAATTGGAGTGGGCTGTATTAGCTCGGTAACCCACTTTTATTGTTTTCCATCTGCAGTTGTCATTAGTGTGTCTCCCCCTACAATCTTGTGGCCAAGCGCCCGTCCCTCACCGCGTATACGTACTGCCAATCGAGGGGCCAGCAAGCGGTCACACATCGGGCAATTGTTTAACAACAGTTATCCAACATCATTGCCAAAGCGGCCCCAGGAGGAGCTGGGGAAGCACTCCTCTGAGCCTCTCTGCAGGCTCAGGTACTGTTTGGCTTCAGTGTGTTTTTTTCTGGCTTATGACTAAACTGCTGTATGTATAATTTAATTGCCTCGGCAATAAATCTTCTTTTTTGCGGGGCTCCGCCGATGCCAGATTGAGCCGTTATCAGGCTGCTTGGGAGCCCCGACTCTTTCTTTTCGCATGGTAATTATGTTGTTGCCGCTAATGCCGCGCCTCGTCATGACGCGAAGCTGTGGCCCGCTGAAGCCGGCACTGGGACGGTGGGCTCTGGATTATGCAACCTAATCACAGCGCCACGATTAACCAGGAGAAAAGTACAAGATGTTCGAGCAGGTGAAGGAATGGGCTTTTGTAATCGAGTAACGACTCGTCCCGCAGTCGCTGCCAGTATTAATTCAATCTAAAAAATCGAATGCCCTGTCATGCATCTTCATCTCCAATTTGAGTTTTCCACCAGCCACAATTTTCCTTCTCAAAGATGACTTTTCCCTACGACTTGCCTGGCTGGCTGGTGAAAACGTCAATCAATCATCAATCAAGTGCCAAAGCAATCAGCGTCCCGGGCCCAAGAGCCACTGAACCCAGTCTTCAGAGGGCCCGAACGCCTCCCCGCCTTTCGATATCCGACATGTGTTCGACGTGTCAATTTCTCGGCTTAGCGTACTCATTCAATATTTTCTCGGCGCCTGTATGCAAAACGCTTTCGTTTTCAGGCACCGTCGCAGAGAGAGCCCCCAATCAATGGTCGCGCATGCGCCGTAACCCATTAATGCAGGTGTCGTCCGTGGTCGACGACGTCGTTGCTGTCACCAGTCGCCACCGCACCACCGCACCTCAGGCGAGTGACATCCAAAGAGTGTCAGATGATGGACAAATGTGGATTAGCTGCCGAGTTAATCAAGTGTCACGGCTCGAAAAACGGTGGCAGATATATTGGAAATGCCCATTAGTCATTACATACAACATTTTTAATAACCTTGACTTGTAATATTTTCTGCCAATTATGTTTTTACAATATTAATCCTATTTACGATTTCCCGCTCAGTTTCATAACAAAACTAATGTGTCTTGAGACTTTAACGGAATTATATTATTGCTATAAATCATGAAAAGTCAACTGGAAACACTGACCTCTTCCCATTATTTTATGGATTAAGTATGCCAAACAAAAAACTTCCCTGATTACACACAATATTTCAAGTCCTAATCGAGCTTTTTTGTGTACAGATTTGTTAACAAATGAAATATTTTCTTGGCTCAACAAAGAAAGTTCCATTAAAGCAACAAATGGGCTGGACTGCGACAACGAACTCCATTTCGTTACGTAAACTTTTCCATTCGGGGGCTGTCAAATCAAATGAGCATTATGCTAATCGGTGAAGATACTCCGAGAGATAGCCGGCAACAGGTGGAAGTTGCTGCATTCCACCAGCTGGAAACCAGTTCGCATCCACATTTTTCACATGCTCGCTGGGGCGTTGTGATCCATGATGTTTCTGTCAGTTACATGACTCGAGCTGCCGGCTAATTTGTTAATAATTCATAATTGATTTCCCATCACACATCGGGTCGGGACGGGTATTACGAGAGCTAGCTTCGGCCAGATGAGATACAAAATGAAAGCGAAATTTCGGAAATTTCTTTTCGTTTTGGGGCTCAGTTTCATTTCGCAGTGAAAGTGATTTGCCAGACATTTAGTAGGCACTTAGGCAGTTTATGTTAATTAGAATTTAACAGATCAAGGCCCAAGATTTTGGGCCCCGAGATATGGTTCGCTTAATTAAGAGTTACCAAAAACCAGAGGCCGTAAATTCTGCGAGTTGCACAACAGCCTCTGGCATCTGACAGATTCTTCTCGAGTCGCACAACTTACAAGTTTTTCTACCCTTTTTTTTGGCTTGGATCATGTCAATGGCCAATGGCACCGAAGCTGGCCTCGTTTTCCCCGATTGCCTTTCGGATTTCCTGCCTGCCCCCCAGCCAACTAACAAAAACTAAATGCATCTGGCCTCCAGCCTGCACTGGATCTCTGTGTACTCTTTGTTTTGGATTTTTAAGATGCATTTGCTACTGGCTTCTTTTCTTCGATTTGAGGTTGTTTTGGCAATTCGTGTAGTCCCAAGGCTGCCTCTGAGTCTACTGAATGCCTGAGAGACTTACTTAGAGGATCTTTTTTGTGGGAAGTTGTGCAATTCGTGCTATGGCCATAAAAAGGGATGCCCATGCGAGGTGTCAGCTGTGCGTTTTGTGTATTTCCTAAATTAAAATAGGTAATTATTTTGATTGATTCTTTGATGATATCGAAATCTAGGGCAATTGCCTAATGTGATTTGTTATTGGACAGCCAACACCAAACGCCTCATTAAATTGTTTGTCTTGTTTATCATCTGGGCCCCAGCTAGATCTTGGAAATCGTGCTCACATCATTTCGACATCTCATCGATGGCATCTGAATAAAGTCCAGAACGGAGTTGGAGTAGCTTCGAGATCGAGTTGCCAGAACTGGTTAAATCGAAGACAACCTCCTTCGGCGCCCCTGTTGACAGCTTCCCCATGGCAGCAAATGTGCATAATAAGCTTTTGATGGCAGTTGATGGCTTAGTTTTGGATCCATGGCTGTGGCTCGGCGACTCGCAGCATTGGTCAATCCGAGGATTTGGCAATTCCCTTTCACTTTTCCGGCTATCGACAAATGACTGCTGCTTGCAAAGAGATGCCCCGAAAAAATAAGCGAACAAAATATTTGTGTGGATTTCCTAAAGGCATTTTAATTGCCAGCAAAATAGCTAGCTGGCTAAGCAAATAAGTAATTAATTTGCGGTCGCACAGAAGAATGCTCGGCGAACAATAGCAGCGCCAGCGCCACTCAGTAACAGCAAAAAGTGAAATTTACATAAAATTGTGTAATTAACTGAGGTAAATAAGAAATTGCCTCGAGCGGGGCTTTGGCCAACACCTACACCTTCCCCGAAACCCGAAGAGGGGCCGCCAGCCACATGAAAGCGAAAGAAGCCACCGGCCAAACACAGTAGTGCAACAATGAAAAGGTTCCAGCAGTAACAAAGAGCAGCCCAACAAGAAACAAAAACAAAAGTTATTTAACCATCGCTTTGAGCCCCAGAAAGTGCGGCAGAAAGAAACCTGGCCAGCTGGGTTACTGTTCGCGTACTAATCTCCCGATATTATCGCCGGACAGACGGGGAGAGTGCTGCTAAACACTATTACAAATTAGGACAATTTAACTGACTGGGTCTGTCCGATGATATCTTTATGATTATCTGGCCAATTACTGTGGCCGATATCAGCAATCGGATTCATAAATGCCAGTTATGCAATGGTAGATTCCAAAAGGAATATACAAATACATATCGTAATTTGAGAGCTAAATTTAAAATCGCATTGCTACCTTACTACCTAGATATATTTATTTTATTTCTGAATACCCTAACAAAGGTTTTAAGTTCTTTTTTAGATGCTTGGTAGTATGGGAATCTGACTTTTTAAAATGAACTTTTTTCTAGTACAGCTAGTTAATACTAATTTAATTTGTTTAAAGCAAATTGGTTATGATTAAACTAAGGACAGTATAAGTTACAAGATGCGGCTGGATCTGTATTCTCTTTTCTCACTCTCGAGAAACTCCAGGGCTTTATTTCCTTTAATTTCACTAAGACATAAAATTCTACAAAACTCTTTCTCTGAGTTAATTGCCAGCTTTGTTGCATCCACAGAGCTCTGGAAACATTGCATAACCACGGGCAAAGTGTTAAGTTAATGCAATCGCAGTTATCTTGGCACTCAAACTTGAGTGGCATACAAATTTAATTTAATTGAATTGAAGATGCGTCAAATGAGTTTGTAAATCAGGGAAAATGCTAATCGCAAAAGTTGTTCCAAGTCGTTTCCTTGCAAAGTTGCTTGCAACTGCAGGTCGACACCCACGCAGCCCACACAGGTAGCTCCGGTTCCGAATTCGCTTCCCAATGCAAAACCCAAGTCCCAAGCCGAGCAAGTGCATCCAAAGACACTCGACTAAGACTGCTCATATGCTTAATTTGACACACTCTGACACTTTTTACGAGCTGCAAGATTTATTATATCATTAGCATTGCCAGGGGCAGCATCTGCGGATTGCGAGGCGCCGTTGGTGGGGCTGCTGCTGGGTCTCTGACAGCTACTAAACTAAGGCAAGAAATGTAATTTAAATAAACCCACTTCTTTGTGCTTTGCTCTTGGATTTGGGCATGATAAAATGTAGGTTTATGGGCCATCTGTTTTTGGGTAATTAACATGTTCATATGGCTAATTGCAGAGAGTTGGTTTTAAAAGCGCGGAAAGATAGTTTTAGATGCCGATCTTGATGGCAACTTAACTAGAAAGTGAGCTGCTTTGTAAAAGTCAGGGTCTGAATTTGAATTATTTATCCATCACCATCAAAGCCCAATGTCTTCCCAGACAAACCACTCAATTTTCCACCTCAACACACCTCCAATTTCGAAACCTCAACCTGAGCCGAATAAGATAATAACACAATTATTATTTGGCAGACAATCGCCGGCTAGATCCTCGTAATTATCAATGGCAAATTGCGTGCCAGGCGAACATAAAACACAACCTCTAAAAATTATATTATTGTTGGAAATAAATTTAAATACGCTGCAATCTTTACTTTCCAATTCAATAAATTTGGCGCACGCAGCCGCGCAAATTGCGTGCCATATATCTGGCTCAGTATCTCGGCCGCGAACAAGCCACACTTCAGGTGGGAGTTGGAGCGGGGACGGGACTGGCTGTTGGCGCCAGAGACCTATTCACTCCGTTTAGCTGATGGACAGTAGCGGACAATCAGGGGAACCGCTGAAAGTATTACAATTTCGGTCTGCGGAAAGGCGTGTACCTGGGATTTGCATTCGTCAGATTTCGTTACGAAACTGCGCCGTGAAATTTCATTGACAGAGCCGCAAAACGCCCAAAACCTTTCCACGCTCATCATCTGTCCGAATCGGGAGCCTTTGTTAAACCCGTCGTCATCCCCTGCCCTTGTAATCTTTGTGCAATTCTCCTCTCTTTTGGCTGTCACGGGGGACTTCAATGGCGCCAATATTCCGCAGTGTACAAAGGCCTTAAAAGCGCGCATTTCTGCCAACTCTTGTATTTCGCACTCGTTTACTTTAGTGACTTCGGAGCCATCGAGAGGGGATTGTTTGTCCACTCGTTTCCATGGGCTGTCACTTGAAGTGAAGCCGCGATTCCAATTGATGCGGAGTCTAAAGGTTTTGTCGCAAGTATATGGGCCATGTTTTGTTAGACGAAATCTTTATTTATACGGGTTTTGACCTTGGCCAACAATTTGGCCGGCGAATTGTGGGAAAGTGTGAAGGCGTAAGGTCGAGGCGTATTCGAGGGGCTGCGTTGGCCGATCTTTCAGTACTACCACGACGTTCTCCCATCCCATTGCTGCTTTCTCATGTCATGGCGCCTTAGATCTTTCCTGCGATCGGATTTAACGCTTGTCTAATGCCTTAATTACGTATTAGCATTGCCTCAGATTCCCAGACATGCGATGGCACCGTGCACCCCGGACTCCCCGCCATATCATTTGTCAAATGGGCCGCCATTGTTTGCAGTGGTAGGGCTCGGGGTGGTTTGAAAACTTTTGATTTTCTGATTTCCTCAGCTGCTTCTTGCCATTTCGTGTTCGCTGGAATCCATAATTTATGAGTTAGCAGTGCGCCAGAGCCGAATGCTTTGGATTCGAAAGCGAAGTTCTTATAATTTTAATTACATTTACTCGCTGGAGGAACCAATTAAGTCATTTCGAGATGGTATCGGAGCCACCTCGTTGCTCCCGACCCGCCAAATGCTCACATTGCTGACTTTCTGCAGGTCTCGTGCCCGCCTTTGGTCACGCAAACTCTGGAACTGCGGCTCTGAGAAGCGAAGCTCGCCGGCTCTGCACATGCAAATTGCGGAGGGTCGCTCACAAGGTCGGGGGTCCCGGGGGCTGGCAAATGTTTCGAGTTGCCACCGCCTCCGAGTGGGCCGCAGCCGGAGTCAGTAAACTGTGTGGCAGCAGTTCGTGACAGTTTTTAGCAATTACCCGGATGGGACGCGACGCGACAAGTTGGGGACCCAGCTGACCATTGTTTAGCGGTTAGTAACCCTGGCTGAAGTTAGTGGTTGATTGGCCAGCCGTCTTTCCAGCCTTCGGAGGGTTTTAAAAGACTTAAAACTGTGCCGACTTTGACTCCTAAAACGATCATGAGACAGTCGTCCCTTCTGCTCAAGTTTGAAGAAACACCTTGTAACGAATCGCCACACTGATAAAAAATATTTCAGGCAAGTTGTTAGCTCGAGACCTAAGCGCACGCAAGATACTGTTCCGGCTTCGGCTCGTCGGCTATGGGGGTGATGGTCTTGCTTAGATCTCGGGATGCCTTTACATAATTTTAAGTTCGATAATTGCGTGCTACAACAAGCTACAACCGGGATAGAGGTACACACAACACAAGAAAAATGTTAAAAAGGAAAAAAAAAGGGTATTCTCTTTTCGGCCACTCGCCTTCATTAGCTCTCCTGGTGTTCTGGAGGCTCTAGTTCGCCCACCCTGCCTATGGTCGCTCCTACCCTCAGCGCTAAAAAAAAAAAAGCCTGAGCGACCCCTCTGATAAGTGCTACCCTACATCCCAAGCAAATGCTAGCCGCGGCCACTTTCGCAATACTTTAGAACATTATAAAATTTTATTACCAGCTAAAGATATAATCATTTCTTAGGATAAAATAGAAAACATAGAAAATAAATATGGGTGACATGCATTCGTAAATAAATAAGATAAATAAATAAGCTTATAATATAAAAATGGTAAGTAAATAAAATTGAGGATTTTTTTTTTTTTTTTAATTCAGCATTACTTTCTGGCAAGCAAAAAAAAAAAATGGGCAAATACGATTAGGGATTTTTAATTCATGAGTTCTCGTTTGCTTTCGGAAATTAAATTTTGATATTAAGTGCTAAGCATAAACACCAGAAAATTAGCAGACACATAAAAGCTTTTGCTCGAAATGCAAATTGCCTTCCCTCATTCCCTTTCTTGAACTTCCGTGTCCCCCTTTCGTTTAGGTTGTAATTTTTTTTTTTTTCTTTACATGGGTTAGTTTTAGAGAATATATATTTTTTTTATTATTTTTTTGATTGGTTTATTTTGTATTTATTGACACCAATATGTGTGATCATATCACTCACCACCTTTTTTCCACATCCATCGACGAAAGCGCTTTCCTCGTTGAAGTGCTAGCTGTAAGGGGGGAAAAAAAAGGAAAACGTATACGACAAAGACACCGAAAGGGAAACATAACTAAAGGCGAGGGGAAATTCAAAAAGGCGACTGCGTCGGCCTGCAAATTTTCATACCACTTTTTCTAATTAAATTCATGAAATAAAAAAAACCTTTTGCATTTGCCGCACAATGCATACATGTTTTCTCTTTGCTCTTCTTACTAATTTTTGTTGGTGCACGAACTTAACCTTACTAATTAATTCTAACTATTTAACTATCTTTTTTTTTGCACCATTTTACCGCGAATATGGGGGCAAAAAGGACGCGAACCCTTTCTTCTTTGTTTGAGGCGGATCTATCCGACGAAATGGGGCCGAGAAACCCTACTAGGCATCAGCCTGGGCGTACCGCGGCGGCGACATCAAACGGGCGCATAAATGAAATCGGAACTGAGCCGAAATTTACGCCTGCGCCTGAGCTAACATAAAAGCTCGATCGCCAGATCTATGCTGCGGGAAGCTCGCTCGCGGTTTTTCGTTCTCCGCTTATGCCAATTTTCAAGGGGGGGACAAAGGTTAGTTTCGCCTACATGGACTTAATTTTTCACCGTGACGAATTAAAAGGCTACTCTTCCCTCCTGAAGCTGCTGCGCGGGGTGGTGGGGGTGCCCCGTCGTTTAGGAAAATCCGCCTGTTTTAGCCCCTTGCCGATTGTCGACGCTTGATGCGCTGCCGTCGCTCTGTGTTCCAGCCCTCCTCCTCCCTGGGGTCGTAGAGCGGTTCCAGCGCTGCTGCCTGTAAAACCCCCAAAAATATAACACTATCTGCCTGGGTATTTGCCCTCATCCCGCTCACCTTTAGATTGCGACTCGGTGGCTATTGATAATTCACTCTTTCCTTTGGCACTCGCGAGCAAATCTCTTTTTTTTTTTTTCCTCGAACTTAAGTTTTTTTTTTCTTTAATTTTTGTATAATGGTTCAGAAATTGAACTTGCTGCTTCGGCTACAAAAAATGGAAAGAGTGAGCCTGACGCCGGGAAAGTGGCGGTAACCCCTATGAGAAAGTGGGTGAAATGGAGACAGTTGACATTAGCCACTGTTGCTCTCTCATACCTATTCGGCTATGTCATCGCTACCCTGTCTTGCTGCTGTGGCAACGCAGCAATTACCTTTGAACGACCTACAGATGGCGCCATCAAAGTATCTGTAGTCGAGCAAGCGCTACAACCTGTGAGTGAGGTCCACAATATTTCATTTAAATACCCATAATAAATGTATTGATCCTACTGAATTTTGTAAGAAGAACAATTGAGAATATCTACAAACGCTGCTGAAAAACCGACATGTTGAAAGGGAGTCTTCGTCCCTCTCTTAAGATTTCCCCACTTGACTCAGCCGCTATCCATTACAAATTTCCTCACCCCGGCCAGACTCATTTGGGCCTTAATTTTCCTTGAAGAAATCGAAAGCGATGTGCATTTCGCCTTGCATGCTCAGCTGATGCACTCAAATGCGCAGGCGCAGCCGCAGCCGCAGCGGAATGAGAAGGAAAAGTACCCGAAACCGCCGAGCAAATTAAAATTTATTATTTGCAACAAAACGAAGCACTTTGGGTGCCGAAGAAGCGAATGGAAAATGCAACTGAAATGCCAGCCATGGAACTTCTGCGGTGCAGAAAATCACCCAGGCTTGCGAAAACTGTTTTCTTTCCCTGCAACTCTCGTTCGGACGCAGGCAACGGAAAGCGGCGGCAGAGGCTGCGGCAGGGGCCCGGCCCACTGGGCTATTCGGTCGGTCGCTGGCGATAATGTGGCATGCAGCAGCCGCTGGCAGCGGCAGCACTCTAGTGTGAAGTGGGCTGCAGCGCGAGTTGGGGGCGTATCGCACCTGACAGGTACTAAGCAGGGTATATCTCCCGCTGCGAGTACTTTGACTTCCCGGGCAGGGAACCCTTCACAGCCGAGAGCGTTGCATAAGACTCGGGTAAATATGATGGCAAACAGTGGAAGCATGGACTGGGGAAAAGCCCCAAAGTAACCTGCTATTTCTTAAGGTTGGAGTGGGTGAGTTCCATACAATTCAGTTGGTTATTTCAGCAATTAATTGTCATAGAAACCCTAACTATTCTTAGCTGTCTTAAATGTCTAAGCGTTTAACTGCAACTACTTTGAATCAGAAAACTTAAAGAATTTCCATTCTGTATACTTATCAAATTCTATTAATTTGTGACAGTAAGAGTTCTTGAGTTTCTGTATACCAACTTATCAACCAATGTTATATTAATTTCAGTTTCAAATTTTTTAACAATTTTTGCAAGGCTTTCCTTTGAGTTAAATTTCCCACAACCCCTAACCTTTCATGGCCCAACCCCATGGATTTTTGCATGAAAACCTGGTAACAGCATGATGGTTATCCTCCACTTTTCCATTACACATTGCCAAACCGCAAAAATGTCATTAAATAATTTCGCTGCGCATTTTCCTCAGCTCCGGGCAGAAATGAAACGCAAATCGATGGACAAGTTTTTAGTGCTGTTAGGCATGGCGGGCGGCTCAGAGTTTCAACTCCCACCTCGCCAGGCAAAAGGAAAACACACACAGGTTATGCAACTCTTTTGCGGCTTGCAACATCTCCCGGCAGACCAGCCAGACCCGGCCAGACCAGACCAGACCCATCCCGACCCGTCCACCAATTGCAGATGCCATTGCAGCAGCTCCGGCAGCGGCAGCAGCGGCTTGTTTCAAATCTTGTTTGGAACTGTGTGCCAGCAACAAACGCTTCTTCATTTTCGCGCAATAAACTTTCCGCCCAGACACAAAGGCCCAGCCACAATACAGATGCGGCGGCGAATGCGAAAACGAAAGTGCAGCGGCGGCGGGCCATAACTGGTTGCCCAGTTTGAACCGCCGCGGCGTTGGGCTTGGCTATTGCATTACGTTGCGATCCGAGGATCGTTTGACTTTTGGCCATATTTGCGCTGAGTTATGGCGAGAAAGAAGATGCAGCTGAGGAACCCGTTGCCGCAGCCACCACCACCAGCGCCACGCGGCGAATGAGTAACGCGGAAGTTGACACTTGCTGCACTTGGTGCTGGGTACGGCGTCGGCGGGTGAAAACCTCCCTGATATATTTACTGCACATTCCCCGGCTAAGTGCGGCGTTCGTCAGGCGGCGGCATGCAACTAGCAATTAGGCAACTGAGAGCCATGACAAAACCCATTTGGTTTTCTGCATCCCCGATATGTGGCCAATTCAAGCGACTTTTAATGACCTGGAAGAAGAGGGGCCATCCGGCGGCCTGTCAATAGCCAGCAGCAGCGATGAATTATGTCGCCGAGCCCTTTTACTTTCTTTTCCCAGCGCGGACGTCATTTTAACGATCGGCGTTTTGCCCGGCAATACCTTTTTTATTTTTCACCGAGCTAATTTCTGGCGATCGTTTCCATAAAATAATGCGGAACAAAGTCAGCGGTTCACTAACTATGTTAATGGCTTAATAATTGAGAAGATCGCGGGGTAATGAGGAGCCATAGAAAGCGGAAGATGCCTTGAACCCCTATGAGTTTGACAGCGGGCGATCCGCAATTCTCGGAAGAGATTTGGTTTCAGCTTTTACCCAACCCACGTTCTTCGCCAAAGTGGGTCAGGTACATGGTTCGAGAAAGCAAAGACCTTTTGCAGCCAAAATTGCTTGCAACGTGAATTCAAATGAATGGGCGTTATGCATCTTCTTACTTTAATGGAACTAGCATCCAGTCGGTGAACTGTACCCTGACAGATTTCATAATGCGCGTTATATCACCGTTGAAATTACAAATTTCCAGCTGGATTTCCCGACCAACCCTGCGGTCTCCTCTGCCCAATCGGGCATGACACCTCGGTTTTCATTCACCTTTCAGGCAATTTTCCCCTCATTCAAAAACGAAATTGATTTAATTCTCAATCGAACTGAAAAGCGGTTGGGTGCGCAGCAAAGCAAATTAATCCGGGAAAGGAAAGAAAGAGCCTCGCTGTCCCGCTGATTAGCGTTCAATTATTTTATTTGTTTGTGGTTAGCAGCTGAATGGCGATCTCTGTGGGCTTTATTTTGATGCGATTCGATTTAAAGTGGCGCCCGGCTAATGGCAGCTCGTTACTTTGTTGAAGTGGGAAAACTCGAGGGCCAATCAAAGGCGATTGAGGTGCGATGATTGGGGCCCTGAGCCCTATTAGCTCTCTCGAGCCCTGGCAAGTGCCATCGTCTCCGATTCCGTCTCTATTTCTCTCTCTCTCTATCTCGCGGGACCCCACAAAAACAACTTTCATTTTTAAGCTAGATCCATTAACAGTTTGTCACCTCTCCGCCCAGATACTGAAATATCTTTCAGATAAATATGCAGCCGAGCGGCGATACTTATAAAGATCTCTCGATTGACCCACTTTCCACTTGCCTTCAAAACGAGCAGAACGCAGCTCGCAGCTCGCAAAAAGAAATTACAATGAAATGCGGCTTCTTGTTATGGTTTTGCTGGCAAGTCGACACAACAAAGCCCCACCGAAAGTGAACAGGTTGTAGGGCCCCGTCAGATGGACAAAATTATTGGCAACCCGTTTCAATGGACTTGCAACATAAATCAATTTCAGATCTGTCTTTCGAACCTCGCCCCGGGGAAGTTCGAAAGAGATGTGTAATATGAGAGAGAGTGAGTGCTTCCCAAGACTCGTAATAAAACTGAACTTTACGCATATTTTGAGTCGCACTAATAGCTTAACAAGCTTAGCTTATGGATACGTTAAGAGCCTTATAAATGACAAATTATGTGATAACTAAGATGGTAAACAAAGAACATTAAACTTGTAACGAAAGATGTTTTCGACGAGGGAATATTTTAAGTTTGACATTGGCTTAATTAAATTAAACTACATTTCTCAAGTAGTTTTCTTTAAAACAATTACAATTTGCTACATTTTGTTAAAGTACTTCTTGTTCAGGATTCTCTTTACAACAAACCCCAACGAAAGTGAAAGCCGAGCGCGGAAAACCAACATAAATGTGTTAAATAAATGCTAAATACCCACAAAATAAATACAAAACAACCAGCAAGTCGGCAATTTGGCAGGCCCAGCAAAAACATGTTCGAAGATAGCAAATTGTTGTATCTGTCGGGTTGGGGATTTGTGGGATTTCGGTTCGTAAGTGCAACTGCGGCTGCAGCAGTGAACTGGGAACTGGGGACCGGGAACTGGGAACTGTGATCTGCGGATGGACACCAGATGTTTCTGAGCAGTTGACTGGCTGCCGGCTGCCAAGTTTACACGACAAGACACAATTGCGAACGCTACGTGAGGCAATATATACAAAATAATAAAAGTTAAAATTAGGCAATGGCAAAAACAAAGCCCAGGCGCATAAAAGAAATTGCGCAGCCGCCACCGAATCGATGCCGAATCCTAAAACGAAAAGCCTCTTGAGCCAACCAGTTCCTGTTCGCCGCTGTTGCCAGACAAAAGGAAGATGATGATACTCTTTCCATTCCGCGTGACTGCTTGTTTTACCAAAAAGTCAATAAAAAGAAAAGGCTGAGATGCAATCGCAGGCCGCAGCCAACTTATGTCAATGGTGAGAGATGATGTTGGCAGAAATCTGGTCCGGGACAAGTTTTTCTTGCGTTATGGGAAAGATTGTGCAAGTTGCCGAAAAGGAAATCGCCAAGTCGACGGATGCACGGAAAGGTTAAGGACAATGCCACGGGCGAGGATGGCGACCGAAGAGCTTGGATCGAAAAGAAAGTAATTTAAGGGACGTCGAGCTGTCATCTTTTGTTTGCCGACTCACTGCACTGGCATTCTGCAAGAGTCCGCGGTGATCAGGCCTTTCATCTGTCCCTCCATTCAGCCATAATCCCGTATCAAAACATTGCCTGCAGCTGGAACAACGTCGAAATAAATCTCTTACGTAATCCAAGCCTCAATTATAGGCATTAGTTCATCTCAAAGCAAAGCTAAACAGCCGAAAAAATGGGAGACAAC
The DNA here is from genome assembly GCA_018152175.1 of Drosophila jambulina. Taxonomy (NCBI): domain Eukaryota; kingdom Metazoa; phylum Arthropoda; class Insecta; order Diptera; family Drosophilidae; genus Drosophila; species Drosophila jambulina. The sequence continues at coordinate 25,098,168 of JAECXH010000114.1, read as the reverse complement.
AGTGCTGCTGATTTCACATCATAAATTGTTGTGGTTTTGGCCAAATCTCTGTGGGGCCTAGCCACGAAAGTGAAAACTGTATCATCGGATGTATCATCGGATGCCTCACATGGTCAGGTTACATCAACATGGGAAAATCAATGGGTCTGGCCGGTTAGGGCCATCAATTATCTAATAGTTGCGAGAATCAACGGAGAAGTTCTCAAGATCCCACATGACTTGGCGGTTTATTCGGCGCTGGAAGGTTGGTTTTCTTTTCGGTTTTCGGTTTCCTGACCACTCCAAGCCAACAGGTTTTGCCTTAAACGATGTCTCATGGCTTTACGGCCCGGCTCTTACTCTTCCTTTGCATCTTCATTTAATCGAGTCCCCCACACTCCGCCGAGCGAGAGATAAAAATATATTTGTGAAAAGGGAAAGTTCATTGAGGCGTTGAAAATCGTTTTCGTTTTCAGTTGCGGCCATAAATTTTCAACAATTAATATTTAGATTCGAAAACAAATATTTAAATAATTGAATTTTCAAATGAGCGGCTTGGGAACTGCGATCAGATCGATCTTTGGTTGGGTTTCTTGTTGGTAGAAAGTCTTATGCAAGTCTGTGGAATTTTTGAGACTCGGCCAACATATGGGGGATCCAAAAATGTTGCTGTTCGACATATTTATGCGAGTACTGCTCAAGGCACGGCAACTTTCTTCTCGGCCGAAACTCGAAAAGATCTGAAAACTGTGTCAATTTGGTCGGGACAAGCGGAGGGCCCACAAAGACAGACCCCACAATGGATATTTGCATAAGATTCAATGGAAATGCAAATCGAGTGATAAATATTTTACTTTTCTAATGATTATTTGGCACATATTTGGATCTTTGTGCCTGGGAATGTGGAACGTAGGGGCATGGAGACACATATTTTTGAGGCCACAGTTTCTTAGTTTACTTTCGGAGGACTTACCCCGTTGTGAGGTCCGACATTGGGCGGCGGTATAAATCCCTGGGCATTCGCTGCGACCACCCACAGGCACAAGGTGCCCCAAACAGCCAATGAAGCACGCATGGTTCACTCGGTAATTCCGGATACAATGTTTGCTCAGTCAAGGGTTATTATTATTATTGTTTTTCCAGTCAATTCAACCCAATGTCGATGCACTATTCTCCCGCAAAACAAACACGTCGCTGGGGAAAATATCCCAGAAATGGGAGCGCGAAAAAATGTCAGAAATGCGACATGAAACAACACACAATCCGAATCGACTTTACTCGTATTTTCGTTTCGTTTTCTATTTGCTTTATGCAAATGATGCAGTTTCTGTTTTCCTCTCTTCCCTCGACTTTAGATTCCGTTAACGTTTGAGCCGCGTTGGGACTTTTCAGGTGGCCAGGCCAATGGAAGCAGCCGCGGACACGACCTGACTGGTAAAGGTTCGGAGCTTAACTGCAGATCATTAAACGTTTGGTAACAATTTAAGCCAAGCTCGCGCCGAAGATGCCAAAAAGCCGCAACGGCCGCGTCGCCAGCAACAAGCGCCCGCCGGCCAGCAACATGTTGCGGGGCACCAGCCGAAGAGCGAGCGAGCCCACCAGCAGCACGGCCGAAGAGAAAGCAAAGAGCGCGTCGCACGGCGAAAGAGAAAGTGCTGCTGGCAACTTGAGGAAATGCCAGCGGAGAGATGGTGCATCTGCTTCGCATGAATCACCCGCTTATCGAATCCAGAAATGGCAAATCCGACACCAAGCGCCCAGATAGCTGCCCGGGCCCGTTCTGGCCCAATCACGTAGTATCTCGGAAGTGCCGATAAGCCCCGGCTCGGGGGCGTCTGGGAATTTGAGGCCAGCGCAACCAAACCCAAGTCTTCTTGTTGCAATTAGCCATTAGCGCCAAAGACATGTAGTAATTGCCCGAACTGGGAAAATGCCAAATGCTGTTTAAATGGAAGTGGTTAAGGTCCGATTAACATTCTCAGGAAATCAAAATAAATAATCATGGAAATTTGAAATGTTAGATATTTCAATTATTACTACCAATTTTCCATAATAATGTTTCTAAAATGCGCTTTAAATATAAGATAAGACTTGAGAATAAAAAAAAAGGTAATAAATATCGATATACAAGTATAAAAGCTACCAGCTATGGTACCAAGTTCTATTGTACCCTCATATATACCCTATAAATTTACCTGGGAATAATTCAATTATTAAGAACTCTTTGATAGATAGTCTTGACTTTCATATACCCGAATATACACTATGAATATGATTTACGTATTTCATAATTTAACATGTTAATAGGTCAAGAACCTTGAAAGATAATCTTTAGTAAACTAAAGAAATTTTTAAAACCTAAATACTTGAAAATTTCAAAAGTATACGAATTAGTATTTAAAACATTACTTTGTTAGTTGAAGATATCAAACTGATCATGAAAAATGTCAAATTGATAGTACAATTTCCGGATATAAGCCGGTATCTACCCTTCCTGTCAGAATTTCCAACTCAGATAAAGTTTCGGATAAGTAAATTTGCTTTGCTATCGTGTAAATTTGAGAGCTAGAACTGACAGCTACCCGACTTCCTGGCAAATCTTTTCCGGCGCGGAAAAAGAAAAGCTGTTCTCCGATAACCGATAGTTTTTTTCCCCACATGTTCAAATAGACACGCAAGCACCCACTATTCTAAGCTTCACAGCAATTAGCAATAAATAACAGAACCGTTAACACCGCCATATTATTCGTTCGGATAAAGTCTTGGGATGGTAGGAAATCGATTTGTTTAACGATAAGTTTATCTGGTGGGTATCTTTTTTGCGAAACGTTACTTTACCAGTGAGAATAGAAAACGTTTTCAAATATAGCAACTTTGATTTTACTGTGTCTCAGTTAGTTTTTCTATTTTTATAAATATTTTGATTTGTCAATGAACTAAATCGAAGAACTTTAGATATTGACTTGTTCTCTGCAGTTGCTTTCAATTCACAAATATAATTTATTACTACTATTACTGCTTTTACGGAAGAGGAACTCGCGTCTGTGAACGGATTCATGAGTTTATGATTTGAACATGATTAATGCTGGGCTTCGGCTCAGTTGAGTAATGCGGCCCGAAGTTTGGCGACTCCCGCTGCGATCGCGTAAGACGATCTACCCAGCAGCACCTTACACCTTACATCACAGCCGTTTGGCAGTGAATTAGCATATTGAGCTCGATTTGATATCTTAATGGAGTCTCGGCGGGAATCCGTCACAGGGATTACCGGCTTGGTGCAGGCAAGTGAGCGGTGGGAAGCCGCAAACTTTAATTTTGTAAATGGATGTGTAGTTAAATAGAACTTACCTTTAAAAGCGAAGTAAGCAAAGAAACAAGAGAACTACCATTGTCAATATTACAATATATCACACATGGAGTGCATTTTGTGCAACTTTTCTATCAGTTTTTAATTGAAAGAGTTAGCTTAAAAACTCAAAGGGTGTTTAAGTAAAGCTCAAATAAAAGATCCATTTAAGGAGAATCTTTTTAAATTAAATAAGTACCTTAAGACAATAGGCGCAACATTTATTTCTGACGGCATTATCTCTCGTCAACTTTCCCAACTTTTCCAACTTAGCCACAGATACCAAGGCTTGATTCAGAAATTCATTTCCTCTTGTGTAAGCAAAAGAAAAACGCACTTTATATCAGAGAACCAGCTAGACCGATCAACAAATAATTGCATTTCCACCTTTCCTACCAATTATTTCCGAGTCGCCATGCAATTCAGTGGCTACTAATCAACTCATCCATCAATCAAGTCCAAAAATAGACACTTCATCGCCGGTTTTCAAAAATAACTTTTCATTTTCGGAGCGAACGCCCCGAAAACAGAGTGTAATTCCAAGGCCAATTACTTCTAAGGGACAGACCCGAGGTCCCTTTAAGTGGTGATTGCATAAGTGGCAAGCGCCAGAGAGCTTATCAGGCTGGCTTCTTTGTTCCATTCACAGGCCGTGATAATGACCGATGATGATACCGAGTCATTGACTGCAGCCAACTCTCCTCGGGTCTTTTGTGGCTTTTGTGCCCATACATTTTATTTGATGGCTTTCTTTGTCGATCGGCCGTGCGATCGGACTGTGAGAAAATCGGCTTGCAATCCCAAAAATCTGAAGAAAATATTTTCACCTGTTCGGTGCTGAGCTTGATTGAATTGTTTGCATAATCCAAAGAAGATTTTGGCAGGAAGTCGGCACCCTGTCAAATCAATTCCAACACGATTTTGAATGATTGATTTGATTTAATCTCTCTCTATGCTCGTGTGACCGTGTTTCGGTAATTACTTCCCACACACGTCGAAAAAGACGAGTTTTTTAATTTCCAATTTCGCAGATTTCCTAATCGATCGCCATTATAGCTTGACTCCAGGGTCAAAAAGAGGGCAATTCCAGAAAAAAATGTAAAGAAATGAACAGTGGCAATTAGTGTGTTGTATTCGATCAATTACAGGTACTCCCAAGAGCAAGATGTGACTCAAAGACGACAATTGATTAATTTCTTATTATGGCAGCTTTCGAAACATATAACAACCAAGGGTGTGCTTTATTAATAAAGCCTTGCCTTCGCCTTATCCCAAATAACTCAGCTGACCTCTGAGAAAGACATTTACGACTTGTCGCAATTCATTTTAATGCAGGGAAGCATATAAATTTTACAGGCAGCCATTCCCCCTTTCATGGAAAGATGAAGAGTTTCATGAATCATAATTATGTACTTGAACTAACAACTTAGAATTTCAAGATCGGAGCCACAGAAACTGTATTCAAAGTCTTGATGAATGGGTAACCAATGGACAGTCCGAGATTAACGAAAAACAAAAGCCATTTCCAGGCAGACGGTCAACAAAAACTGAAACACCGAAAAAAGATTAAATGCTTTACAAATAGCAACAACAAAACGCTCGAGGGGAAAGACTTTCACCTTGCGACGAATGGTAGCAAGAAAGAAGGTAAGAAACATATAGAAAAACGAACCAAAGGCCGAGACAGGCGAACTGGAGGCAGAAGCGGCCTTCAAGAGAGATGCAATGGACCCGAAACCGAAGCCCAACCTGGCAACAACAAGTGGCCAGCCCGATGATCACCATCATGATCACCTCTGACGGCAGAAGAGGCAGCCGTACGTCAATAAACCTTTGACTCAATGACGCTTTCGGCCTGTGCTTATCACTCCAGCCGAGGCCCGGGCCCAGCATCAGAGCCATCGGAAGAGGTTGTAGTTTCTGGTGTGAACGATCGGCGGATCGTGAGCCGGCAACTTTTACTTTCCATTCAAGAATGGGCCGGGATTAAGTCACACGGCTGCACCACGCACTTACTCAGAATTCTGCTCTTACTTTCCCCGAGATCTTCCGCCTCGTTAACCCCCACGCAGGCACTTGGGAATCTCGAAGGTGAAACCGAACCGCCGGGCATTCGAAGCTGTCAAAGCGGTCTTCGGGCCAGCATTGTGGTCCAAGCCCCATAGTCGTTTAGGATAATCGTCGACTCGTATTCCACCGACCAAGCACTAATAGCTTAAACAGATACAGTTATTAGTTAGGGCCATAGTTAAGTGCCACCTAATGCCAATCTAAAAAATACACAGATATGAACACAACATCAAATTGGCAACTTTGTTTTCTTTTCATTTAAGACTCGTCGGAAATTGCATAATCGATGCGAAAGCCAGAGACAAGCATCCGACGAATTAATAACAAAAACTTTACGAACCAACGTGGAGCCCTCGCGGCAATCTCAAATGGTGTCACGTGGATTCATTATGCCCAACATCAAAATTGTGAAAGACGGACAGGGACTGAGCTGCCAAAACTAGACCGAATATAAAGTCAATAATTTCTGGTAACCTATAACCTCTTTCGTTCGTGCTCATGGATAAAGCAGATGAAGCTTTTTCAAGATCATGCGTAATACTATTAACCAGATTGTGGTCATATAGGCAAGCGGTAAGGTCTTAAAGATAAATGTTTCTATGTCCATGACTTTGGGTTGTGTTCTAGCACTTGAAGGAGCAAGTGGAGCTTAAGCCTAACACAAAAATATTGTAAAAAGAGTAACTTTGCAGGAGACACTCAATAAGGTTGGGACTATTTACTCAGAGGTATAAGTAGGCCATACATAATTCTAAAAACAGAATCTAATGTAATATATTATAAGCGAAGAACTTAAATCCTATTTTTTCATTCTTACAACCTCAACTTCTTTTCATTTTTGTCTTTCTATATTGATCGGTTAAAATTCTTTGAAGCTGAAATAAAAATTAATAATGTTGAAATGTTCCTATTATAATGCAGAAATGATTAGTTTTCCATGGTTATAAAAATGCGTTTAATTATATGTACCTACGTCAGGTCAAAGTGCACCACAACTTGTAAATCTAACTTATATTACTTACATCTTTTGGAATCAACGCCTGAAAGTATGCTACATCACATTTCTTATACGAAACCTTTAACCCTTAGTTGGCGACCGGATGTTAAAATTAAACACATTTGGTTGAGTATATAATTTCTTTTTTTTTGTAATTCTTTTAATTGTAATTGATTACATGTGGGTTTCTTGTTCTATACAATTAATATGCTTCATTAATTTAAAATTGATATATATTATATACGTATATTCTGTAATTATAGGTAAAATGATCATTTTGTTTCATTGTATTTAATTTAATACTAAACGTTAAATTCGAACACACTTTGTAAAACAAGTTTTGCAATTAGATTTTTGTTGGTTTTGTCTTGTTTTGTCAAAGCCCTTAATAAAACACATAAAGTATCCGAGACATAATTACGAAGAGTGGCAGAAGAAACAGGTATAAATAATACGAAAGAAGCTCCAAAGGATCGCAGCCATGTGTATATTTATGTATAGGCTTAGGTATGGTATCCTATGTAATAAATATCATGAGCAAAAATTGCAATTTGTGTACATTGTTATCTAAACTTACAGGATTACGGGTTACAAACTTCGTTCAAATGACAGTCTAGCTTTGGCGAGTGTCCTCGCCCAGCTCAAGTTCCTACTACACAGTTTGTCGTGTTGCCTTTGCCATACACAAACATTAATTTGAATAAAACTCTATTTATCTTTGCCACCAGTAATACGGTTTACATACATAGTTGTGGGGCACTACAGTGGCTGCAGTTGTCGGGTTGCTTTAACTCTGTTCGGTTGTGATATTGGCCGTAGTTTATTTCTTCATATCGCCCTAGGTCTAATAGAATTATATAGTTCGTTAAATATAGTGATTTCATTAAATTATGACATGTATTCCGTGTGGAGGGTTGATGGGTATGTGGTTGCATTATCTTCACTCTACGAACTCCACTTGCATTGGCAGACTAAAAGTTGAGTGGGCGCTGGGGCTTAGCATATTTCGGTGTGATGTCTGACGTTGGCAATCGAATCTCCAATGGCTTAAACTACGAATACAATTACAGTTAAGATGTAGATACATTCGCCTTCACATATGTAACTAATAACAGCCGTGATACTGTTGCAAAAGACATGGAAGCTGTATGAAATTGTTACAGATTTGAGTCGTTAGCCTACGTATAAGTATGGGTCTCTGAGGGTGAGTGGGATGCGTTGGGTGAGTCGTTACAAAGGTTGTCTACAACTATGTTCAGTGTATGCCTTCATATCTAATAACTATATCTAGGTTTCTTGTTCCTTTGAGCTGGCTTCTGTTTATGTTTGTTTTCCTTACTCTCGCCTTCGAAGGTTGGTTCACGTTTGAATACAAGGACAAGGTGTCGAGGGGGACCTGCAACACCCTGGTAGCTGGAGGGAGGAGAATACTTTTCGGGGTGGGGCTGGGGGCTCGGGGTGAATACGGTTGCGAAATACCTTTAGCTATGGCAGTAGCGAAATAAATTGGGGGTTCGGGGAACTGAGAATACTGCAAAGTGCTGCAAGGAAGGGGTCTCCGTAGCCAGACGCGACTACTTCGAGTGTGGGAACGGATCACCAGGAGCAATGGGGATGCAACAGCAATGCGCTCGCATTCAGTACAATACACACACGTCTATATAATTCCTATATAGCTTATATAACAATAACTACAAATCGGCGCGAGGAGGTCGAGGAGCATCCTAGTTCTATTCTAGGCCTTTTTCTCCTTCTCCTTTTCCTCCTCCCGCTCCCTAACATCAGCGCAGTGCTGCGGACGCCACTTCTAGCTCCAGAAGTCCATCATGTTGACCAGCTTGCACTTCTTCAGCTCCAGCTTGGTGGGCCTGGCCCGGAGTCAAGCGCGCCCAAAGATGGCCCTGTCGGAGACGTCGCCGGTGGATTGGGAGTGCGACATGGCCATGGTGGCACCACCCCCCGAGGACTGCTGCTGCTGCTGACCTCCCACACCGTGGTGGTGGTGGTGGTGTGTAGCCGTGGCAATTGTGGCCGTCGATGCATTGTGGTGCGTCACATTGTGGTGGTTGTGCGCCAGCGTCGAGCTGCCATACTTCGAGGACACTCCGCCGACGCCACCGACATTGCCGCTGCCGGTCAGGTGCTTCCTGGTGGCCGCCGACGAGACGTGGTGGGTGCTGCCGCTGCCCACGCCGCCGTAGATGCGATGCAGGGAGTACTGCTGCACCGACTCCAGGTCGGACACGCTGGACGCGATCTTCGAGCGCACCGCCACCTTCTGCATGCTGTTGTACTTGTCGCTGGCGCTTAGCTTGATGTCCGGCAGGTGTCCGTTCGACTGGGCGTGTCCATGGTGGCCGTGGCTCGGTGGCTGCTGCTGGCGTGACTTGGCGGTGGTGGTGGCCATGGCCGCGCTGTGCACCGCCGTGGTGCTGGTGATCGAGGCCACCACCGGACCGCCGCTGCCCGGCGAGACCTCTGCGAAGCTGTAGCAGGAGGACTTCTGGGAGACGCTGTTCAGGCCCGAGCTGGACGAGCTGCTTGACATGCGGCAGCTGCGGTGGCGACTGGAGGAGGAGGGCTGCAGGAACTCGTGGTGGGCCGCCTCGTCGGGCGTCATCCGTTCCGCGGGGTCCCATTCCAGGCAGCGCTGCAGGAAGTCTATGAAATAGCGGTCCTGGCAGTGCAGGATCTGGGCCAGCGACTTGCTGCCCGGCGACCGCTTGCGTCCCTTGGTGTTCGTTATGCAGCGCGGGGCATCGCGGGAGTCGAAGAAGAGGCGCCGCCGCCTGGCCACCGAGATGAGCACCTTGGGGGGCAGGCCCAGCACCTCCATGATGCAGGCCAGCTGCTCCACCTCGTTCTCGCCGGGGAAGAGTGGGAAGCCCGTGTACAGCTCGGCAAGGATGCAGCCTGAAAAATCAAAGAAGAGAAAGCGGTTGACACCAAATTGTTATTGATTTGTAACTGGTTCAGGGGCTATATCGATATACTACACATATATGAAGCTGTATTCGTATCTGTATCTATCTATCTTCCGCAGTAATTTCGGGCGGTCAGACAAGCGCATTGACCTTGACTTTGCGCCGGACACGTGCCTGCTGTGCTCGAGCTTATTTATTTCCTGCTGCACTCTGTAATGGACTTGGACTCGGACAGAGTGGCTTTGCCGGGAGGGATGTCACAGCAGGATTGCAGGATCAAAGCCATTTTGTGACTGAGCTGCGACCTCTGGCCATTCATCTCAATTTTTCAGTTGCTGCAGTAATTGACTGACAAATGCATTTTCCCCCAGAACATGACTAAGCTTTGTTAGTCAGTTTGAGTTATTTTAGTTATGGATAAGTAAAGACTTTCTTAGACTTTGAGAGATACTCAGCACTTATAGCTACCATTTTGGAAAGGAATTTCTATCAGTTTCAGGTACCAATACCAAGAACCCCTTTAGCTGTACTTGCAGTTAACCCTCCCTCGGTGCGACCTCATTTACCTAATGAAGCTTCCAGCCATCAAACTTACACGTATGTGCTACCTGTGGCAGTGGCAGGGGGACTGGCTAAGAGCTCACATCATTCAACACGTAACCCATTTCCATTGCCTGCCCACGCTGTGTGCTCAGTGCACAGTAACTCAAATAAGAGAGCCCACACATGAAGCAGGCCAAGACAGCGGATAAAAATAAACTGGGCTGTCTTTTATTAGGACCCCGGGCAGAGCAGCCTGCCCCGCTCTGCTGACCTCACGTCCGTGCGCACATTTAATGAGTCCTTTGTTGCCCAAGGAGCTGCTCACGGTGCTTCCCCGCTACTGCCTCCGCTGACCGGACGTGGCTGTGGTCGGAAATGGGCGCTAAAAGGATGTGTTCAGTGGCGACTGAGGGCAGGACGAACTGAAAGCCCGGTCAGGGCTTGGCAAAATTATTATATACATAAACTTCGAGAGGGGCAGGGGTACTTGTTGAGTGCCCGCCCTCACCTCCGGCCCTTCATCGATATCTCATTGTTCGGCCGGATGAAGGAGGTCCTTTCCGCCGCCACCTTCGCCTTGCCTGTTGCTGCTAATTGGCCAAGTGCGTGTTCTTACACTTCGCTGAGCTTTTCAGTGTTCGGGCCAGGTCAATTGTACGGCTAAAGTGGCAGGGTACCACTGGGAGAAATAGAGCTTAAATGGTTTCTCATTAATGGCAATTCATTTCGGAAAGCAAAGAAGTGAAAGCCTATTGCTGCTTCTCCCTAGTATACCCTACATGTGCATTCGTCCTACAAACACTAAAGTCGGCCACGTGCAGTGCATGCCACAAACTGGTTAATATTTAATCCTTCCCCCGATTGCCGTCCGGATATTTATAGGGCCAACGTGAGTGGGCAATAAACTTGCCTGCCAAATGCAGGGCGAGCCATTTAAATTGCAGTCCATATACACGTTTTTCAGCCCTCTTGGGACCCTAGGTAGGATGTTTTTAATTAAAAGTGACCACTCACCCAGGCTCCACATGTCGATGGCGGTGCCGTACTGCAGGCCGAGAATCACCTCCGGGGAGCGGTAGAACCTCGATTGGATGTACGTGTAGATTTTACGATCCACGTAGCACGAGCTGCCAAAGTCGATGACTTTGATGGAGCTGCTGCCGCGCTGTTTGAGCAAGATGTTTTCCTGTTTCCAAGAGAGAAGGTTAGGGCAAGGCCAGGGAGATTTACACCACACACTTACCGGCTTGAGATCACAGTGAATAATGTTTTCCTTGTAGAGCAGGCGCAGGCACTTCACAATCGAGTTGCAGAAGCGCCTTATGAGACTCATGCTGAATCCGTTGTAGTTGTTCTTCTTGATCAGCTCGTACAGGTTCAGGCTGCAAGGACAGAAGACAGGAAGAAGACACAGGACGTTAGTGAGGGCCCATTCAAGTGTGACTCGAACATGAGTCAGCGCCGAAGCCCCCGAAACCGTTTACCAAACAAGGAAACACTCGCGACAGGAGCGCAAAACTAGGAACGGCCGCTTGAAGTCCGTGTTGCAGTACGGGCAACATGCACTGAATTAATTCCCATTGCATGTCGGGCTCAAATTTGGGCGCCCAGCGCGATAACGTTCTAAGTCGACGGCAATATTGACAATGCCAGTCATGAGCAGTCAGCAGCAGAAATGGTGGCAACTCCAACCAAAAAAAGCCGCTCCCAATGCTGGTAACAGTGGGGCAAAGGCAGTGTCTTTCCTACTTTATAATATAACCTGTGGAAATCTGAGCTGGAAAGGATTATAAAGTACCTTACAATTTCAAAATTAAAAATATTCAAATGAAACAAAGTTTCAGTTCAGGAAACGGGGTGAAGAAAGTCCCAGATCCCCCAAATGACAGTCTTAGGCAGTACAAAGCAGTAAGGAAACGAGCACAATTCAGTGTCATAAAGGTAGTAATTATTTCAAGTATAGAACATTATTTGCTGTACTTATTTTTTACAAGCATTTCTGCTAGAAATCTAGTCGACTTGACCTACTATACCCGAAACAAGATTCGGAAGATCACACTCATATCGTTTTTGCCAGAAGTCAAGAGCTCCAAATTATATGTACAGACGGTTCATCCCTGTTCCCTATTAAAAAGGCAACAGACATCAACATTTGCATGGGTTATATTAAAGATCTTTAAATAACAAGTTGCTTAAGTATCATAAATTTGAATGCTATACTCAATCATCATTGTATGAGACTCGAGAATCCCTAGTACACTCTTCGCAAAACTTTCTTTACCAATATTTTCCAAAATATCTTACAAGTACCATCAACTCCACAACACTGTGAGTACCTCTTCCTCCTTGGTAGCCACAAAACTCCTTATTGTCAACCCGTTGATGGCTGTTTTGTTTACTTTGCCATTTTTGTACCATGTTTTGCATTCGCAGTTATGCGATTGCGAGCGATTAATTAACTGATAACAAACAGTTTCTTGTTCCTCAATGTCAATGCAACCACAAAAGAGACAACCATTCAAGATAACCGTCTTGGGGTTGAAATATATACTCATTCTATGGTTTATCGGAGCGAAAGTTTTGTCAATCGTGGATGTCTCTGTATGAGAGACTATGATTGATGGTTTATTTGGGCGATGGCCGGAAGCCAGGATATTATTCCCATCTTTTCAGAGATTTTCTTCCGCTCAACGTGACTCAATTCATCGAACTCCCAACTCCCACTGCCTAGTTTTTTTTACGAGTATATTGCCATCAATAACTTTATCGCCTGCTCATGAGAGCTGCTCTGACATGTTTGACCTATTTAAGGGACGAGCAGTAGATTGCCAAAAGTAATAACTGTTCCTGGCATGGAAGGGGCCAGGATATGTGTGGTTATGGCCAGGAAAATGTATATGTGGGTTTTTCCTGTGCGACTGAACACATGTTAATCGCCTGCTAAGGCTTTGAGCCATGTTCTACAGCTTTCCAGTGTCGTAATCCAATTTAAATTTGTGTCAAACCCCAGCCCACGAGTTGCTAAGAGCGCTTAAAAGCGCGCTAAGTTGATTGAGCTAACAGAGTGTCAAGGCCGCGTTCTGCCAGGCCTTCCCCTTTTAAGCCACATAATGGCATGGATGACTGTCAAAACGCTGAGTAGAGCCGCCGGATGGGAGAGGAACAGCCGCAAAGGTCACGCGGCGGCTTTTAATTTGAAAACTTTCACATTGCTCTGGCGCCGTAGAGCGCCCAAATAGCGGGCTTTAAAGTGTCGGCCTTTAAAGGCGCTGAAAGAGCGGCTCTGGAATCGATTTTAGTTACGGCCACGACACCCAAAAATAGATGGCGAGCGGCTGCTTTTGGCAAACAGACGAGTCTATAACAAACCAATAAGAAAATCATCAAAATGTCATAATTTCAATCGGCGAGCCCGGCTCCTACATGTGTATGCTTGCCAGTCGGCATATTATAACTGCATTATGACATGCCACACAGAGTCGGCAGTGTCAGAGGTCCACGGGTCTGCCGTGAACTTGAAAACTGGATGGGAGCGTCTTTCCCGGCATTTCCGCGCCTTTTTCCGGCATTCCGGCCGAATTCCGTTTTCGCTTCCGTCTCCGCTTCCGTGCCGAAATTCGGCTCGTAATTTGATTGATTTGCCAATGCGCCGCGCCGTTGCAACTGCAACTGCAACATGCAATTGTAACGAGCCACTAATGCCTGCATTTAGCACACCGAAAATGGAGCAGAAGAATGCCAAATGCGGCCGAGAGTAAAAGTTCGGATAAACAATGACGGTTGACGCCCCCGAGTAAACAATAAATACATATAGATAAGCCCGGCTGAAGGTCTTCCTCGGAAGGACACTGTTTTTGCCTTATCTCGAACCTAATCGAATGGATTTCAATGCTATTACCATCCTTTTCGCTGACAGAGCCAGTACAACTGCAAATCCTTGGGCTATATGCAAGTGCAACCGAGTAAATATCGTACTTTATTGCATATCTTGAGGCTGTCAATTGGCCGCAAACAAACTTCTCTGTGAGTCGAAAATTGTGTCACCTCTTTGGCTGTTGGTCGCACAGGCAACTTTGTCGTTGCTTTCAAAGTTTTAGCATAAATTTGCTGCCAGGCAGTTGATTGACAACTGACTTTTGGCAGTGTGGATGTCTGTCCTGGCTGCGTTTGCATGGCAAATGGAATATCCGAATATTGATTCCTTTGGGAGAATTCATTAAATATTAACCAAGTTATTTCAGACCGCTTTCAGATTTCCGTCCTCCCTGGTTAATTTTCTCTTAAATATCCATAAATATTCAAAACTAAGCCGCTTAAACAAAACACTGGCAGAAAGCCGCCTCTGAATTAATGATGCTGTCCCGGGCTGGGACGCCTATGACCTTGTCTTTGGGGCAGGCTCATCGGCCCAAGGACGAACAAATATCCTTCCTGGGCATTCGTTGTGCGGCATTTTAATTAGTCCGCGGCTGTGTGACGGTAGCCTAAATAATCACAGAAAAGCAAAAGTATTCTGCCAGGCGATATACCTTTTAGCAGATGATAAATGACTTGGCCTTGGCCAGGCTAACTGGCTGCTATCTTCCTCCCTGACGGCCCCTGGCGGGGCGTGCAGCCAAACAAACTTAGTGCTCGGGAAATGTCAATTAGCAGTAATTACTGTGCCATGGCACGGCATAATAATAACCTACATCAACATCCACATCAACATCAACGGAGCAGCTGACACCGCGCTTCCCTGCCCCCGGACGACGCCTATTCTCTTGGCAACTCAATCCGCGGGCACGGACAGTCGTCCTTGCTGCCCCTCGCTGTACTCTCTCCTAATTGCAATTTACACGCTCCGAGTGCAAAAATTAATTTAAAAAACAAACTTGCAGGACTCGGAATTGCTCATTTGCATGCCACGCCCGCTGCTCACGCAGACTGAAGCGGCGGCATCAACCGCATGTTGCATTTTAATTAAAAATCATTTCTTTCAGTCCTCACATGGAGAAGGACATCCTGCCAGATGTCTATGTCACTCCCACGTTGTCGGTGGGCATGTCAGGAATAGTCAATTACACGACTGATGACAGGCGGTCGCACGGCCACATCTGTTTGGCATTGATGGGCCTTGAAGTGGCTTAGAATGCAATAGCCAAGTGGGTCGCATGTTCAGTACTCGACTCAAATAATTCAAGTTAAGGAGTAAATAAATAAATTTACTAACTTGTTCAAATTGCTGATCCAAAAAGCCAACCAGTTTAAAATAATAAGATGCGTAACGCAAAGAGAAATTATCCAGTTCTTATACTACATATAAGCATTCCGTTGACTTCAATTATAATTTAGATTATAATATTTTATCCTTATCTTTAAGCATTTAATATAGGCAATAAAGTATCGTTTCCATAATCGCTTAGCTCCGTTTAAGGACCTATTTATTGAAATTAATTTATTTTATCTATTTAACGCAAACAATTAATTCCCAGACGATTATCAGCAGCCGGATCTCTTGATGAGCCATAAAAATTGAAATTACATCTTTACTTATTGCATATCCACAAGGCGCTGAGTTGCGAGGCGGATACGGTGACATTGGAGTCACGGAAAGGAGGGGCCGAAATGCCGAGGGACCTGGGTTCAGGGTCCATCGGTCGTGTTTTCCTCCCGGGCAGCATTAAGCTGAAATTTATGTGCTTGACACACACTCCCTCACTGCCTGTCGGAGACTTGGCCCAGGCAGAGCCGTCCTCATCGGGACAATATGCTGCATAGTTATGGGGCCGAGAGTGTGGCTGTCTTTGGCACTTTGGCAGCTCTCATTTCATAGCTGTCGCCGTAAATTATGTGGCCCATAATGCCAGAACACGACCAAAACGGCCGACAGAAAATACCACCTGCCAGGGACCAATGTGGGAAATCATCCCACTATGTGTGTGTGCGAAATGTGTCACTTGGCGTCAATTCAGTCCTGGCACTGTCCTTTTTGCGAAATGAAGTCCTTGAATGGGGCGGTGTAATAAGTGTGTCACTTTAGGGACATGGTTTTGGGTTTCATATTTGCAGACCCACTCGGAGGTCAGTTGGCTAATTAGCTAATCAGATTGTGAGGAAGCTCCCGCCCATGTGACTAGCTTTTTCCATTAAAGGTGTATGGTTTAAGAAATGCAATTATATTGAGAGTAATTGTATCGAAATGAAATTTGATATCCTTGAATACACCTTTTACCGCTCTCCCCCTGGCCAATAAACCAATTTCTATAATCTTGGTCCGACTAATCCTATCAGACGCTTCCAATCTCTGCGAAACCCTTAGCAGGAAAATTAAATTGCGTGCACGTAAATTTAATTACGTAAAACTTTCGGTACAATTTGTTTACTCGTTCAAAACAAACTTTAAAACCTGCGCCGAGTTGTCAATGCGGTTCCCTGTCCTGCCCCTGGTCACTTCAAGGCACCGACTTTAGCCGCTGCAGAAAAACTTCCTTTGGGAAAACAAGAAAAACACCAAGTGCGCACTCCAAGAAACCAAGAAAACTAAAAACAATTTTGCGGCTAATTAGTCGCAGAGCAAGTAATTAATTAGCTTTGTGTAACTGTCTGGAAACGGGAAAGAGGAGCCAAGACGTCTCCCTCCATCGATCTGCAGATTTGGTGGCGTGCAACGAACCCATTTAAATTTTGAAACCACAAATCAGTGCTCTAAAATGTCAGCTTGCTGAAATTTTGAACTTTTGTAGGCTTGCAATTAAGACAAATTAGTCATTCGTCGGCTTACGGAAATGTCAGGCTCGATGGGTGCCTAAAAATTTACCGGGGAGTTGGGCAGAGGAAACAAGTACAAGACCACCATCGACCTTCAGCGCTTGTTTTCCTAGGGAAAAACTTTGACAACTTTTCCTTTTGCATCGCGTGACGCCATCGTTCTTTCCTCGGGATTTATTTTTACCATATTTGCGTTGCCTGCTGTCTAAACTTTGACATATGCAGGCATTTCGCCTGCCTCCACCATTGCACAGACAGCCCCCTTTTGCGGAAAATCAACACCCAGAACACCTGATTTTTTGCCTCCTGCCAATCAATTAGATTTCTGCACACAGGCACTCGCAAAGTGCCGGCTAAAACAACAGGTTTTCCCGGGGTGTGCACACACATGCGGGTGCACTCTCCGCAGCGCCTGCAGGGAGGACACACAACATTCAACGTTTAAATTGAAATTGATGGCCGAGCGGCGCTTGCGGTCCGTGGTTGTTGATTTCGATTGTGTCTGCGTTTTGCGGCATGTAAAGCACACACGGGCCAGGAAATTAAATAGAGAATTATATTGTCTGCCCCCGGAAGGGGGGTGAGAAAGGCAGCTTTTGGCGACGCCATCGATGCAGGTACACTATCCACTGTTGCTCTGGCCCCCACACCTCTCAATAAAATAATTTCAAACAATCGTAAAAAGAATTATGAAACGCACTCAAGAGCATTTATGACGCAGCCAGGATTTATGGCCTTATGGAATCGAAAACCGAAGCCGCACACACACAGGACAATAAAAGTTAAGCGGTGGAAAAGGCTCATATGTCTGTCGCGTTTGCGGGGGACATATCGCAATGCGTGCTAGGTACTTGGGGCATGGAAATTAATAGAAGCCGAAATTTTATAGTCACCAAACACGCAACGAAAGTTAGCTGGAAATAATTGGCAGAATGTTAATAGAAATGCGAGTTATACGCGCTTTTAATTGAAGCCCGTAACAGCCAACTCGACTCGTCCCGTGACTGGCAAGGCAAAACCCAAATGCATTGACGTCAGAAGGCACTGCTGAATGCTGTGGAAGGACGGAGTTAGACCCAGTTCTGTACGCACCTCATGAGCTCAAAGGTGATGCACAAGTGCTTGCGGAAATAGGTGTAGTCGAGCATGTGTATGACATTGTGAGATCCATCTGCATCCTTCTCCCGCAGCTCATCGAGTATGTTGAGCTCGACGACGGCCTGGTTGAGGAAGCGCTTCTTGTTCCTTATTATCTTGATGGCCACGTGGGTGTTGGTCTTATGGTCCAGGGCCCTGATCACCTGCCCGAAGCTGCCCTTGCCAATCACCTCCAGAATCTCGTAGCGAAAGGCTATGTGATCGTGCTCGATCTGCAATGTCAAGGGAGTTCGTTTGTAAATAAATATTGCCCAAAAGTAAGTACTAAATGTCCTTACGATCTTGTAGTTGCCATTATCATCGTCATAGCCCAAATTGGTGGTGTTGGCTGTGGGGGCGGGCTTGTTGTAGTTCTTGCTGGCATGCTGGCCGAAGTAGTAGACCTCCTTGTACACCTTGAGCTCCTCGAACTCCAGATCGGTTAGGTAGTTCCGAAACTTTTTCACCAGCTCTGCAATAAATTAAATTGATTAGCAGTTGATTCTTAAATTGGTCAGCTTAAAGATAGATTTAATCAACAGATTTTTCATGCGTGCGCTTCTCTCAACTAAATGAAAGTGTTGCTTCCAAGTGGGGGCAATCGAGAAATTCCCCATGTGGCAACTGCCACTCGGAAAGCCCACTGACCCTGACCTCAATGCCATTTATTTTCCCACCAGAATGTTATATAAAATTAATTAGAGAGCAGAGGAATGATGGAGTGCGGCTACCAAATGCCTGAAGGGCGTGCTCAACTAATTGGCATTGGGCTGCAGCGAGGCAGAGAGAGCAAACGCACAAAGCCAGGCCAGGCTCAGCCCCAATTTAGCAGCTCCTCTCATCCAATCCGGGGATGAATGTGGTTCTAGAGAACCAAGTGAAAACAGGAATAATCAGAAAAGATGTAGATGGAATGCCTTTGAAAACAGTTCTATTATAGTTCTTAGGCAGAAATTCCTATTTTCTAACAGAAAATAAATTAAGGAAACTTCTTACCGGATGGAGTCATGGGCGTGTTGCACTTGGGCTCGCTTCCAGTGCTGCTGGCCGAGTTGCCGGAGCTGCCGCTGCCGCTGCTGCTGTTGGACTTGGTGGAGGAGCCGCGCTCGTTGCCGCCGTTGCTGCTGTTGGTGGTCGACGAGGACACTGGCGAACCGATGTTGTTGCCATTGCCGCTGCCGTTTCCGTTGCTGTTGCTAATGCCATTGCCATTGGACGTTGTGGTGCCGGTGGTGGCATCGCCCCCTGCCACGTGGTTGTTTTGTGCATCCAGGCGCCGCGACCCGTTGCAGAGCTGCGGCAGGTCCAGTCGGGAGCCCGCCAGGCGAACGTCCCGTCGCAGCTTCTCGTTGTCCAGTTGGATCTGCAGGAAAGAAGGAACCATATGAGAATGACACGAAATCGAGGGTCTGCTTCTGCAGAGAGTAGCATACTTCCGGGCAGCTCACGAGATCCGACCGCAGCAACTCGTAGGAGCTGAACCTGGAGCGCAGAAAGGTGCATACTTTCCGGCTTAGGTTCTTGTCCGTGACGCGCTTGCGTATCTTTTTCCATTTCATTTTTATACTACTCATATATTAATTCTTTTTTTACTTTATTCTGCTGCTCGACTTTAAATATGTACTTTATGACAGTTAGGTATACATTTTTTAAGTGTAAATAAACGTAGAAAATACAAAGTAGACAGTTAACTTCGGAGAGTCGATGCAGATAGTTTTTAAGATCGAATATGTCACCTTCAATGCGATGCAAACCATGAAACAATTATTATATGATGCAAAAAGAAGAATAGCAATATAATACACATTTAGGTACAGATGTGACTATAAACAAAAAAACGGTCATTAAAAAACATAACGAAAATCGTAATAATGTTTATTCGGTATAATTTCTATTTTTGAAAATGTAAGACCAAGTAAACAAATACATGTTGTGTAATGATGTGTTTATTTTGATTTTAAACAATGTATTTATGGATATAATGCATTAGATGCATTAGGTAATTCTTTATAGTTGAAATGTTCAAGTTATGGTCTCAAAAGCAAACTTTTTTAATATTCTTACTTTAAACGTTTCGGTAAGTTTAGAGCGAATATACTGTAAGCTGCATAAGGTATCCGATGGGATGCTGAAGGCCTTGCAAGGACCACACACTTACTGACATCTAAGTCAACTGGTTCTGTTACAATTTACAATACCTCCCCCGTATCATCGAACATCGACTTACCGGCATTTCGCATCGATCCAACATTGTGTGTCGCCTTCGCTGTGTTGTCGATTTTATCCAAAAGAAGGAACGCTTCCCCAAGGAAGTGAAGCCCGGTGCCTATGTGTTGTCACCCTGAGCCCGGCGCTTAACTGGTTGAGTTGTATCTCCTCTTCCGGCGAAATACTATTGATAACTTTCGGGGTAATATGTCTGTGGGGCGCGCATTTGCATTTGTTTTCGTTGTTGGGGCCAACTGCAAAGAGGAAGAGGTGGAAATCCATGAACAAAAATTCGACACGGGGAAGTCTTTAAACCATTGACTTTTAACCCTTTTCCGGTAACTAACGTCACCGAAAAGAAGTCAACCTGATATGATAAAAATAAATAATAAGGAACCAGCGGGCACTGCGCATTCCAAGTGCACGTCGTAAATAAAACGCTAAATGGTAAACAGAAGTCCCCCAATACCAGTGACATGTCGAAGCACAACCCATAACTATAACTAACACAAAGAGCCGGCAGCGAGAACCCTCAGTTAGCCGCTTCCAGTTAGCAGTTAGCAGTTTTCATTGTCAAGGCGGGCGACGACAAGCGGCCTCATCAAAAGGCCCGAAAACTTTATTCATATTTTCTCCGCAAGGGTCGTAAAGGCCCCCGAAAAACCCAACCCAGTTAGACCGAAGCCTGGCCCACTCCACAGCTCCCATTCCTCCACGTTGCAGCGGACTGACAGGCATAAAAACTTGGAAACCAAAGTCATGGCCAATTATTAGCCTTTTTCTCTTTCGTTGGGTTCGCTTCGTTGTGCATTTGACAGTTGGGCGAGTGTGGGGGACCCGAACTCGAACTCGAACTCGCACTCAATATGCATAATAATCCTAACCCTTTCAGCGGACTAAAGCC
Source organism: Drosophila jambulina (assembly GCA_018152175.1). NCBI lineage: Eukaryota > Metazoa > Arthropoda > Insecta > Diptera > Drosophilidae > Drosophila > Drosophila jambulina. The sequence continues at coordinate 25,077,310 of JAECXH010000114.1, read as the reverse complement.
ACCCTTTTGGCAGGGTAAGTGCAGCGGGAAGTTGGGATTGTTTGGTAAGTTTCCTTATAAATAGAGCCATAATGAAAGCAGGTATTTGGAAGTGCACTGTAGGGATACAAAGTTTGTAAAATTATAATACCACCTAAGATACCTTTTCTATGAAAAATATACTTTTCCGTAAAACTTCTTTCAGTGCACTGCTTGAACACTCCCCGTACTTTCTTGGAGAGTTCCTATTTCACCCCAATACCATTTTCCTATTAGCCGTCTGACTGCGCCTGCCTGGCGTATGGCATGCTCAGTTAAATTTATTGGCTTTAAAAACTCTTCTGTCATAAACTGATAATTTACAGCATTCGGTTTCTTCATCAAGCTGACAGCTGCTGGGAGTCACTGTGTGGCGTTGGGGTCGAGGCTTCTCCGGAGCCTTCCTATACATCACGAGGTATTTCGGCATTGTCCGCTGGTTAAGTCGTTAGCTCTATTTGTTTTCCTTCCCTACTCTCGGGTTTCTGACGGCTACCAACGGCTTATACAGTCGTTCGGGGTGTCCGTCATTAAATGCAATTTTTGGTTCCCATTTTCCGTTCATTTTGGTTTCGCAATTCGCGAAGAAAGCGAAGAGCTCTTTAAAGACCAAAAGTCAGGCCGGGTTTCGGACTGCGCCTGGGTGTAGCTTGATAAGCGAAAGTTTTTTGAACCCACCTCGAACCTAAGCTCTTGCAAGGTTGGACAATTATGAGAATTGAAAAGGTGTCACTGCTGACGGTCACGAGCCCGCTTTGTTCCCAGACTCAAATGACAAATCAATTGAGGCGACTGCCGTCAATTGTAAGTAATTCCAACAATTACACGCCCCGGCAACCAGACCATTTATCGACACTTTATGACGGCGCCTTTATCGTTCCTACGATTGGTCTCGAGATTTCGCATTGATTTCAACTGAGAAACGCCAAGATCACCGGGGATCGTTTGTCATTGCTATGACACCCACCCGATGTCTGAAGTCTGATGTCTGCAATTTCTATTAATGACACTGAATTCAAATGTCAGACTCAATGCTGTATTTTGGCTCAAGTTTGCGAAGATGTCTTTGGACAAGCTCCGATTTGGTTGACTTGGCATTGAAGCTATCGAGCTTTGAGCAGTGATTCCGTGTGCTGTGGGTAAGTCGAGTCCAGGTTCGGATCGAGAGACCTCCAAACGACAGATTGATATCTGAGCTCTGATTTATTATTAAATGCTCCTTAATCTTGTTATTCAATTGGGCAACAATGTTGGGAGTTAGGTGAAAGGTAGCTCTGCTGAAAAGTCATTCAATTGCATAATCCGCTTGAAGTTAGCTCAAATAATTTCACCCCAACTCCGCTGACCCAGAGCATTAAGACACAATATTAAGCCATTAAATTGAAATTTCTACGCCAAGTGTCGGCGGGGACCATCAAACCAAAAAACACAAAAAGAAGAAAATTGGCCACTCAAAGTAATTGAGTTGCAGCAGGCTTAAATTTTGTTGCTTGTCTCCGAAATTAACAATCTCGAAGAAGCAATAAAAACGTCAGGAAATTTATGGGAATAATTTGTCAATTTACGGCACTGCCTCTTGTTTTGACAGGAGCGGGAAAATCTTCTCAATCTGAAAGGTGTCCCTAACTGTGGATGCACTGATCAAGTGCACTTTGCTTTATGACAAACGAACTTCCCATCCCAGACTGCCGGGGTTATAATTTCGTAGATGTTGTTGTTCGTCTTTAATAAATGTCAATTGCTTATTGAGGCGGCGAGTTCGTTTGTGCTTCTCTTTTCGTCAGCGATGCAAACATTGAAGAGCAGAAAAATAAATAAAGTCAAAACAGCAAAACGTGACATTTGGTTGCTGACTTTTGACACTTGCCATAATTTTGGGCAGACGCGAAGCGAGATTTATATGCAAACCCGAACCGTTGGATCGACATATCTTCATGTAAAGTAAGTGCTTCTTTTTCAGTTATTTCTCTCTTCGATTTTCGGCAGGATAGTGGCTGCAAAATGTCAAGTCTTCTGCCATTTGGAGGCTTCGTTTCGGTCTTCTCCCGCCTGGGATTTCGCTCTGGCACTGGCACTATGAAGGCTCAGCTTTTGAGTTTCGATGGCCTCAGCGTGTCAATAAGCTGTCAGAAATTTTGCTGGGCACTCGGCTCATTGTCTGCTTTGATTTATTGAAATGTTTTTCTTTGATTTCTTGACGCCCCAAGTGCGGCCCGTCAAAAGTCCCTGTCCATGTGCATATAAAGCAGAAACTTTACATTCAATACTTTTTGTACGAAAAATCTCTCGTTTGCGAATGGAACACGTACGTAATGAGACTTGAAGAGACATCATGTCTAAGGTTTTACTTTATAGAATCCATTGTTTGGCCGGATTTTATTGATTTGTTTGTCTGTGGCCCAAAAATGCCAAACCATTTTTGACACTCTGAAGTTTTGGGGGTAAAAAACACATCAAAGTGCTTTGATCTGTTGTTGCGATGCGATGGGAATTCAAATTATGGAAATTAAAACAAACAATAGGGTCGAGGGAAGGCTTCTTTACAGCCAAGATATGATGATGTGGAACTGCTAATAACCTACAATATTTTAATTTTATTAAATTTTACATCGCTACTGAATCCACCCTTTAATGTGCAACAATTTTCCCCAAATTTTGCAAGGCTTAAGGATAAATTTGCATGTTAAGGTTAAATTTTCCTAAGAAATCGCAAGGGTTTTACATAAAAGAAATTCGAGTTTGCGGGATATTTTGGCACACGTGACCCAAATGGGCTCTACTCCATTTAATTATACGGAACACCGAGAAACGAGCAAATAAAGCATCATTTGTCAACCGGCAAAAATCGGCTAACTATTACCTCGCGTGGCCCAGAAAAGTGGCAGCCCACGAAAATAGAAAATAAATAAATTCAAAGTGAGCGCCGCCCGGCCAGGCGACATGCTACAAGCATTTTGCTCATTTAATTTCGCGCAGACATGAAACATAAGTGAAATTCATTTAGTTTTCATTATTACGATTATTTTCATATGCCGAAAGCAGGCCACAAATTGCATGCCACCTAATTCGGTTAGGGCCCGGCAAAGCAGGCCGGGCATTAACCAGCCGACTATCCGCAGCCTAGGCACCTAAAATGTGACCTCATAAACCATTGACCCACTAACCCCGGCCCTAAGTAACGACCCGGGCGCGAAATGTCGGCGGATCCCATATAGATTCCAGTCCCTGCCGGAGGGTGTCCAAGTGGGAGCGGAAGTGCTTGGGTCACCGGAGGGGAACCACTCTGCGGTGGTCAGTGGTGAGTGGTCGATGGTTTTCAATTGAAAGAGCTATTACTAAGCTACCTAGTAATTTATTAATTAAAATATAAGCTTATAATCAGAATGTAGGAATTTACTTCAAGTTTGCTTTAAAGTTAATTTTTGTTATATTTACAAAGGCTAGGCCACAAAACCTGCCTCAGGTTTAAACCCATACAAAAACCAGAGTAGCTCTTTCAAGCAGCAACAGATGTCATACACGGCGAGGTGTGCGCCTGACATATAAACCCTAATACCGCCACACCGACCTCCGACCAACGCTGCGTATGTGCAATGGCCAGTGCTCTGTTTAGATTCGAAAAGCTCCCCAGCCGTAACCCCCAAGTCGGGAGATTGGAAAAACAATAACCATTTTAATAACTTCCGTTCTAGAAACACTTTTCACTGGCCATCGGCTGCACAAAGACAATGGGCGAAAGGGGAGGCTTTGGGCCGAAAACAAGTGCAGCAGGCCCTGCCCGGTGTCCAGCGGGGAGCATTATGCTTTATTGGGCCCAATTGCAGCGCCAGCCAAGGGGCTGGCAATCGTGAAATCGCTAAAAGTGACAACTGCCCGCTTTGAGTGGAGCGGAGTGGAGCGAAGTTGTCGCTTTTGTTGTCGGAAAATGACAATTAGCCGTGTGCTTTTCCCTCCCCTTTTGGCCCGCTCATTTGACAGTTGACTGCATTTCTCTTTGCCAGCAAATACAAACAACGAAAGCCAAATGCAAATGGGAATGAAAACAGTGGAAGCCGTGGAAACAAATGAAAACGCAAACGAAACGGGCCCACAAACATAGATGCATTCGATGTTGATTTTCGTAGCTCGTCGCGGAAGTCTTCGAATGCGATTCCAGATTGAGTAATAAACATCCAAGTATCTGTGTACAACAGCTGCAAGCGCATTGCAGATTTTGGTTAATGGGTCTGTCGACGTCGGATGGAAAATGCAGGAAGCGAAATGAAACTGTTACACTCCGAAATTAGCCACGGGGGTTTTTCTTTTGAAAATAGAGTTAACAATGATCAGGATCGGAGGGAAAGGGTGCACCTTGACTGATTAATGGACAAGCCTTGCCCACATTGATAATATCTTTTACTTCAATATTTTGATCATGAAATAGTGAGACATGATACAAGTCTTCTTTCTCAGAAGAGAAAATATTTTCATACAAAATGCTAGAATTTTTTTAAATTATCAGTGTTGACAGAAGCATTCGTGCCTTAAGCAGCTTGAGTGCCTGTATTGAGCTGCCACCACTTAATCAACCTTCTTTATTGCCCTTTTTTATGACGTGCCCCTAATTACTTGAGACAATTTGCCACACATATGTTGGGCACATATTTATGACACCCGAAAACAGAATCTTTGCCACTTATTCAATTCTCGGTTAATGGTCTGCTCAACCTTGGTATTCATTAACCCAGCAGACCGCCTCAAGTTCAATCACAAAGGCCAAAACAGAAACAACAAAAATCATACATATAAACTAATCAAAATGTCACACTTTCCACGCAGAAAACGGAGAAAAATCTGCTGACAGCTGACAAAACCGAAACCGAAGCCCAACCAAAGCCCAGAGACGAGAGCCGAAAGCCACTCACTACGAACTATGGGTGTGTGTGCTGTTGGGGGCGGGAAGCGGGCGTTGGCACTTTACAATGAGCCATGGAACGAGTCGAGCAATCGCCACTCAGCCACCGCGCTCGGATTACAGTAGACGGTGCAGGCGGAGGACGGCGCAGGGCGGGGGAACTCTGAGCGACGTTGACGACTCGCGACAATTGCCTTAACTTTGGCGTTAATGAACATGAGCACACTTTGCCACAGCGAGACGAGGCGGGACGAGACTTTCCGTGGCTCAGGACGGACCCCTTTCCGCCTTCCTCTTTTCCGTATCACCAGACTTCGCACTTCAAGCCCGATTCCAAGACAGCGTAATGAATTGATGTGGCTACTGCCATGGCGATGATTATGATGAGATCGAGATGGCAACGGCGAAGGAGGCACTACTCGACCATAAATTGTGAAAGAAGCGAACAAAAAGCATTTTAACATTTAATAATATGAAAATAATTGAAGCAATTATAAAAAGCGACACACAGCCAGCACATGAGTGCCAGAGCCAAGGCACGATCACCACAATTAACCATAATATAGTTTCTTCATGAGCGCGACACCGCTTGTGCGACAGTGGTTATATAAAGCCGAGAGAGATCTGAGCTTTTCCAACTGGGCAAGTGGTCTTGTAGATACTTTTAAAAATTATTAAAAATGATAAATATTACAGACTGCTTACAGTAACCCAGCAAAACTTGGCTGCTTTGTTCTATAAACGAAAACGAGCTTTACGACCTGTTTTGGGAGGATTTAATTTGAAATTTAGTAGTAACAAGTTCACTATTCCTACTTTCCACCCTTTGCTTTACAATAGTGACTAGCTTTTGTGCTCGATTTCAAGCCCATAAAGCTCGTTCTTTCAGTTCAAGTTGGTCGAAGAGGCGAATAGCCAAACAAAACGAGAAACGGAAAACCAAACCACAGACAGAAACAATTGACATTTGATTGACTGACAGTTGTTTGTCAGTTTTTTGACAATTAGGCGTCAAAGTGAAATTGCTTTCGATTTCATATGAGACCCCTACCACCTCGCTGAATGTCCCAAAATTGCCTTGAAAATTGATTGGGAAACTAGTACCGATTGCCATGAAACTATTTTTAACGCAAACGGTTCCGTTTACTATTTTTGCCAGTCCAGCGCCAAATAGAAATTCGTCAGAAGGCGAAATTTCTACCGAATTGGGTCACAATTCTCCCACTTGACTCGTGGAATAAAAGGGGAAAACTTGAATATAACACTAATTAGGGGGTTGCGTAAAGTCTTCTAATAAAATTATCAAGTGGTCGGCGATCTTCCAACAGCCATCATGATTGCCCCCATCGTCATCGCCCATGATGTATGAGAATGGACGCTTTCGAGAGCTCAGCGGGAAGTGAGACAGCCGAGTTCCCTGAGCCCAGTTTGTATATCAGAGTATCTGTAGCATTGAACCAGTTTCTGCGTTTGCCGACAGCAGATAAACACATCAATTGGCCAAGTTTTATAGGGTTTATTTGGTCTTCGTATTTTTATTGCTAATTTTCACAGCTTGCACTTTGCTTTATTACGTTTTTTGAGAAATAAGACAAATATTTACGCGATGACAGACAATAACTTGTGTGCGCGGCTTTGTTTATAATGCCAAATTTAGAGGTTCGCTGACCTCGGCCGCTCGCTGGGGAAATTAAAAGGAATAATTATCGGCGACATCTGCTCCGGATTCGATCGAACTAACTTTTTGTGTCTAAGACCCATCTGAGAGGCACATCAAGTTCGGCTGCAAATGCATCGATTACGTGCCGAGAATATCTAAGGAAGCCACAAATTGCACGGCTTCTGCTCTAAACCCATTTACTGCAAACTTTGAGCGGCTAAAGTGCTCGAACACATCCTCTCGAGTGCTGCAGCTGAGCCAAGTCCCACACGAAAAGCCATTTGGAAGTGAGTTCTGTAACACCCGGCAAACTCAAATATTCAGGGACAAAATAAAAATGCTTTTAGGGGACTTTAGCCCCTTTCCAAATCCATTGTTTGGCATCGGTTTTCCTTCGTTATTTTTGTGTACTCGCTGGCAGCCATTAAAAAGCGCCTTTACGTCGCGGTTTTACGGCTAAATTTTACTTTAATCTGGACCATTTTGAGGCTTTTCGTTGGGGCTGGGCAAGGTTTTCACGCTGGGGCGAGAGAACAGCGAATTTATTTGTTTACCTGTCGTGTGCGAGGGGAGAATCATTAAAAACTTGACCCAGTTTCTGGTGAGTGAAGCCCGTGCCGATTTCTTGAACTTTGCTACGGTGCTCCAAAGCTATTGGGCATTGCATAACTCGCACCTGGCATGCACCGAGTGACGATAGCGATTGCCATTCCGATTACCATTCCGATTCCGATGACCAACCTCCGGCTCCAGCTCCAGCCTTAATCCCCAGCTGCTGGCCTGCCTTTGTTTCTCATTTGTGCGGCAGCCAAGGCTGTAGCAAATCCATTCACTCGCTACCTTTGCAGTTCCAGTTGCAGTTCGGGCTTCGGTTTGGTTTCTCCTTCATCTTACTTCTCTCGAACAATGAAAAATTGGCAATCGTCATGAAACCGAAAAACTGGTAAGGCTGGCAAACTGAAAACCGAAAACTTAAAACCCGCGAAGCGCAAAGCAATTAGACATGCAATTCTTGAAAGTACAAGTAATGTCAAAGATGTAATTAAAACACGTCCGCCGAGCTGCTCATATTCCGAACACCGGAGTGAGGCAACATCAACAAGAGAATCCTAAATGATTTTCAGCGAATAGTTTAACTCAAATTGCTACAGCCTCTCAACTCCGTTACACAACAACTTCCCAAGTGACATATTATGCATGCAAACTACTGCTTATTCCGTTTAGGCTAAAGTCAACCCATATATCACTTGAGCGTCGGGCCACTCAACAGCTGCTGCATCATCAGAAACCACAGCAGCACTCCGACAAAGTAACCTCTCACACAAAGAAATGCGGGAAAACTCGTAAATAAGAAATGTCACAAAAATTTCCATATGAAAGGCTTTCGTTGGAGATACACAAAGAGTAAAATGAAAAGTATAGGAGAGCAAACATCCATTCAAAAGACTAAAGTCAAGGTCTGTCAACTCTATCCCAAATGGAACATTTAAAGCGGAATAAATAAATTATGTTGCAATTGAATGGAAAATAAAAAAGCCGAACCAAATTGGAAAGTAAATGAAAACGAATTTCCACAATCAACCCGACGGAAAGTGCAAGTTATAGGTCTCAATATTGCCTAATGAGGGTCCAAATCGGTACGTGAAACTCTATTATGATGTGATGTCAATCGGAAGAGAGAAACCCTTTTCCGAGTGCTCGAGTCAAACAAAGTTGCACTAATTGCACTCGAGGAGCCCGGCTAAAGTCCCTAACAAGTTGCAGATCCGACTCCTACTGGCCGAAACTTGCTAAACTGGCTTTCGTGCCTCTTTCACATGGCCAGCGCTGCACTGGCACTCTTCGATTGCAGGTTTTTGAAGATCATGGTCCAGCGAGCTAACAACTTGTTGTTTCTGCCGCTGTTGTTGTTGTTGTCGCCAAACGCATGACTCGTTGGTGTTGTTGATGTGTTGGTGTTGGTGTTGTGGTGTGTTGGTGTTGGCGATGCACTTAAGTGGCTAAAGATTTTTAAGGTTAATGCACTTGAGTTCGTTGTCGCTTCTTTGCTGACCAAACTTGGTTGCCTTTGGCAGTGGATGTTGCTGGAGTTGCCGCAACCGACTCCTATCCGTGATCTTGTCGCAATTTACATTTTCATGCACCAATAAGTGCGTGAATAATAATTACCCGTTAGGTCCATGCACATAAATTGCCATCAATTCGCTAGGCGGTTTTCTCCAGCGCCTCTTAATTTTCGAGAGATTTGGTCTTGACAAATATTACGCATACGCAGCGTTGCGCGATGCGACATGTGCAGCATGCAATTCGGCACTTTCACTGTCTCACGTCGTGCGGTTAATTTAGGAGACATATTATTTAACTGACTAATGTGTTGTGGCTTCGGGTATAAGACGTCAAGATGGGAGAGATGTTGTTAAGCCGAGTTTATTGACTTAAATTTCCATTTATTTTGCATCAATTAAGGTGGCTTATTATTAAAATAAACAAACTAAAGGCTAACGAACGTGAATATATATGAATACGAAATTGTTTCTCTTGCCTTTGGCCCAAATGGGTCATTGCTGTCGGCCTTTATTCGATTTGGGTCAAGTGTGCCCACAGAATACTAAGCAAGCCCGAAAGAGAAGCAACGAAAAGTTTTATTAATAATTATTATTACCATTCGCATGGCAATAAAAACCAAAAAACACAAGAGATGGCAGGAACCCGATTCGAGAGGAAGTTGTTAATTAATCCCGAAGACAAGAGAGCTGGAAAACTTCTGGGGAGATCCGTTGCTCGGCCCGCAGAGTCTGGTTTTGTTTTTTAATTAAAAACTGGAAGCGCTTGGTTCTACGGCTTTATGAGTGGCCACAATTCTTTTTTATGCACGGGTAATTTGGTTACATTCGAGCTACTCTGCCGAGGGTCATCTTGGGATTTCGTGCCGACGTTTTTGCCAAGAAATAATGGATCACGACTACCGCTAAGGAGTAAGTAAATCCAAGTTTTAATCAAAGTCTATTACTCACTCCTCTCTTTCTTAGTTAACACAATCTGTTGCATGACTTGCTTACCTGAAACGATAAGATGAAAAAATTATATAAAGAGATGGAACCTATTTTATATACTTATGAATTACTTAAATCTACCTGTCTGAGTAGATTGATTGTTCTCTTCACGTCACTTTAAAGAAAGGCAAGTTTTTTGTTGTGATTTTTCGGGTTGCGTTCTATTGATAAACCTGATCAGAGACAGACTTCCGCCCATTTTCAGGTCGGTGGCATTTTTCTGCTTCTCGGAACCATCCACAGCTTGTCTGGCCGCATAACTCAAACCTTCGGCTAACATCCGAGGAGCTAACCAGAGCGTGCTGCCGGCATTTTAAGGGCAGCCAGGGTCGTATTGGCTATTTATAAGAACCTGTGCGTATTTCTCTCTTTTCTTTGTTATGTTTTTTAGTTGTGTATTTGTGCTCGTGTTTTTTGGCCACTTGCAGAGAAACGCGCCGACAGCTGTCAGTGTCTGTAGAGCGACGTCGAAAGCATCTCAAAGATACTCGCAGCCAAAGCCAAGAGATTCGCATTCGATGAATTGATTTTCCTGAGACCCGCAACGTATCCGCCACAAAAAACAACTGACTCCATTTCACTTTCCAGTGATTGCGACAAATGTTTTCACTTTTCATTTCCAAACAAACGAGCCCCGCATTTGACAGCCCCGCCCATTTCCTTGGCGAGGCGCTTGCCTGATTGATTGATGCATTGGTGCGAGCTAATCAATTAAATATAGACTGCCATTGTCAATCAGCCGGGCTTACATCACAGTCGGTCCGGCAGGCGGAGTTGCATTAATTACCAAGACGAGCCGTGACTTCAATCGAGCTGCAGCTGCAAGTCAACGAACCAAGCCCGCTCAACCCAATTTCCTACTCGCTGACTGCAGTTTCGTTTCTCTGTCGTTGTCATAACAACAAAAGCAGCTCTCTTAATATATAACTCTCTTTTCTCTCTTTTCGTTACTGCGGCTGCTGACCATTGACCAGCACCACGACATCGTCGGCCCGGAGCCGCTGCCTAATCACAGTGGAGCAGAGCCAAAGCCACCGCTCCAAGAGCAAGACCAAGACCAAGACAAAGGAGCCTGCTTTATTTTGCCAGCAGCGGTCTTTATGTTTCTCTTGGCAGTTTCTAACCCACTGAGCCACCGAGTCCCCTATTCCCCGAAATCATTTTCTTGCATCTATCTATCTGCAATCTATCTATTGGTTCGACTCTCTGCCTCTGACCTACGCCACGATTTGCTCTGCGACTGATTATGCTCTTAAAACTTTCGTATTTTTAGACCTGGCATGCAAAAATTTTTCTATGGGTATTAATTTAGTAGTACAACGCATACTTAATTTAATTTATAAACAAGCAGATGCAACTCAGAGATAGTGTAGCCTATTTAAGTTGCCTAATTTATGGGAATACAACTTCCCAGAATAAGTAATATTTTCCTCTTGTGTGCTGGAATCAACAATTTCCCATCCCAATTGCGCAGCTTTTGAAACCACCAGCAATTAGCCCACTTAGCCACCGACAACCTGTTAACCGCAGGCAAATATTTCTCAATAATCACAATAAATTTGTTAAGCACAATGAATACCTGCCAGTTCGGAGCAGGAGCATCTGCATTGACTAAGAGCAGAGGCATTTAAATGGGCATTAATAGAAACAAATCAGAGCCAGAGCCAGCCAGAACGAGGTGGGAAGGGGCGGCGCTGACGGACCCGGGGTTACCTGATGTCTAAGTAAATAAACACGAAGCAGCAGGGAGGAGTTCGGAGCGGTTTGGGTTGGCCTCCAAAGATCGACGCTCTAATCCCCGCAGCAGACGCCATCTAGACCGACCCAGTGACCAAGTTGTGCTGGTCTGGAGCGGATGGGATGGGGCTGGCAACGAGGTGGAGAAAGGAATTCGCATTTCCCGCAGTGGTAGGAATTTATGAGAATTTTCGTTTGTGCCCGAACACGTAATGAACGATCGCCGTTCATAACCGAGGGGGTGCTTCTGAGGGGGCTTCGAGCCAGAACGCACGATTAATGGGAGCAGTGGCCAGGGTGCCAGGGTGCCACATGTGAGGGGCGCCGCCCGCTGTCGACGAAATTGTCATTGCATTGAAAATGAAAAGCGCGAACGAGTTTGGGATTTTCCACGCACAGTTTTCTGCAGCCGCCGGTTTTTGCTTTCCTATTTTCGCAGTGAAATCGATACCGATGCCATCGATGTGTGTGCACGTTTTATAATTTTCCCAGTGAAATTTTCTGACTGCAAAGATGCATCTTGGAACGCTGCTTTTTGTTGTCTGCTTTTGTGTATGTTCGTTAATTAGCGCTTCTTTCTGTCCGTTTGAACTGCTTTCCAATTGAATTTTATTTTTTCATCAAACGAAACAATTTTCACGCGCCAATTCCTGGCATTGTTTCATATGCTTTGCTTGTTTTAATCGGCACGTACTTACGTAAAAGTGTTTTATTTTTAGAAATGAAATGCGAACAAAAGTGCTGAAGACTCTAGGGGAGTCTGCTAATTACAGAAACTCTTAGTCACTTAGCTATGTGACTCCATAAAAAAAAACAAAATATATTCGAATAAGTTGGGATTGGCTTACTTAAATATACTTTAGTTCCGTGGAATTTTCAATGATATGATAAAAAAAAATAAACAGGAAGCGCGAATACCCATTTGAATACATTATATTTTCCAGCATTTTATCTGAAGGAAATTACACTGCTCCTCAAAATTAAAACGTTGCATTGCCCATAAGCTTCCCCTTGGGCAGTGCCGCCATCTGGCTTCCAGAATTGCCCGACAATTTGGGCAACACTTCCATCCATCGGCAGTAGACGAGAGTTGTAAATTTTCAACAAATTTGTCAAAAAGGCCATTAAATTGTTTAAGAGGCCCGAACACATTTGCATTTGAAAGAGACTTTAACGACATGTGGGTCACAGAGAAAATCGGAGGGGCCACACACAGCAGCGAGCAACGGCCGAGTCAGAGGCAGAATCATAAACAAAACCGCCGCCAAACACTGACAAAAAGATTTTTGGATGCGGAGAACCCTCAAAGTAATTGCATTTCCTGTCGACTGGCCGAGGGGAGGGGACTTGCACAAAACGCATAAATTAACAACGAGCGCAACTTCCGATTAACAATAGAACAAAATAACATGGAGTAAAATGGAACAAATGAAGCAGAAGAGGAATAACAATAAAATAGGGGAGAACAACTCGAATTCCATTCATCCCAAGTGGGACCAGCGAGTTCTATTGGGAACAAATTCCAAAACAGTCGGTCCAGGGGGAGTTGTCAAAGCGTGACGAACGGAGTTTTGACTGCAGTTCTCGGGCCCATCGGTGGCGAACGGAAAATGAGGGCCGAACCGTGGTTGGGTCGGGGGAAAATATGCGGTTTGACTTCAAGAATGCTAATTTAATGTATTCGGAAAGTGGCTGTAATTATACATGTTTTAAGGGGTATTTTTACCTGATTTTAATATCATTTTCCCGGGAACTCTCTACTGCTTTTGTTTTTGTTTTAAAATCTTATTTATAATACTTTTTTACCCTAAGAAGAGTGTAAACTTTTATCTAATATAAACTAAAGAAAATAATAAACGAAATTCCCCTACTAAGGCAAAGTTTGAAGATGAGACAGTAAAAACAACCTGCTGCCCTTTTATTTTCTGTGTAATCTGACATATAAACAAAATTCGACTAGAGCTTTCGTTGGCAGAAATTATAACAAAACATAATTTATTCTTGAAGTTAAAAGGTATACAAACATAAATTTAACCATACAAATTTTTCGTAATTTTTATTTTTATTTACACGATCGGTGAAGCACTTACGAAAATATCTTAAAGAATAGAAGGCATTAATTGAAAATTTGGGAAGTAATACTGATAATTTGGAAAAAATGTAAGACGCGCCTTTTGGCATCCTAATAATTCAGCACAATTAGCATCTTTTTTAAAACACACCTAAGCAAGTTCTTGAAACAAAATAACATCAGATGCATTTAGCATCACTTTTATGTTTATTATTCAATCAGTAACAATTAACAATCATCATTTAAAAGCAACAAAATTATGCATTTATGTATTCACTTTTCAAGTAAGTTTGAAAAAAGCCTTGACCACATGCCAGTAAAGACCTTCGACTGCAACTGCAACGTCATTTTTGCAGCTATTAGCTAACATTGCAAGTCGCCTTCAGTGTGTACATAAGGTTTGCATCTTGATGTATTTATAGGTTGTGCCACCGCCTTATCTAACCCACCGAGTGACGCGAGCCTCGTCTGTTCTATATAGAATTACGCGTGGCACATTCACAGCATCGCTCGACGGATTTCGTAATCTTCGGACAAAAGTGGGTTGACTCGGGGGGTTGCTTAGTGTGTCAGTCTAAATATATATTCGCCGTTCATTGTTTCGCTGCATTTCAATTGTGCATTTCATTCGAGCACTGCGATCTCAAGAGATCTATGCCAATTGATCAACCTGCGGAGGAGCAGGCGGGACGCTTGTGGCAGCCAGAGGCAAACGTCGAATTGTTTCAAAATGCCTTCTTATCGCTCTAGATCGTCCCATGTGGCTTTGTGGGAGTGAAGCGGATACAAAAGCTACGTATGGCAATCTTATTGAGTAAAAAATCAAACAATTAAACATGCCTTAAATATATCGATTTATTTTTATTTAAACCGAATGCCCAAACTGAGGTATTTCCGGTTGGAATCTGAAAAAGCCTGTACATGTACCCATGTGCTCACAGCAAATATACTACTTTTTCAAAGGAAAGAGTCTCTCTCTCTTTCCCATCCGCTCTCCTAAACTTTAAATTAAAGTACAATTAAATAGTATCAATTTACGATTACAACAAATAAATATATCCCAACAAATTATATTCTACTAATTTATCTTGTTCCAACGAGTTAAAGCCTCATCCAAAACATTGGTCCTTCGAGCTGGATAACTTCGCACAAATTAGGTTTCAAATAAAAGGTTTTCTTGAATATACTATTTTTCAACTTACAACACTTCTAACAATTTCAGCATCGTTTTTTCGGCAGCCTACACAAACTTAATGTCAAAGGTCCTTGTGATCACTATAAACCGTACAAATAACCCGTCTAAGCAAACAAAATTAAATTTTCACTAATATTTCAAGCATCAGGAGATCTCATTGTCGCTCACTGACAATTTCCAAGTGATATCTTTAGCTTAATTGTTGCTACGTGTCTTTTGAGTAAATGTTTGTTGTCTTGGGATAATTGTTGCTTATTTGCCTGCATGCATGCCTGCTGGTCTGTTGATCGTTTGACCGATCCGCCGCACATGGCTGTTGTATAATGTCAATTACTTGTGATTTACGACAGTTTAATGATAGACGACGGTGCTCATGGGCCTAGAGAGTCATGTATGCGTCGAGGGCCGGCAGGAGAGGGGGAAGGACGAGGGGCCGAGTGGCGTCGCATTCACATAATAGTGGCTACATGATGCGAGCTTAGCATGTGATGGATGTGATATTTCAGTGCCTCGATAGTGGGTTCTTGTGCCCAGTGTTGCATGTAATTGGCTCATAAAACGTTGCCGAGCAAAAAAGGAGAAAATATCAACCTCAACTCCTCTCAAAGGGCAAATCGATTATGGGCCAAGCTCACTTACAGAGATGTCAACAACTTTTCTCATCAGCCAAGTGTCAAAGAGTGTGTGTGTGTGACGTAATAAAGTTGGATGAACCTGAACTGATTTTGATCATGCATATACACATCTTTGTTTGATTATTCATGAGTCAGGTCCCAAACATCAGGTGTTGGTGGCACTAAATAACAATTAACTATATAAGGGAATTTTTTTTTGTTTCTTTTTCGCTCTTAAAGTTAAGTTGCCTATTTGGATAACGAGTTTTTGAAGAGAAGCCACAGAAATTTCACTGTCTTAAAGTGACTGAAATAAATTAACGAAACACAGTTGAAAAATGACTGAATTCTTTATAGATGCTCA
The DNA here is from genome assembly GCA_018152175.1 of Drosophila jambulina. Taxonomy (NCBI): domain Eukaryota; kingdom Metazoa; phylum Arthropoda; class Insecta; order Diptera; family Drosophilidae; genus Drosophila; species Drosophila jambulina. The sequence continues at coordinate 25,061,704 of JAECXH010000114.1, read as the reverse complement.
TTGAATCGTTTCTAATCAAAACTCATTAAAATATAATAATGCATATATTCAAAAATATACTAAATAAGAAAAAATATTTTTGAAAGCAACCTTTGATTATCTTTGTAAGACTGCTTACTATCTATATTATTATAAAGCCATTCTAAATTTCATTAAATTCCATTTTAATAATTTCCTATTTCACTAAAATTTGAACGAAAACGGAATGGCTTATTATATTTTAAACACAGCTTACAAGTGTTACTTAATTTCGACCCTTGTTCGCCTTAAAGCTATTTCTTCTGAAATGGCAACATCATGAGTAAGCCAACAGGTTCTGTTTTAAATGTCTGCATGATGTTTTGCTTATTTTTTCGTTTTCCTGAATCCATGTATAGTTTTTTGCTGGTTCTAAGCCCGACACCGATCTGAGCCGACTACCGAAAGGGAAACGAACTCATTGAAATTCTTGACGGGTTAGGCGCGCGAATTGTGTGGAATAACAAAAGAAACACATCAAGTCCATATCTAGCTAGGGGGGCACAGAGATAGGGTGAGATACAGGGAGAGAGGGGCGAAATACGTCAGGTCTCGTCTGTTTTGGAAGCGCCTTGGCGGAGGACCACATGTGGTGAGTCGCTTGGGCCTCCCACTTTTCCCACCTTGTCGCCGACAACGCTTTCCATCATTTCCGTTTAAGGCGGCGCCAAGTGGAAAAATTCACTAAGCCAAATAAGCCCATCGAAATGTAGGCTTCCAGCTGGCTCAATAGAAAAGTTTTAATTATAAAAAATACCTAGCATTGTGGGGAAGTTCACTCCAAGGGCTTAACTTTGACGGCGGGAGAGAGGGTTGGGCCAAGGACCTAGAACAAAGGGGCTCAGGACTCAATGGCAGCAGCCACAGCAGCAGCAGCAAGTATCTCTCAGCAAAGTTGACACATATTGGAGACCATTCATTGTTTATCGCACACAGGAAGCAGGGAACCCTTCCCGGGGTTATTACACTCCCGCTAGGAGCCAGTGCTCTGATTTGTAATTGTTTTCGTTACCCTACTCATTTCCCTTCTATCTGCGATTTGGTTATCAGGCCGCAAGTTGCTGCCTGATTAGAGAGTCGCGTCGCGTTGTCGCTGCCACTCGGAAGTGGGTCACTGATTCGTTGACTCAAAGAGTCGGCGGCGCCGCACAAAGTATGTGGAGTTGATAACTCCATTTGCCCGATGCACTTTCGGCTGCATTGCGCATTAGGTTTGTATTGTTAGGGTTTTTTTTAGAAAGGTTTACCGTGTTCATTTCGGATCAATCAAAGGCTTTCCCACCACTGGGTTAGTAGAGCAACTAGCGCACTGATAACATTAATTTCGATTGGGGTTAATTAGAGATTACTGACCCCGAGTGAGGATTTCAAAACCCGGACTTGCGCAAGAACTTCTTGGGCATTCGATACGCCCCGCAACAAGACTCAATTAATTATTTGTGTATTCCCTGTCGGGCAACATGACACTCCACTCGGACTGCCAAAGTTCAACTCACCTTGTCCCAAGCAGAAATGTTTATTCTTGCGCAATTTCTTGAGACGTCTGCAAAAAACAAGAAAGAGCACAGACAATGGTTAGATAAATGCCAGACAGAATTACCAATGAAATTATAATAATTAATAATTACAGTCATCGAGACTTGTTCTGGCAAGGCTATTAAAATTAATCAAAGTCGTTAAGTAACAACCCATTGCCATGTAGGAGAGATAATAAATTGTGTTACTTATTCCTCCCGAACCACATGAACAAGCCGGAGAACACCACCGCCCACCACCGACGACCAAGCGAAACTTGTCAACTGTAACACAAGACAGTAAACGGAAAACTGCATAAATTAATAAGGAGAAAAAGGAAAACTGGTAAATAATGCTCTGAAATGATATCGAGTGCGATGACGGGCCGTGTAACTACGCCAGTAAAGCCCACAAACTGCAAATTGTCATGACAGTCGGGCTTAGTCAGGGCAGGGAACATGTGCGTGGAGGCATAGGATACTTCTGTCTGCAGCAAGTAGCTAATTTCATGCTCAGTGGCGCAGTTCTTTTATAATTGATAGAGTCTGGGCCAGGGTAGGAACACTAACTACGGCCCAGAGTGGTTACATGATACCACAACATTCTTCTGGCAGACACAATTTGACAAAGTTCGAAGCAGTAAACACTAAGGCTAAAGTGGGAGTACGAGTTAATGTTACTTTAAAGTACTTTGCTCTTTATTAAAGTCCTATTTAATTTTTAATAGATTGCTTTTGCTATGTGGTACAGAATACACTTGATTATTTATCCATTATGGTTGAATGTAATACAGTTCCGATATTAGGCTCTGCAAGCCACAAAATCCCTAACCAAAGCGTCCACAAAGAGCCCCTCTAGATATATCTTTCTTATGGACTTCATAACAATTTCCTTCGCATTATCGCTCCTCTGACGCACTCGGTCCCTAGCCTTCCATCCGCCTATAGTAGCTGTGACCTCAGGTTCGTTAGCACCCATAGAACCCCTCCTATTAACCTAAACTCGGGTAGTTACTACAACAAATTGGCAATCAACATTCAGCGATTGTCGTTGTAGTTGGCGTTGTCCTCGTCGCCGCCGTTGTCGTTGTCGTTCGTTGGCCCCAAACAGGCGACAGTACAATGTACACGCCCACAGCCAATCCTCCCCCCGGTGTTACAGCTGATGACACGCTTTTTGCGTGTTTATTTAATAAATAAAAATTTGCATAAATTTGCCAATGTGAGCGAACGAATTGCAGAGGCGCTGTTGACATTTCTCCCTCGCTGGCACTTCCCCTTGCGAAGCGCTGACGCAAAGTCGAATAGAAATGCAAACAAATTTATTCAGCCATTTCAGAGAAAAAAGGATTCATTGTGCTGGAAATTCAAAGTATGATACAATAAGTCATAACTTTATAGTGGACAAAAAGGTAAAGTCGTGATACTTATCGAATATTTATGGGCTGCAAATACTTTGAACTTTGCTCGAGATACTTAATTGATTATCTTATCAAATTACAATTATTAATAAACTTAGTCAACCGTTAGGAGTTAATCCTCATACATTTGCATAACCTTAGCATTAATTAATCCCAGCTTAGTGGAAAACTTCCCACAATCAATTTGATGTTCTTACGTCTGTTCTGAGGGGCATTTGAAGCTGCCTTGAACCCGGCCAAGCCCCGTCTCGTGTCGGCTTAGGTTACTCCCCAGCTGGCTCCTCATCGTGTAAGCGATCAATCACCAACTGCTTTGCATCATAACTTAGACGAACTAATAACCCGCCATCAGAATTCTGGGCGCTCCGCTAAAGTGTAACTAATATGCGATCTTCGGAGCGGCTAGACCACAGTGCTTTTTGATTAATGGACGCCGCTACTGTGGAGATTTACAAAAGCATAGAAATTTATGCGCGTTTTGATTCGAGACGCACGACGATCGCAACGGCCGAGAGCCAGAGGCGCCAAGTGCAAAATTATAGAAGATCGAGATCGAGTTCTCCCTCTTGATCTCATTCCCGATCTCGTTTGCTGCGGGCTCTCATTGGGCCACCGAGTTAATCGACCTTAAGTGATCGGTCTGCGTGCCTTAAAAGGCCGATTGGCCACAATGTTAAGCATATCATTTGTCTTCCCCTCGGTGGCTGAAGTCAGAACCTAGCTGGTTTCCTTTCCTTTCGCTCAATTAGCGACAATCATTTTTCATTTGTCAGCAATCAGATACGAGACTCGCACACAGGTAACTTGAATCATAACTAGAGGTGCCAGCGTGACTTTAGAAATACAAAACGATTAAGGCAGTTCTATTGGGAAAACTCCGATATTAGATATAAACTATAAGTATCTGGTGGGCAAAAAGCCTCACGAAAGCTCACGTACTCACCTCCAACGTGAAGTGCAACTGGTTATCTGGTTATTATCTCAGCTTCAATGTCAACTCAAGCTGAACCGAGCAACTTCTGAAGTCTCAGTTCTTTCTTTACCCAATTCGCTGTGCAATTTTGTATCTTAAAGATACATAGTTGGGCTCCGCAGTCTTGTGAAACATTTGTCATTTTATAACGGGTTTTGGCGCTATTGTTTCTCGCTGCTCGCTCCGGCATAATTATGCCAAATATTCAAATAAATTATCAACTAGAACAATTGGCCGGGTGGAACCCGCCGAACAGCTGCACAGTAGCTGCGATTTGCAAGCTTTTGTTGTTCGGATTGTTGCACAAAAGTTTTACATGATAATAAATCTGAGTATGCGGGCGAGCGGTAGAGATGGAGAGTGCGGGATCTGTGTCATGCAAGCAGCTATTCTCCCCCCTCTAAGTGAGGCAAATACGAAGCGGTTTATGGGGAACTTGACTTAAAAATAAAGTAATATAAAAATATGCTAATTGGAGTTTGAATTCAAAGCGATTGGATTTATTAAGTCAATTGAATTCGATAAGCTGCAGCAACCAATGGAGCTATAAGATACTTTTAGCACCTAATTATGGTCTATTAAGTACAATACAGAAGATAAATATTATAGAAGGTTAATAGATCTTAAAAGTAAAGAACAATCTTACAATTATCTTGATTTGAATTTAGTTAGCCGAACATACAGAAAGACTTCTAATTAATTTTTAAATACAGAACAAAGTTAGCAAATTGTACTGGGAAATATATATTATATTCTATTCCCCAATCAAATTGTGGTTTAATTACCCACTACTACATAGGAAACTAGTCTTCTTCTCATGCGTAAAGAAGGCAAAAACCTTTACAAAGATGATTAGGCTATATTCGTTTCCGGACAATATACTTTGCATATTGAAAAGCCTTCGAGACGCGGCATTAGCGTGGATAATTATTCATATTCACTATGGCCATTAGCCATAGTGCTGATGAATGGAATAGTTTACACTCGCGCCGCTTTGTTTTGTCTTGTCTCGCCTTGTCTTGTCTTGTCTTTCCCTCAATTTCCCCATTTACGTCTTGGCATTTTCCAACTATTCCGTCCAGAAGAAATGCAACGCGCTCAAATGCAAATGCCAGGCGAATGCCAAGCAGTCGCCTTGGGATCTGAGGTGTTGTCTTGGCTCTCGATTAAAATGCAGCGTATGCAGAGACTAGCCATAAGTGCGGCTGCAACTGCGATTCATGGGACTCGCAGGCACTTGCGATTAATATTAATCCGGGAATTTGCGGAAGTCTCACTTTACTCAGTCGGAGGGTGTGGTCTGGCAGTGAGAACTCCGTCTGGTCTGGCGGGTATCTATTTCGCTTGTGGTGTACCGATCAAATATTTAATTATCGCATGTTTTACCTCAAAATTTATTCTTTGCAGTTGCTTATGTACACCGTATATAGTATATTTTTGCTTTATGAGCGCTTCTCGTGTGCAATAACCTTGCTGGCAAAAGCTCAACAAACTTGACATGGAAGCCTTTCCACACAAAACCCAGCCAAATCTCAGAAAAAAGAATATACATAAAAGCAAAGCGCGCAATCTAAGATAAATTCAAATTGGCGTTATTTTTATGTATTTCGCGTTTTAACCGAACTTGTTCGCCGCGGCAAGCATGAAAAGTGGCTCATTGAACGCTCTTGTTTAGCTTGATTTTATTGCACCGCACATATGTACATCGCATTTTACGATGTTTACATTTCACTCCGCCCGTTTGTTTGCCGCGATTTATTTCGCTTCCTAGCCGCACAAGGCTGAGGTTGACTTTCACGCATCATGAAAACGTCCGTGTCGTGTTGAATTCCATTTCATTGCCTCCATTTACAGTTCTGTATTATTTTGTAATTCGAAATCGATTTCGTATCGCATTTGCGAGGAAACTGAATGTGCAACAAGGTTGTTTTACTCACCGAATGTCTTTGTACCTTAGCGGTTTCGGTTTACAAAATATCTTATCGCGTAATACCCCGACGACATAAAGAAGCCTTGATACAGAGTCAGTTTACTGACAGCAAATGAGTTTTAGTTGAATATATTTATAATTTCTTGCTTTGGGCTCTCATAAAATTAAATTAACTATTAATTTCGATATATAAACCTTAATCTTCGTTTAATTCTCCCTTTTAAAATCATAAACACCATGTGTTTTCTAGCCAGACTTTCAGGAAAATCCACTGCAAACACATTTCCGTCTGATTGGACTGCAATTAATTGGATTTGCGCCTTATCAGAACTGCTCGTTTCCAGCTGGTCTCGCAGCTTACAGCGAAAAATGCGAGAAGTGTTATCCAGTTATAGAGGCAAGCCCATAAACAAAGCTGTGATTCAATTATACTGTCCGAGAGCGAATTGCGACGCCAGGAAAGTCATAGAAATGCGTATTTAATTCAATTTCTGTAGGAATCGCCTGAAAACGCGATAAACTGCAATTACTTATTCATGCATTTTTGAAGCTTCGCCAAGATTAAGAAATATGAGAATAATCAGAACGTATTCATTTATTATTCCCTGCACAGCAGTTTGAATCTCATTATGGCGCAAGTTGCTCGCGCTTGAAAAGCAGTTTCTTGGGCGACAGTTTATTTACATAAAACCCAAATGCGAGATATGGAATATAAAAATATGGTGCACAAGGGACTGGTAGGGTATTAGAGGTGTAATGGACTTTGTTGAATCTTACCGGAAATTACATATGATCCCCTTGACAGGTTTCTCCCAATATGCTCTTAACAAGCATAAAGATCTCTGCAAAGAAAAATAAAGTTGGTGTTTGGTAACTATGACTTCATCAATCACAAATAAGTATCATTAATCCTCATGTCACCCAATTTTCGACCCAGTTATGTCACTCTCTGGCACAATTCCCATGTGGCGACCCTATCTTATCTCCAGTTTACACCGTTTACAATCCCGAAACAAATAATTGTTAAAATACCCCTCACATTCAAATTAGACAAATAAAATCAGCCACTTTATTTTGGTCCCCCTTATCGGACTGCGTGTCTGCAGCGTAAATATTTAACTGATAAGCGAGGTGAATTAAAATCTGTGGAATACCAGCTTGCCTAATCAGTAATTGGGGGCGTCTGTGAGTCAGTGGTTGATAGCAATTGGGAATCCAAAATTTTTTTATCAGGCTCGTTACACTGACCAGAAATGTCGCCACAAACAGTCGATGAAACAGTGAGATGAAAAATGATATACATATTCAATATATTACCAGCACAACAGCGGCAACTTTTTTCCCCCTTTCAAGAAAAAAATATCTAATGTTTAAACATGAAATATGTATCTACCAGGCTAATGAATCTCTAAAATCGAATGTGATCGCCTTAAGTCTGTTGCTCATTTGCCGTGGCGTAAATCGCGGCAGAGATTCAATATATATTTTTTGCTTTGTTGCTCTTTATAATTTGCAGGCTTGGGCAATTTTTCATTTTATATTTACTGAGCTTCCTTGGTTTTCTCTGTTTGCTTTTATTTTGGATGCAGCTCACAGAGCTGACCAAGCCCCAAAAAAGCCTGAGTCAGAAACCCAAACGCCTCTCCATTTAATTGATGATATCCTGCATTGCTTTTAATATGAATGAATTATGAACAAAAATAAACATATTTTTCTTATTGCATAAAGCAACTAAGGCAAATAAATAATTTCATTTTTTCCTGCGTCGACACAGTCAACAAATGCGAACTAATAAAAAATGGCAAGTGAAAGCGCCAGTGCTAAGAAAAAAATGGCGAATACAAATACATATCGAGCAGCTGTTTCAGTTTATTTTGATTTTGAATCTGTTTTATGGTCGTTTGAATGGATCTCCGTCGGTTTGAGTGAGCGCATAAAGTAAGGCACGCAAATAAATTCAATTTGAGAGCCGCTCCGAGTGCTGGTCATAAAAATAATAATAAATCATTGCCATCAATCGAAGACGTAATCAACTGTGCTCTTTATGGCCTACAAATCATTAAATTAATATTATTATTGGGACTTTAAATTAGGTGACGGCGCTTTCACATACGCACTGTGCGCCGTGAACGTGAAATATCTGTTATGAAATGGTTCTCAAATCCAATTGACACTTCGGACAATGCCAAAAGAGCGCAAGCCCAAGGCAGACGACGACTGGAATGTTTGCCTGGACGGAAAATCCAATTAGGAAAATCACATAGAGTCAGCAGGGCGCGTTAGACCCAAAAGACCCTAACGGAAAACGTTGAAAGAGACGTCACTTATCAACAGTACCCAGGGACAGAAAACACAAAATTCAAGGAGCAAAGCATAAAACCACTGAAAGTTAAGCCTTCTTGGGCCCACTGAAATATCCTGAAACTAAAAAATACGGTGTTCGAGCACAGCTGCTAATTTAACAACAGACAGACGGGTAGAAATATGATTACCCGCAGAGTAACGAGGCAGGCAGTGAAAGATACAAAATGGGTGTTGCAACCAGCAATCCAAGTGTGCAACTGTCAGATACAAGCCAAAGCCAAGCCAAGCCAAGTCGGCCGAGAGCTGTGGCCATTGCATGATATTCCACTCATAATGAAACCGAAAGCAGACAACGACTCCAGCGAAAATATACTCAACAGTCTGGGCGTAAATTAACGTAAAATACTCAAAAACAGTTAGGCCAAGACACCAGACACATTGCACACGGCCCCATGGAGAGTGAAGTGCGGATTTGAGCTTAGCTAAGCCCCAGCACACCTTGATTTTTCTTTACCTGCGCACACAGTAGTCATTCGGGCTCTGTCTCCGTCCCAGCCTCCATCCTCGTCGTGTTCATATCCCGCTCGATCTCCAGCTACCGATCCCCCAAATCCAGCGAACACGATCATTATGAGAAGTGAACAACATCTAAACGATTATGGATTGGCGGCATAAATGGCCAACAACTGTGGTAGATATAGTTTAATTTGCCGCTGGCCTATCTAACATCTTGAGGAATAGGTATCCCCTGAGGTGTTTCAAGCACGTGCAAGCTGATGGCGATAGCAAGGCAACATCTTGTCACAGGAGGCCTAAAGGGAAGCCCCAGGTTTGAGGAAGAACTGGTCAGCATATATGTCCTGGTACAGAATTTAATTTTTTAAGTCAATAAACATGGATATCTATCATCTTTCTTGCTCTATTTCATTCCAAAATAATTAGTTTCTTATTTCCATCGAGTAATTGGGTTTAGTTTTTTTATTTTATGGGTATGAATTACTGCAATCATCTAAGTTTAATTCCTCAAAACCAGCAACCAACCAATGAAAACAAAAATTTCACAAAAAGGCACAGAAATGTTGTAAAGAAATTTTTTAAATGAAGTTGCGCGTGTCTTAAACTTCATTAATAGTTATAATTTTGTAGTTTGAATTTTTACTACAGCCCTCTGGTCACTTACGTCACTTGTTATGTGGGCAAAGTTTTCGGGGAAACACATATTGCATGTTCTCTAGTGGCATGCCTCGTTGATCGCTCCTGCATTTGTGGAATCAGTCGGCTGTGGCCAAAAGTTTGATTGAATTAATGTCTCTTTGCGTCTGTGTTTTGGCTTAAGTAGCGCACTCATAGATACAATATTTCACCTACGGATACTCTGGCGCTTATCTGTGGGCGTCCAAGCCATTTTGTGCACTCACTTGCCGCAAGCGCGGCACTCGATGAGTGTCAAGAACTTGTCTTGGCCATAAAGAGGAGTCGCCAGAAATGTGCACCAAATGCAACAGTCAAACTATTTTGATTTTAGTATTTTATTTGCAAAAAGTTTAACCACCCCAGTTGACAGTTGGCAATTGAAGTCTTTTTATGGCAACTTGCAGAATGAGGAATACGTTAACTGGCTGACGCCAAATGAAAGAGTAGGCCGCGGCTCAGCTAAAGGTTGCGATCATGGACCAGAAATACTTCAGCATTGGACAATATGGCTCCAAAACATACACTACAAGGCCAATAAACTTTGTATTGGCTTACCATCCCACAATCGAAACGGAGAACAAGCCAGAGCTGATTCTCCATCAAGATATTCAGGTGATAACCCCCGCAATATCAACTGCAAATAACAATTCTTGAGCCAAAACAGGGGGGACGGCAAAACAAAAACTAGAAGTGCAGCAGTAAATGAGAGAGATATATATACTACACAACGCTATAGCTTTCAAACAAAGCATCGCCTATGAACCTGGCAACCGGTTCTGCTCCTCCATATAGACAACAAACAAACAGTGTAAAAAACACAGCTTGAGGGGCCATAAACCAAACGAGTCGCAAAGGGCAGTCGGCGGAGCACCGAAGAGAACTGGGATCGAGACTTGGGCCAGACTCAAGATACTCGCACTTTTGGGATAGATACAAAATCAGGTTTCTCCGGCCGAGGAAGTCCAGGAGCCTTTTGGTCAATGACTGTCGCTGCGGAGAGCACACAGCACACAGCACTCAGGTTCTGTGGTGCTTTTGGCCCCTCGCAAACGGTTGACTTGACCATCATGGCCATCATTCATTTTTCATGGCTGAGTGCCTGGCAGGCAGTTAGCTCTGATTGTTTACAGCTGCCGTAGTACCAGTCGAGGCCCAAACTGGTTCTGCGGCCAGCTGTTCGCCCGGTCCAGAAACTCAATATGCCCAGCACAGGATGCGGACAGACACTGGAGTGGCCGGTGAGCCAAGGATCGCGAGCGGGTGCGGTTTGACCCAAAACGCTTCTCGAAGACAGTACTTTAAAGCGAATGATGAAATTCTCCGGGTCCCCAAAGCCTGCCTTTGTTCTGCTTTTTTGGTGTTGCCGTTGCTGCAACTCATTATTTTGCGGTTGAAGAACCAACTTTTGTTGCGGCGTTCAAGTGCATAAACATCTTCCTCCCCGCCTGTTAAACGGTAAACGATATACGCCGATGTTGTTGTCGTGGCATAATCTCGGAGGCATTAATACAAGTCCGCCGCCTTAGTCAGAGATCTCCAGCGAGATGAAAGCGGTTGGGCTGGGGTTCTTGTGGGTGATGAAATGTGATGATTGCATTTGCGGTCACCGGAGTGAGTGGGGCAATAAAAAAGAAGCTAACGGAACGCTCGTCTTGTACGGTTTATGGACAAGTCAGTACGCAAAAAAACCAGGGAAAAGGTACAACGTGTTTCGAGCTGAAAATGTAGGTTACAGCACTTCACTAAATTTGAGAATGATTTGCGAACTTAATATAAAATATTTAATTATCAATTATTAATTTAGTAATAAATGAAGCGATAAATCTTGATATTCATGAAATTTTGTGTCCGAAGCAGTTGAGTTTTCAGTTTTCGGTTTCTCATTAATTAAAGTTTCAGTTTAATTTTCGTTTCTTCCCATTACCATTTCTGTCAGTCATAATCAAAGTTAATTTACCAACAAATAAAGGCAATCAAAAATGAAATTAATTAAGAATAAAGTACACAATGAAGAATGGAGTTTAATTAGAAAATCAAACAATAAAATCTCTACGCTGAGTCATGTGTTTAGAAGTTTTTTAACATTTTGAAAATGTCGCTATGATTTCTTTAACCATTTTGGAAAGCAAGTGCACTTAGCATCAATAAATCAATATTATTGCAAGCCTACAAACCTGGCTTAAAGAATTTAATTTTTATACCCAGTCCCCAAGGGGGCAAGAAGGGTAAGATAACTTTTATTTGAATGATCTTCAAAATATTTAAAAATTAAAAACTTTTTTGAAATAGAAAATTCGGAAAGAGAAAACTTAATTAGACTATTCCTCTTCGGATGTACACTTGTATTATTTAATGCACCGTATAGGGTATCTCATAGTCGAGCACCCTCGACTTTTGTTTCAATTAGCTTTGATTTTTATATTCTTGAGCCAACTTGAGGCAAAACTTAAATAGGCGTCGCACTCTGGTTTGCCAGTGGGCAGAATTCATCTCACCTGTGCCACCCTACCTGGCTTTGCTCCATCGATAACGCCTCGTCGAGTGCTTGAGCAGGTTGTGTAATCTTTTGAGCCAAGCTAAAAAAGTCTGCTTGGGCCTGACACTGCACTTTGATGCTGATGGTAATTCGATACAACACAAAAGAGTAATAAAGCTGCACTCGAGTGTGCCCTGTGAGGTGCCTGGATCCAAGAACTTGTCTTAAGTTAAATAGATTATTTTATGTAAGATATTAATTTAATGAATATAAAATAAATACTATTTGAATAAAAGTAAAAGACGAAAAATAAACATATACTAATGAGGTATAAATTACCATTCGCGCTTTAAAATTATTTACAACTTTACTCACAGCTCTTGAAGTTAATGGTTTTAACGACTTTATAAAAAGTTTCACCCAACTAATGACATATGTACTCCTCGCCCTGTCTAGACAAAAACCAATGCCAATCAACGTTACTACTTACAAAGGTGTTAGCATTAGAAAAAATACAAATAAATAAATACATAATTAAGCAGCGAGTACGACATCTTATCGACAGGAGGGAAATGCAAATCACATGCAACGACCAAAGAAAAAAGTTGACTAATTGCTTAGAATCTAGCGACAAAAGTGTAAGTGATAATTAGAAAGAGGGAGACAAGCAGGTGGCAGCAAACAAAGCGTCGATGATTAAGAGTTAATTAAAACTCAGAAAAACATTTTGCGATTTCACTTTTTCTAACGCGAAAAACAAAAAACGCAGAGGTTGCCTTCCAATTTAGACTTGACCCACATATCGGCACAGTCAGAGAACTGAGAATCGCAAAATTGAAAACGAAAATATCCAAAGTACTTGGCGCAGAGTTGCTCCTAAAGTGCGTTACGCCCTCGTGCGTGTCTCTCACGACCAAGACCCAATTGTCGATGACAAAAGGAAAACGACTTCGCATTGAGCCGGCATATTGAATGTCTCTTTGCGTGGTCTCGATTACAAAGGCAGAAGCTAAATCTAGCAAAGATCTTGGCGACAATTAAAATATTATACGGATACGTACACATGTTTCTCTAATTGTCTTGGCCCCAAACACGCAAATCTCGTTGGACCCCCGCCATTGCCTCTGCCCACTGTTCGGTGCACTTGAAGTAGTTCATCACCATCGACCACCTACGAAAACACTTCCAACTTGGAAAGTCCACCGAAGGTCTCCTTTCCCTTGGCAGGTCTATAGCATTGGGGGAAATTCCTAGAAATCTCTATGAAAATATCCATTTAGCATTGAGATTTAGACACTTAACTGTATTAAATCATAATTGGTTGTCAAGACTTTGGTTTCTTCGTAGGCTTTTCTTAATTAAATAAGTGCGTGGATGATGTCGTTTTCATAATCAATTTCAATTGAAGGTGTCAGGCTAGGCCCAACTGAAATAGAAACTGAAGTAGGCACACTTAATTGTCTGCCGTTTGGAAGTAAGCATGAAGAAGGTTAAATGTGGGATAGAAATTGGTTTAAGAAGCTGTTTTATCTTTAAAAAAATGAAATAACTAGTAAAGCTTGATGAACGCTTACCCAGCTTGAAAGTAAATGGACTTTATAACCTTAATCACAGTTGCACTGAGATAGTTTGACTCACCGAAACTGCAAATAGAAAGGAAGAACGAAATTAAGATGTTGCTCATAGAAAATGTGATTAATTGTTTTGACAAAGTAGTAAATTTCGAAAGGAAATGCCATTTCTAGTATTTGTCCGTTACCTGTTGTTGAACGTGAACCGATCTTGATTATTTCAATCAGTGTTTATATCTGCCTCATTTATCTACATATTTGAACATGCTAAAATTCTTTATGCAAATTGGACGATTCATTTGCATGACTGCTTCGGTTTACTTTGGTGCGAATATTTCGAGTTTTAAAAAGCTTCTTTCCAACGACACATGCTACTAGCATTTAATAGAAATTTGCTGTAAATGTTATCGCTGTCCAGGCAGTGATAAAGAAAACTATGAGCCGATAAGTATTGACCGCGATAAGAATATGACTACCGAACATGGGAGAAAAGTTCAGAAACAGTGAGATCTGTGGAATACTTCCTACAACGTTTGTAAACAATTAGCTATAAATAATTAATACGATTATAAACACGATTAGGATAGATCAAGAAACCCTATAAATATCAGCAAACACACAATCGGTCGTACTGTTTACTATAGCAACTAAATTCTCAGAGATCTGTGACGCACTTCTCTCTCCGTGATCAATGCTAAATTTAACAATGGAAAACTCGGCACGGGGAGAGCACAACAATAATTTCGCATGGGTTTTTATTAAATAACCAGCTGAACGACAAGACTCTCAAAGACACCTGTTTTTGCTGCTGTCTCCTCGAACTTTAAGGGGGGTTTCTCGTTTGAATTTCGCCGGATTCATCTCGCACTTCATCGGAATCAAAATATTCGTCACCAAGTTTAAGCGGAAGTTAATAAAACAGGCACCCGCTTTCATTGCTTTGTTAAGTTTATTTTGTTTTGATAACAGACTTGATTTCTCATCAATGACGTAGAAATCATCATTAATCGTAATCGGGGTTTTGCCGTGTTCTCTTGCGAACTGCGGACTTGTTTGATAAAACGTACAAACTCAAGTCCAATATTTCTAGAACTACACATGTACATACATATATGTACTGTGTTTGTCGGTTGAGATACCATTTCTTTTTGTTAGTTTCAGTAGTCTATCAAATTGCCGTCAATAATGTATACATATACAGTTTATTGAAGGCAGAACTTTGGCACTTAAGTTCAGCCATGGCTTTCCGACATTTTCTGATAATATTAGGGGTGTGAATGTTTAGTCATTGCTTTGTATCTGAGTGCTAACATTTAATAGTATGCTCTTGAATTTCGAGTACTTAAGGACGGAATATTTTTGTTTATTTATTTCAAGTACCTTTTCCAAGACAGAGTTCCCTGGACGAAGGCAACGACCCGAAAAGGAAACATTCTTTGGGTAGGTCTGTTTAGGCTTCAACGTGAATATTATAAACAAGTCTTGTACTAAACATAATCTTGTAAATATCTGATCGGGTCTGCCTGCTGCATAAAAATGCTTATTAATGCTCTGAGATCCCTCTTCCACTTTGAAACGAATGTTCTCCTACGTCTCATCGAGTATGCTTCACTTATTGCCCGTTCTTAGCAGCCACTCAGCATTTTCACTTTGATTGTTTTTGCTTTTCTTTATTGCCACATTTCATGCAAATTGGTTTGGCCCTCGAGGGTTGGTTGGGGTCACCTAACGGCTCTTTCATCGCTGTTTAGTTGCCCAGACCCGAAACTTACTCGACTCCTCTTGAGACGAGGCCGCAAAAACTTTTGCGCACTTCATAAAAAATTGCGCAAAGCAGAGTAAACAATGAAGAAAACTACAAAATAAATACTTATAATAATAACATTTTAGGGTCCGTTAGGAAACCCCTTGTGGGCCAATGTGGGTTACTTTTTATGACACTTCACCCGGCCGGCGCGATGTGCGCTTGTTATATATGAAGATCCATATGCAAATTGGGAGCCGGCGTAGGAACACAGCCGAATCACACCTGAGGGCATCGCATAATTGTGTCACTGTGAGTGAATTTCATTAGAATTTCTGGGCAGGCTTTCATCGGAACGAGCCAGACCTAAAAAATTCATTTAATTTTCTTTCTTGAATTTGCATAAGCTGATGAGTTTTGTAGCAACCAGACTCCTGTTTCTTTACTGAGTAAATATACAGCACAAATTTGGGATTGGCAAACACAGACAGCTGGAAAGCTTGTCCGAGTTTAATAATAGCCAAGGCTGAAGATCAACTAATTACATTCTATAAATTTAAAATTCATGGTGAATTTTTCTTAAGAAAAGCAAAATCTTAGCGCTCAGAATAGGAGCTTTAGGAAATATGTTACTTTTGCTCAACCTTTATTTGGAAGTGGGATAATTAATTGCATTTTTCGAATCCAATTAACACCAAAAGTAAACTTTCGAATGCCTTAATGTAAAGATCATTCTATAACCTTCTCATGGAAATGAAAGATGATTTCAAAGTCCAAAAGTATATGGATTTGGACGAGCTGCGGGCGAGGACAGAACAACACTTGAGTGAAATGGAAAGCTAAAAGCAAAACAGAAAAACACACAAAACGTGTTGCAAATTGTATGCAGGCCGGGAAAAAACACTCTGAAAATGATTAACAAATCCGAAAAGATTAATAACAATGGCTGGGAGACCTGAGACAACCACGCGTTGATTAGCCGGCCCTAGGGCAACAAAAAGCGAGGAAAGTGTTTAAAAGATATGGGTGAGCGTGGCGAAAGATTTCACTGCAGCATGAATTTTCAGCTTGCTATCTCAATCTGTGCTCAAGAGCGACAAGACCTTTGGTTAGTTTCGATGTGGTACAGCAGATTTTAATCTTAATTTAGCCACAGATGGCTATCGAGCTGCGGAATCTGAGTGGCTTTGTCTTATAAATTGGCCTGGTTTGCCTTTTCGTTTTTTATTTGCCTATTGGCTTGTGTTCCTCTCTGTTCTGTTCTCTTATTGATTGTTCTTGAAATATGTTTGACTTTGAAAAACAGAGGCAAAAAACAAAATTAGAATACGAAATCCGTTTATATCTATCCTCCGCATAGCGTTATTGGGTAGGTTCTCAGGGAAGAGGGTCATAGAATCGATTTCTTGCCACAAATATACTTTTAATGAGTTTGGAACGGCATTTCAAAAATATTCTTTTGTATTTACAAATCTGTGGGACCTTTTATTATAATGCACGCTTTCCTTAATCATTAAGAAATAATCTGATCTGCCGGCTCGTACGCTAAAATGTTGTTTATAAACAGACGGATGGCGTTGTCAGAGAGATTAGATGAATTTCAAATTGTACAACAATTTTGTGAATAGTGAGATATACATAATACTAATCAACAGATGTACAATACTGAGAGCGATAATGAATACAAAGCGTGTCAATGCCCCAACGAATTTGTTTCTAAAGCGTTATTTTGTAATTAAATAATCAGCATCAGCTGAGATCTCTGATTAAGAGTTACAGTTAGCGAAGTGGCTGTAAATAAATTTAAAAACGGGAGATTTTCATATATTATGATATTATTATTCTTATTATTTCAGTATAATATAATATTATAATATAATTTTTAAAGTGATATTTTATTATTCTGTCTGGCTCGTTCCCAGGATCCGATTTATCAATATGATATATTTATGTATTTGGTAATTAAAATCCAAATATACAGTTCTTTCCCTTTTTTATGTAATTTGTTTCCCACTTTTTTCTAACTATTCGCTTTATTCTTTGATTTACTCCACTTTAACCTTTGGTACCTAGCTTTCAATGGCTTTCCTTAAATGCCGCTCTCAACATATTTTTATTGCGAAGGACATTATTGCAAAAGTTCTGCACACACACACACATACAGGCGCACATCCCCCACATATCCTTGTGGGATGCTGCACAACTCTCTCAATCGCTCTGCACTCTCTCTCTCACTTTCTGACTCTCATCTGAGAAAAAAACTTTATTTTGGGAGTTTGAACGTGCAAATCTCTCACAACTCTCGTGTTACTGTTGCTCTGGCACGAAGTGAAGCGAGAGGGGAAAGAGGGGAGGTCGCAAACTCCGTGAATGTGTATACCTTTATGACGGGACCAAAATTTCAACGTATTTCATACCTTCTTTTGACAATTGACTCCGCCGAATCTCTTCTGTTTTGGTCTCTGGTTTTCTCAACTTTTTTATTGCACACCAAAAATCAACGATTTTGCTCTGGTTGATGGATTTAACTGTTAAACACTTTAGTATCTGCTCTTCGCAATACTAATTTTTTATTTTTGGGGGACGGGGACTTGGATTGAATACAATAATTTGCAATTGGATTTGATTAATTTAGCGTGATTGGGGTTTTGTCGCTATTCCATCCATTCATTCAACAAAAATTGCTTTGCGCGTCGTTGTCGTCGCGTCGCGTTGCGTTTACTTTACCGTTGGCGCTGGCTTGACGAATTTCACTTTCGACTCTAGAGCGCGGATTCGGATTCGGATACTGTAGTGCAATAGTGCCGCCTCAGATTCTCAAATTCGGATTCCGATTTTCGAACGCCTGCAGTTCTCTACCCGAACACAGAATATTGAACCTCCGCCGACAGTGTGAAAGGAAATCGCTTCGCTTTCCGCTTTTTCCAACTCGTCCGCTCCGCACAACCGCACAAGCGCGAGAATTTGAACCGAATGAACACAACGGAACGAAATAAACCGAATGGAGCAGCTGCAGGCGCAAAAAACACAAGACGAGCGCTGAGGTCGAGTGGGTCGACTGCGAGTTACTCATTAAGCGTGTATTGTTGCCTACATACAGAGTAAGAACAAATTATAGGGCATTATTCAAAACCTAGATGGGCCTTGACTCCTTCGGCTCCCGGTGCTCTGTCTGCCAGAAATTCGTCTTAGAAGATCTTAGATTACTCTTGGCTTACAGTGCAATTTTACAAAAACAAAGTCACTTAAATTTTGCGCCAAAAAATAATAACTTGGCAAATTTTCATCTTATTTTCATATAGTTTGAGACATGGCGATTTTGTATTTATTTAGAATTTTGTTTTAAATTTTATGTATTATAGCATATATATAGCTGCCATAGAAATGTTCGGGAAATATTACGTATACGTAAATCTTAAATTTGAATTTTTATGTGTATAAATGTATAATTCTTGTTAGTTTTACTTTTCATTTGATCAAGTTGCATTAATTCATAATGATCCAATTGTTTGTTTCTCGTTTTATCTTATAAATCGTCCCATGCCTGCTTGAAAATGTTGACCAATGAAGTAAAGAGCCCACATAATTTTGAGTAGACTATGACTGGACGAGTTTATGCCGTCGGACTTGCATATATACATACATATGTCGCTACAAAATTGTTATGAGTGCAATATACCCTACAAGTAAAGGGTATCAAAACCAGAAAGCAAACGCACCCCACCAACAACAAAGCGCTGCGTGGCAAACACAAAGAGAGCGGGAGAGAACCAGAGAGCGCCAATCACGAAAGAAAGAGAGAACAAGAAAAGTAAATACAGTGGAGCAGGCAAATTAAATGTAGTGAGAGGGGAGCAGCGCCATCTCTGTGGGAGAGTATGTGTGTGCGTGCTTCTTGTTGTTGCCTTTGCTTCTGGCAGACTTACTATTATTGCAATCGCTGCGGCTTTGGCCCAAAGCACAGTGGGCCTTGCGAGGGAAATTATGAAATACAGCTAAATGTCTGTTAACAGCTATGTGTATTATTAAGAATTCCATGATTCATTAAAATTAATTTAGTATCTAAGCAATAAATTTAGGTCCGGTTATTCAAATAAGAAACGAAATGATTATTTTTGTAATTAATAACACTACAGTAGCCATAAAACCCTAATTAGTACTATAATTCAATGCATTAATCGAAAATAATGATTTATTTCCAACTCCACATCCCCACATACTTCAACTGTATAAGTTCATACACCCCGATGGACTGTCGCCACCCCTGCACTTATCCGTACACAAAACCACAACAAACATTATCCAGCCCACATTAAATATAGGCACATTATGGTACAGATCGATCATGTTGCATGCTTCAAGCGAAGGAATGAAACCACCCTTATGGGCGTTCGTAATGACAACTCATTACTTGCATATCGGGAAATGTGAAACACTTAAAACGTGACACCCGCATTCGACCGTTGGCCATTGAAAATACATTATTACGAGATTGATTGGCCTTCCCACAAGGAACGATCAAATTCCACCCCTGGCTGTTGACAATTTTCCAATTTCGAAGGCTGCAGAGATCTCTCTGATGACGAAGAATTCAACGGGTTCAACTGTCTGGTAACGCCAAAGTCAAAGCCCAAACGCTAAAACAAAGGCAAACACTACTTCTTTTGCAACTCACGTGCCAGAGAGCAAAGCCAGCCAAACACAAAAAGTAAAAGCAAACAAACAAACATACTCTCTCTGACTAGCTCGCTCTCGAAATCGCTCTCCTGCTGTTAACAGCGCTGCGGGTGGCTTGACTTAACAGGGCTGTTATCTCGTAAGACTCTGTAATGCCAGAGACCAGAGATAGTGAGCCAAGTGTTCAATTTTAAACACATTTCAATAATAATAATAATAATTAATGACTGAAGTTGAGTCAAAGCCGGAATTGCTACGACTTGACATTTAGCAACCGCTGATAATGCGGCAGCAAGGCAAAACAAAGACCCGCGGTCTCGCAATCTTCTGCGGCATTCATCCATCCAGTCTTATCACCAAAACAAAAAAAAAGAAGAGCAACACAACAACAACAACAACAAATTGTTTATTCAAATTACAAAATGTGAGCACAGCTGGAGCTAAAAACCAAAAGAAACTCGGGCACAAGAAAGAAAAATAAAGGCCAGCCCCAAGAAATCAAAACAAGCTCAGAGCTTCACAAGAAGAAAAAGCGAATATCGGCGGAAAGTTATTGGGGATGGATCTGCCTTGAAAGTTTATCATGAGAAATTGATGATAAAACACGATTTTGCCCGACTTAAGAGCATACACATAAAATATGTGAAATAAGGAGAATTTAATGTATAGAAAATATTTAAAAAACCTTGATTAAAAAATTGTATATTCTTCATAAAACTTAAATGGTTTATTATGAAAAAAAATTGTATAAATAAATTGTTTCGCTCGAAGCGTTCGTTCGATGTTCTTTAATATAAATTTTATTATCATTTATAATTTTTATAAACTATAAATTTTATGTATTTAAATAATGTAATTTACACTTTATGTTCTCTGTCACAAACTGCAATGTTTCCCTAAACCAACAATGGGAGTTCTGATGACACATTTTCCACATATTACATCCAGAACTCTCCCACAATTCATATTGTGGCTGTCAGGGACTTAAATCTTCGCACATCAACAGAATCAGTTGGGCCAAAACGCATCATGAATGATAAGTCAAATGAGCAAAAAATGAACAAGAAAAGGCCACAAAAGTACCATTAGGGACACCGAGCTAGTCCCACTGCAACGCTGAACGCTTTGGACGTATCTTTTGCTTACAACATTTACGACAGGGAGAAATCCATCAACACGATTCTTTTGGCCTAGGCCTGCCTTGGGGCCAAAAGACTTTCCACCACAAAAAAAGTTCAAGAGAGATAGAGAGAAAAACATGAAATAAAAGTTGCATTCAACACTCGCTTTCTTTGCGAGTCATGTTGTAATGGTCGCTGGAGGGCCCACTGACGAATGGTCGGCCCTTTAGCATTAGTTAAATCCTGCACTCGAAAAAGTATCAACTAGATATCGAAACTTATACAAATATTAAAGTCTATAATACAATAAGTATTCAGTGAAAAATATAATACAATTAATATTTAAGTTAAGTCGCAAAAAATTACTTTTAAGGAAATTATTATGTATTTTACAAATATCTCTACTAATAGATTTTAAATAAAATTTGTGATTTAGGAACTAGAAAACTGATGGTTATAATTATTTTAAATAAGGAATAACCTTAAATTCCAGGACTTATCACTTTATATACCGCTCATGCACAGTTGCTATTGGAAATTAATATTAAATAGTGAACAATTTGAATTAATCAACCTAAGCCTGATTGCATAAATCGAAAGTTGCATTTAATCAGAAATTTGTTTATCCCACTTTACTATCTAATTTCTTTCGGTGCACCCAGCCTGAACCTCCTAAAACACATTTTACACTGTCACGGGAAATTGTTTGTTTAACATGCGCGGCGCGTTTAAAATTACATGATGAGCAGCGTTTATCAAAAAAACATAAAGCAATCAAAACAACCGAAAGGCTGCGAGATAGCAGTGCTGCAGCTGCATTGTCTGCCCAAGATCTCGCGATCCTACGCAACTTTCTGCCTCCACTTTATTTTTTCTTGATTACAAGTATATTTAGTTGGCCGTCTGGGTTCGTCGTCGGGGTCTTGATTCAATCGAACGAACGGCGAGACAACGACCCCCTCCCATCGGACCCCTCGGCAGCCCCTTGCAGACCTACGCCCATGGGCAATCATTGGCGCTGAGGCCCCAGTCTTGTCTGGCGACCTATGCTGATTTCTCGGAAAGACATTATGATATTTCTTGCGGTCACTCGATGATGAGTTGCCGTTGTCTCATGGGTTCTGGAAAAGAAAAGAAAATAACTTCTGGCTTCTGTGGATTTTTTTCACGGATGCATCCTCCACCCTCTCACAATTAATGGCAGTCTTCGGGCTGATTACTTAATTGAAGCGATCTGAAAAATAATTATTATTCGACCGGACTGAACTGCAGCTTTAAATCTTTTATGGTGGGAAGGTAATTATCTTTTGGGTGGATATGGAGAAGGAGAAGGAGAAGTGCTTCTTACTGAGAAACCTAACTAAAAATATAATAAATTAATATCTTAAAGGTAAGAAAATAATCAACAAGTAGTAAAAACTGATAATATACTCTTCGTATTCGTATTTTTAGGAAATTTCTACCACATTATATTATTATTTAGTGAACCCTTTAATATATAATAAGGGTTCACTAAATAATAATATAATATATAATATACCAATATCTAGTAAGCTTTCTGAAAAGTGCAGTCCCCATAACAAAGATTTCTTTTCAATGTGTCAGCCCAAGACAGTCACATTTAAATGGTATAATTAAAGCTCATTACGGTCGGCAAATGAGGAGAAACACTATGCCAAAGGAGTACGTCCCAGACTGAGTTCCACTTCCTTGACTCTGCCTCCATAAATATCCGAGTCGGCGGCGGCAGTGGACGTAAATCTTCATTTAGTCTGGATTGTTCCGAACTTTCCCTTTCCCCCGACCTTTTTCCGACTCCCCCAAGTCAAAAGTTACGCCCTGTGTGGATAGTTGCTTAAGCCAAGCCACACCGCAAATGTTGACAATTAATCACAATGATCCGGGGTATGGGAATGTGTGCATATACCCATACAGTGCGTTACAAAACGATAAAACTGATTTAATTGGGAAGTTATTGACTGTGACACAAACCATAAGCATTAATAAGCGCTTTCAGAAAACCCTTTATGTGTCAGGGAACATAGAGAAAATTTCACGACTTCCCTCGAAGGAAAAGGAAGCTAAATTCCCATCGGCTCATTGTGAAACGCACTGTACATGTAGGGTTCAGTCCATAATTACAAGTTTGCAGTGGCTGACTCTTATACACTTCCACTGCCCCTGCCCATTTCCAAATCCCCCATTGGATCTCATTTCGCCTTTTTCTCTGACACACCCGAGCTGAGTCCGCACTTGAAGACTTGAACTTAATCGGCTCTGAAAGACGAGATAAGACCGGCAGTTCCCCGCCGATTCTCCGCCTGGTACTCATTATCAAGTAACGGTTAATGCACGCATAAATTAATTATTTTACAGGCAATCAACGACGAATCAGATTCGAGACTCGAACGCCAACAGAATGTTAATTACCAGATCCAGAACCAAAACAGAAATAGACATGGAAATAGAAAGAGTGGCTCCGCGGAGAAATGTGTTGGTTATGTAAACTACAGATCAAAGTGCAGGCGATAAGATTCTCCCCTACACATTCCCATTTTCGATTCTGGAGTCTCAGTGCTTTATTTTTTCAGAAAGAATCTCGAGTACCGAAAACCGGTTTGGTTGGAAGTTCATGACAGCGACGCATCAAACACCCAGACTTGGGTCAAAGTCCCAACAATTGAAATTACTCAAATAAATCAAAGGGGGAAAATGGTATTTAAAATGAAAAATGAAAAAGTTCTTGGGGGTAAAGAGTGTGAGGTCATCGCTCAAATTCGGTGGGAAATCTTGCAAGTTCTTAATAAGAATTTCCCTTATGTTGGAGCTCAAATTCAGCTTCTCTGACAATCATGAACTGTTTCAACTTTGACTGTAACTGCTCGTCAAGTAAAATGCAAGAAGTAATTTGATGTGGAATTTACTTATTATTTATTTGTTACAACTACCTTTAAATAACTTTAAATATAGCAATAAATAACAAATCGTCCAAGCTCGTATTTAAGCAGAATGAAAAGCGATGAAAAACCGAATCTGTTCAAAATGAAAATACCTAGATATCTTCACTGATCTCAATGCATGAAAATATATTAATCTCCCTTAACCCTGTTTTTTATTTTATGGGATCAATTTATGCGAAAAGTAATCCAGTTTCTTACAAAAATACCTTTCTCTCTCGACCTCATTACATTTTGGTCCTTCGAGCCGGATTACCAATGTATACGTAAAATTGTTCGTTCTGATTAAAATCAATCGTATTATATCATATAATTTCATAACTTTTCGAAAACTAATTATTTACACTATACTATCTATATTCTTGATTTTGCTGGCACGTTTCTATTCTACTGATCTTGACTTTTTCAAACAGAATTATACACATGTATCAATGCAAAATAGTCTTCACCACTTGACCTACTCTCCGGGCAATTGGCGTAATTAAAACCTTCAAATAGAGGTCTCCGCACTGCCGCAGTTTACAGTCCAGAAGGCACGAACAACGAGACCCAGACCCAGACATAGACCTTACACAATCGGGGAGATCAGCCAAGCGATCCCCAGCTCCGACCCACATACCATTAAAAGGCCGAAAATATGAAAATAGGGAAATTACTACATTTTCTCGGTACGAACAGTATAATCGCAAAATAAGTGAAAATTTCATTTGTCTGTAGTGGGTTGTTTTGCGTCACTCAAAGGTCGCTTTCTGAACAACCTAATGGGTTAATTACGGCACAAAGGTTGCCTTTGGCAGAGGTTTAAACTTGCGACCCAGGCAACCAGTTTTATTTGCCTTTCTGCCCGCTGAAACCTAAATAGAACGCATCATAAATATTCCTACTTTTAGATTGCATTCTTTTCCTCCAGAACAGCGTGAAATTTGCCTAAAAGAGCACAGAAACCTCTACACCCACGGTTCGTTCACTCAACAACTTGGAAACTATAAAATGCACGCGTTGCAGTTCACAAAAATAGGAGATTTTCTACAAGCTGGTGGATTGCAAATAGCGAAAACCAAATCACTTTTAAGGCACGCACTCGTCGGAGCCAGATGGTTTTCCCCAAGCAGGAAAAGTGTGAAAAATAGAACAAGCTATTATGATATAAGCAAAGTCGGAGGAGGGGGAAGGGATTAAATTAACATAAAATACAATACCTAATTATTGAATTAATTAATTAATCTTTATAAAATTATTGCTTGTATTTATTACTTTTTATCGATTATTAAGAAAACAGTAAAAGGAACGTGTATTAAATAAACACAATATTTGTGTCGCTTAAAATATTTGTAGTTAAATGAATATATTCTTAAACTAATATTTATATATATATTGGTAAACAAATAGTAAAAACTAGATTTTCTTGTTATTTTGTTCCTTTTGTTATCATAAATATTTATGATATCAGACGCAGAGAAAAATACATAAATATATTGACTCTTGCCTGGAAGTAAAATGTACTAAGAAAGCTACAGTCGAGTGTGCTCGAATGTGAGATATCCAGTACCCAAAACGTTGTGCATTAAATTAATAGATAAGTTTGATTTTCCTTTAAATTCCCAGTCCCCATTTCTCGTGTTACTTTTATCCAGAATAAACCTTTATTGGATCGGAGACTCCTTCGATGCCATTAAGTTATAATAACTTTATATCCCATGGGTATCGTGTATAAAAATATTCCTCTGATTTAGGTCCGCCAGGGGAGAAAAGGCTGGCAAGAAATTCCAAATCCAAGCCAACTGTTGACCCATTTAATTTATGCGCATTTTGCGAGTCTTGTATATCAATTGCCGAATTGGAAATTTAAATGTGCATTTCACTCCAGGCATTTCGCAAAGCTAACGACTCGGAGAAAATTCGTGCAAAATATATTCACAAGTTTATCCACACACCCAGATGTGTTTCCCCGGGGCAGCCTTGAAATCTAAACTCAAAATGACCCGATCCCTCCTACTAATGTGTACCCATTAATTCGTGTGCTCCCTCTCTGGGGGCTGGACGGCGGAATTAATGAGTTGCTACTGATGCATCATCAGTGGCAAAGGGGAGCCTCCTCCAGCTCACACGATATCCATCTTACGCCTTTCGGCTTAGCTCCCTGTGTTCTGTCCCTCGGCGTCTGCGAATGTCAGACACTCAATCACGTACGGATTTCCAGGATGCGACAGACTAAATGTAGGCAAATTGAAGTCCAGACCAACAGGACAAGGCAACGCTGTGTCTTCCTTTGAGCTCCTCCTGTCAGTGGCAGGCTCCTGCGAAATGTGCCAGGATAGGCCAAGCAGCTAATGATTGATGTCGGCGGATCGGATATAAATAAAGAGCGGGCGATGGGCCTCTAGAACCTGAAAGTGTCATTCTACCGTCTCTTAAGATATTTTTAATCCCTTCTGTCTGTGTAATTATAGTCCTGCCATACCCTGTCAGGTCTTTACATTCTGATTTAATTTTTTATTTCATTTACTGAAGTGGACAATAATTTTTCGGGGAATTCCAGTAAACAGCCTCTTAATTAAATCACTTCGGGCCAACAATGTGCAAAATAATTCTTGGAATACATTGTACACCTGACAAATTGTGAAAGAGAAATACTCAGAACACAAATATATGTGCCAAATGAAATCCCAATGAGACTTTCAATATATGCTTTCTTTTGTTTACTTAAATTTATACGGAAGCCGCCTTTCGATGAAAATAGGCAACGGAAAATGCCTGTGTATAGATATTTTTGGCATTATATATTTCGCATTACTCAATTATTTTGGGCGAAAGCGAGAACAATGCACGAGGAAGTGGGAAAGCCGCGGGAAGGTCAGCAACCCGAGCCCGGGCCGGGATTTCGCTTTAGCCTATTAATCAACTAGTGGCAGACTGTCACAGTGTCCAGACAGGCGCGGCTCACATTATGAATCGACGGCTTTGTGAGCAATTTGATGTGTACTATACATATTTCTATATATATTTCTATCCATGTCGGCGCACAGCTCCCATGAGGTCTCCCGAGTCACGCAAAAGTTGTGTCCAACCCCGGAGTCATTGAACGGCCAAGGCGGAAATGCAGCGAGTCCGGCAGGAAAAGATAAAAACGGAAGTCTTGTTGTAAAGGATAGCTGGTAAATGTATCCGTATCTTATGGACAGATTGCATGCTGCGAAAATGCCCTCTCCAGGAGTGAGAAATGGGGATTGGCGATCGGGTGATGGCGCCACAAGCCTTGCGTGTTTCATTTTCACAGCCAAATTAAATTATTAAAGAGGCTGGATGGGGGAATGGAAAAACTGTTTAATCGATCTTCACGCACCGAAGCAGAAATACTCTCTTTTAGGCAAGGCAAGTGTTTTCAATTTATTTGTACAAAATTAAAAAAGGTAAATAGTTTTCAGAGCAGGAACTACTAGCAAATGAAGCTTAACTCTTTTCTGGACAGTAATACACTTTTAGAATAAATTAATGCTTATAATATTTACTTAAATAGTTAGCTACCTTACTACTCAAGCGGAATTTCCCCGCGTTTAGTCATTGTAACTAACTGTAATTAACTAACGCTGTCCAGCTGCCGAAAAATAATTGTTTGGCTTAAAATTGCACAAGCCGCGTTTACAAAAGTTATTAGAGTGCGTCAATATCATATAGACCAGTAGATGCTCGGCGCTCGTTGCCCAAAAGTGATCATTGACCGTCACGCCTGACGCCCGAAAACGCTTTCCAAAATCGTGTGCCGCTCGTCGAGTGGGTGGTAACAGGCGGGGGCGGAGAAACAGAGACAGGGACAAAGACTCCGACCGAGATTTACCCATTAAAGATTTGCATTTCCATTGGCATAACAAAACTGCGATACATGTAACACGGATACACGAAGCTGGCACAAAATACTGACGCGATGGGAGAGCGCCATGGAAAATTAAATTATAATAAAAAGAGCCAAGAGCGCCGGCGAAATTCGCCGCAATGTGAATAAACTTTTGCTTTGAATAGAAGGCGGAACGGCGGTACGGCGGCACATGGGGCGTATGAGTGACGATGCTGGCAGTTTCGGACTCGGAGAGCGTGTGTGTCGGTGTGTTTAGATTAAAACTAATTGATTGAGGCACCCGGGAAGGGGGAACATGCTTCCCAATGGTTGCCATGTGCGGATTTATAGCCACGCTAATAGTTCACACACAAATTATATCGGCGATTTCAGTGCGACGCCTCGGTGTGAAGTGTAACAGATTAAGATAAATTACAAAATCACTTTGGGCCAGGGCAACGTTTCGAGAGGGTTCATTTTCTGGTGTCAGATAATTAAGATTTGATTATGGAATTAGCTTAACCGACTATTGAAGTTTACTATTAAGATAACTTCCTAATTATAAAGCTTGTCAACCTATCAACACTCTAAATAAATACGTTTTGTGGTCAGTACACAAATATAATAGTTGCCAAATTATGGTAAAATCAAATCGCTTATGGCTTTTGATAAAGTCTTTTGACGTTTTAGTTACCCACATATACTTATATCAAAATACCATTAAAATATTAAGCTCCACTCTAAATTACCCAAGGCTCAACGTTGAAACTCTAATGAAACAGCCATCAACAGTCGCTCTTGGCCAAAAGCAGCCCAGGAAGTTAGACCGAATAAAAAGAAATAAGCAAAATACGTATGTATACAGAAATGTCTGTATACGTAATATATCACTTTCTCCTGTTCCAACGAAAAAGGTTCCTTATATATGTGCGAGGGAAGCGTGAAACAGCGAAAAACGGGAGTAAGGACCTGGCAAAATGCCTACGTCAACAGCATCCAGACCACGCACCCCGAAGTCCTGGCAGACAGCTGTATGAGTCATCTCTTTTCGCCACGACACAGGATACAGCATCCAGACAAGTCAGCGCTCCGCTTTTTCTCTGTACAACGTTTTAGCCTAATTAAGCGGAAACTTGGCAACACTTTCAGCTTCTACAGAAAAAGCTGGAAATGCTGAAATCATTTCTATGTTTTGGCCAGAACCTTCACCACGTTTCCCCTTTCGGATTCGGGTGCCTTTCGATTCTCTCGCTCTTCCGGTGTCCATCTCTTTCCGTTTGTCTGAGGACCGATTTTGGCATCCTCTGTTGAATGTAGCCTTTTAATTTTATCGATTTGTATCTACCACAACGTTGTTCCTACCACCGGCCATGAGGAGTCCGTTATGGCTGCTTTTTTGACTATGAGTTGGGTGAGGTTTGGGAAATGGCTGGGAGCTGGAGGGTGGCTCGATTACGACTTTTGGACCATGCAATGTGGTTTTTATTGGCCCTGGGCAGCCTTGAGTACGCAAAAGGACCTGCAGTTATTTCGATTTCATATTTGGAATGAATAAGCATTAAAGAGATATTTTGAATAGGTAATTCAGTATATTTTAAGAACTTAATTTTGTATTAAATTATTTAGAAGAGAACATACTCCTCTTGTTGTTCTATGGGAAGTAAACTAGAAAATTAATTAGGATCTCAGCGTAACAGCAGAAAAGTATTTCCACGTGCATCTTTATGAACTTTACCGGACCTTAAATAATTAATCAACGGAGGGAATACAAATCTCAGATGGTCAGCAGGACTTGGAGCTGCCGCTTCTGATGTACACACCAGGACACTCTCGGGGGAGGCATGAATACCCCAGGCATGCGATGGCTGTGCAGCTATCTCTCTCCAATGGCCTCGCCAAATGTTGAGTTCAAGGAGACGTCATGGATGAAGTTGTCCTGCCAGCAGCCGCAGCATCCACAGCTGTTGGCCAGAGCCGAAGGACACTCATTGCGTATGCGCAATGTGGCCGACAGGGCAGCCTCTCTCTCACTAAGTCGCACTGCATTTTCGGCGCTCAACAGTTATGCAATGTTAGCAACATTTTTGGATTATTACAAGCAAAGTCTGTAGCTGACATTAACATTCCTCTCACTCACAGCCCCATCGGTGACGTCAGATCTGTACCCAATGGGGAGTCTGTTACACCAGAGTTGAGTTTTTGTCGCCGACACTTACTCAACACCGTGACGTCAATGTGGCAGAAGGGAAACTCAAACTCCATTTCCCCGGAGCTTGATGCTTGTTTCAGCTAACATTTATTGCGGGTTATTGTTAACAGCTTCCTACTTCCTTTATTTAAGGTGTTAAGATATTTTGTTCATAAGAAGAACATCTAAATTCCAACTAAAGATCTCGATAACACGATTGTTATCTCTTATAACCCTCTATTTTTAGTAAGTAGAAAAGTAATTTGATTATTTGAGTGAATTTACAAACGCTTAAGCGTGACTTCAATTCATTTTTGTTTAAGTTTTACAAAGCAAAAGTTGAAATTGGTGCTTTAGTTCTGAACAGAATTCAATGAAATTAGACAAAACATACTGTGAAAATTCAAAGTATTAGCTTTCAAATTCCAAGTAAGCTTGTAAACACTGACTGTTATTATCGCAGTTTATTGCCATATCTTTTACTAAACAGAATTTATCTGTTACCCATAATGTTCCAGCTTTCTTTATATATGTATTTAAAATTGTCGTATTTCGCATTAATGAAGAATATATCAGCTTTCAAATTTTATTGACCGGTGCATGTAAACAGTGCGAGTTTATTGGTTTAGCATTACTACACGGGAATTACACCAGAACATTCCACACTTTTCTATATATTTATGTTCAATTGTATTAATATTTGTGATTTTTCTAATGAATAAAAAAATCATTGCCAAATACACAAAAAGATTGCAACAAGAGAGTTTTCTTGGATACTCAATTCAGTAATTCAACCTTAGTTACAATTTCTGCATCATCGATGCACTATAGTTTTCACTTTCCGCTAACCGAAGCAACGAATTAAAAATAAATACATTTTTCACCTTGGCTAATATAAAGGAAAATTGATTTCCCCAAAAGAGGAAGCCGATGAGGCAAGCGCAACGTGAAATCAGTTATTGAGTTGCCCCTTCTGATCTCGTTGAGATATACCCACAACAACAATGAGTTCAGTCAGAGACAATAACAACAACAATTCAGCAGCATCAACAGCAACAGCATCAACAACAATAACAAAAACAACAACAACTCGAGATAATAACAATAACAAAAGGCCGCAATTGTAAACAAAACGCACGCGCCAACGCCAACAAAAAAAAGAGGCACGAGAAAATTAAATTTTCGCTTCTGCTTCTCGGAGATGAAAACGTAAAATTTCACTGACGTTGCCTCATATGGAAAATTTCACTTGCACGCTTGAAAAAGTGCAGTCTGTTCGCGGGCGAGGTGGGTGGTGGCGGGTGGCGGGTGGGCAGTGCTGTTCCCACAGCTGCTGCTACCGTTGAGTGCCGTAATCAGAGACTTTCATGGGCGGGGAAGGTTGGGGCACGCCGGAGATTCGACTGCAGTGCGTTTTGTTTATTGTTGTCTCTGGCTGGTTTTCTACACTCGCAGAAATTAGTGCCAGCTTTCTTAGTAGCAGAATTATAAATCAGATATAAATCTGATCAGAGGTTTTTAAAAAAGCTAAGCACATACATCAGAATCGGGAGATATGTCAATATACAGTCTATAGTCTATTGATAAGTTAGAACTGTAGTTTTGGGAGTAAGAAATGGAACAATGTGACTAGGTAAGAGATATAAATATCTTATTATATTACATTAAAATTAAAAATAAAAAATAATAGCTTTTTAAATCTATAAAAAGTATATTATGATTATTTAGCTAAATAAATAATCATAATCTAACCGCACTGGAGCTGTGTTTACATTCTGTATATTCCACATGTGTCGGAAGAGGAAGGTCAGGAAAAGTGTTTACTTACGAGTCAGGGCTTTAGATACAAGTCATTTATAGACTTATATATGATTTTATATTTAAAGTAAATGTTGAATTTTTAACTACATGCTTGAAATATTCTTATAGTATTTGTATATTACAAGTAGTTAGTATATAAGGCAGAGCGATGGTTAATGACCATATTATTTTCTAGTTTATTTTGGATACAGCAGAAAATATTTACAGCAGTTAGTTTTCTTATTCTCTAGGAAAGTTCTTCAAGTATTCTTAAACTGAATAATTTTTTAAAATTTAAGTGTTTTGTATATTTTTAAAGGTTTATGGGATAAATAATAAAATGTAAATACTAGGCTTTGGTCTTTACAATTATAATATCATACAGCTACTTTTAAATCAGTGAGTAACATTAAATTTTATTTATAATTTAATTAATTTTTCTCTGTGCACCTGACTCTTCTGCCTGCGTTTTGGCACTTTCACTCTCTGACACCCCCCAGCCTTTAGTTCGGTTCGTTTAGTTTCGTTTAAATATTACGTTGCTTTTTTGGGTTCGTCTTTATTTTTTGGGTTGTCAGTAAGCGCAATTCCGAAGTCGGTTTTATTTTAGCTTGGTGTTCGTTCCGTTTTCTTGTTTTTGTAAACATAAACAAGAAATGCAAGCAACGTATGGAAATAGAGTTCAGTTTGGAGTTGTTTTTGGATAGAGTTTAGTCGGAGACTAGTCGAATCGGTTGCATGGTGGCCAAGGTTCACGCCTCGCATTAATATTAATGAAAAATCGGGTGGGAATATGGTATCAGAGGAAGATGTGGGCGGCTTGGGATTGCATATTGGCTTTGATTGGGGTTATGTAAGGATTAATCAAAGCACTGAGTGATACTGAAATGAAGTTCAAATTAACAGATATTAGATATCTTATCAGATTTTGATTAACAAAGTATTCAAATTTAAGTAATTTCAAGCGTGTAGGTTAAAGTTAAATGATTCAAATTAAGAAATTATTTAATTTAAATTCCCAACTATTATATGTAATAGAACTTAATCTTCTTATCTTGTAAGTCTTATTTACAATTTAAATATTAAATTCCATTTCGCAAAGTAATACTTAGAGCTCCGTGGCAAATGGCTACCGCACAGATTACCTTTACCTTCTGATAACTTTCCTTAGCTTCTCTTACATTACCTCCAGCACGTTTCCCCTGACTATTTAATACAGAGCTTAGTGTTCTGCCTTCTTAAAAATGGAAATATCTCACGAGAGTAAGCGTGCAACACGTAGCAGTTGCCCCTCTTTGGAGGTCTTACACCGAGCAGCCAACACCCGCATCCAGCAAGGTGAGGCGCAGCCACATAAACATCGAGCAATTTCCCATGGACTTACATTAAGGTTAATGCTGTTTATTGCCATATCGGTTGCAGAACAATAAACAGCCGAGGAATCTCTAAGAAAGCCTTGCAACGCTGATATAAATTGCACTGGCAATGCTTCCCTTCCCCGGTGGAGGTTGCGCCTGCAGCGGGGCACGAGCATCTGGGCGCCATATGGCGCTACCTTGTCCCCCACAGTCTCACAGTTCACTGATGTCCGGGGTAATTCCTGAATCGATTTTTATTATTTATAAAATAGATGCAGAAACTTGTCAAATATTTCTTCCACCAAACTCAATACGAAATATTTCGAAATGCAAGTGCAACCCGGCCGAATAGACGCGTTCAAAGTGTTTCTGTCAGAGGAACCTGACTAATGGCCTCTTCTCATTTGGGGCAAGCGATTTATGTGGGGGCGTGGCCGCTGTCAAACGGCAGCGTGTGAAAATTGTTAACAAATTGCGGTGTCGAAAGTCTTAGAAAAAGTTTTCATCGGCGTTATATTTAGAAAATATTTATAAATATTGTCGGTTCGGGAAAATGCATTGGGTCGGTGCACTCAGAAGTGAAATGTGTGAAAAATTGATGTTAATTTATCTTCAATTTTGGCTTGGAGCATCATCTTGTGGGTGGAAAATTTGGCATTAATTGACACCAGTCTATTCTGAGTTTGACAAATGGGATGGGCTGAGAAGGAATTTTCTTTAATAACTTTGTAAAACGATATTAAGTTCTTATACAGTTTTAATGAACTCGTAAAGCCCCAATTAGAATAAAATTAAGTGTATTATATTAAATAAAAAATATTATTCTTAAGGTTATTTTATTTTAAAGCTAATAGAACAATGATTAATACACACTAACCACACATTTATGTATATTGTTAAAGCAATTCAGGTCCCATCTTGACCTTAACCTATAATTACATTCTCCATTTGTAAATATTGCCGATTCACATTCACAGGCCTTGCCTTGCCATTCAGACCAAGTACTAATTTGCAGTTCTATGGCAATACGAAATTTCTTATTTATTTTCGAGTTTCATTTGCTTAATGCTTCATCACCATCAATATATAAAGGCAATTATTGGCAGATCCACAAATAAGCAACACAACACACATCATTTCAGCTCACTGGGCAGCCATTTGGGTTACCCCAGGCAAAATTGATAACAATTTACACCTCAATATGGCACACATTTTGTGCACTTAACCCACTTTTGACGGCCAATTTTGTGCTGGCTGTGGAGATCCTCCATTGCGAACTGAGGTAATTTGTGAAAATTACGACTTCCCATCAGTCGGGGCATTTTATTGTCTTTGTTTTTAATAAAACATTTAAGCAACGACATGCATTACTTTCGCTTTGTAACACCCTAAAATTAAGGGGTTCCTACGGCAGAAATGTTTATTATACGGCTTTACGGCATTTATACAAGTATCAAAGAACTTGTAAATATAATAAAATCTTTAGATATCTCTAACATGTATATTTTCGTAGCTACCCATGCTGGGTAGATTGTAGATTCTACACATTTTATATCTTCAAGGTTTCTCCATTCCCTGGAGGTTTCTAAAGCTCTGAAGGGTGTTTAAGGTACGATCAGAAAGTAAAATTTTCGCTGTGTTTTGCTTCGCTTCAAGTTTAATTTGTACCTTGCCTTCTTCGCATTCTACTCACACGCACTTTCTTTTGCAAAGGCGAGCAACTTGACGGCTTTTCAAGTGCAGAAACCAAACGGAGGGAGACCTCTTGGTCTGGTCTTCTGGCACTTTCCCGCGGACAGTAGTGTCGTAATTTCGAAAGATTTTGTAATTGGCTCGCATGCGTCAGGGGTAACCCGTTTTTACCGTTAGCCGCTTAAATCAGTTGCTAAATTCAAAAATAAATATATAACAAAGTGCGCGCGCACACAATTTGCGTAAAGCATTTGCCCCTCGCATCCAATGAGTAATGACCATCTGATTCATCCGGCCAGCGTCGCTTGTCAATTTTGACAGCTCGGCCCATTGTGCGGCGATCCCCAGTCGCCTGTCCCCCTCACAATGCCATTGTGGCGCTTTTTTGGGGCAAGGACGTAAAAACCACTGATTTGGCCAGACCTTGTATTTCCTGCTTTCACCCGGCATCTCCCAGCCCGCCCCCACGTGCGCAAGTCGCCCATTTTTGGCTTGGGGCCGCTTCGATCGCAGTGTCTGGCCTGAAGAAAGCCTCATTAAAATAAATCAGCTCTTTTATATGCCCGAAAGGTGTGTGCGCCTCGGGAGAGGAGCTGGGACTGCCGAAGTTAATTCGCTTTAATATGCCTCTGATTAAATAACCCTTTAATAAGAAAATGCATAACGATTATATATTGGAAATTGCCATATGGCAAAAATTTACAAGTTCAGAGCGTACAAATCTAAAAGTGGAATGTGCGTCCATGTGTGATCACGATCAATGTAGTGCGTATTTGCGCGCACAGATCTAGAATGTGTAAAAAACGGAACTTGGCTCTCTCTCTGGCTTTCGAACATAATTTCAAGAGAATCTCTTCCAACTCTAAAGCTAGAACTAAAAATTCGACAGAAAAACATGGTATGGCGTAACACATCTTGTTATTTAAGAGCCTTTGCTCTGACGGTATTGTTTTCAGCTTTGAAGCTAAAGAAACTTCTAGGGTTTTTCCGTTAATATAAAATAAAGAGTATATATGTATATATATTTTTAAACTATAAACTATTCAATATAATTTATATTTATATTTATTTATTACTTTAACTAAACAGGCAAACTTAAAAACTAGTCTTTATTTATTCTGCATCAAAATATCATTAAATTATAATCGATACAACAATATTCCTTGCCTAATTGGCTTCACCTGAAGGCTTTTATTCAGAGACAATTTTATCAGCAACCAGCACTATTGAAACTAAAAATAAAATCATTCTCACCTTTCCGGCAATTAGATATGAACCTTCTCGAGTACAATACCCTATCGATTTTCTCAATGCGACAACGGCGACAACAACATCCAGACAAAGGAGACTCTGGGTCCGGGGTTCAGCTTGCAAAATCAAACTAATCCGCTTAGGAGCCTCGATTTCCAGCCAGAAGCAGAAGCTGAAACCGAGCCAGAACCAGAAGGCGAGCCCAGACAGCGAAAACCTGAGCGCCGCGCCGCCTGGTCATTTGCAATTGAGGCGAGACCTAAGCTCCGGCCGTGTGGGATTTGAACGGATATTGATTTCCAGCTGTGCAAATAAATGACAGAGACTTGGCCGAGAAAGATGAGGTGGTGCATGGGGCACATGTGGTGGCCAGGGGACACGTGACACGGCAGGTGCTACCCATGTGACTATGGCCGACAAGTAGCTACCCATAGAACTAGAAGACTTAGTACCAGTTTTCTTTAAAGGTAAATAACAACTTAAACGGAATTTGAAATTAGATTAAAATTTTAGAATTTAAAACAAAGAAATGCAAAAATAACTAACTGAAATACCTTTACGGTCCCAAGGCCTGTAAAGGCACAATGTCATTATGCATTTCGTTTTTTCTCTTTTGTTTCTAAATTTTTCCTGTCTATTATTCGATTATGGGGTTAACGTGTCTATTTTTATTCAGGCAGCCGCAACTGGGCTCGGGGATAATACGTCGGCTAATCAAGCCCACAGCCAAGACGAAGCCAAAGCCAAAGCCACAGCCAGAGCCAACACCCAGGCCAGGTGACCCACTTGAGCATGCATCGCTCGTGACATTCGACTGGGAAACGTGCAGAAGCGACTGGAAATCGACAAAAGCAAAACAAAGCAGCTACAAAGCGGCTGCAAAGACAATCAAAAAGGCGAAACGTGCAGAACGTCACTTTCGGGCCGACTTTAGAGATGATGCGTCACAGCGAAAAGTGTTGAGAAGAAAATGCGCACAAGTAACGCGGTAAATCAGGAAATGCAAGCAAGTGCAAGTGAGAAATGCGAATCGCATTGCACGGCAAGGTAACCGGCAACACACTTGCGAGACAGCAACAAAAGCGGCAGCATCAGCAGCCACCAAATAAAGTTAAGCAGGAAAGAGAGCTCTGATCAAGCTTCGACTATAAGATACTCACTACCCTAGGATGTCCTTGAAAGGGTTTTATATAGCAAACTATGTTACAACTATTCAGGGGCAAGAGATATCGTAGTGGATTTAATATATCCAGAAATGGGGCACAAAAGTTTGCTATAAAATAAATGTATTTATAAATATATTTTTATCAATTTATAATGCTAAACATTTTTTGACTGGCGCAGAAATTTTAATGTAGTATACTTGTAGTATCAGGATAATAAATAAGTCAAATCAATCAAATAATATAATATGTGGTGGTAAAAAGGTTCTCATCTTTATTCTTACTACCTAAGAACCTAAATTTGCTTTAAAAACTCTTCTGCAAAAATATAAAAGATTAAGTTGCCATTTAAGAAGGCTAATCAGTTAAAAAAAATGTTGAAAAAAAAGTTGTTTCAAATTTGAATATAAAATTTCATATAAAATGAAGTGTGAACTTTATTTGAAGTAACATTTTGGACTTTTCCTCTCGATAAATATATATTCCTAATTTATCCCCAATCAGAACTGCCTAGGCCTATCGCCACCTGTTCGCACAAATACAATATACCCTTCAACCGATCCGCATACCGGGTATTACATCAGCAGAGACAGCGACAATGTTGACAATTGTTGGAACTGACAGTTTGACGTTTTAACTCACGCGCCAAACGTCAAACGGCAGCAGCAGCAGCAACACAATGGCAACAGCAACAGCAGCAACGGCAACATGTTCAACAGTCATCTAGGCAAATCCATAGCCACGGCAGAAAGAATAGACAACTCAATGAGACGTTTTGATGGACACCTCTGGCGACAGCAACACGGCGAATGAATAACATTTGACAATTATACAGACTTGATTTGTGCAGCATTAACGAATCAAATGCTAAAAATATTGTTGATCTGTCAATTCCAATCGAAAATTAAGAAACTATTATTGTTATTATTAGTTGCTTTTCAGGGTTAAATTGGGGAATGACGGTTTTGTTTTTACATCCTGACTGCGAATATGTTCCAGGAAAGCGAGAAAAAGGTCATTTGCAATGTAATTTATTAATGGAGGAAACATTAAATAAACTTGTTAGTGCAAAGTAGGTTTAATAAATAAATTTTAATATTCATAAATAAAATGTTTGAAAAATGAGTACTTCCTCATCGAATTCTCACCCTATCTGACAGATATATATGAGAGATACCATTGCAAGGAATTTTCATTGAAAAGAAATGCATTCACACTTCATCTTTGCCCCAAATGACCCATCCATGATCAAAATAGACAGAACCGATGACCAGGAATGGGAATACTTATGGAAATATGTTTTATTCAAGGAATGTGACAAATGTTGCGTGCGATTCGTCTCGCCGATATTGCTATTGTTGCTCGTCGTTTACTATCTTCTTGTTATAGTATAATTGACACTCTCTGTCCAGGGCTCATAAATTAATAGCAATTGGCGCAATGTGCAGCTGTAAATTGCGGCTGACCAGCGGAGAAAAGAAAGAAAGATGCAGCGACCCGATCGGAGAGCTTTGTGTGGGTTGCTTGTCCGCTTGCAACCAGAGGAATGCCAGGGGATTCATAAATAACACTCGTAGTTAGAAAGAAAGTCGGGTGGAAATTAGTCGGACAATGGAGGCTGACAGTGTGAGTGAGTTGTGCATTTGTGACCAGGAAGAAATGTCTAGCACTTTGTCGGGCACAAACTATTTAATGGCGTTCTTCGTGGCAGCTTCCACAGTCAACAAGAAATACATATGACTCTTCAGTACCTTAAGGCTCTTAAATCATCTTGTTTTTAGCTATTGTATTCTTAGCTTCCAGGAACATATTGACAACCCCCATGACACTGAAGTTGAAGCCTCCAACTCAATTCTCGGGACTTTGTGTGCTCAGGACGATGACGACAGCAGCGACCTAGAAAGAACAAATATATTCCCTATAATTGGCCAAGCGTGTTAGTTGTTATATCACCCAGCTCCATTTTCTCCCTGTTACAATATAGGGCTGAAAGGGAGGAACAAACCAGTTAGGCGGCAGCTCAGCTCGCTTTTTTCCCTCTGACGCGTGGGAATCGGATTCCCCGCATGTTGCATACTTTCAGGCAGCGAGGAAAATTTGCATGCGTCAATAGAACTTAATTTGATTTATTTTTGCCTTACGGAAAAGTTACTTTCTGCAAAAGCAGCAAAAATATTATAATGTGTGGGCTCATTGTTTATGAAAACTCGAGTTTGGAGTTCTTTGAAATAGATAGATTGGTGATGTGTTCAGTAATTTATGCAAGTGACGTTGGCAGTCTTGCAAGGAATTCATTATTATCACAGAAAGCCATTGCTTTTGGTTTATCTGCTTTTAATAAGATATACAAATCGAGTTTTCAGGCAGAATTTGAGATACGATAAATTAAAATATTTTGATTCCCATTTATGAAAAACGTACTTAATACATTTTATTCAACATTTTAATTCATAGTAACAACCTCATACTGCAGGTAATTTACCAAATATTAAATGTATTCTAGATTAAAAACTGTAAAATATATTTCTAGGTACTTAAAAAAAAAAAAAAACAAATTACGGCCGTAACGATTAAATGTTATTAATAACTTAACTTATTATATAGTAAACTGAGCGGTACCATACATTTTGCTTATAGTTCCGCAATTAAATTAAATTTTTTTGTAAACTTTTAGTTTAATCTATTTACTTCATTACTGGAAAGCACTTTTTTATCTTACAAAAAAACTTTTCTCTACAAAGAAATAAATTAAAGGTAAACAGTATTGCAAGTTTAATTAAATACAGAAAACGTTAAAGACATTAATAATATTTAAGGACCTTTAATGTTTTTCAATTAAAAATCAGTGATGTAGTTCAATATGTATAATATGAACCATCCATGGAATGCGAAATTAACCAAAAAATGTGCTTCTTAAACTTTACGGCTTTAGAGTGTTTATATTCGTTAAAGTCTATGAAATTGTTTGAATTTCAAATATTACATTCTTTTAATATAGAAAAGGTTTAGTATATAATAAATTCCCGTATATGGATCAATTTTATTGTTGTTTATTGCTAGTCATCTTTTAAAGCATACTTTCGGGACGATTGTAAAACTTCAAGTAACAATGGCTCTCAAACTGTTACCTTCTCGTATTTCTTAAAGTGGGTCCCACAAGATCTTATTTTAGACCTTCTTAATCCCAGTTATTCAAAGTCCAACCAGAAGAATCTTTTGGAATATCTGTCGAGTAATTTGCTTGTCATTTGTTGCATCGCAACCTTGGCACTCTTCGACTTCTGCACATCTTTTTGGCCATAAGAAATACCGGCAGCATGTAAATACTTCGTTTTCGTCGGAGTGCCAGAAAGATGGTTATCGTGGTGACAACAACGAGCGAGCCAAATTGGACTGCCACGGCTGCAGTAGAGAGTTCCCGAGGCAACATTTTGCATATATCAAGCTCATGCTGCGCGCTGCCCGTGCAACCTGATCACCATTGTTGCAGCTTCTGGGATCATGTCTTTACAGTGCGCGTTTTTTTTTTTGCCCCAGTTACCAACTGTTCAGCTTTTGGGTTTCACCAATCGGAGTTTTGAGTCCAAGGAGCGCTCTTATCTGGTTTAGTAATGCGGAAGCTTCAGCTGCCTTTTGGGAATCCGGTGCGAGGGTGTCATTATTTGCATTTGGCCATGATTGATTGGTTGCAGGAAGAACTTGATCTTGTGACTTGGTTTTGGTCCCTGAAGGCGATACACCTATGGTTAAAGTGAAGGAGATTTCTAGAAGTTAAATATTTTTATAAATTAAATTAAATCGAAACCGAATCCTAAGTTAATTTATTATTTACATAAATGGTAGTTGTCAAATTTTAAATTTGATAAATAAACTGTATACAAACTATACTGTTTTTCTCTTATATTCTTATAAAGAATATTATACTTTGCGATTGTTACAAAATTCATAGATTTATTATTAAGTATTTTTTTATATTAAGTGTGATCGGAAAATGTATAGAGATAGAGTTCGAAATGGCCATTTAACCTTTCTTGACATACTAGACTTCTGTTCAAAAATATTTAGCGTGACTTCCAATTTATCTGAATAGGCAGGTTTGATAATTCATTATCTTGAACTTTTTTAAACCTTAATCCTTAATTTATAATTATAAAATCCTTAAGATAGTTCTCGCTTTGTTTTATATTTCCTTGTCTAGTTTTTTGCAGGTATCTAGAATGTGTGATATACTGACATAAAGAAATCCAGTTCTTGCAATGCTTTTTCTAAAGCTTATTTCAGCTATCGATCTCTACACTGACCGCTTTCTCCACCTTCTTCACACCCGTCGAAGCGATCTCTCATGCCAACCAACAACCCACGTCAGTAATTTTCACTCTTGGCCAGCGCTTTAATACCTTTAATTACGCCCCGAATATTGTGGCAACCTCTTCATAACCGATATGCGATACAACCTGGTGCTTAATCAGAAAAGTAAAGAATATAAAATGTTGCTGGAAGCGAGACCGGAATGTTATCAGACGCCAGAGATCGGAGCATGCGCCACGGCCAGAGCATCTGGAAAAGCAATTACACGGCGTGTGAGCCGCCTCACTATATGTGCGATATATTCCCCATTTTCACCTGACAATGTTGTCGTCTCAGTTTACCTTGAACCTGTGGTGCCTCAGCTACTGCATCTTCTGCTCGGCATGCAAATTATTTGGCTAATAGACGGTAATGTACTTTGTGATTATTTACAGTTTACACTTCCCACGCGACTGGATCGTAAATACTCACTCCCTACAGCTTTATTTTTACGATTCTTT
The DNA here is from genome assembly GCA_018152175.1 of Drosophila jambulina. Lineage (NCBI taxonomy): Eukaryota > Metazoa > Arthropoda > Insecta > Diptera > Drosophilidae > Drosophila > Drosophila jambulina. The sequence goes on along the minus strand of JAECXH010000114.1, from coordinate 25,019,712 downwards.
AATGCCTCACTTTACTCAGCTGGAAGGTGTAATATTTTATGGAAAATGCTACGTGAGTCGTATGAAAATAACTATAAAGATGTGACTCACTCAACTCGAGAGTTTACTTATTGAGCGTTTCATTTTATTAAGAAAAGTGCAAGTTAAAACTTTATGTAGGCATACCTTTACAAAATTATTTGTGTGTAAAATGGGCTTTGATCCCGGAAAACCCTTTCAAAAGATATAGATTCTTCAGTATCGTAAAATACCGGAAAATAAATGCTAACCCATTTATGACCTCCTTTCTTGATTGGTATGTCTAACAATAGCAATTAATGGACATGCAACATAGTCGGCCACATTTTCCGTGAACCAGCAGCCGACTGCAAACCGAGAACAGACAACTTTATTAGCTTAATTAAAACTCTTCAAAAGGTCCATCAAGCCTAGAGGGGCCCAGCCTAGGTCTAGGAAAACGAACCGAGTAGAACCGACCCGAAGTCCATTGGTTTCGCTTCTCCTGAAAAGAAAAATGCGTTGAATGCCGGCAATTTAGCAACTTTACAGCTCTGCTCTCCGGTCTGGACCTTGCAGCTAATAATGGAAGCCTATCCCCAGTCCCATTTCGGTTTGCGAACCGACTCCCGGCTGAATGACGTTTCACTTGATTGCAGTTAATTTTCCCCCTTTCTCTGTCTCTGTCTCAGGTTCGAATGCAAATTCTCCGGCTTCGGGCCCCCTGTCCTCGTCGCGTCGCATCGTCCACAATTTGCGGTCTTTTGGCCCTGAAGAGCCTCGCATCTCAAATCTAATTGAAGCCACAATCTTTTGATTGTTTGTCTCCGTCCCAGCTCACCGGAGAATGGTCATAATAACGAAAATTATGTTGTAAAATGTTGGTAAAACGTGTTGAAAGATTTTGAGACCTAAACGAATTCCCTGACTGGCGTGCATTGGAGTTTTATGGGCCATTAATGGGGATTTTGGTATAAGCTCTGCATTCCGAGTGACAGTGAGCAGAGTTTATGGAACTTTATTAATTGTTCTGCGGTTATATGGTAATGGGATTAGGTTTGGATGAATATTAGGCGGCTTAGCAACAGAGTTCTAGGAGTTAATCTTTTAAATTGATTTTCAGTTACAATATTTATAAACTAACCAAATAAAAGAGTAATAAAATACCCTTGGAATACAATAAATAGGATTTTCCAACATCGCACAATGTGCACTTCATGACCAAGTATTTTATTGTTGGCCGTTGCTCCGTTCACCGTTGAACTGTTGACCTGAATAGTCTCAGTTGTGGCCCACGAAGTCGTCAAGTTGATGATGACTCGTGTCCGAAGTCAGCAACTATTTGGCATGACTTGGGATTGAAACATTTCGCCAATCGCCGAATGCAAAGGTGGCAAAGGTCAGCTGGGGAAATCCAAAGAAAGGAATATGAAAATTGCCAGATAAACAAACAGAGACGCTGAGCAATTTGCGTGGCCAATTAGGGAAATGACAACTTCCGTGGAGAGGAGGAAACCAGTCCCGGCCAAAGGAAAACTTGTTCTTTCCGACCAATATCAATTACACAATGTGGTGGCTTTCAAAATTAATATCATATCGGCCGACATGGGCAGACTTCCCATGCCTAACTCGCTTATCTAATAGAGTCATAAAATACAACCCACACACCCGTGGCGACTCTTTTTGGCTCGGTTTCCTCAGATTTAACGCTAAAAAGGAGGGAGAAATAAAAACACAGCCCACCATTTATGGGAGCCAACATTTTTGTGGCAATTAACAGCGTCAGGGTTCGATGCACAATTAAACGAAACTGTCAACAATTTATCTTCGGCGACGTGACTTCCCAGGAAGACTTTGCGCCTCCTTACCGGGGCCTAGACGTGGCAGTGGCTTGGAACTGGCACTTAAAAGTAAAAGGGTCTCGGCTCCTGGCCATGGCCACTCTCTAATTGCTACCAAATACGGTGGCAGAATGTTAGCTCAAGGCTGCAGGAATTTCCCTTTGGTCGTATGAGCTATGTCAAAATGTGACAAAATGCGTGTAGCTGAGCCTTTCTCCTTTCCCGATAAATCCCCGGCACATTCCGCTGCGAGTGCAGCGCGGTGAGCTCCATTTAAGGTGTTCATTAGTCGCAGGTCGCCGGCAAAAAGGGACCTACGGCCCAAAAATGGTTATAAAATCTCATCAGGCGGAGATCACAGAGCGAAGATCATCATTACACCGGCGATCGCGATGATGAAGGCAACGATAATGTCGAGATCGATCGATCAGGGGCCAATCAGCTGGATTCGTATATGTATATGGTCCTCTGTCCTTGTCGTCTCCGCCCGGCATAACTGTAAAGTTTTTTCCAGCCTCAATTCCAGCCTCAGCTCCGCCAACTCGTCCAGGGCGAGTACGAAAATTAAGCGATTTTCGGTGTACAATTTACATTTTGAGCTGAATCTCGATTATTGTCTGTCGATCAGATATGCCCCAAGGTGTCATGCCCAAATACCGACTAAAAACCAACAAGCAACTTTCACTTGTCCGCCGGGGAAGACAGGCCATGTGTGCCAAAGGACAAAAGAGCTTAAGTTGCCGATTTCACGCGGTTAAGCGATTTGTTTTGAATTTACTGAACGGCTTAGAGAAGAGAAAACATCTGGTGGGACATGCCAAAGAGTCAGAATTAAGCCATTAAAATTTATTTATTATTCAGAATACATTTATGCCATATCAAAACATTTTTTCGGTTAATGTTTTGTAATTAAATAACATTTGAAAATCAAAATAGGATCCAAGTCTTCCTACAGTAAAATTATTTATTGTCAGTCCATAGATTATCTTAGCATTCTTGTTTGTTTTCGAGTCTGATAACTAAAATCATGTTATAACCCTACGCTGTGTTCTGCCTTCCAAAAATCATATTAAAATATGCAAACAAACGAACAAATATGATTTATAAAAACTCTAGTGTTTAAATGAAGTCATTATTTATAAAGTTTGAAGTATTATTACCCCTTCCTTTAGTAATAAAGTCATTAAAGCCACAAACTAGTTTGATGTTAACAAGTTTTACCTCCTAATTAAAATTAAATGTTGCTATAGTTACAACCAGCTAGTCTATTCTTCTTTAAATTTAAATTTATTTCGATCATTTTGAAATATTTAGTACTCTAGTTAATTAAGGCAACATTTTATATTTAGCTTGCGCTCCCCCCTCCTTCCTCTTGCTTTGCCCTTAAGATACTTTTATGCTAAATGGGGTAAATGACAGTACAATTATTAATGACTTGCGGTAGGCAAGGGAATGGATCCAGTATACTGCTCCCCGGTTTCATTAGTGCGGGAGTCGCCAGCAAGTGGCGTCTGTTTAATCAAAATATTTAAAACGTCTTCCCTCTGGGCAAAAGACTCAACCATGCAAACGGATAAGAAGTTATAAATAGCCACCGAAGGCAAAGGATGAGCTGCATCTTCTGGTTAAACAGGCTTTATGAATAATGACAAAGGGATGCCAACGTTTTAGTACACTTTAACTGACATTAAATTAAAGTTATTTGAGGAATATCAAGGATATTGGTCTAAGTGCCAGAGTAATGTAATTGAAAAAATATCTTCATAATATTTATTAATTTTTAAAATTTATATCACTAGAACTCACAGTCTTTGATGAGGGCAATAATAAAGAAAAAAAGCACATTTCTGTGTTATATCAATACTTTGAGATTGTTATTAATTTATATTATATTTTATTGATATTATCTTAAAAATTGATATTCATATATTTCAAATATTGTTGATATTAAATTATATATACTGATTTTATTAAGCATACATCAAAATACCCCTTGCATATGTTAGGGTACAAGAATAAACCCGAATGAAGCCCCTCGGCTCGGCTGGGCATTTTCTCGTGGTCATTTCATAATATCGCATTAAACAATATGCAACTTAACGAATGCCCTTAATCATGGTCAGCAGCTGGGGGAAAGGGCCGGCCAGGAGGGGCGGTGGAGAGGCGTCGGAATGACTTTGTAATTGCGCATGCGCGACATGCCCCAAGCGGCGACAACAACGAGACGGCGGCTCTTTTATATCTGCCCCGCACTCGTATTTTCCGAATTGATAATGCCTTTTACGCGAGCTGCATTGATTGGCCCCAAATCACAGCTCCCCTCTGGATCCAGTCCGCCGTCTCGGAGCAGTCGAGTGACCTACTGAGCGCAAAAAGGTTGCCTGCTCTCGTCACGCAACGTCGAACGGTTCTGGGCGTGATCTGGCATTTCCCTTTCGTTGAGCTGGGAATCAGAATGTGCTCAGAGCTATGGAAGGAATAACTGGCACTATTAGTTCGGTAAGAGTGTGCTAATATATGTTTTTAACATCTAATTGCAAGGGAACATATTTCAGTAATGTTATGTATTTATCTTAAATTACTTTAAATATTTAGAAGGGGTTATGAAAGCCAAATTGGAGTTTGGTTAAATTTGTATATCCTGTGGAGGATAGCACGTACTTTCTGAAGACATGAACTTTCCCATGATTTCAGCACATATTGCGGTCAAGATACTTAAGTAAATTACTGGTTTTCATATTTAAAGAACAAAATTAAATATACTGGCATATATAAAATAATAATCCAGTTTACAACTCTACTTTTCAGTTTCAAATACAAAACATTAACATTAACATTTGATATTGGAAACCCAAGCTAAGCTCTTAATAAAATTGTATTTACATACGAAACTCATCTTACATTCTTCTTACGTATGATAAAGTGAAGTAATTCAAGAGTTTAAACACTTGTCCCGACCGCTTCATGACCATGCATTCCGAACATCTTCAAATAACTCTTTCAGCTCACTTTAATGTATTATGCGCAGACGCAACCTGCCCCAAAAATTTCCTTCCTGGAATTCCTTCAGAATGACAAAATTATGCAAGCCGAATACCTAATCAAGCGAGGGATGCATCAGGGAAAAAAAGGGAAAATAAACTCCTTAAGTAGGCACTCGAAACCTGAGGAATTCCATAAAAGAGAACCTCGACCACCCCGTGAGTTGAAAATGTGTTTACCAATTTTTCACCGACTCCGAAATTGGACGATGATAACGCCTCTTTTTCCTTAAACAAAAGATATGGGGTTCAACCCAAATTTACGATCTTTTAAGTGTCATGCGGCGTATTTGGATATTAACACTTGGTCCGGCCAGACTTGGGTCAAGAACAGATTGCAGTTTGGGTTTTATAGCCCCCAGCTGGGCTCTGGGCGGTGCCTTGAATGGGGCTCCTAATTAGAGAATTTTATGGGAAATTAATTTGGAGACGCCCCTGAAAAATTGTTACAAAATTAAGTTATAATTGTGAGAAGGGTCAAGCTATCAGTGGTTTTAATAAAATTAGTTGGTTTAATTGGCTATACAGTGGATTATTTTATTTATAAATCTCATTTCAACCCAAGCCTATATAATTATAAAATCCATACAATGTCCCCGATTTCGTTTATTCTTTGGAGACTATAGTTTGCTTTACATTTATTTCATCATCACCAGAAAAGGCTCCCCAGGGTTGCGCTCCCACGACATTATTTAGTATTATTTTTGTAACTCATCATTAATTTCCAGGAAAGCCAAACATCCTGCAAGGCATTTCCATTAAACAAAAACCAACAGAATTGCTACCTATGGTCCCGATCGTACCCGCAGTGCCTTGTTAGCACTTGGACAGCACTTCACCCACGAATCGAAAAATCGTCGGCAATTTACATAACAAGACCAGTTCCCAAGGCAGGCCGAGTCGGCACAGAAGCAAAACTGGAAAAGACAATCAGCGGCGCTCCACAAAAACTCCCGAAAGCCTGTCAACGCATAATCCATCAAAACCAAACCGAGGGACAGTGGGATACACTGTTGCGAGCCGTGTAGAATCGTAGTGGCAACTAGGAGCCACAAACACTAGGGGGGTTGGACGACACTGGGATTGGGGCTGGGTATGGGGAGACCCCCTCTGGGGGATCGAAATCAATTTGGCGCTTTGCCACACGAACATGCCCCGAACACGACACGCCCACCCGCCTGTCCGTCTCACTGTCTATCTCCATTCGGAGTCGCACAAATGCCCCAAAGGAATTGCTTGGACCTGGTCTGGCTAAGCGGACTAAAAACTAGTAAGAATATTAAGTCATATTGGGACTACGAGATACCTGGGACTTGGATATGGGGGAGTGTTGAATATTGGTGATATTTTATATGATTAACATAACTATAGAGATAATTATGACCAGAAAGAGTTTTATTAAATTCTACAGAAATAAAATTTATAAAGCTCTTAAACAAGAGTCCAAAGGTAAGCACCAAAATTTTCCTTCGTATTTTAAGGCTTTTAAAAATCTTAGTTATTTCCATAATACCGTTGTATTGCTCAAACTTTAAATAACAAATCGATGTACATATATATTTTGGATGATTATAAGGAGTTTTTAAAGCGAAATCACTTTCAGAAGATTCTGTTAAAACTCAAAATGATTTGTCCAATTATCCTTAACATACCTTCTCATACAATATACTCTCCTTTTCCCAGTCTAGAGGGTAACCAGACTTAGACACAACCCAAGTCCAAGCCAAAGCAGCCACCTAACTCTAATTGGGCATAATTTAAATTCCACTCGTGAGCGCCATGAATTGTATTTAACGTTTTGGCGCTTCCCAACTTGGGACTGGGACTCTCTTCGGGCTCCTGGCTTTGGCGGTAAATTTCATTTGATTTTATTTGGATTCTCTTAGCCGGGCTAACCGGGAGCTGGCCCAGGCAGCACAGATCGCAGACGGCGATCCTCCCGAACGCTTCCTTATTTGTTTCCACCTTTATGTGTTTGTTTTCAATTCCCCGCTTAATTGGTTTTGCGCCTAGAGCTGGCCAAAACCCACCCAGAGATATTGCAGAGGAGAGGAGAGACCCAGGCCACTGATAAAAGTTCGATGCCTTAGTTTTGATTGGGAGGCGGCTATTAGAAAATTGAATCTGAATGTGTGCGAGTGTGGGTTGGGCTGTCGGTGTTGCGGTGTGCGAAAGTCGTTAACAAAAGGCTGCTATATGATGTTATCCAGTCTTTGGTCGGGGCAATTGGCAGAACTTGGCGAGTAATCGTGCAGTTCTTAGTAGGTCGTAATGCAGTGAACGGTGAATGCTGAATAATTTCTTTAAAATGTAAAATCGTGATTTGAATTAAGGTTAATTATCTAAATTATAGAGGCAATAAGTTGTACTAAATACTTAGGCTGAAAAGAATATAGTTAATTCCTAACAGGGGTTGTAAATGAACCTTGAACCTTGAATCCCTACTTAATACCAATATAACTTAACACTCGATGTGTAATTTCTATAGAACCGTCAACAGGAAGTCCTGCCTAAATAGGAAACCAACGCCAACCAAGGCCTAAACAACCTTTTTCTCCAGAAAACCTTTTTGGGTTTTCGAAGGTCCTAAGTGTGCTCTCTCTGCGTCCCTGTCGTGCGGCAGTGCTGTCCCGCACTTGTGCCAAACAATTTGTAAGCCATCATTTCAATTAAGATGCATAAATCACGCCGAAATCAGCAGCCTCATCAGGGCAGCAGCAACATCATCGTCGCCGCCACGATAATCCTCCGCGTACACATCGTTATCCTCAAGTACGTCGGGCACTTAACCAGCCCGAAGGAACCCTTTTATTTCCGTTCAATCTCTTCTTCGAGTCCGTTTCTTCTGGTGCCGCCTCGGGTTCGGTGTTCGATTCGCTTAAACGAACCAATTTAAACGGCGCACCGACACCGGCTGAGTCCATGAGTGTGCGGGCGGCATGAGGTTCCTGCCCAATCCAGTCCATGCCAGGGGAGTCGGGGATCGGAGCGGCAATTGCAGCTCTCCTCGTGAAACTGAAACTGCCGATTCACGCTCCAACCATTGCTTTTTGGGCCACAGCAGCAGGAGCCACAAATTGTAGAAGCTACGAAACAGAGATGTTCTGGAAAATTGATTTAATAAAGGACATTAGAATTCAAAGTGTCCTGGAATATTGTAATAATTAATTATATTAATTATACATTAATCAATAGGACTTTTAAAAACATTAAAAAGGTCTTACAACTAAGGTTTCATTTTACAACTGGATACTTTTAGACACCTTTTGAAGAGTTTTCGAATCTCTTGTAAGTAATATGTATATAATAATAAAATTGGTCAGTGAAAGTAGGACTCTATAATCTAGCTTCCTCCAGGTTTCCTTCAGTTTTTGCTTGTCTAAGAGTCTTACAGATTTTATGGAAACTTTCAGAATTTCTCTCTTACCATTGCAGGGAGTACATAAGGCGGTGAAAATGTTGTATCTCCTATAAAAGAAATCGAAATAAGCGATGACGGATCGCAGAACGTGGACCTTCCAAGACTTATCCCAGCTTTGTTAACAAGCATATTAGGGCCCAACTTATTAGGAACAACGAGGTATTTATGTAAGTGCCACACGATTGGGCTGCAAATAGCCGCCGGCAACATGAAACCTGCCACCGTGAGGCATCCACTAATAGGTTTTTCTGATACTTTTTTCGATTCTCTCGAACTGGCGTTAAGTGTCGCAATTCGCTGCACTCCTCGGAGGGGGGCCCTTGGCCTGCTAAAATGCCGTGACGACGTCACAAAGGCACCGCAAGGATAATAATCAGAAATGAACGTAGGACACGGCGGGTCAGGACCCTCGAGTGTCAAAACGGAATGCCAGGTAAACAATAAAGTGACGAAGGCTCGCAGGGACAACAAGGGGCAGACAACAAAGACGGCTCAAGTGCAAGGTGCTCGCAGGACTGTAAATGCTTTCCTTTGCACTCCGGGAATTTCCCCGTTTAAGTGGCCACTGCCCGACACGCTAGCCACTCGCAGTCGTTGCCTGTTAAGGTCAAACAAATTGGCCTGCACCTTGCCACCGAAAGCAGCAGCAACAAGTATGTACGTCATCGCGCACTGTCTGTGAGTTAAGAGAGTTCCCTGCCAAGGGCCGAAGAGAAAGCGCGGCGAAAGAGTGCAAATCGATCTACAGTGTGGATCGTAAGTGGCCCGGCATGTAAACAATTCAGGTGATAAGCCGGCAATGAACTTTGGTAAAGTGTATTGAAATTAATTGGTAAGAGATCTCATTTATTAATTATTTTGATTATTTATTTTAAATTTGCTATTCACTCATTTTTGGGATATCTATCACTTAAGAAGAACATTCGATTCAAGACCATATTAAATGTATTGTATTTGTATTTACACTTTATTATTATTGTATTTACACTTTATTAAATAAATATTATATATATATATACATATAATTTTATTTATTTAGAAAAGAATACACAGAATAACGGTTTTTATGGGAATTTTAGGTCTTTACGGGAATTTGTTCCATTAGAAACCTAAAAGCATATTAAGTGGTGGAGGTCTTTGTATTTACCACTCAGAACATGGACATGAGATTTTAAGAAGTTAAGTTTTTCCTTTTATTTTAACAATCAAAGTACTTTAATATTTATATAAATATATAAACATTTGATATATATGTATATATAAACAAATTTTAAATTTCAATATTTAATTTCAAGAAACCTTTTAAAAAACTTCCCTTTTATGCATTATTACACCTCAGAGAGTTTCTAAGTTTATGACAAGGTTACCAAATCAAAATAAGTGTTGTCCATAAATGTTCTTTCACAACTAAGCGATCACAGATCCCTTTTCCTACATATCACCTAGATAGATCAATAAAATCCCGAGGTGTTATATTTCTCGGAAGGCCATTGAATGCAATTCCTCTTCCTCGGCGGCGACCGAATGCGATCCACTGGGGTCCACAGCGAGCGACGGCCGCTCGGATCGAGTCGGCGAGCAGCCGAAGTGCAGCGCGATCAGTTCGTGTTTGTCGGTCGTTTGCGTAGGACGCAAGATACGCGCCGGTTCCGTTCCGAGTGCTGTGCAGTGCAGTGTAAGTTCTGGATGATAGTGCGCTCGAGATCCGAATAGTGCTGCATCCAAGCCGCTGGCGATAGTTTATGTGCCATTAAAGGCAAAACGGCAATTGTGCGATAAGAGCCGCAAATAAATAAGTGAAGCTGCGATTTCAGCACGCCATTTCCGAGTTTGCCAGCGTCGAATGATCGAAAGTCTTCCTCGAATGGCTTCTTTTTTGAGTTCTTCGCCTCTCGTCGAGGATACCAAAATAGCTGCGGCGGAAAAATGTTTGCCTGTCGCTGAGCAGGAGAGTGGGAAATGTGTCTGAAACAAAAATAAAATTAAACGCCGCGAAAATGCTGAAGTAGAAAAGTTACAACAAAAAGAAGTCTGCGCCAAATAGAGCAAAATTGAAGTGAAAAATCGCAAGAGCAAATGCATGCGTAGAAAGTGTAAAAGTCGGGCGGAAATCGTTAATGAGCGGGAAAAGAAATAATACAGACCGCGATCTGTGCAGTGCGTGTAAAAAATAGAAGATTATGAATGAAAGTGCCCCTGCGAGTGTCATCGTCGCAATAAAAGAGAAGTTAGATAATTAAAAGCAGATTCAAGTTCAAAGTCGAACGGAATAAAATGTGTTTTTAGTGTCTGTCCCATCTCCCGATTCGATTAAGTATGCAACTCAGTAAATTCACCAAGTGGCCCCTGGCCCTGGCCCTCATCCTGCTGGCCATCCAATGCCAGGCCAGGCGTCAGCGAAAGCGCCAGCCTGGACTTTCCAGCGCCATGGAGCTCCGCGACTACAGCTCCCTGACCCTGCTCAACGACACCTCCTCGGAGATACAGCAGAGCATTGTGTCCTGGACAGGAGCGCGCATCCAGGCCAGCGACAAGCCGAAGAAGATGTCATCCCACTCGGCACGTCGTCATAAAACCAAGAGTGGCCTGCTGATTGAAAGTAACGTCGCCGATGTGGAGGCCACCGGCTCCTCGGCCGAGTCTGTCACCAAGAAGAAGTCACCGCAGCGTCGTCGCAACGGAAAAATGCAGAAGTCCGGAGGGGGCGGAGGTAAGTGCCAATAACTGTGGAGGGGATCCTCTAAATATGGTCTCTCTGATCGATTGTGCAGCACCAGAAGTTGCTCGCATTGCTCGCCTTCAGTTTCCTGGTCGCCGGTCGCTGGTCGCTGGTCGCTGGTCTCTGGTCGTGTTTCTGCCATATTTGGCCGCTCAAGTTGAAAGAACTTTCATGTGAAAGTTGTGACAGCAGGAAGAGATTCTGATTCTTTCTGCGCTGCTCTTTATTTTAGCCTCTATGTAATTCTATACGTTATTACGTGAGAGGTCCAGTTATGGTCCGGCAATGTTGCACTGGTCTTTGGTTTTGGCCTGGCCTGGCGCTGCTCTTGTTGTCGTTAGTTGGAAAAATCTCGCTGGTTATGTGAACTTTGCCTATTAGGAATAGCTATCGTTGAGACTTTGTCATTTTTAACTGGTAATACATTTCATAGGGCTGTACTTCCTTAACTTTTCTTCATTATATACAATTAATTCTTTGTAAAATTGGTATATTGTTTTATATGCATTTGCATATACAACAAAGGGTCTTATTGATAAATTCCACTAGCTTGTGTTGTTAAACAAATTACTGTTCCACCTTTGTCCAACAATTGGTAGGGCAATTGGATTGACGAACACAAGATGGAAATCGATGAATAGAGAAACAATATGCGGCACATGTTCTCGAATGATAGATGTTCCCCGGAAAGTACGTAGTAACCCTTGGCGATTGTCCCCGAGCATGTGTGGGTTTGAGCACTCGAGGCGTTTGCTTGCCTAACACATGACCCCGAGAACCTCAGAGACCTGAGACCTGAGATCCGAGAGGGAACAATAGCGCCAGAGCCTGGTGAGGTTGTCGCCATAATTGTGGTCGGATGCCGTAACTAGGCAGCGGCAACAATGGACGATTGTTAGGCAGCTCGTCCGTGTAGAGAGCCCCTGGAGAGGATAATTGATGGAGCCATGCGTGTCGCCTCTGGGAATGCCTCACGCGCTAATAGGAACATATGTTTCCGAGGCGAGGAAACACAGGCTGCGTTGCAGGCCAGAACCCACGCACATGGCCAGAGGAAAAAGGGTTTATTAAAATATGTTCGAGTCCGCCATGGTTATAAACCCTAAGTGGCTTACTATGTCCACGGTCGTAAAAATTTGTTCTAGAAGCCAACAAAGGCAAAACAGATTGGGTTCTGCTTCCAAGTTGCGTGTGGAAATGTTTGGTTGCATTTTATTTTAATCTCTAGTATGATAATAAGTTCTAAATTCCTATGATTAGACTAGAAAGACAAGGGTAAGATTATGTGAGAATCCGAAAGTATAAAAATAGGATAAACAAACAAATAATTGATTTTTTTACTGCATCCAGTAAAGTTTTTAATATCCCTGTTTTAATATAAAACATTGATTAAAATGAATGTAAAAGAAAGTCAATTAAGCATTTTATCTTCTTACTAATGCAACTCCTTTGTTAGTTACCTGATACAAACTATGAAGTTTGAGCCACTTTAGCAACGCCACTCAAACAACCAAAAAAACACCACCGTCGGGCTTACTTTTCAACGAGTGGTCAGCAGAGCGCTTTCCTGATGCCATAATAATTGCAAATCAATTCCAAATCATTCAATTGTAAATAGATTCAATGAAACACTTTTCAACGCCCAAGCCTTGAAGACATAAATGCGAATTGATCGAGCAAATTACGGCTGATTACTTGGAGTAACGTCGCATTATAGCGTCCAAATGCGGCGATTGGCATTAATTGATTGATTGGCTTGTTTGGATTAGAGGGAAAACGAAAGTTTCCCAATGGCGAAATGGGTCACGGATACAGCTACACGACCAGATACAAAGATACGAATCTATTGACCCGCGCTCGCATTTCCGTTGAGTTTGTCCCGCCGCGGCTTTTCCCAATCAGGCGCACAGATACTCGGGCAGACACGCACTTTATCAGCTCATTAAGTATCTTATGGATACATTCTTTGCGCTGGTAGCCGTAGCTCATGGCCAACTCATATCCAGCCGCTGTTTGCTCTGCGTCGTCTATCGAAAAGTGTTTGGGAAATGCATTCTTCATTGATTTCCCCCCTTAGCTCTCGTTCCGCCTCGCCTTGCCTTGTTTTTGTTTGTTTCTTGTTAACTGCATTACACAATGCCCGTAGATGAAAAGCGCACTTCAGTTCTCCAGCCTTCGGTGGCGGCTGCTGCTTCTGGAAATTTAGATTTGTGGGAAAATGCTCAGTGGTCGGCTGTTGCCCGTTGTCATTGAGTTTTATTTGTTTTTAATTTTTTATTGACATGTGAAGTTCGTAAAAGTTGAGTGAACTCTGCCTTACGGTTGATTTCCCAGTGCCTCCAAACGCAACGTGAAAAGCAAAAGTATTGCACTTGAGTGACCAAGAAGCTACATACTTTTTAGAGATTCAAGATTCATCATTTATGGTGGAACTAATGCATCCAACTGATGTGATTCTTTGGAATGATGTGCTAAGACGGACATATATTTTATAGAATTTATGATAGTAGAACCCACCTTAACGAGGTGCTAAGATGCAGGAATTTTGAATCAACATTTCACGGGCCCTTTGTCCATGATCTACGCCCCGATTCACCTCGTATCCCGTGTGAGCTTTGCAACTCAGACCTGTTTATCGCATATAAATCTCCCATTCTCACCTGGATTCGCTCCACGCCCTCCTCTCATTGCCCTTTGTTGTGATAATTTATTTAAATGCACTTTATAGATCGACTGGGTAACACCTGGCCGGGGCAATAATTTGCGCTGTCTTAACGGAAATGCTCAAAATGATGGATGCAGCAGACAGCTGGCCGGCTAAAAAGTGCAACAGTCGAGAGTTCAGCCTACACTGGGGGAAAACTCCCCGACCCAAAACCAGACACATGTCAAAACTGAGCAGCGATGGGAAAAACAATTGCTGAACTCATTAAAAGCAAACAAAGGACCGTGGAGCATTGTTCATGCTCTTCGGGTAATTTGATATCGAAACCCAATATGTCTTTCAAATAATTCTGCCAGAGCCTTTTGAAGTAATCGGGCACTCCGACAGCATTAAACTAAAGTTGGAGACCATTAAAATATTTTTATGGACCACAGAACGGAACACACAGGCCAAGAAGCCCTGAAACTTCCCATGTAAACAACACAAATAACGCACTGGGATCGGGGGGCGTTTGTAAACAAACAGCCTGGTGGACCAAAACAAAAGGAACTTTAGCACCGAACCCAGCTGACCGGCAGACGCCACAAATGATCTATGGAAATTCCTCCCAGCATCATCAGCGAAACAAAGCGATTCGGAGTTTACACAAATGGGAACATTACTCTCCCAGTTGCTTTCAGAGTTTTGAAGCTGGCCGCTGGGAGAGTTCCGGAACAACATCTCAACATCTCGCGCTCCCCAAGGTACTTTGAAGTGGACTACCCTCCTGTCCACTCAGTCCCTCGCTTAGGCATTCGGCCATAAATTAATGTTATAGACCAACTTTTGATAAGACTTTGACGCCGTCTGCGCGGCGACGACGACCCCAACAATGACCCGTGGAACAACAGCAACAACTGGAACTTGGGGGCAACTTGGATGCAGGCCACCGGAACACATAACGGGTCAGCGGCTGTTGAAGAGCATTCATGGGTGCACCATGGGGACAAGTTCGATGCATGGACATAAATCTGTATTAAATTTATTTTATACAAATTATTGTTTTCTTTTAAGCGGTAATATTTTAAATAAAATAAAACTAAAGATAAAATTCTCGAAGAAGTTAGATCAGTTTGATTAAAATTATCTATATTCAAAAGAGTCTATGCTAAAAACACAGAACGATCTTGTTAAAGGTCACAAACTGACTCGGAAGTTAACTGTTTCGGAAAAATTCCACCACCAGAAAAAGTTTTCATCACATTCCGGTGGTGTTCAATATTTACCTGATAGTCCAAGGCCTCTTTTAGGTTCTAAAGTTTAATTCGTTTTTAAATTTTAATAAAAATGGCCAGTGCATATTTTTTTGGTGTTTATTTATTTTTCTTACAAAGATATGCACTATTGTTTTGCATTTAAGACATAGTCTTTCCAGCAATTTCTGTCAACAAAAAACACCTTCCTACCCACTGTCTGCTGGTGGGTCAGGGGCCAGAACCCGACATGGGTTCTACGGAGAGTGTATAACAAATTCGAAGCTCGTTAGCGCAGACACTTGAGATAAGAAGTCGAAGATGGTCGAGCGAATAAATTGTTTCTAGTCTTCAGATTTTTGTTGTTTCCCCAAAAATGTGGGTCAGTTACAAAGAGAGCTGCAGAGGAAACAGTAGTAGGTCGCAGATTCTTGACCGCTCTGCTCAGTTGGCTAATGATGCTTCAGCTTATTTATTTTAAGCAAAAATACTACATTCAAAATTTGTAAGTTTTCAAGAATATATATCCCAGCTAAGTCTATCCAAAGCAAGTGTAAACTTTGAATGAAAGAGCACCTCAAATAAAGTTTTAAAAAATAGAATAAAAAATAAAATTTATACCTTTTCCACTTTATAAGTTTTTTTAATTCCGAAATCAATTTTCGGAGGTTCATTAAATGTTACTTAAATTCGAACACAATTAAATATATAACCCGTCAAAAGTAGAATTACAATAATTAAAGAATAAAAAGTATCCTGAGACATTAACAGGGGTGCATGTCCCTTGATATTAACAACAATACAATAAAATACATAATAACTAAACAATTACTGACTAACTAACAACATAGTATTTACCAATAACATTTTTAACATTTATTCACTGTGAAAATGCTTTTCCTCTGGTAGCATTATTATCGAAATGAAATACTCCTCTTTAAAGACTCAACTGAACCGTATTGAAGTTTTAATCAAACATTTGCCAGACTGATCACCAGGCCTCCTCTGTGATATCTTGTAACCTCCTTAGAGAGCGCTCTGTGCTCTTATCAGACGGTTTGTTACCTTTTTCGAGTCTGATAAACGATCGTTGATCGAATGCCACGACAACTGTCATTGAACTTCATTGATAAATGCCTTTGAAAAGCGACAGGAAAGTCACTGTGGCCCCTCGGAAAGTATCTGTTTGCGATGCAAGTGATAAGCTAAACACATATACGTTATCCCCCGAACTTACCCGTATCGGGTTTCAGGTTCTACCTGCTTGCCTCGTCGTCAGGGCGTCGAAAAGAATGACCCTAAATCGTGGCCAATATATCAATAACATGCCCCCACTTGTCATCACTTCCTCCCGCACATCAAAACACTCGGTCTCGCTCCCGAGAACTTTGGCAGAGATGAAACGCTTTCCATTTCTCAGAAGGGAAATGCCTGCTTTCCTTTGCCGGAATCTCCTCAGAACGGAACCGAGGCGAAAACACTTGAAGACGTTGTGTAAATATTATAGAGCCTAAATGTGGAGAGCTGTCCAAGCATTGGACTAATTATGCTTTATATTCCCGTTGAAAGAAGTTCTGATTGCTTTCTTGAAAATGCTTTAAGTTTATCTGTTCCTTTTTGAAAAAAGCTTCATAAACTATATAATTTTTCAAGTGAAATGGAGGGGAATGTAATTTTTGAAGACCACTCAATTGAATCGTGAAATTGTAGCGCTTAATGTTAATATAATAATATAATACCTGCGTTCTTTAGCCTGTGTTATGCTATCAAGTATGTAATTATTTATTAAGGACGCTTAGAGCAAACCTGTCCCGAAAAGGACATTTGACAACGCTCCATCCAGACTACCGCCACGGGCATCTTTTGTTGCATCTTTAGCGTCACTTGTCTGTCGCGCTTGCCATTTACCAATCAGCGACAGCTCTTCGCCAATCTATTTTGGATGCGGCGGCTCATCCGTCAGCAGTCCGTGCTCAGACGCTGGAAATAATGGGTGTCTGGGGAGGGGGCTGCTGAGAGACAGCTGCCGAAACGTGCCTCCGAACATGAGTCACGCATGGAGTGTGGAAATCTTGGAACTTCGGCGGGGATACCACCTGAAAATTGCGGTTACGCCCACTTGGAATTTCGACAAACCGTTTGCCGCTCACGCTTGAGTAATGGGAAAATGCCTCGAAAATGGCTTTTGCACCAATACCAAGCCGGGAACAGAAAAACTAATGAAATGACAAACAAATTGTCTGCAGACACGCGTTGCCAACACGATCCATCCCGGAGGATCAGGTTCTGGCTTGGGTTCGGGTTTGGGTTCGGGTTCAAGTTTGCGGCTGTCGACTGCCGTTGGCGGCTCGTCTTTTGACTTACAGCCCCTGACAGCTAGCAGGAATTAAAACATTTTGGCACTGCCATTGATTAGTGTTCTAAATAACGCGGCCAGGTGAGATCATTGAGAAATTGACAGGACGCATGCGAGGTTGCGGTTGAATCGGATTGGATCCGATTCCAGCCTTCTCGGGATTGGGATCAGAGAAGGCGACCAACTCTCCTCGACACGACACCTGACAAATTGCTTAATTAAAGCCATCTGAAGGCTATTTGTAGCCGAAACCAGTTATTGACATGTCTTTAATGACCATTTGAGTTTACTTTAAATTATTTCGATTTCATTTTAAGCCTTTTCTTACTCAGGTTGGCATTTCATAATTTTTTGCGGTTTCCTAGCATCCTTGAAGTATTGAGTATTCGCTGATCTAATGAACGAGTCAGAGATGCCAATCAATTAGTTTTATGGTTTAAATGAGAGATTAAATTATTATCCGTCTCGCAAATATAAAAACAAACTTGGAGATTATTTGCTTAGACTTGAAGTCAGTAAAAATAAATCAGACAGTAATCTTTACTGCGTATTATTTTAAGTGCCTTAAATTTCCCTAAATTTATTTATATTTTACTTAGTGTTTTCCACTTTTATGACCACTAAATCGCTACCATATTGGATTTGCAATTTGCCTAATCAAAAATGTTAGTTTCATAAACAACTAATAGTTACTTTGAGCCCGGCTTGGAAGTTTCTCAAGCATTTTCGCATTCAACTCAGGAGATTATTCCGCTAAAGCTTGTTCAATAAAATTGTTAATTGCCACTCAAATAGCTACAATTTTTTGTGACGCAGACGCGACAGGATAAAGGCTTATCAAGTGCCACTAACAGCCACACAGCCAGATGAGGAAAAGCCGGGTGGAAACTGGTTAGATGAGTGGAGACGGCGACCAGGCGATAAAAATTTGTAGTCAAAATGAGAGATCCGAATCGTCAACAGCGTCAGGCGACATGCGACGTAAACAAGCAAAATTAATGCAATTTCTTCAATGTATGAACAATTACCAGCTCCTCGAATGGCAGCGGAAGGGGCCGGCGATTGTGGGGACAATTGGCCGGCTTCGTTCGGTGGCCAAAACGGCGGCGCCATCAAATGTTTCGAGCGGCGCCCGGAGCTCGATCGTGGGCCGACTTCCCAGCGACTTGGTCGGCGCCTTTTTACAACCAAAACTAACACGCTTACGGACCATGTGCTAATTAAATAGTTTACAAGTCAACTCCGATTGCCAGGAAGGTTGGCAGCCCGGTTTGGTCACCGCCAAAGATTTATTGAAGCCCGGCCGAAAAACTACGAGTCGGGCGGGCCCAAGTTTTTATTACAAGCCCGGGCGGGACGGCTCTCGGTGGCTAAATGATTTGTTTATTGCCGATCGCGTACAGCGTGTGCCATTAATGGCTGCCATTTCGGATTAACAGCCGTCGATGATGCAGATGACCGGGCGACCCAGTTAATGTTGACTTAACTGCCGGCCAACTCGTTAAAAAACAAGACGTTAAACACGCTCGTAAAGGTAATACTGTTACGGTTATGCTGCAGGATATTCTGTGCTTGTGTTCAAGGAAGATATTGTTTGAAATTGACAAAACAAATTTGTTTTCAAAGGGGGAGGAGTTTACTTGAGAAGTGAACAAGGTAATTCAATATGCTTTTAACCTTTTCAAATTCAATTACCTTTTAAAGGCGTTATTTTTGATACGACGCAAGATGGTAATAAAACTTAGATTAAATATAATGATGAAGTTATCTTTGCTATATGTATATGTTTAAAAACATGACCTCATCTTTCTGTAAAATATATACTTATAGATTAATTCCCGTTTCCCCTTTTGGTGCTCATAAAATTTCCGCAACTCCGCACTTCAACTTCCTGTGGTTTCCCTTTTTCTGCACTTCGCGTTTTCCATGGCTCATCCGCAGACATAATCTCGGTCTGTCTAGACAGACGAACATGTCGGCGACGCGGCTTTTCTGCGATGAGGTGACTCAGACTTTATAAATTTAATTATGACATTACTTATTATGCGACGCTCGCCTCGTCGCCCCGCCACGACGGCTTGGGCAGCAGGAAAAATAAAGGCAATCCGAGTTATTTATAAAATCTGACAGCTGATGACAAATTAACAGGCGACTGGAAAAAAATCTGAAAGTGAGACCCGAAAACCTCCCGACCCGGAGTGTGGGCGACTCGTGTCTCCGCGAGGGGCTTTGGCCGGTCTCCCCAGCAGATATCGAGTATCACAAAGCTCGCCCAGACCCACTCAGGCGTAACTAATGAGTGCGATATGAAAGGAGATCCCAAAACCCCCGAAACCCCAGGCCGGACCGAGGAGATCTCGTCTGCGCATGCGCAGCATTCGGAGCAGTGTTGGACAACGGCGCTCCGTGGACAAACATTGACTCGACGCCAAAGCCGAAATGCATTTCGAGTGATTGGCAAACACGGCCGGCCATTTGTCCCCTTTCCCATCTAATGGTCTCAGTGCTTTGGCTAATGGCCAAATGGGAATTTCGACGCCTTTTCGTGCGCTTTTCGTGCTTCGATTGCGAGTGCCCGATAAGAGTCTTTGACTCGTAAATCGTGATAATTATCGAGGCACAAGTGCAGCGAGGGTCGCCGAACAGTTTCATGGCTCCGCGCTGCTTATTAAATTATTAAATGCACCGCTACACGAACAGATTCCGCTGCCAGCTTACACAATTCTGATTCCCGATTAGATAAACTTAAGCCAGTCATTTGGGCGCTTAATTAAGAACTTGAGGCTTAAAGACTGACCTGGCTGCAGTTAACCTTTGCTTTCTTAAAGCAATTCAAATTTATGATTATCTTCAAAATTATTGTATGTCCCAAAATATTAATTTATATGTAGATGTCATTATATGTGTTGTTCCTAGGCCAACGAAGTCATCTGAACATAGGGAAAATGCCTTGAAGATGCACTACAGAGTACAAAGGTAGTAGAAGCTTCTGAGTTCTAAGGAACTCTTCCTGTATTTTGGAAACCGCTAACACACCATTTCCCAAAAGAACATTCTTGCATAGTTACAGAACGTGATCCTCTATTTAAATCGTTATGCATATTTAAGAATTAGATCCAAACGCAGTGCGTAAAATTCAACACTTCATTGGGAATTTCACACTCAAAGCTTCAAAAGCCTTCGTTTTCTGGTAGGCAGTTTTCTTGCCTTTCGCGGAGAAGATGAACCCAAACATCCGCAGTCCGGCCAAGAACTTTTCCCCGGTGGGGACGGTGACAATTTCCGTCATACTCCTCTTTTACGATGCACTATGGGTGGGTTCTGGGATCCGGGCTCTGGGAGGGGGCGGTACTGGTTTCAGGTACTTGAAAAATTAATGTACCCGGTCGGTGTTGGCAGCCGAACGCTTGACTTGTCCTCGGAGGTTCGGGAAAATGCATAGACAAATGTCAAATATTTATTGAAAATAAACAAAACCGGCTAACAAATAAACAAACCAACAAACAAGGCGACGACGGCGGGACGCGAGGGGATGGACGGAACGGGGCTCGGGGTCCGGGCTGGCGAGTTGCGTCAACAGATTTCCGAGAAAAGAAATAAAATGAAGGAGTGAACAGCATGGGCATCAAACTGACCAGAACTGAAGACGTTTGGTCATGCTTCAGTGCAGCGCAGCATTGGCTAAAAGCCGGGCAACAGTGGGAACCGAGTGGGAATCGGCTCGGACTGGAGCTGCGGACCCACGGATGGATGGATGGATCTGTTGGGTTCTTGTGGGGCCCGTCAGTGGGTGCTTCAAGAGCGAAGGAACACATGCTCCGTCCAGCGCAGCGCGTTGTCTCCTCCTCCAGGTGGCTACTGGCTTTCCCGACGACGTGTTCGAGTGGCATCCAGTCCGCGTTCTCGGATCCATGTTCGCCATGTCTGGGGCTCTGTGCGAGTTGTGTTTTGAAAAAATATTTATCCATGCCTGGTCTGGCCGCTGATCGCGATGATGATGTTCATGCTGCTCCGCGGGACAATGTGGTCGATGACTCCGCTGGGTTATGCAAGTAATGCTTGATTTGGTATTGAAGACTGGTAGCTGCCACTCACTCAACTGTCGTTGCTTTTGTTTGGATGATTCACGGCGGCAGGCGTGCAGTGTGGGAGATGCATTCGACCAATTTTAACATCAAATACTTTATGTTTTGAGTGATTATAGTTTGAGAGGAGGTTCCACTTGCTAATTTCATAATAATATACCTAGATAAGTAATCCTGAATCCGCAGCTTACCTCTGATTTGTGAACAGTATTTCTGCTAAAGGTATAAAGGATAATAACAATTCTAAGCCAAAAGTAAAATACACTTTACAATTTAAACTCCAATTAAGCTTAAGTTCTCGTTCGGTTAGCACATTGCAGACCATTTTTGATTAATTAAAAGTCACTGTGGAGGCAGGCTGAACATCCTTCGATTCGATTCAAACCCAAGCCAGCTGCCCATCTGCTACATTTCATCCGTATCGATGTGGCGCATAGAGTACGGAAATATTTGCACTATTTTTGGACGGACTGCTGGCTATCTGGCCAAGTCGGATGCCCTGCTTGTTTGCCTTGTGGCCAATTATGCACACAAACACACAGCTGGAGGTAAAAATTACAGAGGAGTGGGACTTCCCCATCTCCATCTCCATTTCAATGGCCAGCTGCTTATTAAGTCGTTGGAGCTGTGCTCCAACTTCAAAGATTGCAATGGGAATGAACCGATTGCGGTGCTGGGATTGATGGAATGGACAAGCTGCTGTTAGGGTAATCTCTAGTTAGTCGGCAATCGGAGTGCTTCCTGTCGGAGGAGCCTGATTCTCCTGTCCAATCATTTTTCCCTGCCTCTTTTGCATAAATAAATTGCGTTCCGCTTGTAAGAGAATAATGACTTCCAGTAGCCGAAAAATTAATTTAAATTCAATAAGGGAAAGCCCAAAAGGGGCGAAGCATCTCCGCTCGGTCGGGTGACGAAACCAAATTTTATGCATTTCAACGACGGGCTACCGAGGCGAAGACCGAAGGAAGGATGACTCGACGGATGGCTGGGATGGAAGGCAATCAAAATTTTGGCCATAAATAGGCTCCTCTGGAGAAGGAGGCTCTCGACAGCGTTGGCTCTGGAGTTGCGCAGCTTTTCGGCCAACGGCTCAATTACCAAAATGGCGACAATGAGAAGGAGTTTACGAGAATGACTTTGGGGCTTTTAAAATTAATGGAATATTCGTACAAGCATTAAGCCAAAGAAACCATAAAATAAAATGGGACTTAATAACATAGGCACAAGGCAAACAATAAAAGTTTTAAAATTGCAGCCTTTTTTCGTTAATAATTTAAACCAAACATGTGAACTTAGTTGAGGGAGAATAACTTTCACTTGGGCTACAAATGTGAAAACTAGGCTTACAAAACGAAACGCTTTAAACCGATCAAAATGAATGTGTTTAAGGCACAGAGAAAACCAAGAAACATTGCTCCGGGCAAAGTTCAGGCATAAAGTGTTAAAAGCGTGAAAGAAAAACTTATCGGCAGCTGTCAAAATCGCCGCCCGACCCGAGAGGAAGCCGGCAAATGGCATTTAAATGTTTTGACAAATGACAAATTCGCGGTAGCCAAAACAAGAAAAGAGAGAAGCTAAATAACTGTTGAGTGTTGAATGGAGGACCCGGCCACTGGAGGCTGCGGGCTGGAGGTGGCCTTTTCAGCGGCTGCACAGTGTTACGAGTATGTCTGGGCCCCAAGGCCCCTATTCCACCCCTCGGTACACTCGACTCTCGGCGAATGTATTCACGTTTTCCGCGCTGACAGCTTAAGTGAGAAAAGTTTTGCTGATTAAATGTTGTGACAAATTGAAAGCGCCACATAATAAAGCCCAAACAGTTACTCAAATTTGAAGGCGCTATTGAAATGGAAAGGAATGCATACTTTCCATAGATTGCCTAATAAAATGTTTGTTACTTTAATACATATTCGAGTGATATTTCAAATTAAACTAACCTAATGTTAAGCATCTGTAATAACTCTTTCTTCAAGACTTTGAGGGCGGCAACGTTTGTCTTTTCATTACACACTTAACCCATTCAAGCGAAAGTCTCAAGTTCCCGGGCAAACTTTTCTCATTCGCCAAAAGTTTGTTCAGTAATCCCTCCATATAGCTTACATATATGCCATTTTCCTGCAATTACGTCAACATTTTTGTGTTGTTCGCAGAAGTTTTGTGTTGACAATTGCCAAAACAGCAGCACAAAAGGACCGAAGGCAGCTTGGACCGGCAATTCGGAGCTACCAAAACATGCAAATGGCATACCAGGTCACCGTTTGGGCCCCAGCTTCGGCTCAAACTGAGACTGCAACTGCACTGCGGCAGCTGCTGGTCAGCGATAAAGTTTATCTCGAGAGTTTCCCCGATCCCTGGGATACTTCTGCATGCCGGCGAACCAATCAATACCTCCTGTGGCCCGAAGTTCAGAGC
Organism: Drosophila jambulina; assembly: GCA_018152175.1. Taxonomy (NCBI): domain Eukaryota; kingdom Metazoa; phylum Arthropoda; class Insecta; order Diptera; family Drosophilidae; genus Drosophila; species Drosophila jambulina. The sequence continues at coordinate 24,995,943 of JAECXH010000114.1, read as the reverse complement.
AATCCGGAACAGCTGCTCGCTAGGTGATTTATTGACGGGCTGGCTTGAGGGCTTGTTCTCGACTTGTTCGGCTTGAGCAATTTAATTGATTGGCCTGGGAAAAACTGTCAGAGGCTGAATAATGGAGTAGGTTCACGGGGAAGCCGATTGGTTTGCTTTGATTGAGGGTGAATGCGTAATTGAGAGTAATAAGATGGCATACATATCATAGGAATGAGTTTAAAGGTCAAGAATAATTGATATCAGGTAGCAGAAAAATGAATCTGCCTCAACTTAAAATAATTTTCCTTATTTTCTTTCCTTTTTTCAGCCCTTCGCCTGCTCAAATTGGACGACCTTTACTCCGGTGGAGGATCCCCCGGCGGATCAGGAGGCCTCTATCCTCCGCTTTTCAATGTGGCTCCCCGGGCCGAAATATCGGTGAATGCTACCTGTGGCCAGAACGGGGCCGAGGAGTACTGCAAGCTGGTCGACGCCTATCCGCACCGCAACTGGGCCAAGCAGTGCGGCACCTGCAACGCCCACTCCTCGGACCGCGCCAAGCAGCGGTCCATCCAGTCGCTGATCTCGACGGGATCCGGACTCGAGGAGAGCTGGTGGCAGTCCCCGACGCTGCAGGGTGGCCGCCAGTTCGAGTACGTGACCATCACGCTGGACCTGAAGCAGGTGAGTCGCTGTGTCCCAGCTGATGCCTGAAAGCCTTCCCAGGCTAAGCTCTTGTGACAGCCGAGCTGTGATCCAGTTTGTAATTAAGCCGCTGGGCTGTCAGTCATTTACAAGCGATTTAACGCCAGCTCCGTGATCCATCTGGGTACATCGAGACTTTGAAATACGATCTTCCCGATGACAGGCTGTAACTGAGACCCGTTCGATGCCCATTCGATTCTAATGCTCAAAATGGGTAACATAAATTGGAATCGATGGAGATTTGATTAAGTCGTATTTGCTTACATAACGACGGCTTCATCCGATACCTTCTCTAATCCGCCTAATGGGAAACAAGCTTTCATTTCCGGTATTTAATTAGGAATTATTACCTCGGTTAAAGATAAAGATATTTGCTTTAAAGGTGTAATAATGGCAATCATAAAATCAGCTTTCTTCAAGCTGCAACGTAAGGAAATATGCCTCTGTAAATATATACAGATCTCTACCCATCCATATTTACTTATTGAGAGTTTTACCTCACTTGATTCGTCTTTAAACAATTTCTTTAATTAAAATGGCACAGACCTCCCCGAATTAAAAACGCATTTTATTTCACACTTCCCATGGATCTTTACATCTCGATTGGGTGCTAATCGTTCTCCGATAGTGTTAATTGGAACTTCAAAGTGCACTCACCCGCAATGGATCGCCCTGGAACGATGATCTTACTCCCCAGCCTCCGATACCTCCGATGGGATATAATGTGCTGAAAAATAAGAGGAAATTGAAGGGAAAATATATCATCTGCTTAGCATCAGCCGACGCAAAGTTGACATACCAAGTGCAGCTTGCACTCGAGTTTCCGAGAGATATCCCAGTGTTTTGATATAATTCTTTCACTGCCACATGCCCCGGGGTGGGGCCCAGACCATGGAGCAGGCGAAGCCATTGAGCGTTCACTTAATTAAACGAGGGACAGCCCAAGAAAGGGGCACATCCACGGACTGGAAGTGATTTAAAATTAAAAACATTGTTTTTGCATATGCCGTACAGTATGAAAGATTTATGACAGCCATCCGTTGCTCTCCGGGTTTATTAATAAATTCCTGCGCGTATATTGTAAAAAGGGGAAGTCTACCGACAGCCGCAGAAATATTTAAATTGGCCTCTGCACTTAATTAACTCTGACAGAGCCTATTTCTAGTTGGCGAAACAAAATCCGAAAATGTCAAATCTTTTATGGCATCTGCCTTAAGGTTGTCTGTGTCAACAGACTGTTTTTAAGTGCATTCACCGAATGGTGAACTACATTTTTGGCCAGACAACGACTACAAAATTTATAGGTTCCCATGATTTTTCAGATATGGAGTCGAGTGAGAGGCATGTGTCAGAATTTACACGCTCCCATTGCGCTGATCTGCTTGAGTGACGAGGAATATTCACAGAATATTCACAGAGTGTCAGGAACTGTATTCAAATCAGTGCGATTTGGTTGGTTTATTTGGTCTATATGTATTTATTCGGAAATGGTTTTCAAAGAGAACATAAGGGTGAAAATGATATGAAATCCGTGTAATTCTCTACAAGTAAAAATGTGTATTGTATAAAGTATTATATATAGCAATGGTACTCAAACAACATCCACTTACTTTTTAAAACCCTTCTAACACAATTCTAACACAGCTGATATCTGTACCATTTAATGAACACTCAAACAAACTCAGTTCCTCCTCTGAAAGTCTACTAATTAGCCATCTTCAAAATGAAGTGTTCCGTGTTATTGTGGCCATGGAAATACCCCGAGCATTTGTCACAACTATTTAGAAACACATTAGAGAGATCTCCCTCTGTTTCCCCCCAAAACCATGCCACAATTTATGACCTCCGACGAAAACTTGACATTGACGGCGGTGTGCGTCGCTCTCCGTCCATGGGCGACAAAGTTGGGATTTTGAGGCGTGGATTTTAACAATTAGACTAATCGAGTGATTTACACAGGCAGTGGGAAAAACAGATAGAAACGACAGGCGTGTGTCAACGATTTGACAGTTTAAAATATTTCTTCGCAGACTCCGGCAGTCCTGGCGGACCGGTCAGAACCATGGTCCGCCTGTCGGTCCGTCTGTCGGTCCGGCTGTATGTATATTTGTCAGCCAGGCATTCAGCCAGTCAGCCATCCAGTCTGTCAGCTTGCCAGTAAGCAGTCTGTCAGCCTGTCTGTTCGTACAACAATGTCTAGATTTATGCCTGAATGGCTTTGGGGCGCGCGTGACTAATTGAAAGTCTAGCGAGAGTTCTGCTAGCATCCGCGGCAGTGGCTCTCGAACTGTGAGTGGAGTTTGAAGAGTGGTTGTTTGAGCACAGGAATGATTTTTAAAGGATTTTATGAAGGTAAAAACTTTAAGGATAAATTTCAAAATATTTGCTTAACATGCAGTCAATCCTAGGACCACAATCAGCAAGATCTAAAAAGATTATTAAAAAATAAGATATAAAGTTTCAAATTGCTTGACTGCAGCTTATTGACCAGTCTTGGAAATCCGCGCATTTCCAATTTGAAAAGCTCGAGTGTTTGTTTTTGTGTATCTCTCCGATACAGACACTTAATTGCTTCATTAAATTTAGCCAAATTTGGCCAACAAATAAAGTGAGTAGAGGGAGACCGTGGGGCCGGTCACTAGGCATCGCAATGGGTTTCGTTTCGTAACTGTAATTCAAATGTTTGACAAGTTGTTGCAACATGTGCAGCGCCAAGAGCAACGGCAGCAACAAGCAAAGCGTGCAACAAGCCACGTACGAGACGCATTTTAGGCACAGCAATTATTTTAATGGTCAATTTATTTATTTGTTTGGCTGCGATTTTGGCATTTTTCGACATTTTCCCTGAATTTGCCTTTTAGAGAATGCTTCCTCAGTTGCCGGAGCTGCCGCGGCATTTGCATGAGTTTCCTGCAAGGCTTTTTGGGTTTGGGTTGGGACTTTAACGTGATTGAAGCTTCGCTTGAATTGTTTTCGTGTTATTTACCAGGAAGCAAACTTTATTTTAAATGGCCAATCCTGCATGGGTGAAAGGGAAACGTTGACTGCCATTGAGTAGAAATGAATGTAGGCACTGGATTATTCGGAGGGTTATTAAGGCATTCGGATAGTTTTTTGAGTATATTTGAGTATGTCGTTTGGTGCTTGTGTTCTTGACTATTTAAAATTTAAAGAGTTTGTGTCTTTGTTATTCTTGTAATGTCAAGTTTACCACTGAAATTATATCTTTTATTTTATCGCCGCCTTGATTGGATTTTATTTAAAAATTTCAAATATATTTTTATATATGTTAATCGATGAATATTTTATTTTTAATACTGTTTGAACTATTTTATTTGTAAGTAAATGGTTACATTACACCTTTTTGAGCGATTTCTTTTATCATTTGAAGACCTAGTAAAATTCGTAAAACTATGAATTGGATAATGCGAGTTGTTAAGAGACTAATAGCATGTAATACATACTTGAGGTGCAGCCGTGTAACAATTCCCAACCACATTCTGTCTTAGAATTTAAGCGTTATGCTTATCCTAGAAACCTCAGCTCAAAACAGGCACATTCTTTCCATCAAATCCAAACAAGTTACTCAAAACATTACTCATTCTTGAGCCGCATTAATGCGCCAGTTTCTAGAGATAAAACCCATGCGGCAGACACAAAACTTTTCGACTACTTCAGTGCGAGCTGGCAACACGTCGAAGAGAATCAGACTGCCAGATAGAGGGAAAAGCGAGAAAATGGGCAAAAAACACACGAGCAGCATGTCTGACATGTGGGTTCATTCACCATGTTATCTAAAAGCGTGCCAACACCAAAAGCGCTCGAAAAATAAAAGATTCTGTTGCCTCAAATGAGGCGGAAAACTGCATAATTTGCCAAAAAATATTCTCAGATAAAATGCTGTCTAGCGGGCTAGCAGACCCAAATAAAATTAAAAGCAAAGCCCTAAATTTGTTGTCTTTTATTTTTGGTGTTTCAGTCTGTCTACTTCAATTTTTCGCCGGTTTATTTTAGAAATTTTACGATGTCATGAGTTTTCCCTCGCTGTGTGTTTTTTGGCAATTAACGGAGCGTCCGTGTTGGCTTTCGGGGCCTCGTGCGGAGGAAGTTTCCTGTCAGCTGTGCCCGATGGACTTTCTTCATTGAGCGATAAATATTTGATTGCCATAAATGTTAATTCGTGTAATTTACGACATGCAATGCCCTCTCCTACTCAGTTCCGTTTATCTACTCAAATTATCGCCGTAACTTCCCTCGGTCTGCTCCTCACGGCAAATTAAGTTGTCTCGTCGGAATATTTTAGCAATTTGGTTAGAGCCTCTGCCCGTCTTGACCTTATCAGTGGACAAGTATCGGGCGGCAACAGGTTTAAGGAGCTCACTCCCGCTGACCGAGGATCCGCTATCCGCTGACCAAATATTTATACAGAGAGCGATCTTCATCGCGCCGCTGGGAACAAGTTTGCAGTTGTTGCCGTCAATTGGTCCAAACTGATAAAAACGTCAAAGCGTTACCCTTGAGGCCATCACCTGCTGCCCCTCCGATTGCAATCTACAACGATTTTCACGTCTCCACAGGGAAGGAGGAGGCCTCATCTCGAACTCGTTCTCGTTCTGCGGCCATCGGGAAATCAGTTCGGAAGCCCAGTCCGGGCGCTCCAAAGCTGATTGCAATCAAGGCTTCGGACAGAAATTTGATGGGGACAACGTAATTCACTAGAGATAACTTATCTCAGCTGTTCGAATGTGTCAGGTTCAGTGGCTTCTTAGCGGATAATCGGAAATGCAGAATGCTAGATCTTGTGAGAGCTCAGAAAGATGGAGTTAATATATTATTTATATAGTATTTGCCCTGCCTCTCCAAAGGAGGAGACAAGCTTCGACATGCAGACATTGTGTGACCAGCTCTGTCTCTGCTTGTACGGTCTCCTTCACTTATTTATTCCCCTAATCTTATCAGCTGACAGTCGCAGTTGTCGCTGTAATCAAATACAGGGGGCAGCCAGTATGGCGAACGCTCACCGCCGCTCCACTCACGCCGGCTTTTGGCTTCTTGTGTATTTGCATTTTATCGCCCGGGCAAATCGGGCAATCGGTGTGCGACGATGCCATTAGCTACTTAGTGAGTTGCGGGTAAACAAGTGGCTTTGAAATTCGATAGAGCTGTTTTATCTCGGTGGCTTATGATGACTGGTAAAAAGTTTCAGGCTGAAATAATACGCGTACCTGGCTGCATGGCGCCGTGAGGCCGGCCTAAGTCGGTGCGTCGCAATCAATTATACACCTGGCCACACCTTCGACACAAGCCGCCCGTCGGAAAATTCAATTGCATGCCTTTTATTGATTTTTTCATTTTGGTCTGTCCGGGTTTTGTGTGGCTTTTTTGGGCGCTGATCTTCGATAGGCGCAACATTTTCAGCGTCTCGAACACGCGACGTTTTTGGCATTTCGCTTTTTTCTCCCCTGCCGCCCCCTCCAATAATTTTCCCAAATATCGTTTGTCAGCCGTGGCTGCCGGCCACTTTGAAGGAGCCACAGTTGGGCGGCAGCTTTGGAGGGTCGGCCTGCGCCTGCGGTTGGTTGACAGTCTGGGAAATTTATGACGCGGCAATGGCAATGCTGGGTTCAAAGATTTTGCAGTACCACGCGGCTTCAGCACAGATACGATACTCGAATGAACGCAGCTCGTTGGTAGTCACAGATGCAAAGATATAGCTGAATAGAAACATCAGCTGGTGACAGAAACATCGACATTTGGGTGCGTTGATAATTTATTGCTCATGGGCCCAGTGGCTATAAAACCGAAATGCCTAGGTGTGAAGGCAGACAAGTCTGTGGGGAGAGAAAACATGATCGCAGGGTAAAATTACACATTACACATTGAAATTGAAAAGTTATAGGATGTGTTCAAGAAGCTAACAGAGTAAGAGAACGTCTCAGTTCGCAATTCTTAAGTATCTTCTCGCTTCAGAGAGCGAGAGCAGTTTTTGCTCTCTTGGGGATACTTGCTTTTCAGTCTCTCTCGACCTCTCTTTGCTATAAAGAACACTTGGTAGCGAACGAGAGAGTTGTCTTAAGCTGGACTTCGAAGAGCTTTGCTTATGTTTTTTGTCGAATACAATTAAGAGCAATCACATTAGAAGTAAGATTAGGCTCTGGAAAGGGCATACCTAGGCTTCTTCTACCTTAATGCAAATAACTCTCTCAGTGAGCTTAATAATAATTCTATTTTGTCTTAGGTTTGGAAATCTTTTACAAATACAAAGTATTTAAGTCATAAATATAATAAATGTTCTCCACTTGCATTAAAACTTATATATGCTCCACTTTTTCTCTCCATTTCAGACCTATCAAATATTCTTTGTGCTGCTAAAATCGGCCAACTCTCCCCGCCCAGCATCCTGGATACTAGAGAGATCTCTGGACGGCATTAAGTTTGAGCCATGGCAGTACTTTGGCCTGAGCGACGCGGACTGCAGGCGGCGCTGGAATCTGTCCGGGCAGAACGGCAAGTACGTCTTCCAGAACGACACCGAGGTTATCTGCTCTACGCAGTTCTCGAAGCCTTTGCCCCTGGAGAACGGAGAGCTGCACGTGTCGCTGCTGAAGAATCGGCCAGGTGCCACCGACCAGAGCCCCGAGCTGATGGAGTTCATAACCGCTCGCTTCCTGAGGATACGCCTCCAGGGAATGCACTCCACGGCGAACCTGGACAACAGTGTGGACTGGCTGTTGGACTCCGCGTCGCTGGAGAAACGCAGCTTCTACTCCCTGAAGCAGCTGCGGGTGAGCGCCCGCCTGGACTGCCACGGCCATGCGAATCGCACCCAGGAGTTGCCGTCGGACCCCCTTATGCAGTGCGTCTGCCACCACAACACCTGCGGCAGGCAGTGCGACGAGTGCTGTCCACTCTTTCAGGACCGGCCCTACCAACTGGGCGGAGAGTGCGAGATCTGCCAGTGCAACGGCCACGCCGAGAGCTGTGCCTACGACTCCTTCCTCGACAAGGGCATCTGCCAGAGCTGCGCGAACCACACTGCCGGCAACGAGTGCGAGTTCTGCGAGGGAGGTTACTACCGGGAGCTGGACGCCCCGCTGACCAATCCCTGCCTGCCTTGCTCCTGTGACCCCAAGCGGTCCACAGGGTTCTGTAAGCCGGAGGGCGGAGACTGCCACTGCCTCGAGGGCTTCCAGGGGAGGAACTGCGAGGAGTGTGCTCCGGGCTACTACGGGGAGACCTGCAAACGGTGCGAGTGCGACGAGAGGGGAACCACTGAGTCCGATGGATCCTGCGCGGACAGCTGTCAGTGTAAGGCGAATGTGGAGGGCAGCACCTGCTCCGAGTGTGCGCCCGGGCACTTTGATCTGAGCAAGGACAATCCTCTGGGCTGCACCAGCTGCTGGTGCTCCGGCGTCTCCCAGACGTGCAGCAGTGCCAAGCTCCAGACTCTGGCCTTTGAAACGCTCAACGACTGGAAGCTAACGAACATCCAGAGACTGCATCCGATCCCGGTACCCGTAGACGCCGAGCAAAACCGCCTGATCTTTGCCAACGAGTTGGACGAGGTGGAGGCCATCTACTGGCAGGCTCCAGTGGGCTACCTGGGCAACCGCCTGACCAGCTACGGAGCGCGGCTCCAGCTGCTTCTCTCCTGGTATGTCCTGCGCGGCGACACCTCGGGCAAGCCCACCACCGGACCCAACGTGATTCTGTGGGGAAAGAACGGGCTGAAGATAGCCTTCGGGGACGAGTCGTTCGATGGCCTGGAGGCCAGCCTGAATGTCTCCCTCACCGAAGAGGGCTGGTATCACGTGCCTCCCTCTGTCAAGGACATAAAGACCAGGCTGCGACGCACAGAGACTGGAGATTATCATGGGGAGCCCGTCACCAGGTCGCAGTTCCTCTCCGTTCTCGTCTCGCTTGACGCTGTCCTCATTCGCGCCGCCTTCCACACGGACCAAGGAGACACTTCCTTAAGGCGGGCCGTAATATACTCAGGCGGCGTGGAGCTGGGAGGTCAGTCCTCTAGCCAAGTGGAGCAGTGTCTGTGCCCCACCGGCTACACCGGGTTGTCCTGCGAGGGCTGCGCCTTCGGATTCAAGCGCATCTACGAGAATACCTCGGACCACCAGTTGCTGAGCAAGTGCATCCCGTGTCCCTGCAACGGCCACTCCAACTCCTGCGATCTGCAGAGCGGCAACTGCGGCGACTGCATGCACAACACCTTCGGGGATCGGTGAGTAACAGCGAGAAAAATACCCTAAAATTTTAAGCAAGCAAGAAATATTTATTTATTTATCTAAAGCTAACAAATAGTTGTAAACTAAGAGCTTACTTAAAGTTAAGAGCCATAGTAGCTATGACCTTCGGATCGCGGCTTCTGTTGGTTTATGGGTTATTTATATTAACTATTAATCTAACTATGGTTTGGTATTTACAATGCAATGATTAGGTTTTTACAAGGGACTTCGATTATGTACATATATTTACAAAGAAGGAATTATTCATATATTTTATGTAAATTTACAGCTGTCAAGGAACTTAATGATGTTTTCGGAGTTTTATATTTAAATTTTATTTTCTTTTATTTAAATTTTGAAATACTTTTCTTAACAACATTATAAACACTTATCAAAAGTCTTATAAGATTCCTTAGAGTCATGTTTTAGATAAATTCTCTATGAAAAAAGATACAATCCACAGTACACAATCCACAGCTAGCCAAGTCACAGCCCACCTATAGGGTTTGCGCGCTGACTAACCCACCACACCTAGTCAGGCCATGCACCCCACTGTTTAGCCGAGACATGACTCGAAACTTCCTGAAAGGTTTTCCATTTGTCAACTGTGAAAACATCCAGTGGACCTTAAACTGTCTTCCAACTACCCTCCACTTCATCGGTTTATTCCAATTGCTCGTAAACTGTCTTCTAACCGTTTTTTTAAATTATTTTTCAACTTATAAAATTGTCTGTCTCACTGTTGTAACGAACCTAAACTATCATTCTCAATTAATTGTTCCAATCAGACTAAAATTAATTTATGAATATAAATAACAAAAGTTGGTGTCCCTTACGAAATATACTACGAGGTTTAGTATTTTACAAATACAACAAAACACAAGTTTGTGAATCCATTTGCTTTATTTGAATAGATCTTCAAAGTTGAGTAATTTGAAATTTTTAAAATTAAATTTTGTGCTTCTGATAATAGAATATAAATCTTAATACATTTATTATATTAAAATTAAGGAAGAGTAAGCTATTTAATATGTATTCATTGTAAACACAAACTAAAACCTTCAATGCTATAGAGCAGAGGCCGAAATCTCTAGTCAGCTTATTTCACTCCCCGGGATCTTCCGTATGTATTCAGAGAATAATAATAACAATTAAATTAAACTTCATCTGCGTGAAGTGTATAAGAAAAATATCACTTATTTTAACCAAACCTTTCATACATTCAAGAAGGATAGATTGATATGGCTTTTAAGATTTTTGCATGCAGCTAAAGAAGATGCATACTTTGTGGTGTTAAAGGATCCCTCTTATATTGTGAAAAACATTTTATTTAGACCCCTTTTAAGAATACCTAGTGGCTACTAGGCCTTCGGACACCACCCGCAAGTCACTAAAATGTCTCCATCTTTCAGATGCGAGCGTTGCCGACTGGGCTTCTACGGGAATCCCCTGCAGGGCACTCCGCACGACTGCCGGCGCTGCGCCTGCCCCCTGTCCGAGGACTCCAACAACTTCTCTCCCAGCTGTCAGCTGAAGAGCTACAACTACCGAGACCTGAACCCGCAGTTCGAGCTGATCGAGCACGCCGAGTACATTTGCACACAATGCCCGGAGGGCTACACGGGCGACCATTGCCAGGTGTGTGACGACGGCTACTTCGGGAATCCCCTCCAGTTGGGGAGCAGCTGTCAGCGCTGCGACTGCGCCGGCGGTCCCTGCAACGTGACCACCGGCGAGTGCATCACCTGCCGGGGCAACACCGAGGGCTGGCACTGCGAACGCTGTCGCATGGGCCACTGGGGCGACCCAGCCGTGGGCTGCGAGCCCTGCCTCTGCCACTCCGAGGGATCCGAGAGCGGGCTCTGCGACAGCACCGACGGCCAGTGTCTGTGCCGGCCAAGGTACGCGGGTCAGAAGTGCGACGAGTGTGACGCCGGCTACGCCCACGTGGAGCTGCGATGCCCGGCCTGCAACTGCGATCCGCTGGGCTCGGAGGTCCGGGACAGGTGCGACCCGAAGACCGGACAGTGCCAGTGCAAGGAGGGCGTGATGGGTGTCAAGTGCCACGAGTGCCGGGATGGCTACTTCGGCATGAATGCCACTGCTGACCGACTGGAGGACCTGGCAGCCTTGCGGCAAAGCGATGGCGATGGCGACGACGATGACGACGACGACTGGGAACTGGTTCCGGAGCCCGAGGAGCAATTCGCGGTGGCCTGTGAGGGTAAGTACCCGAGATTACTGGCTAGAACAAAGGGGTTCCCCAAATGAACTTGCTCTCCGAAAAATAGAGAGCACCTATGGAAACCAGATGTGGAGCGTGCCAGAGGTGGGCAGCGGAGTCCATCAATATCTCGGAAAACATAATTAAATTGGTGTTCTACTTTGTGCTGCCAAGCGAAGCGCTTCTGAGGGGCCTCCGGTGACCTCGATTCGGAGAGCTTAATGCACAAATCAGTCATGCTTTGGGTGGGATGTGCATCTGTTTCTTGTGGCAATTAAAATGCGGTCGATTGATCAAATGATCTTCCAGGGAAGTGATTTTACTGAATAGCATTCAAAGATTCGATATTAATTGTTTAGGGTGGCACTGAATTTACTCGGAAACCATTCTGGGTGGGATGTGCATCCGATTAGCTTTGAAATCACTTGACTAATGCCCGCCAATAATCATTACTTGTTTGTTTAAAGTTCTTGGGAATGTTCTTCATTCAAGTACAAATAAAAATAGTGGTAATAAATCTCACAAGGAATAAATTGCCGCTCAATTATATCATTTCGTAGTGCTCGGACATTAACATTTTTCTTGAGGCCATTCCGGCTTCAAATTCAACTCAACCATCATTCAAAATGCATTACTTACACACCATTGTAATGGGATACTTTTTGTTGGCTGGTTCTCCTTGAAGTTGCTTTTTCTATCTTTTTCAACACCATTTACAGAATGGACAATAGGCAAAAACTCGTCTCAGATAACCACTTGGCTTGTTTTGTAAACGAAAAGCAGTGGCTCAGAAGGTGGCACAGTGTGTGTTCATTGAGTTGTACTTGAACAAGAACTCGGATTGCACAACCTCTCGAATGTCTTTTATTTTTCTCCCTATTTACATGTACTTTTGTTGAGTCTCCGTGGGCTTTTCTTTATGTTTTCTAATTGTCGGCCTGTCATCTCTTTCTGCTCCTTTAGCATTGCACAATATGTTTTTATTTGAATCTTTTGACTACCGTTGCCGTTTTTCTTTTACCAGCAGTTACTCTTCTGATTTTATGGTCTTTAGGTTTTGGGAATGAGTTTCAGATGGTATTTCTTTTTGCTGACGAAATGGGAGCTCTGAACTCATGTATAAATAAATTTCCAGGAATTGGTATACTTCAGTTCATATTTAATGACGGAATAGGCAGCTTTATATCCTTATAGTTCCTTTAGTAAAGAGAAGAGAACCTTCTTTAGTCACTTGTATGTAAAAAATGCTTTTAGCCTTAAGTCCACACTTACATTATCAACTTTGTCAAACTTCTGAGCTAAGCAGAAACCGCTTTAATCGCCAACAGTAGCACGTGCGTTTGGGCTTGAGCTCGCTGAAAATTTATAACCCACGCAGAAAATTGTGCAGCTATCGAAGAAATTAAGCAGCAAACTGCGAGATACTTTTAGCCGGCGGTCATATTTTGTAATCAGTTCCATTTGCCGCTCACCGGCGGCCGCAGTAGCCCCGGCGAGTGCCCAGACACACTTTCGTGTTGAGTGGACCACAGCAAAGTCGCAGACTCCGGCACAGACTGCATGGAGCCACGATGGTGTCCAGTTTTGAGCCAGGCCCAGGCCGAGCCAAGCCAGGCCAAACGAAGCCAAGCCAAGCCACTTTGGCAATTCAAGCCGATCGGCATATTTTAATGGGGCTGTGGCTGTGGCTGTTGTTGGCGGTGCATTTATTCCGCTGCTGTGACATTTTTATGGACATCGGAATGCTCTGGACGCAGACTCTGAAGCGGACCCCGAAAAACATCGAAAACGGCTAGCAAAATTCGTATCGACTTTGGTCTCCACTTTGACTCTGCCCCTGTTCGCTCGAGGCAACTGATTAGCGAAACAATTTCAAATATTTGTGTTAAATAGCTTGACAATTAATTGCATTTCGTGGATGCGGTTGCGTTTGTTGTGGTTTCGCCCAGACAATCCAGTCGAAATGAAGTTATACGTTTGCCGGGCTAATTTTTTGTAGCATTGGCGGTGCCTTAAAAAGAGGCAATAAGTTATTTTGAGAAGATAATGAAAATTATCTTCGAATCGAAAAAACTCCCCTAAAATGTATTTTTGGCTACATATGAAGGAATCTCTCTAAAGTGAATGTAATTAGCTTAAATCGTTCTCCGTAATACTTAATAGAGAATCAAACAGATCTTCAATTTTGCAGTTTCCTCTTTTAAGAATTTTATTAACTGAAAAATATCTAGAAAGAATCGATTCCATATGATCATCAGTGGCAATAACTAATGGCTTTGCGTGAGGGAGGGATTTTTGTGGCACCCCTGATTTTAAATCACTCTAAAATCATCGCTTTCAATTACTTGGAGTTATTTATATGTCGTCGAAACAAACGCTGAAGATCGCACATATGCCAGCCGTTTAATAGGCCTCAGTTCTCAAGTAGGCCAAGCCATTACAAAATTATGCCCACCAAAAAGAAATAATTGTACTTAAAATGTTGCGGCAAGCGACGGAGTATCTTTTTCACCCAGCTGCAGAATGATGAGGCTGAAAAATTGCCATGGCAAAGCGTTTTTATAGACACGACCACTTGGACACTCAGACGGAAAGAGAGACAGTCTGTCCAAGGTAATCAAGAAGCGTATAAATGGACAAAATGGAGCAGCTCTGTGGCTCCAGTTGTGGCTTTGGACGTTGCCTGTCAACGCTTCACTCGAAATGGAGCAAGAGGATCCTCGGAGGCAATAAATTTCAAATAATTTCCAAGCACATCAGCAAATGTGACATAAATCGCCGGGCTAACGGTAACGGATGCATGCAAAGCCAAACCATTGACGCTAATGAATGTGGCCAGCACAAATGTAATTGTCAAGTGACAATTTGTTTACAATTGCCGATGCAAAACAAACAAATACTCAAATTTATTGCTCCAATAAATTTGTTCTAAAAAAATGTACTCTTTCGACTAGCAGATACCCTATAATTGATTTTATTGTTGAACGGATACGGGATACGGGATTCTATATTAAAATATTTAAAAAACTTGACTCTAATTGATTCAATTCTTCCCAAAGCAAGGTCCGATATGATACATCCCCAAAAATAGAGTGCAAAATATCATTGATGAATTCATAATCGAAATATGAATAAATGTATTTAAAGTATCGATATTATCGATATAATAGAAAAAAAATATCCGATTATTCTAATCCAGAAATCTTTAGAAATAAAGTTTTGATACTTCTTGATAGTGATGTACATTGAATGTTTAAACTTATTTAATTATTTTATTGCACGGCTTAAGTATAGATTTATATATCGGTCTTAGCGATAAATACACGGATATAGGATCGATTTTTTTGGGGACTTTTTGGACTTTTTTTTGAAACGTCTAGTAAATCAAAAAATATAAAGGATAGCAGTTCCATGGCAAAACCCAAAAGAAAACAAACATGTTTGAGTAATGAATATTTGAACAATTAAATGAAAAATAAAAATGGGTTAGTTTAATATTATTAAAAGAAAACATTTGAAACAATTACTATTTTTCTCGATAAAAACAACAATTGAAGCAACAATTGTTTTTCTGCATTAACAACTGAGAGTGCTAAAAAACTAAATATCCCCAAAATCATACATATATAAGGTAAGCACCCCAGAGGCTTTCAAACAGTAACCGGGTCATTATCGAAAACACTTTTCGGGCCGCCGCGCAGGGGCAAGAAGTTTGGCATTTTGATTTTCTTATTTATGGCCCAGACTTTCGCTCCAATCGAAGGCCCGTCTCCTGCCACCTCCTGCCACCTCCTGCCCGACATCCGTATCTAGTGCCTGGTTGCCATGTTTTGCTATCGCCAGCGTCCATGTCGTCGTCTGCTTCTCCTTTTTGGTCGTGGTGTGATTTTAATTGCTCGTACAAATGTTCTTCGTCGCGCATGCGCCGCAAACTTTTCGAGTGCAAATCTATGTAGCCCAGCTCCACGCGGGGATTGGGCAAGACAAAGGCTGAGATTTATAGCCAGCCAGCCACATGTTGGTGGTTGGAAATGTGTCCTATTTTTTTGGGATACTGCATGCAACGTTTTTATTTCGGTTCACCGGCGTGGGAGGAGAGCTTAGAAAGGCCTCATGGCATACATAGCCTCCTATGGGTCTTGTGGCAACCGAAATCTTTAAATATTGTTAATAATTTTTTAAATAACCTAATTACAATTAATTTCCCACCATGGAAAATACGACGATGCACTTAAACTGGCCCATAAACCACTTCCTCGCATCGAGCACTATCTACATGCATAAATGCAAATCGCTGTCTTGTCACATTTTGTCATGTAAAACCTCGCATCAGTGGCAGCCACTGGGGTGAGCAATCGCTTCGATTACAGCCATTACTGTGCCCACTAATCAGCCTCACAAGCGATTGCAAAAGTCAAGCCCCGCAATCAGTTTTAAAATGCCACCCAACGAAGCCATTAAGCGTAATCTCCACAGCTTTGACGAAAATATTAATTAGAAAATAATATTCCCGAAAATAATATGCATCCGCAGAGACGTGAATGAAACCCGAGTCAAGCGCACACAATAATTAATAAATTATTTCCAGTCAATAAACTTTTCAAGTCCCTGGCCATTGCAACATACTCGTACACAATCGTGGAGCTCGGGATCCGCTGGGGAAGGAGGTCGGAGTGGCACCCACTTCGCCCGCGGATGAGCAAGCGCCGCACCACGGAACCACAGTCTATGGCTCAGGCGTCCCATGTCAGTTCATTAGGGTCACCGAGACTGGGAAACTCACAGCGAGGAGGCTGCGGATTGGGCAGCTTGTGGAGTCTGCGCTTCGGCGGTTCATAAAAATTAGTTGGCTGTAAAATTGGGCAGGCTGGGGGAGAGCATTCGAGTCTCGTAAAATGAACACAAATTGAATTGCACTCCATTCATGGAGAGCGGACTGCGCGTTCGGCGGCCAATATATTCATACTTTATGGCGGCCAGATTTTCCGAATCGGAGTCAGAAGAATCGGAGTCTGCGGGCCATTTCAAGACTCAGTTAGCACTCAAGAATCGAGGAAGTGAGTGCCAGGTGCAAGCCCACAAATAGAACTCTGAGTCAGGTGAGTTTGATTTTCGGTGTGACTTTTAGCTGCTCGTAAACCCAAAAAGAGATGCAAGTGTTCTGACAACAATGTCTTTCATGACTTACCCTACCTAAGAAAAAGATTGTGTGGGAAAATGTCTCATATTCTTATTCTTGAACGGGAAATAAATAACTGAAGTCGCACATATTTAAAAGAAAAAAGAATTGTTTAGTTTTACTAGTTGAACCTCTCGGGATTAAACTTACCCCAATCAATAAGCCTAAGAACCGACTTAATTTTATGTCAAAAGAGATGTCCCATTTCTGTGACAGTTTAAGTAAAGATCATTTTATTAGAAGATGGATAACCATCAAACATTTGAATTGTCATATGGTGCAATTCGGTAAGTTGGGGACTGACTATAACTAACTCAGTTGTTTTTAGGAAATTCCAATCCCTGACTCAAATCACTTCATGTCCACACTATCATATCGCCTGCTTTTCCCGACATCTTCGGCAGCTGTGAGTTATTCCCCCTTACTTTCGGGCAAACTTTCCTTGACGGATCCACAGAATGCTCAGTACTTTCTCCGCAGGAACCTTCTCCACTCCAAATGACAACTCGTTAGACTCTTCGGCGTGTTGCCTGGAAACATGGCAGCCAAATATTTTGGTCCTGCTCTTGGTTTCTGGCTTCTAACAGCACATTGATTGATTACAAAACGTGCGCCAAGCATTTTCACGGCAGCAACTGCAGCCCCAGCAGGAGCAACAACAAGGCACGGCAATTGTTTTTCGCGGAGATTTTTCCACAATGGCATTTTCTTCATTTGCGCCTAACAATGGCAGCACTTTGTCACGATTTTTGCCGCACAACTAACAAGACACCGGCAACATGTTGCTGGAGGTAGATTCATTGTTGCTGCTACCATTTAATGTTGCCTCGTCCGTGGCTGCCGTTGAATTATCACCGCGCATGTGTGACTAACCTCCCGAGGCGGTGCACAACAAAAAGCGAAGCCTCGGCTTTGAGCCCAGTACCCAGCACTCAGAACAAAAATAGTGCAATCTTTCACTTAACTTTATAGTAAATCCGTGTCAAAATTGTATAATAAGGGGAATAATCCAGAAATAGTCCATTTTATTCGCTCATAAATATGTATGTCCTTTGACGAAGTTATGATCCATAATCTTTCAACGATTTCCATGCATTTCAAGAGTGACAGGATTTCCTAAGTTAGATTTAGTTAGATTTTATCTAGTTTTTAATTAATTTTCTTTAAGTGCAGTCAAAAGAGCGCCACAGTATCCGCTCGCTTTTTCGGCTTTCCTCCAGAGTCCCGGGCCCAACCTGCTGCTAATGCTTTTCTCCAGCTCCAGTCATAATTTCTGCTGCCAACTGAATCTCAGGGCAGACGACAAGAGACTCCTTTTTTATTTATGGAAGCGGCAGATGCTCCTCCGAATCCCCTGTAGTACTCCATGGTGGCGATGTTGTCGATGTGCCTGCTTCTTCCTCAGATTTTGTTGCAGCCGCGGCTACTGTGGCGGCTTTGAATTTTGACCGTCAGCGGCATGTGGCACGTTAATGATCTTGTTACCCCAGAGACTCTGTCCCTTTGCATAAATCGTTGGATGAGTTGGCCAACTAACGAGCGCTGCCTTCTGACGCCTTTCTTTCTTTTAATGTGATAAGTGGGCCATCATTAGACACAGGATTGCAAAAAGTAGGATTTTATTATGCAGTTTCTATAAATATGTTACCATTAATAACCGAAGTAGGTGTTAATAATTTATGTTTTCATTTCAAGCAATAACTTAGTAGCTTTTAAATCTACATAATTGTAATAATCCGTTACTTTACTTTCAATCATCAGAATACTCGATCCATGAGTATAGAATGAACAAGCGAGCTATTCGTAAAATCTATTAATAATTAGTTCTTGCAAAATTCTGTTGCATTTTTCCACTTCGACCATTAACATCCCAACGCGCTTGGTTCGTGTGCCTTGCTTTGGACGATTAGCACTTCCCATGCGATCGGCGTTGCAGCTTCACTTGCGTTTGTTTAGACTGCTGCACATCCGCTCCGCGGCTGGGACTTCGTGTGCCAGCTGCTGCCGGAGTCACTCCACAACGAGTACGTGTGAATATATGGCCAGAACAGGCCAGACCCACGGCATCTGCACATCTGCATCCCAAATCTAGAGCTCCACAGTACCAGCGTCCTGGGGACAAACAGACACGACACGTCATCAGCTTGACATTTAAATTGTGCTCCTGATAAAGTTGCCAACTTTTTGTAGTGAGGATGTCGGACACACAATGCAGATCTCGTGGTCGGCTGTCATATTTTGAGAGAGGTTTGCAGAGATCTTCGTGTGGCCCGGGGATAAATACATCAAGGCAGGCAATTAATGTCACGGCAGGTGACAACATTTTCCTTTATTCTGAGGTATGCTTTCACAGAGAGACAGACCTGAGTTATATGAATGGAGTTACTTTTCACCTGGTAATGCTCCAACGACTGCATGGTCTGTAATACAAAACTGCATCCATGTTTCCGTTAGAACTCTTTTATACTTTGATTAAGAATTGTAAGACCGTAGGAATGGCTTGACTCATCCATAAGATGCAAGCTTTCCAGTTCCCATTTTATGGTTATTAGAATGCTCTCAACGCATGCCACACACATTAAAACGTCGTAAAAAGAATGTCGAAGTAGTTACTTTTGGTGCACTGTGCCATTAGTTTAATGTGTCCGCCTCGAGGCAGTTCTCCGGCGATCGCCCAGACATGTCAAATACATTTAGATAGTGATTGCAGCCTGGCCCAGAGCACCGCCTTTCTTTCTCTTTTCTCCCGACTTTCCCCCGGCGCGTTCAATCAATCACCATTTCTCACAGTATGAGAGGTCTCATCTCACGAGCTGCACGCAAGCTGAAGTCAATTCGAGCCGTTTAATCAATCCGGCAATGTAAATAGTACTCCTCCTCGAATCCCCTCCATTGAGGGTAGGATCCCTCTCTCTCTGCGAATCTCTATGCGCCTCGTTGCGTGTGTTGACAATCGACTACGTAAATCACAAGTGCAATTAACAACGCAAACGGCGAAGATCGTCTGGCAATCCATTTGGAGTTGGCATCGCCAACGGAAATTGTTGTTTGCCCAATAAAAGTAAATTGCAATTAAACAAAATTGCTAATTTCAATGATGACAAGCGCCATAAATCCGTGGCTGTGTTTGGGTGGAATATGGCTAGTAGAGGGTAATGGATACAGCGGAGGTTCAGTTGATATATTTTTGAACATTTTTAGTTCAGCTTTATACGAACGTTTACGGAAACTTACTATACATAGTCGGATGACAAACATGGGAGGAATCTGGGTAGAACTATAAAATAAGTTATCTCTCTTTTTAAAACATTATAAAGTTAGTGTAGCAATTATTTCTTACCTTGGTACGTTTCATTATGTTCAAGCAAATGTTGAAGCATAAAAACCAATCTATAAGCGATGTATTTAAACTTACAAAAGGACAGTTATTAACCAATTCCTGACCATGCTCCCCCTGCCAAGAGCTAAGACAAACTTTCGCCTCATAGCAACACGTTCTCTCGCTACTTAAACAAAGATTTTACCGCCAATTTCAGCACGCCGCATAAAAATCAATTAAAATCAAGACGACAGCTGCGGCGGCAGCAGCAAAAACCAGAGAAATGCAACAGGCAACACACCAACATTTGGCCAACGTCAAAACTTAATGCATTTGCACTTGACACGCAAAGGAAGTTGCAACAGTTGCAACCACCAAAAAGTTGCCCCTGGCCAGCAACACATTGGCTGAAAAAGGGGAAAAAACGCTGTCTGTAGAAACAAGATCAAAAGGTCAAAGATTGCGCCAACCTGACGACGCCCACTTTTTCGCACGCTCCACGCCGGATACGGGGGATACGTGTCCGTAGATAAACATGGAAGTCGGTGTGCACGAGTGTAATCTATAATATTGCCTCCAAACAACCTCCGAGTTGGAAATTGAAAAAAGAAAAAAAATTAGCAAGAAGTGGCCGCTAGAGCCACTAGTGAAATTCTTTCATCAATAGCTAAGGTAAAAGTGCTAGGGGGAGATGGGGAATGAAGGAGGAGGGACTACTAGATGGGAAGAGTGCTTAAGAGACCGATTTACTGTGTTTAAGAATGGGACATGGGTGTAGGGTTGCCAGGGTTCGCAAAAAAACTTTATTATTTATAATAAGTATACAGAAATTGCATTAATAAATTTATTTCTATGGATTAAATCCTTCAATCATCCTATAACCTTAGCATTTGTCTGCCAATGTTTATATAAATTGAGTAAGCAAAGTTTTCATTAAATTATTATTGTTAAATATCTAAAAATTAAAAAAAAAAACTTACAAGTTCGTTGATTACAGTTAAAGTTAAAGGTTACATACTCTCGGTCATAATGGTTTATTTTCAAAACCCGTTGTTTCTACTATGGAACCTGTTGTAAAACCAAGTGTAACTACACGCGTGTGTTCAATTTTAGCATAAAAACTATATTAAAATATCTAACATAATACTTTTAAACAAACCGCAATTTTCTTATTAGGAATTCTACTAAATCTTTAAATTTAAACAAACTAGGGACACTTCAAGGCAGCACCCATTCGATTACAAGCAATCTTCTGCTGATCTGATTTTGTAATTTTTTTATTTTTCAAGTTGATCAGTAGATTCTTTTTATTTTTTAATTAACTAATGACATTATTTGAAGACACTGTTTTCGCTTTAAAATTGCCCAATTCGCATCGGTTAGAGACTCTGACAACCCTGCCGTATGCGATGCGTTGCATCCGATTCATCTGGCGTATCTCTCTTTGGACGGGACGAAGCCAAAACAACCAATAAATAGTATCAATCACAACTGATCGCAAACGAGGATGCTTCGCCTGCACCCAGCGGCTCTCAGCTGGCCAAACTTGCAGCTGTCTGTGGCCAGGAACAGGGAACCTTCCGCCACTCCCTTCCCGTGGCAGCGGTCCTCGAGTCGGCACAACAAATAATGATTCATGCGGGAAAAGTAGCGGCGGAAACAGGTTCCGAGCGACTGCTGGACGGGATTGGAGTGGGGTGGAGGGGCGAAAGGGTTGGGAGAACTTGCAGCGAGCTCCGATCCTTCTGCGGCACATGTGCACCGTGGCGGTGCGGCATTATGGTTCAATAGGTCAACGATGCGTTGAATGACGACCGAGCCGGGGACGCCATAAAAGAAAGATCATTGCATGAAAAATTACGGTGAGGCTCGTCAATCGTCAAGGCGATCTCCCAAACGAGCCATGTAATGGACCTCGGAGAGTCTCCTGGAGGGGCAGGAGGAACTGGAACGTATTCGGAGCCCCATGGCCGATTGCGATCGCAGCAAATCAGAGAAAAGTTGTCTAAAGCGCGACTCGCGTTCGTTCTCCTCCGATGAGCAATGAGAATTGAGAACTGAGAAATGTGTGTCCCGGGACCACCAAGGGGATTTTGGCAGATCGACGGAAAGGGAGCGCACGGGGAAGGATCGTAGCGGTTCGGTTCGCAGTTTGTCAAAAAGATGTTGGCGTTTTGATAATTTGCTGCACAGCCAAGCAGGCTGTGTGTAGGATTTCCTGTTTCGGGCCAAAGCGTTTTCCAAGTTATTCATTTTCTCCGTTTTAGCCGCTTTTCCCCCAGTCTTCACGCGGACCGCAGCAAATCCGCGGCTGATTCGAATCTTTGCTTTGCTCTTTGTTACCTTGCAGTTGGGGGTTTATGAGATTTGCGTATGGTTCTCGGAGTAAGTGCATTTTTCCCCGATTTTTTGTAGGCTTGACTGTGACGTTTCTGACATGAAATCTCATAAGTGATATCCTCTTTACCTGTAATACCATTCGGAATGGAATTTGGATTCTTTTCTGTAGAGAGATAATGTTATCTCAAGTTTATCAAATTTAAACTTAATAGCCCAATTGCTATGGATCTTCTTTTAGATTTCTAATTGATTCAATTGTAATTTTGGTCTTCTACTGATAAGATCAACAAAGAGCTTTATTTTCGGCTGCACTCCCGCACGTGTCGCTATGTAGACCAGACCTCGATCTGGCTCCAGAGCACCTCCACCACTTGAGAATAGTGGGAAAACACACCCTAACAGTGCACCCAGAGGCATACGTAATTTCCCATTGGGTTCCTAATTAAGTTTTCTGCCCTGTCCGCCACAATTCAGAGGAAAAGAAATCAGAAAATGCTAATTCCAGGCTTTTCATTATGCGAAACTCGTTCGATTATGGCACATAATTTAGAGCGAGTTTTTCGGATTTTCTTCAGTATTTTGTTTTTTGACACTTTTATAGCTCACTTAGACGCAGCCCAACTAATTGGTGACAAAAAGGTTATGAAACCCGGCGAGCCACTTTGGTTCACTCGGCGATCGTTGTGCTCTTAAAATGCCTGGCACGTCTTCAAGACGATTTGCTTTATTGGAAAAAGTAGCCAGCCAGCAGATAGCCAGTCAGCAGAATATCGAAGCTTCGGCCGCTGAGGAGAGGAAGAAAGATGAATTTTCCTGCCGCTCTCTGGACACAGAATGCGGACACACGCATTGGACTCGGAGTCGGACTGAAACTGGCTGCATTTCGTTTTTGTTTTTCATTTTTGCTCAGTGCTGCGGCAATTAAAATATTGACAGTTGTCTTCATAGAAAGGAATAATAATTTTGTGCGTTGGATTTCACATGCATAAGGCTTTGGCCCCCGTGGTTTCTTTTCGGCTCTCGCCTGGCTCTGGCTCTGGCTTTGGCCACAAACGAAAGGTTAACGCGACATGTTCATGTGACAATGTCAGGAAAACTGCCGGCAGTCGGTAATGCCTGTCCGTCCGTGCTGTCCGGTCTGAAGCGCATAAATAACTGCGTTTGTGACATGGAATGTTTCTTTGGACCAAGTGTAAAAGGCCCAGTCGTAGGCCAGATCTCGCTGCCCGCCGGTCTGGCCATGTCTGGTGCGGATTGCCGGAGTATCTCAGCCGCTGCTGGTAGCAAGGTGCGGTGCCCATATGCAGACAACCCCGGCCAAGAGCTATTTGTAGCTCACTGGCTGATTATGGAAAAATTGCTAGATGTTTTCCTTGTGTCGGTTTCGCGTTGATGTTGATGTTGTACTTCTGTCCCGGCTTTGGATTTTTCCTCTTTTACTTTTCCCCATTGCATCACGCAGCTGCTGGAGGAGCATCTTTTTGAAGAATTTAGTGGGACGCAGTCGGATGCGTAATGTTTCGTAGGCTTAAGTGAAGGAAAATCATATAAAATATAAGGAAGGTTGCTAAAGATTATTATAAAATTTTAATTTAAAAAAAAATGCCACAAAATTATGTAGCTTTCACAAAATACTATAAAAAATCTATCATTTATAGAGCTCAACGACGGTATTTTAAAATCTAAGATAGACTTAAAGATTTCCTATATAGAGGAAAACTAATCAATCCACGATTAATAAGAGATGTTGATTGGGAAGATTAAATTTCTGTGCAGTGATCTACCTGCATAATTTTCAATGGTACAGCCGGTATTCCTAATCATAAACAGCAGCCGAGTCGATTCAGAATTGTTCATTAGCAACAGATCTCAGAGACTATAAATCCGCGAGACTGAAACCGTGGTAAAAATATTCCCTACAGTACTACACACTAGTTCGATAGGTGGTTCCACGGGGAACTATCACACAGTGTAGCACAATGTACCGACGAAAAACTATTTTCTGCCACTGTGCCGCCTCGCAACCCAGTGCAACATGTTCGAAGCGCCAGCTTTTGGCCCCAAGACGACCGATCCGATCCCCAACGATGATCCCCAAGTCAGTTGGTTGCAATGAGACGTCGCGCGCGGTTGGATTCATGGAAAGCGAGCGGAGCCGCGATCAAATAACGCGTGTGCTGGTGTGGGAAACGGCCAGGCCGAGTGCAGAAATAAGCCAAAGGAAAAGATTCTTTTCTTTGTATTTTGTGTTTCGTGTGCTCCGTGCACTTCTGGGGAAATGACAGAAAGAGGAAAAATCGATTCAGCAGTAATATGTTGACATTGATTTGGGTGAACTTCGATTGATTTCCACCGGTGGAAAGCGCGCGCGAGGCTGCCCGGTCGGTTCGAGTGCCACGGAGTTGGCCGAGAGCGATTGGACGGATTGATTGCTTGATTGATCTATTTTTGCACTTGATTTGCGACGCACGCGCCGCGATCGCGACGTGACTGGCGCTTCACCTTACCTGCAACTTGGGGCAGCAGTCGGTGCCGTGCCCCACCCCGTCCGAGTTCGTTCCTCGTCGGCTCCTCGCCCCTCAGTGCGCCTTTTGTCGGGGGCAATTATGTTGATTTGTGCAGCGCGGACGCATCGTCGATTTCCCAAGGATGATAACGAAAAATTTGCAATGCAAAGAAAGAAAATTGATTTGATGATCGCTCATCGGGGCGCGATATCTTGCGATCGTGACACGCCCGCTGAATGATAATAGAATGTGTGTTTTATTAGAAAAAGAGGATTGCTGAAGAGTACTATAAATATTTACTCAAAATAGATAAAATGTGAAAAAGGTGGCTAAAAGTGAAACCAACTCCAGTTTAATTAAATATTTAACCTATCCCTATGTTGCAATATTTTATACAGAAAGAAAACATAAGTAATCAGAAGCACATTGCTTTAACTAAACAAAATTAAGAACAAAGCATGGAGTAGACAAGTTCCTCTCTCTGGTTGTAATTTAATAGATGTTCTTACCAAAGAAGCACCCTTTGAGCTTAACTTTATTTCTGGAGCTAGTTCACGCCTGATTTTCAGACAGATTAAAGATCGCCCAAGGCTTCCAACCTCGTTATATTAGACGCCTCTGCGCATGTGGATTTACATATGTAATTACCGGCAGCTGGCCTGATGAGTGGCGGCCTAAGGAGACACCTCCGCCTCGGCCAGATGGCAATAAAAGCCGCTTAATTAAAAGTACAAATCAGTGAGTGGACCGCTAATAGCCGAAATGATTACGCAAAGCCACAAGGCCCATAACTCATTAGCGGAAGCCCCAGAGGTCCACATATTTAGTGGCAGCCCGGCCACAAGTGATGATTGGACTGGGACATCATGATGATTAATGGGCTGCAGTGCTGGGAGCAGCGATCAGATTTATGGATGAGCAGCGTGGACTTTCTTGTTTCTGGTTCTGGGAATGCTAATAGAGTTGCAACCTGGGGCCACGGCTTGGCCCTCTTTTTCTCTCCACTTTTCCACTTTCCACTCCAGCTGCCATTCCTCCGCGTTCCCCGGAAATCCCGACAGTAGTTGCCTTTTGTCTGTGGAGCCCTGTTTGCCCAAGTAGTGCGAGTAGATAACATTTACAAGACGCTGGTGTCCCCCGAGATGAGTTTTCCATCAGTGGAATTACTCGTTCGGCCCAGAAAGGTTTGCTTTGTGATAAGTTAGGAATGCGCCGCACTTGAGTGTGGCTCCGCAAACAAAGGCTGGCCCTCCGCCGATGTCGCATTCAAATGAGTCTATTTCTATTGCAAAACTCACGCCCAGTTGTACGAAAATTTACGATCGATGTCTCAACCCCAGCCCCAAAAGGTAGGGGCGCGTGTTGCCAAAAGAGGGGCACGCGGGGTTTTAATCAAAAGGCGGTAATCCAATTAAACGGCTCCGAACCCGAGGACCGGCTGACCCAATTAGACCCGCTCCGGGATCGATCTGGAGGATCGTCGTCGCATTCGTCGTCATTGAACTTGAAAGCAGCGCCTGCCCATTGTCTTTCCAGCTCGCTCTTCGGCTCGGTTCGGTTCGTCGAGGCAAAAACAAGTTCCTACTCCCTAAATAAAAGATCGCATCGCGTTCGATCTAACGGCCGCCCTGCAAAACTCCGGTTCGGCGTTTCAAATTGTAGATCAAAGATCAGGCAAAACCAGAGAGGGAGACCGCCAACGAAAATGCTTAAATTGGCATTGAACATCAAGGATAGCCCGCGGGAGTTCGAAGCTTGAGTACCCTATAATTTGATTTCTGCGAGGCGAACGATCATAAATGTGATTATGAGGCGGGCGAAGATCATTTGTGTTTGCATATACGATCGCCTGAATTGGGTAAAATAAGGCTTTGGCTATTCCAGCAGGGATAGGAATATGGGATCATTATTGGAAAACTTCTCTGCCCGGTGAAGAGACAACCCCACATACTCGTTATAGGACCACAACTCCAGATCGCGATCTTGCTTGGTTTCTTCCCAAGTGATTGCCTCGAATTCCAAGACCAAATCGCACTTGAATCGATCACAGGACCTCCCATAAAATCCAAGCCAGGTCCATAAATCTTAATTGCTGAACTGACTGTTCGGGTCATCTGATTCACGCGTTGTTTATATCATTCTCTCAGTGAAAACTGAGTACTTTGCACATTTCCATTTCAGTTTGGATTGTTTACTCAAGAGCATCCAGGCAGATGGCAGTTTGAAAGTTCGCAGCTGCTGGTCTGTAAATCGGAGCAAGTGCCTTCGATTCAAATGCATAACGAGTGCCACTTTCCACGCTCTGACTCTTCGGGAATCGCAACCCTTTTCCCATGCCCGCGACACACACCATTGATCACACGACGTACTGCAGATGCACTCTCGCAGCACCCTCGAAGGCGGCAGCCACGATCACTGATTGCGATCGAAGGAGACCCAGCTGACACAGAGTCAGAGTCAAAGTTAAACAATGCAACTGGCTTGAACTCTCCGCTAGACGAACTCCCAGCCATCCTGCCAGCCAGCTCTCCACTCCGATCATGCTGTGTGCGATCTTAGCCATCAAGATCAGTATCTTGCTTTTACGATGTACAAATATTGCCTTCTCTCCAGTCTAGACGGGGGGACGACTCTTAAACGCTGGCCTGGGGTAGAAAATGGCAGAAACGAGGCGAGGGATATATACTATGTCTTTGGTATACGGCACATGCAATACTCTAATCAGTTGATGACCAACAAATGGTAGTTTCTAGTGGTTTTATTTAAGAACTATAATGCATTAAAAAAAATCGATTTTCATGTTGTAAATAAGGAAACAAGGCTTTGTTTAGTTCCTTAAACTAATAATCTCCACTAAATGTATTCTTGACTACATTTTCAACTATCTGATAAACTGATCTGACACTCTAGAACTTGTTCAACCTTTTCAAAACCTCAAATAAAGATGTTAACTTTACTTTATTCTCGAACGATTTCCCTAAGTAGAGACAAGCGATCAAGTACTCGTTTTGCCAGGCCGGTAACTATATGCCCGAGATAATGAACAAACAATCGATTGCGTTGAAGTTAGGAAAGGAGAATCTTAAACAAATTATACCGAACCTAGGAGGGGCCACCAGGAATGCGGATAAAGCAGTCATTGGATGGCCGGAAAGTGCTATAATTATGCAATTCCTCAAAGGCGCTGACGGTGGTCCCCCAATGCCCTTCTCCGCCTTCCCTCTTTCCGCTCCAAGGCAGGCGTATAGTCTGCAAACGATTCGCGTTTTGGGGGCCTCTGAAATTATTAACCAGCCGTCATGGGCTGGGGCCTTCGAGTAAATTGCAGTAAATCTCTATTTGCGCAGCTACTTAAAGACCCTGACTGGCATTGGACCCCGTCAGCTGCTCACTTGCATATTAGCAGTGGGGCCTTAGGCCGGGGTTAACAAGCCGCCAGCGATTAAGTCATTTCTTATGTTGGTTCATTATTTCCATTTTCCTCTCTTCGATGCATGCGTGGCTACTGGGTTTTGTCCCCTGGCCAAGTGTGCTGCCATTTTTCTTGGCCTGAGCCCGAAATTTACTGTAACGAGTGTCGGAAACCCGTTTTGCCCACTTGATTGCACCGCAACATTGTTGGCAAGGTATCGTAACATATTCCGTATTTTCGCAATTTATCTTGACAATGAGCGTCTCGAAGGTGTCGCCTCGGCTCCGTCGTATTTGTTCTAATTAGCAGTGACAATTCTACGTAATTAGCCGGCGGCTCTTCTTAACGCATGACTGATCTTTCGGGAGTTCAAAAAAAGGAGTTTGAGTTCGAATATCAAATTTCATCGAATTTGGTTGTTTAGATATGTTTCATAATGGGAATTGACATATTTGCTCCTGTTTTGCACTTAATGAGCTACTCCACTAAGGAGGAGCAGCTTTGTGATTTGATATTTTATTAGGCATATATATTCTCTTACCTGAGAAAGGTTTATATTAATTTTTAATAATACCGGCCTAAATTTAAGAATAGCCTTTGAAATGGATCTTGAATAGCTTAGAAACAGTTCGGAAGCCCACATTACTTTCAAGTTCGATATCTATAGAAATCTATCGAATAGTTTTTAAAATAAATTCCTGTAAAATCCTCTAGTAAATGAATTTCTTTGGCTTAAGAAAGCTTTTGCATGTTCTCTTTTTTGACAGCCGAGAGATTTTTCACCTGCCTGCAGGTTTGCTGTTCGCGGTGTGCGTCTTGCCATACACATCTTCATTAAATGTAACCCACTTAACAAAACTGCTGAACACTTCGCACATGTCCGAGTGTTCACAATTCACGCCACAAACTCGCAAACGGGCCATTCCACCGGGAAACTCATCATTTAACGCCTTCATCATGTGGCTCCAGATGCGAGGGGAGGGAGCACTGGAGTGGAAAACCGAAGACCGCCATAAAGTATTTGACTATCCCCCAGTGCTCGGCCCCTGGAGCAACCCCCTGCTGACCCGTTTGATCAGCCTCCAACTGGACGCGGCCACATGTTGATTCGCACAGAGAAATGGCTTCGTTTCCATTGGTCTTCGGTTTCCAATCTTTATTGCATAATTGCAATTGAATTGTTTGTCGGGACACGATTTCGTTTTTCACTCCGTAAATTGGAAAATGTGTTAATGACTTGATATGGAGCCCCGCGGACTACCAGATCAGCAAACACATTTAGTCCGTGCTCCGTCATAAATTCACCTTATGAAAATATTTATTTTTTCAGCCATTTGCTTCACCAGAACGAGGAAGCACTCCACTTGGCTTGGTTCGTTGTTGATGAGCTCCATTTATGGGGGGTTTCGTTTTGATCTCCTTCACTGTTTAGATCAGTGAGATTACTCAGATTATGTAGGACACATGTATGCATTTTCACTCAGCGGGAGGCTTGGAGAAAGGTTTCCAAAGATCCCAAATGGGGTCATCCGAAGAGATATTGTTATCGATTATCAAGTTCTGTGATCAGTTGATTCAACTTTATTGATTTACGAATAGATCTTTCAATGGCATTAATCGCTATCATTATTCCCAATAGTATTTACGATCTAATGAATCTTAGATCAGATCTGAAGAATGTTTAGTAATCAATCAATCTTTAGCACTTTGTATTTAGTTAGGTAAACATGCGTAATCATCTAATCCGGGGCAAAGCAATTCGGCACCATTAACATCTACGGCAAGAAGCACCTCGGTTCATTCCTATTCCAAGTATCAAGTATTCCAAATATCAATCCCTTTCTCTTGTTCAAGGGAAGGACCAACCCATGTCCGGCCAGTCTCTCCCTCTCTGCCACTTAAAAACTGGTCGTGGCCCGCCCGTCACATTCAATTAGCTCCAATTTGAGAAATAATTATACACGCACTGAGCTCTGACATTTTTGAAAAATTTTACATTAATTTGGCACTAAACTGTCAGATGTGGAATGCCATGGCACTCAAATTTACACCGAAAGGTAAATGGCCCGCCTCGTAAAAGAGTCCAAAAGTCAAAATCTTGAACGCTGCGCTGCGTATGCCCCAACAAGTTTTCTTCAAATTTAATTGTAATGTGAGAAATTTAAATTAGGTAGCCGAGAGGCTCCTCAAAAAGTGAACAGCAAGGCAAAACCGAAAAACAAATAAAAAACCCAGACTCTCTGACAATGACTAAGAAACCTCAAAAAGCGGAAGATGCCCAAAGAAAACAAAAATTATGAAAAAATGTTTCTTTTCTTCAGGGGGGTTTGTTAAGAAGAGAAGAGGAAAAAAGATCAAATGACCGAAAGCCGCCAAATTTCAAAGGAAAACAAAAACTTGTTCACTTTTTGTTGTAAATTGTGTAGCTTTTTCAACTAATTTTCCACTTGTGGATATGTGTACCAAGTGAGCTTAGACGGCTCAGGACTGTCCGCTTCGCTATTTGTCAGTCGATATTTGATTATTTACGATCCACTATTCATCAGTGGATTTCGGATTTCGGATTTCGGATCTCGGTTTGCGTCATTGCCATGCGGAATTGGCTTTTTATAGACCGACAATCGGGGCAAACAAAATCTCCCGGCATTTGTTGTTCACAGCTTAACTACTTTATATTTCGCTGTGAAAATTTATTACATCACGATTTCACATTGGTTTCCTTTACTGTACTCCCTCTGCGGGTTCTCGAGTGGTCCGATTCGTTTGTAGTTTTTTATATCCGCGAGTATGTGTGTTTACGGGAATGCGAATTTGTTTGCAGCTGGGCTTCCTGGAAAATATTTATACTGTCTAGCGGATGCTTCGCGGCCCTCAAGAGTCCCACAGAGCTCCATGGCTGATCCCTTTTATAATAAAGTTTTCAAGCAGAAGTTTATGGGACTTACCCCACAAATTTATGACTCTTCCTTAGCCATATTTTGTTTGGGTTAATGCTTCCCTATTTATCTAATAATTTGCATCAGCCCCGAGTGACCCATTTCGGCAGGGACTCCCACTGAGAATTTCCCCGCTGTTTATTCGTTTTCTGATCAGCAATCCCTAGAGTTTTGGAGCCAAATAAACAACCCAGGGCTCTACATATTGTAACTTGTTTGTTAAAAGTTTCTGCTATTTTTGTTTGTCTCTAATTAGCTTGCATACACATCTGTGTATGAACTGGGACTGTGAAGTATTCTTTGTTTATTTACAAACTGACGAATGTGTTTTCCTTTCGAATGAATAAACAGTTTTACCAACTATTGTTTCTGATTAGCTCATGCCAACTTCTATGAACTTACATAAAATATTGCAACATTCAGAAGGATCAAAAGTGGGACTTTACCACCATTACTAAATCTATATTATTTTTAAAGGTGTACATCGAGAACAAACCCATTTAAAATGATCAAGTACTAGTTAAATCCCGCTATAAGAACCACAGAGATCGTCAGAGTCTGACAAACGAACTGTCAAGATGACAGACGCGCCACCAAAGCCGCGAAAATTCAAAAAACTTCTGCCGGTTGCCAAGTGGCTGCATCTATGCGTCTTTCTAGTCTGCATAACGCGAGCCACGCAGCTGCAGCTGCAACAGGCTTCGCCCCAGGGCAACATGCTGCAGCAACATCACCGAACCAGTGTAAATAGCAGTGTAAATATCAACATAAGCACAAAATTCAATGAAATCATCCAAACGGCCACGGCAAGTGCCACCGCCTCGGGAGCGGGAGCTGGATCGGGAGCAGTTACTTTCGCCTCGGCGACGGCAGCCACCACCATCACGCCAGTGCGGCGAAAACTGCGCCGCAAGTTCCCTGGCCAGCCAGCTTGGAACTCCACCGCGGGCAGGAGGCGCCGCCTGCGTGTGCATCCCTATCGACGCAACGCAACCCATGCCACGCGCACCACCACAGTGGCCACCGTATCCGCCACGGCGGCCACACTGATACCAAAGACGCGCCACCAGCCAGTAGTTTATCATACGCGCCTGCACTCCAGCTTCCAGCAACAGCAGCAGCAGCAGCAGCAACATGTGGCCGGAGTACACATCAGCCAGCAACAGCAGCAGCAGCAGGTGCACGTCGTGGCTGTGACCCCACGCCCGCAGCTACACCAGCAGCCCGGCTTTGCCGTTGTGCCCGCTTACTACCACCAGCAGCAACAGCAGCAGCACCGGACATTGCTGGGCAACCTAACCCTGCAGCAGCAGCAGCAGCAACACCTCCTTATCCAGCCGGGACGCAACGTCCTGGTATACAGCAACCTAGGACCAATACCGCCCTGCCCGCCGGGGCTGCTCTCCGGAGCGGGATCAGGATCGGGAGCGATATACACGCAGCAGCAGCACTTTATACCCCTGCGATCCTCGACGACGCCGCGCAGCAGGCACCGTGGTAAGCAAACTGCCATCGCCAGCAAGAGGTGTTAATTACGCCAATAAAAGTAGCATTCACAGCGGCTTATGGTAGTTAATGTGGTTAAATGGATGCCAAGACCGCGACTGGCGCCTTCATCACCATGTCCACGTCGAAGTGCAGTAATTATCCCCGGCGGCAATACGCGTAGAAAGCTTGCCTAATTGGTCAGTTGAGTTCGATTTCGCAATCCAGCGAGATTCGAAAGGTGTCCGAGAGGATACCAGTTTCTGTTTTCAAGAGCCAAGGGAATCACAAGATCAATTTGTTTTAAATTATTATATATATTGTTTCAGTTCGGAAAGAGCAAAATTTATAAAGTATCAATATATTCACTCTTCTGATTATATAAAAATACATTGGTAAAGTAGCAATGGCTAAGAGAGATTAAAGTTTTCAATGGATTTCCATTAAATTCATTGTTGCTTTTTAAACGAAATCCGAAATATACTTTCACAAAAAATCAACTTCAAGCCCTAACATTATCGTTAGCCTTTATTATTTATATTCAAATCGAATCCCTTTTCCTCAAATTGTAATAAATCACTTTAGAAAACTACAATCAGCGTCGTGTCAAACATGTTTCTTATCATCAGAAAGTGTCAATATTGTACATGTACACAAATATTATTATTTATTTGGGATTTATTTGAGTGCTTGTAAACATATTAGGCAATTTCGTGCCTCAAATCAGGCGACAGACAGCAACTCTTTACAGAAATCTCGTTAAAAATATATTTTGCAAATGCAGCTACAAAATCTATTGAAAAAAAGAAAACCACATATACCGACCAGCATCAATTTTTCGGCGACTGTCGTAATTTATTGATTTTCTCTTCGCAGTTTCTTTTTTATTTGGCTTATGTAATCGAATCACTCAACAAATTTGCAAGAAAATCAAATTACACACACTTTTAAATGCATAAAAACATACAGCTGGGGTGGAAAAGTATCTTGCGAAACTGCGGCCAGGCTACCGCACATTAGTAGGCCACGCCCCCTCGGCATGCCGTTCAATTAGCATTTTGGCGAGTCCAGGCATCCCAGATCCCTGGTCCCAGGCCCCAGACATCGCCCCCAACCAGCACGAATCTGGCATCTCGTGGCAGGGTCGAGGGGGATCACACAGTGGTGGTCGGCCGGCGGACATTTTGCTCATTGGTGTGTAATGTGGCGCCCGGCAGGGACTCTGAATGACATTCTCTCCACTTGGAGCTCTGATGCAAACAGGGCTAGAATGCCGCCACAACAGGATATCACAGTGAGCTGTGCCTCTGCAATTAATTCCTCACATTTATTTATATTTTAAATGTTGAGATGTTTTGTAGGTATTGACATTTAGTTATTATGACATTTAGTTATGAAAATTAATATTTAAAGATTAATCATTCAACGTTTCCTCATTGAAATGTTCGGATATACTTTTGTCTGCTTGTCGAGATAACTCTAACAATTCTTGAATGTTTAAAAATGCACACTTTAGAATTTCAGGTAATAATTTGTCCTGCAAATATAATTTGCAGGACAAATTATTACCTAATTCTTAAAACTGCTCATGTTACTGACCATTTAATTTTTTTTTACACAGATACCAAAACTTTATCTGATTGTTGAAGACACAAATAACCAAAAGCCATTTCCATATATATGTCAATCTTTTTCTTTATCGATTTATACTAGACTTTATCGTTGAAATTATAGGCGCAAGCTCAATATAAAAAGGATAATCTATTTAAAACAAAATAGAATATTTATAAATATTTTACCTAAATGACAAAGATTACTCACAATTACATCATAAATTATGTCTTGATCTCTTTATAAAAAAAATTAATTCTGTAACCTATTTCCTCTTAGACTGAGATCGCCTTCCCTTCCCTGGTTTCCTTACTCTGCAAGTCTCTCATGAAAACCAGAGACCCAGATGAAAATCCCATGCATGACTGAGCAACACTTACCTAACATGCTCGTACATGCCGTTTTTTTTTTTTTGGCAGTAGACCATGGTACTGGCCAAGTCCAGATATTGAGCGGCAAAACGGCGATTTTTTAATTACAATGAAACGTGCCACACAAAACAAACAAACAATGCGCTCGCTAATTGCACATAAAACCCAAAATCACAGAAAAAGGCACCAACAAAAAATATAAACAAAAACTGGAAAATGCTAAGCCCAGCTCGTGGGGGAAGTAAGCGGGGTGGGGAGTTGCTAGGTTGGACCAACTCTCTGGAGAAATACTGTAACGAAACTTGTTATTAGCGAGGCAAATGGACGGACAAACAAACCCAAACAACAAACAAACAAACGAGCCGAATGACAAATGCAAGTGTCAATCTCATCGGCTCAGACGCATTTCAAGTCTGACATTAAGCTGCAGTGGCTCACAAACTGTACGGCCCGAGGCAGTCATTTGTTGAAATTTTCGGATTAAAGTTCAATTGGCCAAGGGCTTTTCGCTTGTGTGTGGTACCTACACAGGTTGGGAAACAATTTATTATAGCTTATTCCGTTTGCTCTTTATTTATAGTTTCTGATTTCTATGCTAATTATAAAACAAAAGAGACACCTTTAAGGGTTAAAAAGAAAAGGAATGGAAAGGAGCTCCAAAATTAAATTGAATCCAAGCATCGTCCATAACTTCGGAAAACATAATTTCCATCATTTTTTCAATCACGCAAGCACTTCTGGGTGTTTGAAATAATAATGGAAAATATTAATGCAGTTTTCAGCAATTTTTCCAAAGCCCGATTGCACGCCAGATAATATTTATTATTCACTTTTCATTAAATCTGATTACCGAAAACTAGTTTGAGGCAAATAAAAAAAACGTAGATCGAAAAATGCCGAAAAATTAATTTTTCGTTGCTTAAATGCAGCATTAATTCGGCCCCCACCAAAACTCTCATAAATATCGTTGGCAAAAATGTTTATGAAGGTGTTGCTCAGCATGTTGCGACAGCGAAAAATGCAAAAATTAATATAAAAATTATTTACTTCGAATATTTTGAAGCTTTATGGAAGAGTAAACTTTAGATTAGGAAAAGCAACGATGGCAACACACTTATTTCCACGTTCAAACGATGACAAATCGCAAGGCCATAGATAAGAAAGTTTGTGGTTTCTCGCCCAAGAATCGAGGTTAACTAAGATAAATAACCTAGAGACTCAAGGGATTGACTTAAATGAGTTCCCCTCTGAGCTATGTAGTTTCAAAACTCAAAAGTCTCAGGATTATTGACTCTGGCTCCAGCTCAAAGTCACGTTTTCGTATGTATTTGGCAATTTTGATTCGAAAACCAGTCCCCCGCAACGTGTGCCAGGTTGTCTAAGGTCAGAGACGACCGCCTGGCCGAAAGGCAAAAGGAAATCCCACCGGCGCGCAGAGAAATCCGGAAAACCAACACTGTGCCCTGGCGCCTCGGTCACTTTGATCTATGCACTTCAAATGATTTCGTTGCCCGTACCGCTGTCTGCGCCTCTGTTGATGTTTGTGCCGATGCGTAAACAACGAAGCGGCAGTTTAAATGATACGGCAACTTTTTCTCCAGCTGAAGGGGCAAGAAGTTGGCACGTAACATGTGCTTGACTCCGCGGGCAGCGAGTGAGGGGAGCGGAGAGAGCTCAGATGGTGCGGAACTCTTGAGACGGAAGGTGCGAGCCAACAAGTTCGTGTTTTGGCGAAAAGTAAGCCCTTCGACTAACCCAACCACCTCAGTGAGCTTCGTGAAAAGCAGAAAGCAGGCCCTTTGCGCTACTGTAGGTCAGCTCTGCTTTAGTGAGGTAGAGCCT
This sequence comes from Drosophila jambulina, assembly GCA_018152175.1. NCBI lineage: Eukaryota > Metazoa > Arthropoda > Insecta > Diptera > Drosophilidae > Drosophila > Drosophila jambulina. The sequence continues at coordinate 24,959,790 of JAECXH010000114.1, read as the reverse complement.
CCAATTTGAACTTAACATATAAAACAAATATAATAATTTATTACCAATATTTAATGACTACAGAATAGATACAACATCGTTGTCAACACAATCTATAAACTCTCTAAATACAGAGAGAAAATCTCGGTTTGTACTCTTTACCAATTTGCTCTATAGTTTAATCAACGAGGTCTTGACTTTCGGCCCAATTCCTCTCAGCTATTTCCCCCAACCACCAAAATCTGATCTCAATCACCCCTTTCCAGACTACAAAGTTCACCGCTCCTAATGGCATGAAACAAATTCGCGCACTTAATTAAGCAATTCCAATTAAAATCAAAGATATTTCACTGCGAGTACGCCCACCGAGGCGGCAACACCCACAAAAATCGCTGAAAAAGAGACATGAAATTCATATGTGTACTATGCCCGAATAGACTTGTGTACTTTCGCCTATCAAAAGCTAAACGCAGTCAAAAGTTTAGCGCACTCAAATTGCATTTCCTGTCACTTGGTCGAGATCGCTTGACTGCTCCTGCCCCGAATTTCCCCTCTTGGCCAGCTCTCGCCAATGGGTGTGTTCACGTCCCGAGGTCTCCCAGTCCCCGGATCCGATACCCGGCTCTGGGTTGCCCGGCTGTCTGGGCCGACTGGCTGCCACAAGACATGCGGAGTTACCTGTGTGTCGGCCAGCATGGGAGTACGTGGGAGTGTCACATGGGCGGCGGTAATGCGCCGATCCTCGATTCCACGGGCCGGCAAAACAGCATCCACTTCAACACCAACACAACACAGAAACCGGCAATAAACTGCGGCCAGTTACTGTTACATGACATATGATGTCAAAATATGAACAGCAACCCAAGCGATTCGAAATCGAATCGAACACGCCGATTGAATACCCTGGCAAAGGAATTGTATTTACACAATTTCAGATCTATAAATTTAAGTGGTGCACTTTTTGAAGGTAAAGAGTGGAAGCAGGCTGAAAGCAATACGATTATTTTTGTGAAAAGCTATGTGGGTCAGCTGTGGCATTTTTACCTTATTGACAGATAAAAATCATTCAACGAACACACCATTCCTGCATACAACTAAATTATCCTTTGCCTTTTAAGCATAATCCCTTGTTTTATACTGAACAATAGTCTTCAAGAACACTGACAATGTTATTTGTAATAGATCTCCTTTTTGAGCCCGATATGAACCAAAGAGCTTTTAAGAAAGGTGTAATTCCCTTCAATATCCAGTAATCAAAGTAATCAAAGATAAAATCCTTGGTCGCCTTTGCCAGAGTTGATCCGAATTGTTTTTCAGTTGGCCAAATTGAAAATGCTGCCGGCCAATCAGGAATCCGGATGATGGCGTGCAACGTTCATTGAGTTTATCTGGTTTTCATATTGGTTAGTCTAGGGGGAGGGAATCGGTTTTGTTAATTGAAATAAAATTCAATTTGACGTTTTTATAGCAAGTGTGATAGTTTGGCTAAATGCGAGAAACGCTGTTGCGGCAGAGAGTCCAAGTCGAAACACTTTCCAGGATTCATTTACGATGCGCGATTTAAAATACGCCCCGAGAAATCTGGAAGTCGTTTTCTAATATATATCTTATCGTTAGTCTTACTGATTCATGTTTATTGCTTAATCCGTAGACATACTTAGCCCGGTGTTTGCGCTGACCATAAGCTAAAATGATATAGTTTGTAAGGTTGACTATCAAGCAGGCCACGAGTATATTTTCCATACTCAGACAAGTGGCAGGTGGAGCCCCAAAGATTTTACACATGCCTAATCCTCATATGCAAATTCGCGTATGCGGGACCAATTTTCCGTGCCATAAACTTTGGTATTACCCGCATGCAGATTTTCCTCCATTCATATCGGAGATTGTGAAACTCATACAAATATATTGAGGTGGCAAGTGACCTTTGCCTATGGTTGTCAAACAATTCGCAGCATGATGGATGGGAGTTACCACAAATGAATGGCACATTAATTTGCATTTAAATGTGCCAAAAGTATCTCTTGCCATTTTCAGCGTGTCATTGACTAATGAGCAGTGCCCCGAAAAAGTTTGTAAATTACAAACCGAAAAAAAGAAAACATTTTTGCGAATGCAGGAAACATAAATTACAAGACCCAGACGAAGTAGATTGCCGTGCTGGTCTTCGACGGGCACTGCAGCGGCAGCATAAATATGAAAAATATGAAAAACATTTTGCAAATGTCACATTCGCATGGCCAGAAAACCGATCTCCGTGCCAAATTTCAGGCGCACCCCATTGGAAACACCAATTTGTGCTGTGTATTTTTGTTTAAATTAAGCGTTGGCGGCACTTCCTTGCGTTTGCTAAGAGTTTAACTAATGGGTGCATTTCCTATTAACTAATACATCTGTGAAACCCTTAGGCGTTTTGCTTTCTTTACAATTATGTTAAGTAAAATATAAACTAAATTGTAATAACATTTTCCCTGAAAATAAATATGCTTATGCGTAAAATAGACATTCTATTCAATATTATACTACTAAGGTAGATATAAATTGAATAATTAAAATATGTCATTTGTAAATACTTTTGACTGCAGGTACATCTGGTTACAAGGCCAAAAAGAAGCAGCTTACATTATTAAAGTGAGGCCAGTGTTTCGAGTCATTTTGCTTTTTCAATTATGTTGTAGTTTTTTATTAGACGCATACATCTTTGGGGTCAAAATACACATTAGCGTAAACCGTTTGCAAGTGTCTGCTCCAGGTTGTTTCATGAGTGCTTTTTTTTCAATTTTAAAGCTGCCGGTAATATCTAAAGATTTTTATGGCTGTTTGTATGGCCTCTGTGATCGTTTAGATCGTGAGATGATAAAAGGCTTTTCAGAGAGAAGTATAAAAATTACTTCGCTGAAATTCGGTTTATGACTAAAGATATAGCCAAAATATCCTGCACTTTGATCGATTTTATGTATTTTGTTTTTTGTTTCGAAACGCAAATCTTTTTATCTTTTTTATGGAATCATTGGAATAAGAAGTGTGTACCCTGGCTGCAAAACTTTAACAAATTTAGTTTTTCATACATTTTTTCAAAATCAATTTCCTCTAAGATGGTGTGATTGATGTATTAATGATAAGAAAGCATCACAGTTTATTTCTAGGTTAAGTCTTTCCTATGCCATTTTGCGTCATAAATAGTTTCTTACAAACAGTTTTTCTAAACTCATCACTCAATGCTGCGCATCTCCAAAACAGTTTAACTTCCGTTCTGATATATTTTATTAAACACATTTGATACCAATCACACTGCCGCCCCAATAATCTCCAACACGTTTTCCCCATCAAGCCAACTCAATTCGCAATAAAGTCGGCTCGACCGACACGGCTCAGAAATTTATAAATTGCATACGAGACCGAGCTTAATGTGGCCACTTTAATAGACGCCGCCACTTATCGGGCGCCGTTGATCCAAACACCAACAGGCGGGCACTGGCAACTGTTTATTAAAGAAAACAAAATGCTATAATTAATTTTTCTATTATTTTCTCAAATACTCCCCGCCATTACCGAGCGGGCGGCGGGGCAAGTGGGGCCAGAACGTGGCCATTGAGGAGTCAAACACTATTTCCTGGCCAACTTAATACTCGATTAATTTACAACGCGCACGAAAACAATTGAGGCGAGCGTTTTGGGGAGGCGGAGGAGTGGCTCCGGCCGGGACCTCACTGCGAGTATTATGACGTGCCGGGCCGAGTTCGATCAAAGAAAGCATAAATAATGCCCCGACAGCCGGTCGAGGAGCAGAACTGGTCTGGTCCAAGACTCTCTGGCTATGGCTGTGCCTTCCGCTGGTGGCCGGGACCGAAATTTATGCAAACGGGTTAATTAACTAAGGCAGAGAAAAAAAGGGGAAAACGGCGAAAATTCGAGCGCTGGCAAACTTTAGCCGGGTGGTCCTCCTCCCCATTCATTGCCCCCGTTCACTACTCTCTCTTCGCTCCCTCGAGCGGCTTAAATGTGGATCAGCCGTGGGCGGCTAACAAGGCGATGGGAGCAACGAAAAGCTGGCTAACTACATTTGTTCCCCTCATTTTGGACATTTCAAATGTAATTTAATATATAAATCGTTGGTAAGTCGGTTGGCCAGAGAGTCAATCACTCAATCGGAGGCAGCCCCTGCGCTCATTCACATGTTCATTCATTCATTTATGCAGTAAGTCAGTCAGTCAGTCAGTCAGTCAGCCAGCCAGCGTGTTGCCACCAGATTTTTATCGCAGTTGCCTACAGACGCTTAATTGCCGCTTTATTACCTGAGGAAATGTCGAAGATACAAGCATAGATACTCGTATTTGAATTGGATATTCACTGTTTTAGTTCAGACTGTTAATATTATCTATTAGATATAATATGATGAAAATATTTCTCAATAGTATTACTCCGTTTAAAAACAAATATTGTCATTTAATTCTATAAAGGTATACAACATTGGAGTAACATTACTTAGTATATTTTGAATATGTTTATAGATATCGAACACAAAATTCATAATAAAGTTCCTGTGGAACTGAAATTTCACAGAGTTAAGTACATAAACTACTGCTACTATCGTTAAATTTATAAAAATGACCCAGAAATGTCTAATAATTATATTGAGACTAAATAAATATTAAATGATGTTTTCAAACCAATATTTAAATTATTTAATGAGTAGCGTCCGTTTGTTGCAAGTAAAATATGAACACTTACTGTTGAGGACTAAGTATCTGTTTGCCTTATAATTCCTTTTTGTTGTATTGCGCATACGCAACGTTGTCCAAGCACCCTGTGAGCAAGCCCATAAATCATTTAATCAATATTCTGTTGTGTCAAGAGTAGCAAAAGTTATGTTGCCCACAAAACACATGCTCCACATTGAGGCTCAACAAGTGAGCTTTGAGTTCTGGCGTTTTTCAGCAATAGCTTCAGTCCTTTACTTTAGAAAATAAGAGACTTTGCAATTAAACTGTCAATTCGCTGGTATTTTTAGAATTATTAGTATTTGATTGCTAATTTATTGCACTGCATTGCATTTGATTTGTGGCCAAATGTGTTGAATGGCGAGTCATGCTGGGCATTGGTGAACACATTGTGTATACGCCAAGTAGTGCCGCCAGAAAGACACGCTCCAAGGCCACTGTCCAATCGAGACTAATGGTTGTTCATGTCTAAATGATAACTGAGTTCACATCTTTATCCTCCGTTCCCTGGCCTACGATCCATCAGCCCCAAAGAATGGTCAACTCCAACTCCGCCCATACAGATGCAAAGTGGAACCTTACAATTTTACGCATATTGGAGCCGAAGACCGTTAGGCGAACGGAAGTACCCTCAAGGCGGCCCACACACGTGATAGTTGACCACAGGGACCAGGCTAGCGATCGGCAGCCAGAGTACGACTTTGGGAAAACAAACAGAAAATGGAAAACAAAAAAGAAGCCAAAGACAACAAAATTGTCAATAAAGCCAAAAGTCTGAGAGACTAACAACCGAATGTGAAAGACTCAGGACCCACGCAATAAATCTCCAGTGGGCGTGCAAGTGACTCTTAAACTATGGCATGACAAACGCATTTCCAAACAAAATCACCGGGCAAAAAAGAAGCAAGCATTCGTGATTCCCATTGTGGCCTTAATGACATCATTTGCCCAGGCGAAACATCTGAATGGCGTCAGTTGATTGAACCCTGCATCGGTGGCCCCATCCTAAGGAGTCGTAGGCCTTTCTCCGCCACTCTTTTCATTCATGAAAATGCAAATCCCAAACGCTGGCAAGTACTTGACAGCTGCACTATAGTCAGTCCTCAAGTCCCAGTCATATGCCAAGTGCCTTGAGGCACTGCTTCCTTCTCCGGCTCCCGGTCCCCAGCTCCCCAAGACGGCGAAAACAGCGATGGAGCTGGTCTACTATCACCTATCGTACCCGATCGTGTCGCGTGCTAAGCTGTTCATATTTGGAAATACCCTGCAATTCAACGAAGGCATGTTGGCTAACACAGCACTTAGATGTGTGCTTAAGTATATTTTGTGGAAAACTAAAAGCAGTTCCATTCAGAAATCTATCTAAAGGCATTTTTAATAGCCGTTGTAGCGATACAACTAGGGATATCTGAAAATACCAATAATGTAAGGACATTTAACCCGACAATCGATATTTTAAGGTAAATTCGCACATTAAAATAAATTGATAATCTCCTTCAAAAAACATCGATGGAGCCAATAAGTTATAACTCGTTAAAGTATTTAAATAAGATATTTCAATATACAACATGCAATGCACAATATCGTATTCAGTGCGATATTTTTGTCAAATCTTATATATCATCAGCATCAATCCATCTATGTACATTTTTAAGAGCAATAATTCCAAAGTTTTCAGTATTTGCAGAGCATTCAGAGTCCATTACTGCTGGAAGTGTGCCAACCCTCTTTGAAATTTGCATGCACTTTTTTGTCCACATTTTAGCTATATTTTTTTATAGATCGTGCAATCAATTTGAAAAGTGTTTTTGCGTTGGTTTTACCGGATTTATGAATGAATTTATTTTCGTATGAGCCTCCTATCCCGTTCCCCCTCCACATACTCGTATGCCTGGCAGACTTGTCTGGCTTGTTCCGACGTCGTAGTCGTCGTCGTCTCCCACAGCTTTTTTCGCGTCCATCGTCCGTTTGGGCCGTCGTCGCATTTGTCGTTTGTCGCCCGAATAGGAAACCCAATGCAAATGTGGGCGGACTCGGAGGCGCTGCCTACGCGCAACCCACAAACCCAGACCCAAACCCAACAACCGGCGGGAGGAGGAAGCGGATCACTGCCTGGCTAGTGGGTCTGGTGGCTCTGAGCGCAACAGTTGGTGGCTGCCTGGGTGCAGTTAGTTGGCTGCCACTGACAGTGACGTACTCGTGGCCCAGTAACCCAAGACGGGGAAAGCTCAAAGAAAGGGATTAATTGTTTCGATCCAGCCAGTTTAGCCTCGACATTGATTCGTTGATAAGATTAGTGATTTGTGGAAATTAATGTAATGAAAATATATTATTAAGGAATTTAAGAAAACATTATTGGAAGAAATATCTTATAAGCAATGAACCCTTTGATTTCAGATTGCCACTGCAGTCCCATTGGCTCCCTGTCATCGGATTGCGACAAACGCACGGGTCAGTGCGCCTGCCTGGCCAACGTCACCGGAAGGAGGTGTGACAAGTGCCGTCCGGGCCACTGGAACCTCACCGAGGGCACCGGCTGCCGGGACTGCCGATGCGATCCCCACGGATCCCGGGGACACGAGTGCAATCCGTGGACTGGCCAGTGCGACTGCAAGATCGGAGTCGGCGGCCAGCACTGCAACGAGTGCACCGAGGGCTTCTTCGGCTTCAGCACGGAGGGCTGCCAGCGCTGCTCGGCCTGCACGGCGGAGGGTCAGGTGTGCGATCCGCACAACGGCCGCTGCATCTGCCCGAAGTTCACGCGGGGCTTGGGCTGTGGCCAGTGTGTGCCGGGCACCTGGGGCTGGCAGAGCCGTCTGGGGTGCAGGGAGTGCGACTGCGACCACATCGGCTCCATTGGCCAGCAATGCGCTTCGAGCGATGGTCAGTGCCAGTGCCGAGAGGGCTACGCGGGCAGGACATGTGACAGCTGCGCCGTCGGCTACTTCGGATACCCCGAATGCCGTCGCTGTGCCTGCGATGTGGAGGGCTCCTTCACACGGACGGACGGCCTAATCGCCTGCGACTCCAATGGCCAGTGCCCCTGCAAGTCGCTCGTCGTGGGTCTCAAGTGCGACACATGCATGCAGAGCACCTTCGGACTGTCGGCCCTCAATCCGGAGGGCTGCACCCGCTGCTACTGTTTCGGTCGTTCCGGCGAGTGCGAGCAGAGCGACCTCTCCTGGGGCCACATCCGCATGTCGGAGTCTCGGAACCTGAGCATCCAGCAGATACGACCCCAGAACATACCCGGCGGGGACTACGAGTACATTGTGGTGGTGCAGATGGCGGGCAGCAGCTTTCATCGCGAGGATGCGGAGATCCAGCGCATGAACGATCTGAGCTTGGTGCCCAAGTCCACGGGAAATGTGTCGATCGGAGCCTACGGACCCTTCTACCACCCGCTATACTTCCAACTGCCGCCCCAGTTCTACGGAGATCGCACCAGCAGCTATGGCGGCTACCTCTACTTCACGCTGATCACGACGGGGGCCCAGAAGCCGCTGGAGCGCAAGGTCTTGAGCCAGTTTCCTCTGGTGCAGGTGCACGCCCACTCCAAGCTACTGCTGGACTTCTACGAGTACGAGGAGTTCGAGTACTCCCTGAACGTTACCCATCGAGTGCCGCTGCACGAGTCTTATTGGAAGTATCACCACACCAACCAGGCCGTGGATAGGGCCACCCTGATGGCGGCCCTCCAGAATATTCGGCACGTCTTCATAAGGGCATTTGCATTTGCCGATTTCCAGGAGGTGGTGTAAGTATTGGTCTTACATATGTATTAAGTAAAGTATTTGCACATTACCGGAAAATTACTTTTTCAGCCTGCAAAACGTCCACATGGATGCGGCAATCTACATCCAAGGTTCCACCAATCTTATAGCCAAGGGCGTGGAGCGCTGCAAATGCCCCAAACGCTTCGATGGACTGTCGTGCCAGGACCCAGGACGCTCTTTCTACCGTTGGCGCAACACCACCGTTGTGGAGAGTGTGTTCATTGAGGACTTGATTGGAAGAGCAGCGCCCTGCCATTGCAATGGCCGCAGCAGTGACTGTGACAAGGAAACTGGCGTGTGCTTGGTAAGACAATCCCTTGGCCAGCTATGTACCCTTGTATATTTTTAAGCTCCTTCTCAACACCTTCATAGAATTGTCGGGCTAACAGCGGTGGCGACCACTGCCAGCAGTGCGCGGATGGCTTTTACGGCGACCCGAACTCCCAGCACGGCTGCCAGGCGTGCCCCTGTCCGGAGACCAACAGGAACTTCGCCCGCGGCTGCAATGTCTGGGACGGCGAAGTGAGCTGCGTCTGCAAGCCCGGCTACACTGGCCGGCTGTGTGAGAGATGCCAAGCGGGATACTTTGGCGATCCGACGCGGTATCCCAACAGTAGCTGCCAGGCGTGCAACTGCAATCCGGATGGCATTCGCACCGAGGGCTGTGATCCGGAGACGGGGCGATGCTACTGCCGCGAAGGTGTCACTGGGCTTAAGTGCGACAAGTGCCAGGCGGAACGTCACCATCTGGTGGATAATGGCTGCAGGGGTTAGTAGATAATAGGCCCCTTCCATTTCGCATAACCTGATTTATGTTTAATTTCCCCTCTCAGTCTGCGACAACTGCACCCTTCTGCTCCTTGATTATGTGGAACTTGTGGGCCACAAGCTGCGACGCGGAATGCACAACATGGATCTAACCGGAATCCCGGCTCCGTACCGAAAGCTCTCCGAGTACGAGAGAGCCTACGTTGAGTGGAACGAAAGACAGCAGGACTTCAGACAGACCAGGCGATTGCTGCAGGACTATGACTCCGCCGGCATCCAAAAGCTGGATGCCCATGCCGAGAATATAAAGTTCCAGTCTCGCAAGGCAGTGAGTACCATTGGGAAGCGTGAGTTTGCCCTCAAAACGATGAGGGAGGATGCCCTGGTTCAACGACACGACGCCGGGCTGGTCCGGGCAGAGGTCCTTCAAACCCTTTCCGACCTGCGGGGCTATGGGAAGAGTGCCCAGCACCTAAGCCTGCCAACGGCCCTTAAGCAGGCTCGGTTCTACCTCCAGGCTGTTCAGGAGCACGACCAACTGGTCCAGGGAATCCGCAGCACCAACGACTGCGCCTGGCGCCACTACTACGCCATGGGCAATGCCTCGGATGCTGCCTTCGACGAGAGTGGCCACCTGGAGATGCTGTGGCGGGACATCAACCAGACCAATCACCGCATAGTGGACCTGAGACTGCACGTGGATCGTATAGTGGAGGTCGAAAGCGAGGCGGAAGACGTTTTGGAGCACGTCCGCAATCTGAGTGGTCACGTGGCCGAATCTTACCAGGAGCTGAGTGACCTCAATCAGCGCATCTCGGAGCACACAGATCCGGGCTTCCTGGAGCGGGGCGAGGGCCTGGTGAGACAGACACTTCAGCGGCAGATAGATCTTAATGGACAACTCAACCAGTTGGACGGATCGCGGGTGCTACTGAACACTACCCTGGGCGTGAAGGCTGAACAGCAGAGGGAGGTTCGCAAGCACTGGCTGCCCAAGGCGGAAAAGCACGCCACCCATCTCCTGGAGCGGTCCAACGAGTACGCCCGCCAGTTTCAACCTACCAGGAACGCAGCCCGCATAGCCATGCTGGCCAGTTCGGCGCACAGCAATATAACAAAGGCCATCAACGATGCGCGCCTGGCCTCGGCCCTGGCCAAGGAGCGAGTGTACGAGGCTCAAAGGACACTTTACCCTAGTGACGGCAGCTCCATGATCGATCGAGCCAAGCACTCGTTGCACAGGTCACGGCAGCTACAGCAGGAAGCCCTCAAACAGATGCACAAGTCCAATGTTCTCAAGGACAAGCTCCACCGTCAGGAGCAACGGGTGGAGGGCATCAAGGCCACCATCTTCGACTGCGGCCTGCGCACGAACAACATCTCCAGCCAACTGCAGAGCCTCTCCGAGGGCTCAGCCCGCCGGCAGACCAAGGAGAGCCTGGAGCTGGCCGAGCGGACCGGGGAGCAGATGCGAGCAGAGCTCCGACTGGCCAAAGAGATGGAGGTATCCATCCAGAACATGCGCAAGTCTTTCTCCACCCTGGAACCGGACTGGGAAATCAAGTTGGGCATGGCCCAGGAGAACATTTCGTTGACCAAGACCAATCTGCGGCTCGCCAATGTCTCCCTTAGCTACCTCGAACGCCAGGCCGCCCAGGAGCAGAAGGCCTTCGATGCCTGGAACAACAGCATGGCCCAGCAATTGCAGCAGCTCAGAGATCAGATTGCCAAGGCCAGGCACGCGGCCGAAGCGGTAAGTATTAAACATTTTTAAAGACGTAATTGAGAGCCATTGTCTTAGCTTAGAAGTATTTAATTTTTGTTATATAATTTATTTTAATTTAAATATTTTTCGAAACAAAAATACGACAATAGGACAAGAGGTTTATTCAATCACTATTTTAATTATATTTTGTTCTTCTGCAGATTGATGTCTCTCTGGAGTCCCTGGGCCCGAAATGCAGTCGTTCGTATCTGCCCGCCTCTTACGGGTTGAGCACCTCAAACAACCTCCGCCTCAGCTTTGCCTTGGCCAATCATCTCGAGAGCTCCCCGCTGATCCATTTGGAGGGTAGCGAGGGACGCCACATCACGCTAGAACTGCACAAGCGTCGGGTACGCCTCGTATGGAATCTCGGAGGGACGACAGCTACTGTCACGCATCCCATGGTGGTCCAGACAAGGGATCCCAAGTACGACGATGCCTGGTTCCACGTGGAGGCCAATCGGACGCTTAACCTGGGAAGCCTAATGGTGCGCCGGATGAACAACTACGGCGAGCTGACCCCCTCCGTTCCGCTGACCATTACTGGTTCCACGGACACTGAGCACACACGCTTCTATCAGTCTCGCCACGATCGCATTTCCTTGGGTGGCTTCGCCTCAAAGGACTTACAGCTCACGCCGGGACTCAATGTCGTTGTGCACCAGGTGGAGGTGGACAACAAGCCCCTGGGACTGTGGAATTTTGTAGCGAGCGAGGGAAGCTGCGGGGGAGCCATGATTGGGGCCAGGGAGTCTGCAGCTGCCTCCTCCGCTCGCCACTTCAATGGCCTGGGATACGCCCAGCTGATGAAGACCCGACCCAGACCGACCCGAAAGAATCTCTTCTCCGTGCAGATGACCTTCCGAACGCTGGACGAGAACGCCCTGCTGTTCCTGGCGGTTGATGACAAGAACGTACGTACTCCCCATTTCTTATTAAATAAGTAAACAAGTTATTACTGTTTCTGCCCACAGAACCGCTCGGTGTCGGTTACCTTGAGCCGGGGTCGGATCATGTTCCGCATCGACTACGGCGACGAGTCCAAGCTGGAGATCAACACCACCAAGAAGTACAATGTGGGTCAGTGGATAAAAATAGAGGCCGCACGAGAGTTCTCTGCCAAACGCAGCACGGAAAATGGAATGCTTCGAGTGAACAACGATCGTCCGGTTTCAGGAGCTCCCACACTACCAGTAAACATTCACATGCTACCGGATCTGTCCAAGGCGGTTTACTATTTGGGCGGAGTTCCACCAGGTATAGTTAAGCGCATAAAAAGTCATATTTTGAGAAGTTCAAAGTTCAACTTTATAAGTAAAATACTTATGTTCCTTCGCACTTAGGTTTCACTTCTGGTACTTCGAAAGCTCCTGGAGCTGATAATCCCTTCCTGGGCTGCATGAAGGATGTCCAAGTGAACGGGGAGACCTACGATCCCCTGGAGAGTACCAGTTATTACGGCGTAGAGCCCTCCTGCAAGGACATGATAACCAAGTGAGAAGCTGGTCCCCTTCATTATAAACTATTTTCTAAAAGCATTTCCTTCTTCAGGGCTGGCTTTTCGGGCAACGGTTACTTGGAGCTGCCCTCGCAATCGCTTCGGAAACGGTCAAACACCGCTTTGGTGTTCCGTACCCTGCAGCCGGACTGCCTCCTACTCCTGGCCGCCTATCCGCCGGAGGTCCTGGCCGACTATGATGCCAAGGACATCAAGGGAAATTACTCCATGAGCCTGGTGGATGGGCAACTGCATGTGTGGGTAAATTCGGGGCGCAGCTTCATCAAAATGTCCTCCAACTTCAGCCAACTGAACGATGGCGAATTGCATGTCGTTAATCTGATCAAGACGGGCCGGAAGCTTGAGCTAATGGTGGACGATGAGCTACAGGAAGTACGCAGCCTGACCGGAAACCCGACGGTGGTCAGTCTGCCCCGGGACACGGGGGGCCTCTACATAGGAGGAGCACCGCCCCACGAGAGCTACACTCCGCTGGCACCCACTTTTGTGAACCTGGAAGGAGCCATCCGAGACGTGGTGTTCAACAACCGAACCGTGAACTTCAACGACGCCCTGACCTTTGCCAACGTTCAGATTGGCCGCAATGGTCCCCTGATGGGCAGCCTCAAGGGGGGACTCTACGATGTCCTGCTGAAGACGGAACCGATGATCGGGAAGAGTTTCACAGCCTCGCCCGAGGGCTGCAAGCGGGTGAGTGGCTAGAGCCTTCTTCTTCTTTGGCTTGGTTTTAATGGGGTTAAAGATGGGATCGGGTTCTTGCTGTCCATCTGATGCATGTAAATATGTGGCTGCCTAACTATGTTAAACTCAACCGTTTCTCTTTGTTTTATAGGATTTTAGTTGCTAAGCAATTATGTCAAAAGCGACTACGCTAAAAGCTTCAAGCGCTGCGCTTCACGAAAGCTCATTTGTATACTAATTTCGCCTAAACAAAAACAAACTCTAACCAAACAAGCTACTCTATGTGGTCTACATGTGGAATAATATAACAACCCAACCATCATCAAAGATATAACCTCAGTTCTAGCATTAAGCTTCGGGCTTCAGGAAAATGCCCACAAGAGCATGCTCAGAGTGGAGAATTCAGATATCGAATCAAAGACTTCTGCTCCTGCTCCTGTAGGCAAGCTGACTTACATAATTATAAGCCCGGCAATAGATCGTTTTAAGTCTCTGGGAGCGACTATTCATAGTTTATAAGAAATGTTCTATGATGTAAATATTTCATACGACATGTTTGCTAATAGATAAGCTCGGCACCAGAGCTCAACATAGCTCGTAAGACTCGCCATATTCAGATCACAAACATATCACTCATCAACGCTTTGTGTACGTTTTTGCTTTCATTACTGTATTATACAATTAACATTTGCTTACTGCAACGTGGACATTTAATTGTTATCACATTTATCAAATAAAACATTTTTATAACAACGAAAATCGAACAGAAGTCATGGCAAACTTTTTATTTTCTAACTCACACTCGCTGGGTGAGTTCTCTCACTCGGCAAAGATGCTACGCTTAAATCTCAGAAACTAACACAAAGTCGTCGCGGTGAGTTGAGTTCCAATTCGACTGGCGATGGTCCGGGCCTAATCACTTTGCTCTCTTCCAGATCGGCAGCTACTCCTACGAGCCGAATGCCTTCAAGTTCGGCGACGACATCTATAGCTACTCCCAGCTGAAGCTCCCGGAGCGCCACTTCTGGCAGCGCAACTTCCACCTGAGCTTCGACTTCCGCTCCTTCTATCCGAACGGCATGCTCTTCCTGTCCCCGGGCAGCAAGGAGAAACCAAAGCACTACGTAGCTCTCATCCTCAAGGATGGACAGCTGGTCCTCGTGGTGCGTGGTCGGCGGCGGGAGGAGCTCCAACTGACGGCCAAGTTAAACGACGGCGAGTGGCACCGGGTTACGGTCGGCTGCCAGGACCGCAAGGTCACCATGTCGGTGGAGATTGGACGCACAGACCAAAAGACCTCGGCCCAGATGAAGCTGCCCAAGAAGATTGGCGCCTCGCAGCTGCTCTTGGTTGGCGGACTGCCCCAGGCACCGGTCAAGGTATCCTCAGAGCTCTATGTTCGCCTGGAGCCGTTCAAGGGCTGCCTGCGACGAGTCAGCATCAACAACAGCACCCAGGACCTGGCCCGACCCGGCAAGCACTCCAATGTGGGTCAATGCTTCCCCACTGTGGAGAGGGGCAGCTACTTTCCCGGCGATGCATACGCTATTTACAGTGAGTTTGAAGGAATCTAGTTTTTTGAAGCTTGAAATGATGATTTTTAATGATGATATATTTGACTATGCAGAGAAAAACTTTAATGTCGGCAAATACCTGGATCTAGAAACGGAATTCCGGACGTCGGAACTATCGGGAATCCTGCTAAGTGTCTCAGAACCCAAGGGCTATCCTGCCCTGTCTTTGGAGCTACACAATGGCAATGTAAGCTGTTAATTAAGCCTTAAAAATACATAAAAGTACATAAAGTATTGTTAAGTAAAACGCTTGTCGAAAATCCAGTGAAAAATATGTGTACAGCTTATCATATTTTTATAATAGTGTTTGACTATGCTAGTATATCACATGGAGTATTTACTTTTATTTACTCACTAATAAACTAATTATAACTATACACCAGATAATATTCTCCTGCGATCTTGGGGATGGAGTGCCCATGCGTGTGGAGTCTGCACTGCCCACGAAGTACGCTCTGTGTGACAACAAATGGCACAACATATCGGCCTTATACGACGGCGAGCAGATTGTCCTTCGCATCGACCAATTGCCAGCCGTGATTGGTGTGGGAAACCAGCGAAGTGCAGGGAAGGTGCAAACACGCTCTCCCCTGTATATAGGCGGGCTGCCAGGTAAAACTAACTATGAATGCATTCAGACACATGGTTTAACACTGAAGTATTACCTTTTCAATGTCCTGGCTTGCAGAAATCGCTCCCAGTGGGTCCCTGATGGCGCGGGAGAATTTTAAAGGCTGCATTCGACACGTGTCTATTCGGAACGAGAGACGCGACTGGATCGACATGGACGACCTGAGGAACGTGTTGCTGAGCGAGTGCCTCGTGTCCAGCGATGAAAGCTGAGGCCCGCCATCCGATGGGGTTCTTACGGTTCCTGTTGACGCCACACCAAAACTTTTTCCAAATGTATTGTGATCAAAACGAGTTTAGAGCCAGTTATTTTTAGCCTTTCACTGCCATATAAGTTAGGTTACTTAGGATTAGCTTCTTTTACTTCATTGCCAGTGACTGCATTTTGAAGCTTGAATTTTGGTTTTTAATTTATTTTCTAGATTATATGGATCTAATATTGTCCCTTATTTATTTTTATGTTATAAAAGAGGCTTTAAGTTTGTATTGTTTCATGCCATGCAGCTTACACACATACTACATTTGTGTTTAACGAATCTCCCGTTTGTACATTGCGCTTCGAAATTGAGTTAAGTAATTTGCCTTATCTTCATTTGTACATAGAGTCGGCCCTTTAGTGTATAGTTACTTAAACATTTACTTTTAATAATACCATTTTATTCAATAAACATTTTTATATATTTAAACCTTTAATAATGACATGTTTTTCTTAAAAGTTTAGAAATCATTGTTCGATGAATGCAAAAACTAATGGGCAGGTTCGCTAAGAATGTATCTAGACTAATCCCATGTGTGCTATTACAGTACCAAGCAGTTAATTTGCGAATGCTTGTATCTTTTAATCCTAGAATTCCATAAGCTATTATTATTATAATAAAATATTTGGAATTATGCAAGGGACCCACATATTCAAGATTTATGCATAAAGCACACCTGGCTTATGAGTGAGAATCCCACGAGTTACTACTCACTTTTGAACTATAAATAATTCAAGGTAAGAGGTATCATGATGTTTAAAATTTTCCTAGATATTAAGTGTGTGTATTATTTTTTTAACTTAAAAACGTTTCCTTGGAGTTTTGTTTCACCAGCTTGATTTATTACTTTCGGTACTCCATACTAAACCGTTACTACATACATATTTTCAACCCTTAATTCGCACACAATGAGTGTGCAAAAGTCCGTCCGAGGCAGCCGACGAACCCGCAGATCTCTGGGCTCCCCAGATATTGGCCACTACATTTACTGTGTTAACTTCTACGACAATGGACTGAGGGCTGTGCGCGATGAGTTCATGAAACGCGTGGTCAGCGGTGCTCGTCGGGCTGTATTCGTAATCGATTTAGATAAGGAGGTCCAAGAAGCAATCTACCAGAGCCAGCGAGTGTCCAGGGCAAAGCCACAGGGTGAGCACAATCCCCAAGTTCTTGCAGCTGTACTCTGTACTCATAGCTTTAGTCTAGGATCTTTAAGTTTACCCGTTGATAGGCTGAGCGTTGCCCTGATGCGCATTCGCGAATGTGTTGACGAGTTCGAGAAGGTGACCAGGACCATTGAGTCTGAGGCAAATTTCGATCTGCACAACTACTGGCAACGGAATATTCCAGCACAGCTGAAGAACCTTACGGCAGTGGCGACCAAGAAGAGTATTGTCGCTGAGTCCAGCCGGGGCCCGGCAACGGCGAAGCCCAAAACTGGTAAGGGCAACAGTGACAAGGTACGTCTGGCCAAGATAAACTGCATGTCAGTCACGGCTAAGGAGCATCATAAAGTGGGCAAGGGTGTGCCGGCGTCCAAGCGAGTGGTGGGTTATTAAAACACTTTAATTAGTAGTTCTTGTACTACCAAGACGTTTGTTTTATAACTTACTAACCAGTTATCCAACCCCTAGTACATCAGAGACAATCCTTCGTTCACCAAGATCCTGATCCTGATCGTAGGGAACATGGACAACGACTTCTATAAGAAGCTTCTTGCCTATGAGCAACCGTTGCGGGCGATCGTCCACTTCCTGCCCGAAGAGAGCGCCTACGACCTGTTGGTGCCGCGTCCCCGCCGCGAGCTGCAGCTCCAGGAGACGCTGGCGACCATCCAGAGGGAGATCCACACGCTACGAAAGCGGATCCCAGTGAAGCCGGTGGGCATTTTCCAACAACATCTGCCACAGATGTCCGCCTGCATGGCATCAAGGTTTACCGATGATGTATTCGACCAACTCAGCTGGTACATGTACGATGTCGAGACTCTACGGGAATGGTATCGCATGTTCTACGTTGAGCCTTACAATGAGATCAACGTGAAGATGAACCCCACCCTGTCTATGGTGGGCACATTCCACATGGCCGAGTCGCTGAGCATCCAGGGGCACTATCTCAATAGTCAAGTGCCAACTTCCCGGGCGGACGAGGCCACCATTTATCTGTACCTGGAGTCAATGATGAACACATTTGGAAACCCTAGGGAGCTAATGACCGAGACGGAGGTCCTGCTGCTGGCCAACCCCACGCCGTCGGTTCAAACCCGAGTGCTGGACAAAGTGAAGGTATACGCAAACGCCTTTAAGAGCTTGGTCAAGCTGGCCAAGAGTGAACGCATATACGCGGAGCAGGCCAAGAACGAACGCATTTTCGTGGAACAGACCAACACACTGCTTTCCAATTTGATCTCATACATGGACCAGTCGGTGATGCAGAACGTTTACTGCAGCTGTCTGGAGTACAACCTGCTGCGGCGCTATTTCACCAGCGGCTACATCAACCATTCGCTGGATATTCAACCATACAACGGTGAACTAGAGCCCATACGCCTGCCGAAGTTTGCCGAGCTGTTTCTCACGGACGACTCGGTGATGCAGCGCATCATCCAGCTGGTGAACGATTACGATGATTTCAGCGTGGAGGAAATGCATCCTAATGTCCGGCTGTACACCTTCCGGCGGACCCTCAACGAGGTGTTTGAGAATGAAAAGCAGGTAGTGATTCCAACCCGTCTCTGCTTCCGGGACTTTACACTGTACGAAATGGATCAGTTCCTCAACGACCTGGTCACTCCGAAAATGTTTAACGATTTGAACGAAAGCTTCGTGTCCGGGGACAACCAGACCTTGTATACCGTCATCAACGCTAGCGATAAAATTATGGTCGCGTGCAGTGAGGACAACGATCGTGTCCCAATAGATCCTAAGATCTTCGTCCGACCCCGATCGATCAAGGCCCAGCTGTCAAAGGACAAGCATACAGAACAGGCGGAATCCTTTGTCAACGGATCGGTTAGCCGAAAACCATCCATACTTCAAGACGTACAGTCAACCAGAACTAAACGTATCTCCTCGAATTCCCCGGGGCGTATAACTAGGGGTTCTGGAACAACAGTGAAGGATAGCCAAGACACGGACTCTAAAACACACCATGTGGGTCTGGGTCGAGACCACCCTATGCTGAAAGGCTACAATCTAGACGACACCCGGCAAACGATAAAGTGCAAGACTTCTAAATACTTCTTTGAGGAAGGCCGAATCGTACTGTACGAAGAGAAGTGGAACTTCCGTCAGATGAACAAATGCCTCTTGCTAGAGATCGGTGGTCAGGAAGTGCATTTTCGAAATGCTACCAGCCCGTTCGACGCCCTTGTCACCGATGGCTGCGTTCGGATCGAGTCCAAGAACGGCATCAGTGTACGGGCGTTGGCCAGTGAGAGCGAGTGCTCTAAGGCGGTGCTGAACTTTCCCAGCGGACTGAGTACCTTCTGCCTGGACACCCATGTGGAACACCTGTGGCAATACCAGGTAAGGCTATTAGGCATTGAAGACATGAAAACATAAATGAAATGGCAATGTGGTTTGGTGTATGAAGATATCGTTTTGCACTTTAATGATTAATCTGGTTTCGCTTAACCATTGACCGGTTTCCAACATCCAACAGGAAAATGAACTGAACGAGACCCGGCGTGTTTGCACGCCCTACGGCTGTGTAATCGTATTCTATCAAAACACCGACACCGTGCTAATCATGCGTTACAACGGAGAGGTGTACTATCTGTACAGCTCAACGGAGACTGACAACGAGGAGGAGGAGGATCAGAATTCTGAGTTTCTCAACGCTTGCTCCACGCAGTCCACCTACAGCAGTTACCAACCCATTTCCTCCGACGGGAAGAAAAAGAAGTGCCGCCAGGGAAAGTCGAAGAAGAGCTCAACTTTCAGAGATGCGGGCGGGGCAGACCCTGTGACCCGACCCTCGATTCAGAGTACAGTTTCCAAGAAGACTCAGCAGAGTCGCGCCTCCAAGGAAACGGTTCTGGGGGGTCGGAAAAACCGCTCAGTCAAAAGCAAGCAGGCCGCCGCTCTAATGGCCAGTGTCCAATTCGAGATGAACTTTCTTAAGTTCATTATGCCGCTGTACAAGCTAAGTTACCGCCACCTCAAGCTGGTCACCTCCCTAGGCAGCGTGGTTCATGTGCAGCAGGACGGAAAGATCTGGTGCGGCAAGCCCTTTCGTAACAGCGAGTGGCACGACTACTTCGCCAACGAATCGTATTCCATGCGGGACGATGGCGTCAAGATGATCTGGACGCTGAACGAGCTGCGGTGCTACCACTGTGACGGCACTGTCATTACTTCGGGAACCGTGGAAGACTGGGACCCTGGCATGGAAGTGGATGAAATTGATTTGGAGATCACTTCTAGCAGTTCGCATGCCTACACTGAGAATTTAATAAAAAAGGTTGGTTCTCTTTTAGCTTTTTCGCCATTTGCGGGTCCTTTGATTGAAGAATTTGTTAATTATCATTTACACACGATTAATGAACTAATGTTTTATTTTTATATTAATTTTTGTAGCATAAGGAATCCTTTTACATAAATAGCCCGTCCGGATTGTCATTTCATGGTGAGAAACCGCCTGGCGATATTGAATTAGTGTCTGAAAGCATGAGCATTAAGTCGATGTTGACGACTAAAGTGGCGTCTACGACCGATGATGTGATGGAAGAGGAGGAGGCAGAGATCATCCATGACATGAGCTATATCACATACATGCTTAGCAGCATTTTTATACACCACCGGGTCTATTCCGGCACCCAATTCTCCATTACGTATGTCACCAATGTGGATCTAAGTTTCGAGACCACAATATACACCTGCGACAACCTGACGGTGCGCGTCTTTAAGGACCCTTCGGAAAGGCAGTTTCATCAATATGGCCAGGACTCGGACATTCCATCATCCGAAGCCGATTCCGATGAGTGGACGAAACCGGGCACACGGAAAGCCTCTAAGATCTCGACACACTCAGATTATTTACCTTCCAGTGGCGGGGAGGAATCGGAGGTGGTTGATCCAACGGCTGTGGAGATCGAGTGCAACAACTTAATGCTTACGCTACTCAAAAATCAGGCTACCATACAAACTCAGATTAAAAAACCTGC
This sequence comes from Drosophila jambulina, assembly GCA_018152175.1. Lineage (NCBI taxonomy): Eukaryota > Metazoa > Arthropoda > Insecta > Diptera > Drosophilidae > Drosophila > Drosophila jambulina. The sequence continues at coordinate 24,938,953 of JAECXH010000114.1, read as the reverse complement.
ATGCAATGAAAATGCAAAATGCGGACTTACGGTTCAACAGTAAGTATATTCAAACAAGAGGTAATTTCGATAAGAGGCTTAGTCTAATATTTAACAATTCATTTGAATGTTAATTTTTGTTTTTGACATTATTTTAATCAAAATTTCTTTCAGAGATGATATTAAATTGAAAGTTTACTTTGACCAAAGTCTATCAGCCACATTTCGTAGTTGGGTAGACGAGGTAACAACTTTTATCAACTGTTTTTGTCGCAAATGGCGCACCAAGTACTTTGTAGAATCTCAAAACTTGCAATGTCAAAAGAAAGGTAGATTAACTTTTTCACTTTACCCCGATTTTAATAATATATTGCTTTATTTCAGGCTTCGAGTTATTTACATCGGTTCCGCCCCTGGGACAGTATAACTTTTGTGCTGGCAACTATTTTATCGATGTAAGTGAACTGACTTCGGTTAGTAGCCAATTGAAGAATCACTACGATTGGGTAGACAAGGACATGGACAAGTTTCCGCGCTTTCCGCTCTCTAAGAAGGAGCCACCGGTTTTTGAATTCCCCTTGATTCTGAACTCCAGGTATGTTTTGCAATGATAAAGCGTGTTCCTTCTGAGTGGAGTTTCTTTAAGGATCTATGTGGAGATACCAGCACAACTTGACAACACGGATCGGCTACACCAGTTCATTTCTGAGTTTGATACGATCAAATTCAAGAAGCAGCGATATCGCTTCAACAAGTGAGTTGCAAGATTAACCAAATATAACACGAACTCCACAGTAGCTTTGGATTTTCGCATAGGGCGGTTCTGTTCCACCTGCACCCCCGACTGCGTACGCTGATACAAACGGAAGTCAGCAAGCGCAGCTGGAAGAGTCGCCACGCAGAACATCGGCGACGCCTTTTTATGGAGCAACAGCGTCTTAGCCTCTACTTGGCCATGCTGAAGCACAAGGTGTACCCTAATTACTTCCAGTTCAGGGATCAGTTCTACTCCCATGTCCGAAATATCGACTTCTTCGAGTTTATGACGTCCAAGTGCAACGAAAGTGTCCACCCCAATGAGACTGAGCTGGATCGGGTTGAACCACCAGAGAATCCTAGTCCGCCAAGGAAGCCCAAGCATAAGATTCTTAGGAAATGTGTCTGCCCAAAGTTCGTTAAGTCAATGAACTAGCGAAATAAATAGACTACGACTATTTTCGGTTCAAAAACTACCGCTTCGTTGTTAGTTTCGAAAAGGTTGAATCAAGTTTCTGACTTAATACCCACGGATTCTCTCGAGGCGTGATACCATTTTCCAAATCTGATGGTTTACAACAATGTATATACCTTTTGGCCTTCGATATGTTTTTTTCTGCACATTTTGCAATGTCGAACAAATTTCTAAGCCAAAACTTCTCTCAAACTGGAGTAAGTAGTAATTATTGTTCAATTTGGTGTATTTGAAATAATGAAACGTAATCGGCGGTTAGGTGAAATAATTAATGCTTTAATTTTCATTTCAATGTTAAGATAAATAAACAAAATGTAGATGCTACTTTGGCTTTAAAAAATGCGTTGAAAAAATAAAAATAAAAAATTTTTCTGAGAGAAACTAGCACATTTATTAAGAATTTTCTGGATTTTACTTCTAACAGCACTAATATAGTTTATAATATACATAGATCAAATTATTGGTAGAGTATACATGTTTTCCAAAAAGTGAATGTAATAAAAATAAAATAATTTTAAATACAAAAAAACACCGATATCCCACTGTTTCGGCGCAAATAAATCGGCGCTAATTGAACGACGCTATACTTTAAAATGTTCCTTTCAGTATTTTTGGTATTTTTAGCAATGCGACTTTTTGTATAAATTGTACAATAGAGGTGCAAAAACAGTAAGCAGTATTTAAGGGGATAATATAATATTGCATTAAAACTTATCGAAAAAATATGAAAAATTAATTATATACATACAAATATATATAAATATGATAGCGCGTAAAACATCGATGACTTAGAAAATTCGAAAAACATCAATGCATCGATGTTTTCATCGAAGTTCTTGCACCTCTATCTAACACGCGTTCGGTCCAATCGGAAAGTAAACAAATTGCAGGGGATCCACAAGTTCTGGGGAAAATAATGGGAGTTCGCGGCCTTACCAGCTATATAGCGCAGCGCGCCGAGATCTATCTGAAGCCCTATGAGCTTCACTCTTCGGCGCTGGTCATAGATGGTGACAATCTGGCATGCAATTTGTACAAAGATGTAACCGGCAGCTACTCTGCGTTTGGCGGCGACTACGACGATTTCTACCGGGCGGTGGTGCAGTTCTTCCAGGTGCTGGCAGAGTGTAGCATCCGGTCATATGTACTGATGGATGGTGGCTATGAGGAGCGCAAGTTGCGTACAGTGGCCACGCGATTGCGGGGCAAGATTTCGGTGATCAAGAAAATAAATCCGAATGACTCAATAACTCTTTTCCCTCTGCACCTGAAGGAGGTGTTCGTGGATGCAGTGCGGGACTGTGGCGTACCAGTGATGCGGTGCGTCTTTGAGGCGGACGATGAGCTGGCGGCGCTGGCGAGAAAGCTGAACTGCCCGGTGCTCTCCTACGACTCAGATTTTTACATCCACAATGTGAAGTATATACCCCTCATCACGCTTACTGTGAAGGTATATGTATCTCCACTTACAAGACATGTCCTAAGGCTAACTCTACTTTTCTCCGTAGGTGCTAACCAAACAAGTGAAGGAAAAAAGCAAAGCCAATCAGGAGTCCCGTGATCTGCGACGCAACGAGGCCAAGCACGTGGAGAAACGCACCAAGGCCAACAAGATTGTGGGAGGCATCCAAGCGCCAACCCAGGTGGATAAGACCATGGGGAAAACCAAGACGTACAAGTACCTTGACTGCTGCATTTACCGGGTTTCACATCTTTGCGGGCGAGGCACACTCAGCGCAGAGAAACTGCCGCTCTTTGCTGCTCTCCTGGGCAACGACTACATTGCCAGAAGCGCCTTCCGAAATTTCTTTGCAGCCGGAATGGGCAAAGCTGGAAGAAGTCGGAAGCTGAAGCAGCAGCAAAAACGCATTCAAGTCATCCTGAAATGGCTGAAGGAGGAAACAGCGGAGTCAGCTCTGGCAAAGGTTCTATCTAGATTGAAAAAGGTTTGGTTGCTGCGTAATATTTTTTGGGTTAGTTTTATATAGATTTGTATCCATTTCAGAGTCAAAGAGATTCTCTGGTGTCGCAGGTACATGCAGCCATCTCTGGTTACTCAAATGAGTTGTGCCACGCTTACGATTTCTTCGAGAAGCATTATGAAAGTGCCTTTCCTTATATAGAACCGCCAAGTGAGGAAGAGCTTAGCGATGAAGATGATTTGGATGGCTCGAACGAAGATGCATCTGATGAGGAAGAAGCGAATGTAGAGCAACCTGAAGAGGAGGATCCACAAGATCAGGAAGCAGACTCTGGTGAAGACGAAGAAGAAGAAGTGGAAGTAGAGGATAAAACACTTCTCTTTCCGCAATGGTTTCTGGACAAACTATATCCAGCCAATCTCTCCCGATACTTTGTGGACCTTATACACCTGCGCAAGTATATAAATAATCCGCAGATCGAGCACTTTCCCTTCCATGATTCGAATGAACTAGCTCTGCCCATTTTGAATTATGTTTTTTCCTTGCTCCACCATGTGGAGGGTGCAAAACCGGAGCCGCAATTGGACGAGGAAGGATCTCCACTGCCCATCGAGTTTACGTACCTAACACGAGCTATTCGGGTAACCAATGTAAAATATCTAAAAATGCCCATTGAGAAGGAGCCTGAATATTCCTTTGATCCATCTTGCCCAGACGCACGGCACTTGAGATTTATATTCAAGGTAAATTTGCCGCATGTGGAGACGGAAAAGTTATTCAAAAAGTTGGAAGACCTGCCGGAGGATCTGAGGCTTTACTTTCTGGCGATAATATACTGGTTGCATCGATCAGAACACTGTGATAGACTGCATCTTCACGCTCTCCTTATCGGTTTAATTGTTCTGCGAACAATTGATATTACTATACCCGCGGAAAGGGAGGTAAAGGTTTTCCACAAGAGATTTGGCAAGATCCTGAAGCAGGAACGCTCCGTAAGGGACAAGGAAGTTGCAGAGGGCATTAAGCGTGGCATTAAACCGTCCCTTCTGGAGCTTTCTGTGCCTGATCGAATGCTACATGTGCCGAAATCGGACTGCTACTTGACCCAAGAACGCCTGTTGCCGCATTTCCACATGCAAGAGATATTCAAGAAGAAGTTCGATTTGTACTCATCGACCGTAATTCACGCTTTTGCTGAATTTCAAGCTGTGGTTTATCAACTCAATGGGCTTAATTCACTCCTGGACTTGCCTTTGCCAAGTCCACGAATGAATCAGCTATTCTGCGGTTCCTTTCTCTACAATATGTACGATCTGCTGAAAAATCGCACGGATGTTCGCTATCATATCGAGAATTTTCTCCTGCCCGACTCGAAGCTAATGTTCGACTTCTATTGTTATCTATATGATTGGTGCGCGGAGTTCATTCCACATTGGAAGGAAGTGGAGGTGGATGAGTCGGCGGAAAAAGCGATACAAAAGAAGCGATTGAAAAAGCAGCGGCAGGCGGCAAGAAAAGCGGAAGCTAAGAAATCTAATCCGGATATCAATGCGGACTTGGTCAAGGATGCGGAACCCGAAGATGATTTCTTCGATTTAAATAACCAATTCTGTGCACTCAAAGTGGCTTAGTGGCACTAAGCTTGCTTAATGCAAATACGATTAGGGCGAATTTAAAGAATTATTACATTGACTAAAATAAAGTGTTCATTAGAAATTTTCCCAAATGCGGGTACCTTTTAAAATTTTATTTTTTAAAGTATATTAATTAATGGTAATGGTAATATTATAGTTTATCAATTGTTTTGGACTAACTATAGTTTTTTTTTTTAATTTTCCTCTTTTTATTTATAATAATACTAGGTTTAAAAAGACTGGTGTATTCTTTTGGTATATTTGGCCCCATAAGCTACGGCCACACTAGAGGCGACGTCACTGCTTCTGTTATCGTTGTAATCAACAAAAAAGAAAACGAAAATAAACCAAGCCATTTTACAGCCGACTGATTAAAATACTCGCTTAGTTTATTATCAGCGCTCCGACACTGCCAACACCAAATGCCACCGCTGTGACCTCGGGCCGGAGCAGGAGCAGTGCTGCCAGCGCAAGCAAAGGCCAAAAACAAAGGCCCAACCGAAAAATCAAAGAGTCATTGGCTGGCAATTAAATCAACAGACGGCGACGCCTGCAACGGAAGTGGAGGCGGTCTCGATCCAGCTGCCACGCCCCCTCTACCACCGCCTCTTGGGCAGTAGATGCTGGTGGGACTCAGCGATCAGCTAGCGCGGATTATGGAGAGCGTTTTTGAGGCGTATTTGGGACCGGACAGCGTCCTAGCCAGCGCCGTCGGTCAGGCTGTTGGAAGCGGCGAACCGGAGGATATACCTAAGCGAAACACGGATGTCTGGGTGCTTGGGAGGAGATTTAATGCTATACAGGGTAAGCAAGAGAACATAGTAAGGCCGAAATGAGTCATGGGATTTGAAGGGCCAAGGGGCTCTTATCTTTCATAAAAGTCCGGACTAGCTATTTGCTCGGAAAAACAAAGTCAAGCTGGATTTTAATTTATTACTTTTGCTTGCCAGAACTCGAACTCATCCGACGCGACATACAGTCGAGGTTGTGGTGCACATACCGCCATGGGTTTTCACCCTTGGGAGAGGTCCAACTCACCTCGGACAAGGGATGGGGCTGCATGCTCCGCTGTGGGCAGATGGTCCTTGCCCAGGCTCTGATTGAACTCCACTTGGGTCGCGATTGGTTCTGGACGCCAGAGTGCCGGGATTCCACCTACCTCAAGATCGTAAACCGTTTCGAGGACGTAAGGAAGAGCTACTACTCTATACACCAAATCGCTCTGATGGGAGAGTCCCAAAACAAGGCCGTTGGAGAATGGCTGGGACCGAATACAGTAGCCCAGATCCTCAAGTAAGAGTCCATATCTGTGTCAGAAAGGCGAAGGCACCTCTTATTCCCTTTTATTCGTTGCAGGAAACTGGTGTGCTTCGATGACTGGAGCTCTTTGGCAGTGCACGTTGCCATGGACAGCACTGTGGTACTCGACGACGTATGTAAGTCGAAAATATTTTAAACTCATTCCGAAACTTTACCCTTGGTAAAATCCTAAATCTATCGCTTACAGACTCGCTGTGTCGAGAAGGAGACTCTTGGAAGCCGCTGCTCCTTATTATACCTCTACGTCTGGGCATCACCGACATCAACCCGCTCTACGTGCCAGCCTTAAAGAGATGCCTAGAACTAGATACAAGTTGCGGCATGATCGGTGGTCGACCCAATCAGGCTCTGTACTTTCTGGGTTATGTGGATGACGAGGTCCTCTACCTGGATCCGCACACGACGCAAAGAACTGGTGTGGTGGGCCAGAAAACCGAAGCGAACGAACAAGAATACGACGAGACCTACCATCAAAAGCACGCTGCCCGCCTTAGCTTTTCGGCCATGGATCCTTCGCTTGCTGTTTGCTTCCTTTGCAAGACCAGTGACAGTTTTGAAACACTGCTAGCCAAGTTCCGGGAGGAGGTTCTCAGCCTTTGTTCGCCGGCTCTGTTCGAGATAAGCCAGACTCGCGCCGTGGATTGGGACACGGCGGAAGATATCGACTGGCCAACTATGCCCGACATAGACTGGCCGGTGGGCACCTCGGACTCGGATTCGTTTGCCATAGTTGGTAAGAGCGGGAATAGTACTTAAGGGAAGGTTATATTGCTATTGCTGCTAGTAGCAGGCCCATTGACCATAACTAGATAAAATTGAATTCTCCATGTTCATCTTATTTTTCCCACAATGCTCATAGTCGGTCGCACTCTTTCTGTAGCTCTTCTATATTGAATTATTGGAATAATGACAATTTCAATGCGTATTTTTTTAACAATTTTAAAATCAGCACTTTCCTTACTTATTCTCAGTTGAATTAATTTAATTATCTTTCTAACATTAAATTTTTGTAATGTATTGGGTTAATTAATAAATAATTACTAGTAGATTAAATAATTTAAAAACCTTGATATTTAAAAATGATTTAGTCCATGGATTTTTAAAGTTATACTTGGTTAATACTGACTGAAAACCTCCGAAACTTATCAAACCCACTCAAAAGAATACTCAACAATCCCAATCCAAGTCTTATCAATTCACTCCATTCGACAGAAGAGAGCGCGAGAGACGGCGACGCCGGCAGCAGCGGAGGCAGCGGCAAAAAACCCAATGAGAACGCCTTCATTTGAGTGGGTCACCGGCACAGAGCGAGCTCCCTCTCTCGCAACGCCTGCGCCACAGCGACGAAAACAAACGAAGCCAAGCCAGGCGAAATTGGAGCAACAGAGGATGCGGCCAGGGAGGAGTAGGAGGGTTGGATGAGGAGGATGACGGGCGATGCTGCGAATGCAATAAACTAAGGCTAAAGTGCATAATTAGACGACGAGCTGGTTGAGATTTAGGTTTTAGAATGTTTACGATTTGTACGAATGCGAGTCTTAGCGATTCATAATAATGCTGTTTTATTGTACGCGATATTGACTCCACGGGAGACAATTTGGCAAGACATACACACACAGACAGACTCACGCTTTTTGATGATCAATTAAACATTTTTATGCAACGTTGTACATGAAAAACCTGAAGAGATCGATCGCTTTACGCCAAGTGTCTACATAATATTTATATATTCGTTTCGTATATTCTTGTCTGTATATGCTCAAAAATGGACCAACAACTAAATACATAATACTTGGACTATATATGTATATATCTCTATATATATATTAACTTCACTGCTCGCCTCTGGACACAAACTGAAGCTGCAAAAAAAATAAGGAACTTTCTCGAATGAACAAACCAAGGACAAGAAATGTTGGAATCTACGTTAACAACAAACTCGGGCCTATGCAGCTGGCAATTGACACTAATTGGGCTTGATCTGTGTGATCTCTTGGCTCTTAGTCCCCACGGAAAGGCAAACTTTGGTATTTTGAAAGGCTTCACAGCGAATTCTTTTCTGAACTTAGATTTTCTTCATTCTTGTTTTGTTTCAATTTTTCAAATAGTTCGGGAACTTTATCTAATTAATATTTTCACCAATCTCATTCGTTGGCTCTTTTTCGGGTTCAATTTAAAAATGATCTGGTTTCTCTTGCCAGCTATTTATGGTTTTTTGAAGCCTAATCAATGCTATGGAAAACCTTGTTTGCCTTTCCTCTTCAAGGGGAATCCCTAGATCCACCTGAACCAGGTGAGTAGTATTTAAAACATTCAACAACTATGTATCTGTGCATGCCTTAGAGTATGCAGCACGATCTCTCAATCCGCTTCTCCGCCTTGGGCTCCACGTGCAGAGCCATCTCCACGTGCTTTCGCGCTAGCCAAGACTGTTTCTGCAATCTGTTGACCACAATCCGGTAGGCGCCAATAATGTCGGAACGGGGTCCACTCTGCCTTGCGTTGATCAGCATCTCGGAGGATACTCCCATTTCGGCCAGAAGTTGTCTGGCCTCGAACTCTAGCGCTCCCAGCTGGCTGAGATCCTCGGTGGCCGTGGGCAGCATAATGCAGCTGCCAGTCTCCGCATCGTAGTTCTTGAACAGTGGACAGTCCTCGGCCACCTGAATATTCCATGGATTGATCTTGGCCGAGGCGCACTGACCTCCGTTGGACAGCTGCTTCTCCGGCTCTGTTTCTAGGGGAGTGACCTTCTTCTTGAGACTGCCACAGAGCAAGTACCTCCGTGTTGGACGTTTGCCCTGCTCGACAGGCGGCTGCGGTTCCTTCAGCTGACCCGATCCCTGGAGCAGGAACTCGTGACCAACCTCAATCGGCTGCAGGAAGTTCTGCACGAACATCTCGTCCTGCTGCCGCGTATTCATACTAATGGCCGGCTTCTTGACCACTTCCGCATACCGATCCCGCAGCGAGGCGGACTTCCGCAGCCGGTGTGACTTGCTGCGCACCCAAAAGATCGACCGCTTCGCCGGCTTGCTGTGCTGGCTTATCTCCCACTGCATCAGATCCGCGCTCAACTTGGGACAGGTCACGAACTGGCTGTTCAGCATGTCATCGATGGTGGGCCGATGAGCGGGTATGTGAATCAAAATACGTTCTACAAAAGTAAGAGATTAAAAATACGAACGTGCCTTGAATAAGTACTTGGCAACTATATTGGCTTAAAATATAAAGGATATTTTATATGGCGCAGTACGTACGTATAAGTCTTATGCAGGGCAAACTAAGCTGGCCCGGGAGCAGGTAGTCGCCCTTGAGTATGGCCGCCTTGAGGCCGGGTATTGTGGGTGCCCGGAATGGCATGTTGCCCACCACCATGAAGTAGAGCAGGATACCCAGGGCCCATACATCCACGGGGGCACCGATGTAATGGTCATCGGAGAAGAGCTCGGGCGCCGCGTACGGAGGCGAGCCGCAAAACGTGTCGAGCTTCTGATTGGCACCTGTCAACCGGCATGAAATTGATTAGTTTGCTGGCGTGGTTGTGAAGGGGCTGCTGAACCCACCATTGATAAGTTGTGTGCTGAAACCGAAATCGGCCAGCTTAAGACGATCTTCCGAGAGCAGCAGGACATTCTCCGCCTTTATGTCGCGATGCACGTAACCCAGACTGTGCTGTAAGTGCGGGGAAAGAGGCAAATTATGCAAATTTAAAGGCTGGAACATTCAAATTCTTCATTTATTTATAAACTTACCATATGTTTAACGGCTAGCAAGAGTTGCTTCAACAAAGGCGCCGCATGAATCTCCCTCAGAGGCCCACCTTGGGTGATGTGGTTGTAGAGCTCCCCACCGCGAATCCACTCAGTGACTAGGTAGACCCGCCCCAAAGTCTCCACCACCTCGAAAAGCCTTTGAATAACAATATATTTGCAATCTTGTCCTTTGATTAAATGATGTAAAGGACATACCTCAAAATATTTGGATGATGAACACACTCGAGAGTGGCTATTTCGCTGGACAGCATTCGCAGCGCCTTGGCATCGAGACCCGCTCGATCTAGATCCACCACCTTAATGGCCACTTTATCTGAAATCGGGGTCATTATTTATTCATAGAAGGAATAAGTTATAAGTGGCAGCTCATCTTACCACGCGTCAGCTGGTGGACAGCGAGTTTGACTTTGGAGAAGTTGCCGCGTCCGATGTCGCCACAAAATCTGTAGAGGCCAATGCGACGGCCGATGGTTACCTTTAATCAGCAAAGCAAATAACACAAGCAGATTTATAAGTGCAAAATATAAATATAAAAATTCTTTTAAAACTCGTGCCCAAGTGTGAGCCATTACCCGAACATTTCCCTCAGGGACAAGGCTCGCACTAAGGTTAAGCAATCTGATGCAGCGATTATTTGATACTCCTATGTACACATGTTCTAACAATTAACATTGACTGCGCCCATTCCGGCCACAACTCGTTGCCTGTAATTTATGCCCTCGCGCCCTCGAATAGTCCTCGTGGTCTTGCAATTAGCCAAGGTCAAGTGCGGTACATTTTTGTTAATGTAATTTGAACTGTGGACTGCACTTGACGTGGCCGCTTTTTGCTTGTTGCTGGTCGCTCTTTTCAGCTCTTGCTGTTCTGTGTGTGTGCTTGTTTTTTTCTGTTCTTTAATCCACCTTTTGAGCCGGCGAAGGCGGGGTGAGCGTTAATTAAGGAATGAGCAAACGAACGCAGCGCAACGCGGCGTATACGTAATGCGGATACTTGCATTCGGTCACACAAACCCCGAACAAGCGGTGAATGAGCTCGACAACACTTGAAATAAAATTAGCTAAAACAAAATTAATATAAGATAAAGGAGGGTTGGAAATTCTTAAAAAAAATTTTATAAGTATGTTGTAAATATTTTGCTACAGAAATCATGAGAATGGTTAATCAGAATAATTTTCATACAAAATACTGAGTAATTAACAATGTTAACAAAAATTAATTGCAGTAAAATAAATTATTTGCTTAATATTTACTTTTTACCATTTATCATAAGCAAATTTTTGTTATATATATTTCAAGCCCTTTTTATTTTCAGTGCACCACGCGTTAGCCTCCCTTAACGCCATTGGTGCACAAGCAAATTAGCCTTGAACCCCGACATAATTGCAGCGCTGCGGCAGAGGGTTCGTGTATTAGCTAACACTCAAACACACCTCTTACACACAGCCGCATACTCGGGCACACACCCACTGCGAACAGAAAGCGGCAGAGGCGGGGACAACAAGCGACAACGACTTTTCTGTGACGTCAGGACGGTGGTGGTGCCAGTAGAAGTAATCCCCTATTTTGTGCACTGCCAAACAGGTTGCATTCAAGCTTTTATGAGACACAATTCATCTTGTGCAAGGACACCAAATCTGGCACAATAAGTTCATGACACGGTGCGGAGATAAATTTCGCCATAACAATTTGCAACCTTCGAGGATCTAACACCGTACGTAAGAAGGTGCTGGAGGAAATTTGCTTTATGTCACGGCTGCTCTGCAAATTGCATTAATTCTAAACGAGACTGTGGTGCTGCAGGGCGGGATTAAGATGGATTGTACTCAATTGTTCCGTCAACATGGATACATTTAAGGAAATGTAGTGTCAGTAATAGATTTCCTACAAGTTACCTGAAGCATGAAATAGTAGTTAAGGAAGGAAATATAAACTTTAACTCTATTTTATTTATGGTAAACTTGGTAAATGGTAAAGAAATGAATTTCTATCAATGAGTTTATTTTTTAAAATTGATCTATATTTATGATTTTAATTCTTTAAAATAACTTGACTTCTTAAAAAATCCAATAACATCATAAAAAGAATGTTACGTATTCGCGGTGATGTCTTTGTTAGCATTGAGGTATGTTAATGTCAAATATAATAGAAAGGAAAATTAATTGCACCAATAAAAATTGTTATACTGATGCTTACTAGAAGAAATAAATTTCTATTAAATATTAAGGTTATTAATTTTTTTTTTTAATTTGACATAATAAAATTGAGTATATCACGCATATGCAGAGATGTCTGTGTTAACATTGAAGTGTTCTTTATGAGTTAAGTCCTATATCTCAAAGGCTGCAATTAATCAAAATAAGGCTTTCAAAGTTCCTTACACTTATATTATTTATTTCTATTACATGTTCTCACTTTAATAATTTCAGCCTTCGATTTAGCCAAGAAGTTCTTCAATCAAAATTTGCACGTAATGCAATGACTATTCTAATTGGCGTTGGTCTAGTCATCAAAGAACACCTAAATTCTCTGGTAGGGCCACTGGTGAAAGGATGCCCTCACCCTAACGAAAGTTCTTCTGTAGCCACAAGCACTTCAATTCGCACTTACCTCGTGGGCGCAGCGCGGATCGCATTGCAGCGCCTTGGTGAGCCTCTGGTAGGGCGGAGTGGGAGGCGGCGGCTGGCAAATTGTCAGCGACGTGGTCAGGGGTGGCGGCGGCGGGGGTGGCAGCGGCAGCGGGGGCACCTTCACAGTGGCTGAGCTGCGCAGCGCGTTGGTATCCACGGCTGCCGTTTTGCTGCTTTCACTTCCGGGGTGCGGGGCTTGTAAGTGGGCTTGGCTTGGCTTGGCTAGGCTAGCTGGCTGGCTGGCTTGCTTTGCTGGCAACTTGTTGGTCGTCGTCCTCGACCGGGTCACTCCTCCTTCGTCCTTTTTCGCTTCCCGAACGTGTGTAATTACAGAATGGCAAGTCTTAGTTTCAGAACCGAGCCGGGCAGTCTTACATTATTAAATGCCACCACGCCTGCAAGAGCACAAAAGTCCAGGAGAAAGTTGGTAAGTGAAAAAGAAGAGTTAAGCCAACTTGACTTGTGCTGTTTGGTGAACGTCTTATTCTATTTGAACGGCAATACGATTTAATTGGAAATATATATAAGTGGATGGTTTTATCGTGTAAGAAGAGCTTATACACTTAAGTTGCTGCAAAATATTTGGGGTCGAGATTATTAATTACTAATGTTTAAGTAGAGTTTTCTTTTACTTTTTATTCTGAAGTATTATTTAAGTTGGGTAGGTCATTAAATATGGGTTTTAAATATATTTTTAAAGTCTTCATTCAGCAGAAACATTAATTATGTAATGTAGTCTCGTGCAAAAAAGTATTTCTGAAATAATGTTTTCAACAAAAATCTCTAATAACCCATAATTTTCTTTTAAACGAGCCGTTGAAAAACTTAAAACTAAATGTATTGCCTGTCCCAGCTGACACTGATTTAGTGTTTGTTCTATCAAAACAAAAATGATGTTAAATAATGTGCTTTTGAAAATTGCGTTTGCATGCAATTATTACATGGCGTCCTTAATGAGTTTTATTCAAAGGTAACGCCTTTCGGGCCATTAATTTTCAATTTTTCATCCGGCACAGGAAAATTGCCAGTGAACTTAGATTAGCCTCCAAGTTCGATGATGGAAAAACCGTGAAGCATAAATTACTATAATTAGATGAAACTAACATGTCAAGCTGATTTTCCTACGAAACTTGGTAAGACGACCGCCATAAAAAATGTTCACTGGCCAAATATAATTAACGGTTGTCGGAAAGGGCCATGAAAATGAGAAAACTTTTGGGTGTAACGTAATCGATATGGGTTAAGGCTGGGTGCTCGGCCCTGTTTCATCCAATTATGCTGGTCGTAACTCAACTAGTGGCACGACAGGCGGGAGAACAGATTTCCAATAAGCGAATAAGGAATTCTTCAATAATTTAATAAGGAAAAGGGCTCGCTCTGCGCGCATCCTTTTGCTGCATAAAATGTTAACTCGAAGTAATTACGTAAATGGATTTTCTTCCCCTTTTTTGCTTCGCTCAAATTTCCTGTACAATGGCAAACACGGCGACTAAGGAGGAGGAGGACGAGGGATTCCTGGATCGGGGAATATTTATATACCAATTGTGAAGCCCATCCCGCCCCATTCCCTCGAGCGTGACAGGAAGTTGGCCAGGAAGGAACCGAGCCAAATCCGAACTCTCATCAGCCGGCGGCAGGCAACCAGGCGTATAGAGATACGAGCTTGCAAATGGGCCCGCACACTCTCTGCCAAGTGCTACTGCCACACACATATCTCAAACTATAAGCACTTGAAATTATTATAAAAGCCGCAAGGGTTGGCCGAACTTTCTGGCCGGGTCGGCGACAGGCGACGCCATCTCTCCGATTGACTGACGGCTAGAAAACCCTTGCCGGTGGTTTTAACACCTCCTAGCGGCGTGTACAATCGCGATCAAAATAATAGTGCAAACTGTATGATAAAACTAAAAGTTACCATTTCCCCGGAGGAAAAATTCCTAAGAAAAGATTAGTTTTACTTGGAGCTAAAATATGTAGAACTCCTAGAAAAGATTGCACTTTGAAAGTAATCAAAATTGCCACCAACTAAGTGCTGGTTTCACGCAAGAGGTTAAAAGTTACAGGTTGCCCTTGAGGGAATTTTTGCATTCCTAGAAATGCTTCAGCTTTTAATCCACCCAGTTTCGATTCTTGGAAAAATCTTTATTAATATAACTCACGAAACTTTAGCTAAATTAAATTAATGGTAACCAACTCATATTGCAAATAGAGCTTAGTAATATATATTTTAGCAGCTTTGGCAGAATATTTAAAATTAAAACATTAATTTACAAATTTGAAAAATAAACACTTTATACCAGGTATAAAGAGCTTTAGATAAATGTAATTTTACTCTTAACTTGCTTTACAAACACCACTACAAAGTGGTAAAGTTTACCCTTCATTTAATCATGAAACATGGCGATTTCTGACTTATCTTTTAAACATATATGTTGGCAGCTGTCTCCTACTGACAGTTTTGTTTTGCAATATTTTTCGAAAAGCCCCCATTTTGCGTTTACTATCCTGCTGGCCATAGTACAATTAAATTTACATTTACATTCGCAAACATGCGTGCTTGTGAGTGTGCGAGTGTATGGTATTACGTGCCAGCTGTCACAGCTGCCGCAGGAGCCGCAATTTCATTTCGACGCTGGCAAGTATGCAACGAAATTTTTACACTTTTCCCACTTATCAAGCCGAAGCAGACTCTGTTTCGTTGAGGCTGTGTGAGTGTGTGTGTGTTGCGGGGAGTTTGGGGTTACCTTGGATGGCTTTTCCCTCTGTCACGCATACATTTGCATGCTAATGTCCCCCATTCCCCCTTCATCAACGTGGAATTACAGTTTTAATTACAAAACTCAACATGAATGCATTTGATATCAAACGAAAACAGAAGTGAGTCGGATCTAAGAACTAAGTGTAGTTGCAATTTGAGTGGTGGGATTATAGAGGGACGAGGTGGAGTGGTGAACGCAGAGAAGGGAAAGTGTAGCTGGAGATACCAGAGAGAGTGTTGCCTTCCAAGTTTTTCCTTTTAAAACTCTGAAAGGATTCACATAACTGGGTCAAAAATGTTAGCATAAAAGGAAATAGGCACTTGGCAAAGTGAAATTCGCTAGGCAAAAAAAGAGGAAATACATAAAGGATATGGCGTACACGTACCATAACATGTGAAATTCACATTTACTTATGTAACTAGTGAATTTTAAAGTTTATGTCAACCTTATTGGGAAGAGCAAACTGTTTATCAAATATGCAAAACCCATTTTCAAGCGACCAAGCAATTACATTTATTTGTCAGCAAAAAATGCAGGCCTAAAAAATACGGCTGAACTCCTGGAATGTTCATATATTTTACAAATTCACTTATTTCAATTTGGTTCTAGAGAAATTCAATTTTTGTGATGTTTCTTTGGATGGACAATAATAATAATATTTTATAATAATATATAATAATAAAAACCCAGAAAACACGAATCTTAAGGAATATGATAATGTATAAATTCAATTATGGAAAGGCTTTGTTGGCGAAGATTTGTTTAGAAAGCAATTACACTGAAACCAATTAGGCTACTCATATGACTTAAGGAAACATTTTATTAATAAAGAAACCATATTGACCTACTAAATCAACTTTTTTGTTTAAATTCCTTGAAACCACAAATAAATTTCCACATATGCTCTGAGCCCTAAGTCCTCTCAGCCTTACCTCAACGACTGGGTGCAATTCTCTCCGTTCTTAAAGCTCATAAATTCGTGTAATATTTAGAAGGGATACCAATTGACCCATTTAGACCCTCTGCTCCTTCCATAAATCAGGCAGACAAACGGTTTAGAGTTTCGCAATTTAAGTCTTGGCTGTTCCAAGGAGCTTCAACTCGAAGTGTGTGCAGCCTTCTCTCCACCCATCGTCCTCCCACTTGGGATAATTCGAGCAATGCCTCGCCTTGGCAGCTGCCATCGTCTGTAAAATTATTCACACATTTTTCGGGTCAAGTTCAATTGCAAGCATTAATTATAAGGACTTGGCACTCTCTTTTTTGGCTCTCAAGTTCGAATGAATTGAAATTGCATGCCGTTGGGTGGGATCGAAGTGGCAGATGTCTTAATTTTACACAGAATCCCCGCCGCAACATGAATCACCCTAATGCGGTACAGATTTAGACAACGGACAAGTGCGTGGTGGTCGAGCGATTAAAAATAACTAACACAGTGCGTAATGAAATTCGTTTACGGAGGAGGATGCAGTGACCGCTTGGAGGCCAGAGGAATATAAATAGAAAGTGCTCCAAAATGAGATGTGCACTGCACCGGCTGTGAGGCTGTGAGGCTGTGCGGCTGTGTGGCTGTGTGGCTGCGGATGGCTAACTGGCGCAAGGACACTTGTTGTGGTCACCAGGGTACCATCAACAACACACAGCCCACCCGCCCATGAAAATCGATGAAAATCTGCATGGAAAAAACACCAGAACAAGTTTCCCTTATTACATGCTCGACGTAAATGGAATTATGGAACCCAAATGCAATAAAAATGAATTATTAGAGTGAAAGGAGTGCTGCAAATGGAATTTATCACAATTTGCACGTGTAATTAATTAGTTTTTACGCTCCGTGAAGCAGAGCCGGAGAAGTCATTACGGATTCCTGCCGCCCATCTCTCTCCTTTGCTAGCCGCCATTCGCCTTCTGCTTCTCGGTTTTCCCATTTGCAATTTGAATTTCATAAAGCAGAAGGAAAGAACTACACAACGACCGAAATTCAGTTATGTCCTTCAACTTGAACGATGTCGTTATACCCTTCTCCCCCTCGCAGGCCATTTCCTTTATTTGAGCCACTTACAAGTCCAAAAACAAATAACAAGGACAATGGAAACAAGTCACCAGCACTATGGGGAATGAATGAGTGCACTTAAAGAAATGATTGTTCCACCTTATGAGGCACAAAGATCTTGTCAAAGAAAAGCTGAAACCCTTCAGGGTTGTCATCAGAACCGCGTTTGCTGACCCACATTAACCTTCAGCTTATAAAAGCGTCCTTCGGACTTTGTTTTATTGTGTTCTTAATATTTAAGAGTTTTTTTAAACCCTGAACAAAACCACAACCACACAGAACTTCTGAACGATAGCAAAACTGAATTTACATTTTTCGCTTGCTTATCTGTACTTGTGATAGGTCTAATGAAAAAGTTGTACAAGCTAATAATAGAAATCAAAGAAGACAGGATTGGAGCAAAGATAAATAAAAAAAATATCTAAATTTAACCATTTAATACGACTTTCTTCTTTATGAACCAAGGAGCATACAATTGAGTAACAGATAAACAAAGAAAATAAAAATGCTAAGACTTCCTTCAAGCCAAACAAAATTAAAGGAATCGACCAAGCTGCCATTAAATGAATCAGCTTTTTTATGATTTTTCATCACAGAGCTTCTTGTAATGCCAAATTTAATTCCCCCATTCGAGCAGAACTTTACTGCTTAATGATCATGAAATTTCCAGCGAGAGGAAGCCATCCATCAGCGGCGACCGTTGGAGAAGCAGCCCTCGCAGCCAAAGTGACCGTCATTATAGGTAATTCCCCGATGCCAGAGCAGCGCCAGCAATAATGCAAATACTTGGACTTCGACTCCAAAGAACGTGAACAACCAAGCGGTGGAATTTTGCTCTAGGAATGGGAGCCACCTCGACTTACTCTTACACACATTTCGAACAGCAACAACCGATAAGGCAGGAAAATTTCTTCTGCTTCGTCCATTGTTTTTATACGCGGTATCTCAAATTAGAGGGGTATATTGTGAACGAGTTCATTTGGGTAAGATTTAGGTTCCGACCTCTACATTTTAGTATTGACATATTTTTGAAAAAAACGGAATGTTTAGGTGCTGTTGAAGTGCATAGATGAACAATCTCCCTAGAAACATGCTTGACCAAGACTTCTGATCTCCTTCAAGAAGACTTTTCGGCAGTCCTGTAATATGGCTCTCCCCAGCTAATATTTATCCGAATATCGGTGGGAAAAACCCCTCTGTCAGGTACTGGGCATCCTCATGTCGACGCAGTCAACTCACTTCCATGTTTTTCTTTTCGGACCGCTCTTAGCCAAGCCCAAGTCAACTCAACTCAAGAATAAACGACGACAACAGCGAACAATTTCCCAGCACAAAAACAAACCAGAGCAAATGGAGGAAGGGAAGAAAAAAGAGTCTCAGAACCAGAAATGAAAATTTGCATACAAAAACCCAAAAGTTGCGCGCGGAAGTTGTATGCGAAAATTCGCATGGGCGCACCTGGACGCAGGGGGCGTGGCGCCAGCAGACCGCCGATGGCCAAAGCCAACCGAAACCGAAACCGAAACGAGAAAAAAGTATAGGGAAAAACGAGAAAACCCGTAAGGTGTAATGAGTGTGGAATGTCGTAAATTTTTAAATTGCTTTGCTTGGTTTTATTTTTTGGTGCTGTCTTCGTGTCGGCCTTGTGTTTGTAATTTGTGCGGTTGTCTCACACCCGCAGTCGACTATTCCGGCGGTGGACGGGATGGGGCGGGGTTTCGGGAACACCTTGTGGGAATTTCCGCTGAAAAGTTAAATTATGAGCCACGCATCGCTAAGCGCCATCAAGTTCCCGCCATCCCCATCGCCTTTCCCATCGCCATTCCCCAATCCGTTCCCCAGACAGTGAACAAAATAAAGTGACTTTTATTGTTGCTGGGTCGCTCTGGCGTTTCTGCTAACTGAATGTCAAATCTATTGAGGCGATTAAAAGGCGCACACCCCCACACACAAAAGACTCCAAAACACAAACAGGGCAGCCTGAGCGCTATTAAGAGCAATCAAAAACCGCACACAGCGGGCGACAGGAGTGCTGGACTACAGGTTACCCATTATTTGTGACTAATTTTAATATGGTTTTCGGGTAAGAGAGATGAAAATAATTACCTACTTCGGTGTATAACCCTCACCAGCTTACCTTTAACCAGATTTAACCGACCCAGAAAATACCCTGGACGTGGGCGAGGGAATTTCACTTTTCCGAGCTTAAGTCATCAACTCCAGGCCCAGATACACGCTGCGCTGACGTGACACGGTCATTGATTGGGTCCATTGATCACTTTGTTGTCCCAACTGGACAACTCGCGAATAAATTCGACGGGTCAGTGGCGCTATCTCATCCCTCTCTGCCCCGGGAAGCACACATCGTCACCGTGTCAGTTTCAGTTTCAGCTTCAGCTTCAGTGTCATGGAATGCAAATTAATATTAATTAAACGCGCTGGCAGCTCTGCCGAAACTGTTGTTTCAATTTCGACCAAGCTTCCCAAGGCAAAGGGGGTATCGGTATTGGTATTGGTAGATCCAGCGAATGCGAGGTGGAAAACAAGCGCCTGGATTATGGGTCTGATGTGGGTCTGATGTCTGGGTGCAAATGCGTGAAAATGTTGCTAAAATGCTGAAGATTAATGACCGCCCACGACCTTTTCCCCACGTCACGACTCCCTGTGCGGAATCCCCATAAAGCGAAATTTATGCTTTGCCGTTTAATCAAACATTTCAAATTGGTTGCTGGTTTACACAAAATTAATCATGTGTAAGGACCAAGAAGAGCAAATACTTTATGCTGTTGGGGTTTTGGGGAAAACCAGACCCAGTCGATGGAGCATGTCGTTTATTTTCTCTTCATAACAGAGCTTAATTTCATTAAATTGCACACATATTCCCGCTTCCGCATAAATTGACCCACAGAAGCCTTTGCTGTAATAATATTCCATCGCCTACGAATAAACGGAATTACCAATTGTTATTTTTATTGACGATTTCCAGCACAATCAGCGACACTCATTGCCTGAGTAAGCTCCCCACGGCACCGCAATGTTTATTTATTTTTAGCCAAGAAGGTTCATTCATAAAGCGGGTTACCATATAATTTATTATTGTTAGATAAGCCACACATATGCAAACGCAACTTATCTGTTATGCGGTGGCCAAAAATACTTCAAAGAAGCGTCAAACAAATTTCAGAGAATTAACATGCTTGTATAACTGGGTTAAATCTGGAAGAAATTATACCTCTGAGGCTTAATTAGTCTTTTAAATATTAATAGAAACACCTAAGGCGTTGATTTTCTTAATAATTAAGAATTAATTAATTAAATGAAAGATATAAGAAGATGGCTTGTCCCGCTTTCCACTAAATTAATATAATTGTTTAAATGCAGCTTTTACGAATTCTCTGCACAATGAAAGAACTATATTATTTGATAACTGTCGGTCCACATATTTTTTTCAAAATAAATATTGGCCGGTCTGCGGGTATATATTTCACACCATCATACTCTACATTAAAGTATAGTGGGTTTCCTTGAAATCCATATTTTATTTTACAACTCAAAACTGATAAATGTATGGATTGTTAAGGCAAAATATATTTGATTGCTTCTTCTAAGGATTCACAAATGAAGATGAAACCAATCTGTCGTGATTGATCAACAAGGGTATTTGAGTTTTAATAAACTTTCCCGTTTTTACTGCTGTGATTCTCAAACAAATATTTATATTTGAAATTGCAATAACCAGAAAAACAAACAATTTATTTTTCATGAACCGCTGCGCGGTAAATTTAAAATCATTTCTGATGAGGGAAAAAAACATTGAAAGCAAATAACTTAGTTTCGTTTGCGTGTCGCGGACTTTGCAGCTGCAGCGATGGCAACTGTAAGCAAACATTTAATTCAATTTACACTTAATTTAATTAAGGCTTATTGAAAATTATTTATTTAAATGACACAGCGCCTTGTGTGCGTTGAGGCAGCCCATGAAATATTTATAGCGCGTTTGCGGACTGCACAGCATGGCCCATGTTTTATTTATTTATAACATTTAAGTACAATGAGCAGACGCACGCATTGGCAATGGGTGTTTGCCCAGGCCCCGCCGCCCCGCCGCCCCCTGCCGGCTCCTCTCCGCTCCTCTCGAGTATGTAAATAAATTATTATAATACGTACTTAACGAGAAGTGCGACAGACTAGGAGAGCGCGCCTATTTGTACAACAATAAAGTCAATTTAGTCGCTGCTGCGCGGAGCTGTGCGGCGCGGTATGACTCGGGCAGGCTTCATTAAGTGCAGTCAAACGCGCGACATCGTCGACTCTGAGTACCTCTATTTCAGAGATCCCACTTTCGCCTACCCATTGCCTCGGGTCTACATACGTAAATATACATATATATAAATATTTGCAGCTCCTACACCCTAATCAAGGGGTCCTACAGCCTCTGAGAGCGTTTTGAAAGCCCCTTTTTGGTATTTTTGCACGATGTGCACACATTTGTCCCTCCTTCGTCCGAGCCGAAAATTCAATCAATCTCCCGAAGACGGGTTTTTTCTGTCCTTATATTTGTCCAGACATCCCTATTTATAGATGCATGATTCTGTCAATTTGTTTGCATGTCATTTACAGTGCCTGGAATCACGTCTCACCTGTGACTGATTAAGGGCCGGAGTGCAAGTGACAGAATACAAATAATTTGTACACACGTGTATTAGGGATTAGTCAGGCAATTAGCAATGCGGAGAAAGATATATTTAGAGAGGTAATTTGGTTACCAAAAAAAGAAGTGAATAAGTTTAAGCATTCTTAGGAGAATGCATACGCCTTTTCCTTTGGAAGTTCGTTCGATTAAGCTAAAAAGTACTCTTCCTTCGATTAAATAAATAATTTTTTTAGAGTATTTTCCGCTACGGTTAGCTTTCCACATTTGCCTATTTTTCTGTTTTCACGAACTTATTTGTTGCGTGCGAATGAGAGCTCAATTCGCCTGATAAGACGCTGCGACAAGGGGTCTGCTCCGGTCTGGTCTGACGTGGATTCTGATGTGAATACTAAGGCTGGCCCCGAGGCCATCTCCTTGGGGCTTAACGTCGAACCCTTAACCCTTGTCAGCAGGCGGAAAGTGCGATGCATCGAAAAGTTTATGTATAATGTGCGTTTAATGGCGACAGCCGACGGCAGTGGAAGCTGAGAGAATGTAACGCATACGCAGCGTGGTCCCGAAATACTTTTGCCAGTCCGTCGAAGAACAGTGAAAATAATGGGACAGTACACTCAAGCATTGAGTTTGAGCGAAATTTAGAAGCAGAATGTTTATAGAAAACACAAGTGGTAAGTCGGCACGGAAAGCGTTTTCTTTGATGGAATTTTTATTCCAAGTGTATGGGAATGAAGAGACGGAATGCGAATACGTAAGGAAGTATTATGGGCTTTTTTGAGCTGTTCCCTTTATTTCGTGCCAAGTGTTGGATGTAATGTGTGTTGTTTGCCCGCCTGTTAGCGAGGATGTGCGAGCATTGTCAACTGGCTTCGCCTTGAAGCTGATTATTACTGTTTGACACATTCTGCCGACTCGTCGACGATTCGCGTGGCCCAGTAGGAACGTTTGCCTGGCATCGACATCCATACTCGTGTATCCACACATCAACGTGCACATCTATTTCAACTGGCACATCAAGCATACGCCCCGTCGACGCCCCCCACGGCTGACTTATTGAGCAAACACCGTCACAGTCCAGGCCATACATACTCAACGTGTGTGTACGTACGTCTATGTCACAGTTGTGGCAGGCAAACAAATGGGGAAAGTGGAAAACGTGAAAAGTGAGAATAAATAAACAAAAGCGGGCTGCAGGGGCAGGAACAAGTCAAAGACTTGTGATGTCTGTCGCTCCGAGGCATTGACCAGTCGTCGGGTTAGCTAAATTTTCAGCAAGATTAAGATGTTCTTACTGCGGCTTTATGGCTTTGCTAACCACAACAAAAAAAATAGTTGGATTGCTGTTGCAGTTCGCTGATCTATTGATCCGTTTAATTGAATTAATGCGTTGCCTTTTTCTCAAGGAAGAAACCCCTAGACTTCCAATGGATAATTATGTGAACGCAGACGATAAAACAAACGTGCGAGAGCCAAACTTTCTTCCTTAGACAATCTATTACCGCATTTCGTTAGGTGAACGGAAACAAACCTAACAAGTTGTGTAAATAATTCTGCAATTATTTCGTCATTTATCTCTTCAATGGGAAAAGGTTAGCTAACTCTTAATTGTATGATTTATTTGGGATACATGAAATTTGCTATTGTAATGGATATTTATTATACATCACTACCAGACTTATTCTAACAAATGATTAGCACTAGTACCTTCTTGTAAGAATACTTTATAGATTAATACCTATTTCTTATTAATTTGTATATAATAATTTGCATATTAGCTATAATTTGTTCGTTTAAGGCTCTTAACTAAAAATCCAGCAAGTCATCAAATACATTTATTACAAACTTTTACAATATACTCCTGCCAAAGTAATGATTTATTTAATTTAAGCGTCAGTAAATTTCGTACTGTGTCTCACTTTATTAAAAGGCAACATTTCCAGAGAAGTGTCATAAATTGTCCGCTCAAGTTATTACTTAAGTTTACTCTCAGCTCCCAGGTCTCCGTTCTCAGCTCCATTGGGAGCATTAGATATCTCTTTTATTACCCACTCGTATCGGAATTGAATCGAAATTCCCAGAATCCCCGGCCAATATCGTTGGATTAGACACGACGATAACAAGCGTATAATGTTCTCAAAACTCTAATAGAGCGTTGGCATCTTCAAGTCGCTCGTTTGCTCGCTTTTCGCCACTCGAGTTTCGTAATCATTTTCTCATCTTTCTTTCTCTGTCCCCTTTTTCCCCTTTTCCGAGGGGCAAGCTGTTGCATGGCCGGTGGTTATAGATTGCCTCACAGCACATTACATTACATTTGATTATGAGTCTGTGTGCGCGTGTCGGCAACTACGCCTCACAAAATGCCACTGTCCCAGCCCCCGGTCCCAGATCCCCCCGAGAAGCAGTCGCAGGAAGGAAGCTTCAAGACGCGATTAAATCGGCAAATAAAATAGCAAGCGGACGGCGTTCGGTGTTCGGTGTGTGGGATAGAGAAAGAGTGATTGAGTGTAGAGCAACAAGAAGAAAATGCTTTCCGTGGAAAGCGGAAAATGCAAAGAAGGCAAAACAGAAGTGCAAACAGCAAAGCGGGTGGACTGCACCCGGGAAATACTGCAAATGCTGAGAAAAATGAATTTTTGAAAAAGTTTGCTTTTCGGGCCACGAAGAGGGTTACCCCCTCTGAAAGGGAAGAGTCTCAATCGGCTTTAAATGTTTTCGGAAAAGCAAGAGGGGCATGTATTAGGCATGTAGTAACTCAGGGGGTGTCTTGGGACTGAGGTCGACTGCCTGATTGAATAGATAAATAAGGGACGGAAAAGCACAGAAAATTGATTGCTCGGCGAAGGAATGTAAATGGACTCGCCATAGGAGCGCACAATAATACCAACTTGTATACAAGCTCGTATATACACAATACATCTTGTAGGTAGGTATCTCTGGTGAACAAATGAATAGACTTGAATAGAATGGATTCGAATGAAAAATAAAAGTCGAGGGAAATACAAAAATGCCAAGTAAACTGATAACAAATTTGTTTACCCCACGAGTTCAAGGTCGGTGGAAGTGTAACAGGTAGAACGATGGATGGATTCGCGACCCTGAACGCTCATATCAAATTACTAATAAAATTTGAGAAATCGAGAAAAAATTACATTAAGTTTGGCGAAAGCACGAATCAACGGAAATTAAATTGTTGGGTTAGTTCTTCTTAACAACAAAAGAAAATTACAGTCGATGGAGAGGCACTTGGTAATCAATTCCATCCAATACTCGGCCAAGAATATATACTTATACACTCGCAGATGCCTACTTTCTGCTGTTTAGCTTTTTGAGTACCGGGTATAATTAAGTAAAAAAAGAAATTTAATTTTCTATAATTGGGTTTCTGAAAAAAAACAACCTTAAAAAGGTTCTGTTCAAGTTACGGAATGCGGAAATTCAGAGCTTAGTCCTCGTAGTTGTATAAATTGTAGTTGAAAACAAATAATTACTGGAATCAGAATCCGTTGAACTTTATATTTATTTATTTTTTGTAAAAGAAGAAAGCTAAGCAAAGTTACTGATTTTTGTTAACATTTTTCAAGTAAATATCTTATTAATTATTCTTTTTTCGTCGAGAGTAACATGAATGTTTTCTAGTTCCGAATATATTATGGCTACAACAAGCATTCATAAAATATTTTAAAGAAGACCCAGTATGCTGACATTTATGTCTTGGCTTACAACTTCCCTTATTGAATCATTATTTACTAACTTTATAACACCAAAATGGTGACAAGCGGAAGGGGAAAAAATCAAAAGAGTTCGTTTGGCGAGTTTCACCTTTTTCGTAACTTCCCCGAAATAAATGTCTCCGATATTTTGTGTTTTGTCAGACCAGAAAATGATGTGAACAAACCTAATTGCTTCAATTCTTTTTTTTTTTTCATTTTGGACACTGGCGGAGCGGTGGATGGAATCCCATGATAATTATTAAGGGCCATGGCAACGTCCGTTCGGTGCAAGAGAATCGCATTAATTTCCCAACCCATCGCCGGCCAATTACCGGCCAAATGCTATTAGCCACAGACCCGCAACAGGCCAATTACAAGAGCAACTCGAGCTCAAGCCGGGCAAACCTAATCAAGACCCAAAAAGACCTGCCAAAAAATTTCAACTTGAACTGAATCGAGTTACGTGAACAGTTCCAGGCTGTGTCTCTTCTACCGCTTCTATGATTTTTGGCCAAATAATATTTTAAAGGCCGGTGAGCAATTTAAGCCCTGGTCTGCTCACTGGAGCTTTGGAGGGGATTTTCTTGGCCATCATTCCGCTCAGCGAAATGGACAACCCAACTCTCTGTTGCTCTGCAACTCTGATGTGGCTTCTGTTTCAGTTTCGGTTTCTGTTTCTGTGTTGGTTTTACGGCAAGTCAAAAATCTATTAATGCCCAGCTTAGCAGCACGTTCAACTTGTTACAATTTTTATTTTCATTTTCCTCTTTCATCGTTTTTCTGCGCACACTAAACATGTTGCCTGACCCGGCGATTGAAGAATTAAGTTTGAGATTAATATCCAGGTGTTGTCTTTTGTTCGCATTTGAATATTCATATATATTCTAACCTACAGGTGACCTTGCCTGGTCCAGGTAAACAGGTGTAAAGTCAACCCCATTGGAGCAACTTGGAAGGTATCTAAATGTATGTCACACAGGATAAATATTTAGATTATGTGTATGGATTTACCTAATTCACAAACATTTTTTAATTACGGAGAATTAAATGAACTGTTTGAATTTAGACTTAGACTTCTTGAAAAAATAATGTAAGCATTCACAAAAACATATTAAATAAGAGAAAGCCAAACATTCGCACACTTGAAGCTAGATATATTTTAAAAGAAATTTGATTTTAATTGGGCAATTCAGCTTCAACAAGTGTATAGGATGTTCGCATTGACAGAATTTAATTTGTCTGCCTTCCTGTTCTTGTATTTTTTTGCCGTTTTATTTGTTTTCTACTAGTACTTCCGCCAGTTGGCTTCTCTGTGGCTTTTGCATTAGCTTCTGCCATCGAGTATCTCATTCCGGCCGCCGTCATATATGTTCGTGTGCCATCTCACCCCTCCCGCGTACATAGGCAGATATACCCCACATCAGCCGAACCCAACGGAACCGTGTATTGAGCCGCCTTTGGCGCATTGTTTGACATGACTTTAATATTTCAGAAAACGATAAAAACAGAAGGGAGAGTGTGGGCCTAGACCTACGGCACAAAATTGTATTTTGGCACTGTGTCGCAACTTTAATCGATACGGAATATCAGCGGCAATAACAACTGCATTCCCGTTCCCTTTGATTGTTTGCCACAGGGCTGTCATTTCGAATTTTGACTCTCAAGCGCCTGCGATACCCGGGCATATCGTGTTTGTATCTCCGGGGTACAGTGCCCCGTCTCGCATCGCAATCAATTCCAATTAGGGTAAGTGGGGCAGGTGTCCCGGCCACACGCTGTGTTGTGCTGTGCTCTGCTGTGCCGCTCGGGCCATAATTAAGCTGCGTGTCATTATGCATTGCCTGCCAGGATCATTTGGGTTTAATTCAATCAAGCCTCCGTCGCCGTCGCCCAATGTCCACCGCTCGCCGTTCAGTCCGTTCGGTCCGCTCCGGTGTTTCCTTTCGCTTTCCATGGAAATGGGAGCCAGCATGGAAATAATCACCGGAAATCTCGGAACGGAAATGGTCGTAATAACGGCACCCGAAATGGACGACAGCGCCGCATTTAGCCAAACAAAGTGAAGTGCCGCCGGCTGGCATTGGCCCTGTCCTCGCTCATGGCCCAAAGTGTTGTTGTGCATGCCAACGGTACATTAATTCGCATTCATAAATAACGCTAACGCCGCCTGCCAAAGTGGAAATCAATGCAGCCCGAGTCCTGGCGCACTGGGGCAGCTCGGGATCTCCTCTACTCAAATTGTCCGATTTGGTTTGGGCGGGGCACTAATTACTCACTGTAGGCAGCAGGGTGACAATTGGGGGAGTGAGTAGAATGCAACAGATCAGGGAGTCAGCGATTTAAAGGTTCCAAAAAAATTAGGTAAAATTGGGTTGCCAGGACATATAGATACAAAACTCCATATATATTTAAAAAAAAATACTTATAAAAAGAAATTTTTGTCAATAAGAATAATACATAATTTAATATAATGGACTAGAAACCCTTCAAAAGATAATAAAAAAATACATTTTGCAAATATGACTATATATTAAATATAAATACCATTTAAAAGAAAACGTTTCTTTTTTCACTGTCTTGTCTATTAACAAGTAGAAGATTCGATGAAACAAACTTTATCTATAAGGTAGTATTTATTCAACTTTTTTTTGCCAGAATATTTTGCGACACCCAAAAGGTAAGTTTACGTTTTACTTTTCAAGAGCTCCAATTTCCTTGATCCTTAATAATAAACAAAAATTTTGAAACATTTTAAATTCTATTTCTTTAAATTCTTTAATTTATGTTAGAATGTATGATTACAAATGAATTAGTTTTTTTAGTGGGATCAGAATAGAGTCATTCTTAAATGCCTGAAAATTTGGTTGACCCGACTGTGGCTACCAAAAAAGTGAGCTGTCCAAACGGCATAATCTCTGCCTGCACCTCGCACTTGACTTGATTTGCCTTCTCCTGCCCGATAGTAGCCACAGGGAACGGACAGAAACTGGGACTAACGGTGTGCTGCGGGGCTGACAGCTGGCGGGTTCGCAGTTGACTGACTTCTTATCTCCTGCCCCGCGGCAGATGTGAATGTGTCAACTTGGTTCGCGCCTCCGCAAATCCTTCCGTCGTTCGCTGACATTGAAATGGAAGTGGGGTATCCGGACGTCGTCTAGCTATTAAATATGCAATAAATGATAATGTGCTGGGCGAGCGAGAGGAGAGAAAAATCTGCTGCTGCTGAGTCACAGCATTTCACTCGGGGATCGCATTATAAATTACTCAAGCTCGGGGGTAACTGCGATAAATGATGGTGCAGAAAAGTGCATTGACAGCACTGACAGTTGCCGTAAAATATGGTTCAATAACTTGGGTTCAAGTGGGATTTCTCTCGGCACTTTCTGAAAACTATTCCGCGACCATAACATGAGTCTTGAGCAAATATTTTGATGGCATCCCCAGAGATGTTTACGAAACTGCTGCCAAAGTCAGAAAAAGAAGCCAGAGTAATCATTGGTTTTATCTCAGGCACTCACTATCTATCTTTTACAACTTCGCTGCGGTAAGTCGTTCGCCAACAAAGCCGCAGCGGGGAGTAAATAAAATAAAACTAAATAAAAGCGGTTAGCACTCAATATGGTTGGAACATAACGTTTACGTATGCATCACCATCGCCACCATGATTTAAGACATTTCATCCTGGGCCTCGGAAAACGTCGTGCTGCACGCCACATGGCAGCCCTGCCGACTATAAATTTAAATGGCCATTTCCAGTGTGGCAAAACGGATAATAACCCATTTGATGTGCGGACACACTTTTTCCATTAAACCTAAACACAATGCGATGCTCGCACACCGAAGAAGTATGGCCTAAAAGGTGGAAATGAGGCCTGTCCGGGGCGGCATTAAACGTATGTATGGGCCGGGGCTTAAACACTTTTACGCCCACAACTTATGGCGCACAGCGCACACACGTTACGCATACGCACGATTGGCCCATAAATGCTCGTTTCCCTATTCATGATGGCATTGT
The DNA here is from genome assembly GCA_018152175.1 of Drosophila jambulina. Lineage (NCBI taxonomy): Eukaryota > Metazoa > Arthropoda > Insecta > Diptera > Drosophilidae > Drosophila > Drosophila jambulina. The sequence continues at coordinate 24,909,276 of JAECXH010000114.1, read as the reverse complement.
TAACTCTATTTAATTGAAATCGTGTTGGGGCTCTATTAAACGCTTTTAAATTCTGACAGAACCAATTTGTATTATACTTCTAATGGGGCATCATTCCGAATGGGATTTTGTGTATATTACGTATACGCCTAGTGTGCTCCAAGTATTTATTTAAATGTTAATGAAATTGTTTTAAGCATTTTTTAAGTCAATATTTTGATTTTACAATAAAAATTCTTTGTTTCATCTAAGTTTGATGTATTTGATGATTATATTTTAGGGAATTACGTATACGCCGTGTTGAGTTCGACCATCTTTTCGGTTGCTTTTCAGTATTAATTTTAATACAATTGCAATTTGTTTAAGGGCGTGTTTGTTTTCCTTTCCCTCCGGTAGCTCAGAACGATTATTAAGCGCTGTTAATTGAAATTGTGTCGAGTCTTTATCTCGCTTTTTATCAAACATTGAGTGACAATTTCGTCACTCGCTGGCACAACTCATTTGCAACTCAATTTCCACTGGAAATTGAATCAAACCCGTCCACACAGGCTGTCAATTATGACATTATCACCAACGGAAAACTAAGTTCCAACTTGGCAGCCAGCACCCTGCCCCTCGGCAAAACATCGCTCCAATTACAAAGTGTCTGTCGGTATGCGTGAGCTTCCCCTTCGCTTTTATCTGCATATATACATACACATGTACCTATACACGCTACCGCCTCGGTGGCTGCTGCCGCTGTTGTCCTCCTAATTTGCATGCCCATTTCCATGCACCCTCGCAGTTTGTAATTGAATTAGTTTTAATGCGATATTGTGGCGCGATAAGGCCGACACCCCGATAGCTCTTTTATTCGTTTATGAACGCTCGTTTATCAATTGCAACTCGCACAATTCACTTGCAATTGCCCAAACAAAAGACACACGAAAACCAAATGATATAGCGCAGCTAAAAAAACAATAACAAACAAAAAGGGAATAACACGAACGCAAAATAAAATAAGGAACAAGAAGAGCACAAATCACAGAGCAAGCAGAAAATACGATGTTTTGTATACAAGAGTTAAGGAGAACGCTCTCTAGAATTTCGGTTTTAGTGGTGTTTGTTTGTTATTAGCAGAAAAACATTTTAAGAGGTGTTGATTCTTTTCAATTAAAAAAATATTTTCACAAACAATTTACGCAAATATTCAAAATATAATAAATGCACTCTTCTGTTACAAACATTTGAAAACTTTCCAAAATTGTTACAGATAAGCATTTCACGGCTTAGCACCTTTCGTAAAACTATTATTATTGTTGAAAAAATTATGTCGTATAAAATGTTTTCTTTTTGTTTGCACTTTTGCGGTTACTCCGCCCCTTGTACCCTTCGGATCATCTCTCGGATATGTGTGATATGCGGTGATAAAAAGCTAATCAAGCGGCTGGCCTTTGTTGTTGTGGCCACCGCAAGTGCCACTGGCTGTTACCTGAGCGATGTTCCGATCCACCTGTGCTGAGGAACAGGTGCAGCTGCCGCAGATGCAGATGCGGATTTAGGTTCCGATTCAGATGCTCTGGCGGAATTCCCTTGTAGCGTGCCGTTTGCGTGAGCACTAGTCAGTGGGTCGGTCTCGGGACTCGGGAACAGCAATCGCACCGTTCTCGACGCGCCACATGAACTTTTCAGACTGAGCGGCGAGTCGGAAGCGAGCGGCCACCCGAGCCAAAAAAAAATTGAGAGCGGCCAAAGAAAGCCGACGCCGACGCTGACTTCGTCGCTGCCGGTCGCCGGTAGCAGAAACTGCGAAGTCGACCGAGCAGAGCCACCGAATGGGGGTGGTGGGCGCATGTAAAATAGGAAGAGTGAACGCGCTCGGTGGGCGTACTCAGATGAACAGCCGCCAAGCAGAGCAGCGGCAGCAAAGGCCACTCAATCAGTGAGTGAAACCGAAAGCGGAGCAAAGCGGCCGCAACTGGGCGAATCGGGAATCGGTTGTAAATCATTGAATTCTATTCCGATAAATTTTAAACAATCGAATTAAGTTGCTGGTGCAGACGCAAAAATTTGAAAATAGCGTGCAGAAAATTAAGAAACCAAGATATCGTTGGCTTCACATCTGTGTATCGTTAAAGATCCTTAAATAGGAGTTGTTATACTTAAGCTTGGAGATTAAATTGCCGTAAACATACGAGCCTGTCCATATTGTCTGACTTTGTGCTGTTCTTAAATACGTACCAACATTGAAACAATATTATAACCGATATTGTAAGATATAAGCTCTGACAAAAATTGTGCAGGTACTCTTTCATATTTCACTTTGAAATAATATTATAACTCACAATTTAGCAAAGAATTATGCATTCACTTATTTCTTTGCGACATTTCCATGCGACATTTTTTCACAGTATTTTTCCTGTTGTTTTTCACCTTTTAATTAAATCAGAAAAGCACAAATGCGGTTTCTTTTGACTTTTTGCAATCTCCCAACTTTTTGCAATCTCCCAATGATGATATGATAAGAAGCAAAAGTCCAAGCATAATCCCTCTGATTTGGAAGCTTTTATCAAAACACAACATGTTCTTTATCATTATGTTTTAAGTTTGCATTTAAATTTTTCGAAATTAGTTTTAGAATATGGTAAAGGCTTTTACATTTAATCGATTGAAAATTTTCTTACCTGAGTACCAATGTTAAAAAAAAAGAAAAACATTTTAAATAACTTTTTAGTTTTTGGCCACGGTTATTCTTTCCAGATAATAGCCCATATATTCGTTACTAATTTCTAGAACTGAAGAAGATAACTAAATATGCAATCCCACAACAAAAAATAATAATAACTCACTAACGTTTTGATGATAGCTTTGCAAAAATTAGGCATGTGCTAAGAAGTTATATCTAAATTTATTGGGACTTCTTCTCTGGGAACCACAAAGTAGTAGTGAAACACATTAATATTAAATAAAAGAAATCACTGTCCAAAGAAAGTGCAGATATATAATCTATTACACAAGCATTTATTCTTACCATTTCATATTGGTATAGAACTTTGGAAATACCATTAGTATAACCATAGAAATAATCTTATTAATAACTTACGTTCACGAAATTATAAAATGTAACATCAAGCTATTTGGATGTCGAGTGAATTAAAAGTGCACAAAATCTCAAAAAATATCTAATATTAAGTTTTAACAACAAATAAATTAGAAATAATATATACATAGTTTCTAATTCAGAAACATGAGATATGGCTTTATATTGTTCTCCATTGAATATTTTTGAACAGTGTCGGATGGATGATCGAGGTTTGGCTACGCGGGCCTCAATAGACTCAGTTGATTTTTAATTTTGCGTGCATAGAACTCTTTTTTCGCACACTCTTGGCGATCGTCGTCACTACGTAGACGACCGCTCGCAATGATTCATAAAAATTTTATCATTAAAGAGGTCCGATTTAATAAATTAATTAAGTAAAAGTAGATGTAAGAATTTTAGATATTTATGGATTGTTTGATTTTAAATAGAAATTTACTCAAAATAACTACAAACGTAATTAACGTAATTGGCACATGTATACGCCGGCACAGATGTATGGACTTGGTAGCTAAAATCCACCATGTAGAAGATAAATTTAATTAAACAATCGTTTTATTGCACGAATACGCACAGCCACACACGCTTAAGTGGCTCTGTCTGACGTAAAAAGCCATGAAAAACTTGTAGGGAACCAACAAACACATGGAAATTAATGCCATTGGAATAAAATTAAATACAAAATCGATCACAGGGCATGAAAGCAAACAAACATTTTCCAGTTTTATTATGAGCATTCCCCAATTAGAATTCAAACGTTGTAATACATATAGTTTGTTGGTAAATATCATATTTCCTGGAACCCTTCCCACATGTAAATCTCAGGTCATATTTTTACAAGCTTTTTAATAACCAAGTTCTTGTAATCATTGGTTAAGAAATCACATTCGGCGCCTATCCATCCGCCTTTGTATATTTTGTATTCAGTTTTCTTCTTTTTGTATTAAAAGCCGAATTGGTAAACAAAAATTCAACAGGTGGGTGTATATTAAATAAAACTAATGACTAATATTAAGTTAGGCACTGTCCGATTTCCATGTATCCGCCATATTTAACTGAAGAAGTACACAGAGTCAAGTACGTTCCGCAGGTCGAAGTCTCCCTTCTGGGGCAATTGCTTCAGAGTACGGTTCAGCTGGCGCTTGGACAGATCCTCAGCGGAGCCATCGTTGGTGAAGTCGCTGAGGGCATAATTGATTGATTGATTGATTACTGCCAAACGAAATGGCTTAAAATACTCACCTGTCTTGAAAGCTGTAGGTGCGTTTCATGAACTCCGAGAGCTGCTCCAAGATGGGCTGCGAGTGTAGGGCCACAAACTGCTCTCGGCACACCCGATTCAGCTCCGGCACAGTGTTCGCGTGCGTCCAGAAGCAGTCGTGCACAGAGACAAAGGTTATGCCCTTCCGCTCGCAGTGCAGCGAGGTAAGCATCATGTGCGAGGAGTCTAGCGAGTGAATAAAGTTGGGCGGAAAGGCGTTCTTCTGTTTAAGAATGTTCGGTCTCTCAAACATGTCCATTGGCAGGTTGGCGGTGACCTTCAGACCCGTGCGAGCGGTGTGTTTTGCCTCCTGCCGATTGTACGGCTGCACCACCGGCAAACCCAAGGGCGTCACCCACTCCACGTTCTGGCTACAAACCCCGGCAATGAGGCGAGCGCACTCCGTAAACCAATCTTGAATCTCTCTCGTAGACGTAAACATTTCTCGTAGGCTCTCGAAAGTTTTAGTCGTGAGGTATGTGGAGGCAGGCCACACCCAGTCCTTGGGGAAATCGTCAATATCCTTCAGCTGGCGTGCGATCTGCAGACGTGCTCCATAGCGGGTAACTCCGTACACCGTCGTCATCACGGTCTGCTTGATCACTTTACGCCGCACGAAACCGGCTAGGGCTTCCGCCACATGCAGGCCGTTTTGGGCATCGGCTTTCCTACTCCGCTCCACGAGAGTGGCCACAGCGCTGTATACATCCTGCGGGATAGCGGACGGAGCGAGGTTAACACTGCAAGCACCTGCCTTATCCCTTCCCAAGGCCGCATAATGCTGCAACCCGTTACAGGAGCCATCCTGGTGGATGGGGAAGCGGCTTAGGAAGGCGGCGGGATCCGGGCAACGATGCACCTTGGCTATTTCCATACAGCAGGCCAGAGTTTGCCACGGCTCGTCCGACTTGGCCCACCACTGGCGTCCGGTGAGGGGATTGTCCGCCGAATCCAGTATCTCCGGCATGATCTCCTCCGCGTAGAGGAGGCGCTCCCTCACCGAGTCCCGTTTCTTCAGACCGGTCAGGTTGATGCAGTGCAGCTTCAGCCAGCTGAAACCATCCACTCCCAGTGGTTGGGCTTGATCGAAGATGAGCATAGAGCGGGCCAAGTCTGAGCCCAGATGATTGAGATGCGGTGGCACGGGATAGACGCGTCCGCGAAAGTCCATGTTGTGCGGTAGCCAAAAGACTTTGTCGCGGTACTGAAAAACGGGAAGGAACGGGGGAAATCAATACAGATTCCGTTTGGGTTTCGCATAAATACTTACGTGCTGAGCCAGCGACAGCCTATAGAGAGCATCGCACCACAAGCTGTACATTTCGGCTTGCTTCCTGCGGTGACCCATCTTATCTCTGAACTGCTTGGCACGATCTGCATTGGAGGCAGCATTTCCATCGGCATTCTTGGCCGGCAGCGTGGGCAGCTGAGGCAGAGAACTGGGTGGTTGGGGGACATCTAGTTTGGCGTCGCCACCATTCTGGAACACCTCAATAATCACATCCAGGAGCTGAGTGTTCACTCGCCAAGGTACGCTGGCCAGCTGATTCAGAGAGTCTAGGGCAGGATACAGATGCTGGGGATTCGACGCTCTAATGCGCTCCCACTGCTGGATGGCCTGGTGGGGCAGACGTATAAGCTCGGATTTGTTCAGCAGGTAGCCACCGTTGTGGGGAGTACTCCAGGGCTGCGGGGGACACAGCATGGGCAATAGGTTCGACTCAAAAGTAAGCGTCTGCTGACGCGAAGCTCGCAGCAATCTCGCCAGCACCGGATGTGGCTTGACCTCCTCCTTAACCAAGCGTCCCTGGTTACGGAACAGAGTGTAGAAGGCAGGCAACAGATTTTGTGACTGGGCAGTCGTCTTGGACTTGCTCTTCTGCTTTCTCATCACATGGGCATCGATCTTGATGTCACGCATCAATATGTTGTAGAGGAAGCGACCCACGCCAGTGAGGACATTGGACGGCCACGGCACCTCCGGCAGATCCATGCTGGGGCCACTATCGCGCTGTTCGTGCACGAGACGCTGCCACGCCTGTCGCGTGTTGTCCTGCGTCTGGCCGCTATCCCACAGGTCACAGTACGAGCTATAGATTTCGCCCACCTTCTCCAGCGTGCCGTTGTGTTTCTTCTGCTCAATTTGGTATCGCCGCTGCACCTTCTGTCCGAGTTCCTTGTACAGCTGCCCCACTGTCGGACTGAATGTCTCCGAGCCTTCGGCCAGCTTATACAGCTCCTTGATCAGGATGTCGGAAAAGTGCGAGGTGTCCAGGGACTTAAGGTATGTATAGTAGGTCATGAAGCCATGTGGCTTAAAGCGGACTTGTGCTCGCATCGTATTGAGATCCCGGACAATAGCTGCAGAGATTTGCTTCCGCCAAGTTTCCTCCAGCTCTTTCAGGCGCTCACGCTAAAATAAAATAATTAATTGGGAAAGACATTTAAGAAGATAAAACTTACGCATCGTTCGGCATTGGCAAACTCCTTGGACTTTTCGATAGACTTGATGGTGATGCAGCCGTCCAGTTCTACCTTGAGCTGCTCCCGGGCGAGCTGTTCCAGTTGAGCTTTGGTGTAGCCAAGTTTTGAGTTCATTATCGCATAGTCAGAGTGCCCAGTTTGTGCTGATCCTCCCACTGGTAGAGTGTGCTCATTGAGATGATTCAGCAGCTCGTTGTCATAGCCCAGCTGCGGTGGCACATAGACGGGCGTGAACTCCGGACGAAGCCGTCGAATGGCATCCAGGGCTATGTCTCGCTGATCCGCTACGAACTTTGACCGGTCCATAATTTGATTGAGGGTGAATCCTTCTTCCTTCGCTTGCGCTATGTATTTGCCTATAGTCCTTTGATTCTCTTCATCCGACTCCAAGCGACCCAGGCACTCGAATATGGCGGCATAACTTTGTTCATTTAACGCAAGACCATCCTCTTCGATAAGCGACAACAACTCTTTAGACCGCTCAAAGGAGCCCTTAGCCGCATAACCGTGCAGTAAAATATTGTACAGATCGACTGTAATGAGACCTGGAGACAGGTGGGACAGAGAACTCTTCTTCACCCTTCCGCGATACGCAATGATGGTGGACAATGCACGACTCAGCATATTGGCCGACACACAGACGTTTAAATAGGTGATCAAGTTCATGTGTAGCGCCTTCTGCTTTGCCAGGCGCTCCTGCTCTTCGTTTACATGAATCTTTGACTTAAAACTGGAACAAAATATATAACTTAGGGAAATTGAAGCAGAAACCTTACTTAAAATCAAAACTCACCGTTTTTTTGACTTTGCTGTAACTGCACTGGCTGCCGGCATGGCCACTGATGTTACCGAAGACGGCCTGCCTCTCTGCAGAGGATTGATGTAGGGTTCGATGGCCTCAAAGGGATCGTCGACAACCTCGGGATCTTCAGATGGCACCTTCGTAATCAGGCTAAGAGGTGAGAAATAATTTCAAAATAAATAGAACATTCCAGCGAAGATTCGATAGTTATCTTTTTAATAACCAGCTTACCCAAAATCCGCTTCTTGACGTTCGTTCTCAATGCTCTCGATGATGTCCCGAAAGTTGTTAAAACTCTTAAGAATGTTCTGCACCTCCTCGGGGTTCGCTATCACCTGCTTGGTGTATTCATCCTTGCCAAAGAATAGCATCGGCCGGTCGTCGTATAGGCCAGACTCAAGAACAGAGGCATCCAACGCCTCCATATCAATTTTTTGGTACTCTACAGGTTGCCGCTGTGATAACTCCAGTGGGCCGCCCTTAATCTTCTTATTTTCCTTCTTGTCCTCCCTCGCACGCCTCTCCAGGATCTGTAGCTGGGCTTTCTGTATGAAGTCGGCTAGCTTCTTCGACTTAAGCCGCTTCACCCGCGACCTACGTTCGCTGATGGCCTGTTCGGTGACTGGAAAGAGGATACAGAACGTTATTTTGGATGAAGCTCCTGGTTGAGAGGCAACTTACCTTCCAGAAGCTCTACATATTTGGCGTAGCGGGGCTTGCGCAACCGCTTCTTTTTGGTCTGGGCCACTGCATCTGTCTGGGTGGGTATCGTTGTTTGTGTGCGTGCCGCCGTCGCCGATGTTTCTGTTGCCGCTAAAAGTGTCACTGCAATCGGTAAGAAGCACATGTCTCGTTGAGAAAACACCCACTAGCAGCTGCTATTTGTCATCACGCTTACCTGCCGGCATTTGGCGGTATAGCATCTGATAATACTGCTGATAATGACCGAAATTCAGAGGCGCAAATCCAGAGTTGCCGCCGCAGCCGCAGCACACTGTTGTTGTTGTGGGGGCAGTGGGTGGCACTCGCAGTGCCTTTTGAACCGCCGCCGCTCGATTTGCACTCAACAGACGATACATTTCGGGAAACTGCAGCTAGCGGCACGCTGTCCTCGCAAATCGCATCAAATTATCTCGATTATCGGCAGGTTTCACACAGCTTTTGCTTGCATAATACACACGGCAACATACACACGACCTCGTCCAATCTGTTATTCATTCTTCACGTGTGGCGGGCAGTGTGGCCTTAGCTAGAAAGAGAATTAGAGTATTTTATCCTCTACAACAACTGGTCACTCTAGTTATTTTTCCCGATCTTTTCGAATCTTTTGTTCAGAGTCTTCGTAGAGGTTTATGATTATAATAATTAAATTACATGAACAAGTTCTAAATTTGTTTAATAAATTGTCAAAATTTCCCATAGTGTGCTGCATTGACTTAGGTGTACAGAACATAACCGTTTCCTGGTCACACTAACTTGCTTTTGAACAGCTCACTACGCGCGCAATTCAAAAACTTAACGAATCTTGCGCCGTAAGGAAATGTTAATTAGTGCGGAATAATATATGTGATTCGTTTGTAATATTTGAAACTAGCAGCAAATAAATGAAGCATAAAAATGCCCCTTTCCCGATTTTAATTTGTGATCCGTCTTGCACTCCCAGTAGCTACAACGAAAGCAATAAATCCTTACCTAGACATTCGGCAGTCAGTTAAACTATTGGGGCACAAGGGGCTCTACCAGCCCAATATGCTTTTAATGTCTAAAAGGGGATTCGAAAACTAAGCTTGTAGCTGGAAAACGGAGGTCTCCTGGAACATCCTAGAAGCATAAGAAACAACGATGGCCAGAGGTGCCCTAAAAGGCAAAGAAATCAGAATGCTAGACATGAGCATCTTCAAGGCCGTTTTTTCTGCTACTTGAAGATTGAAATACCTTTAAATGGCATGACGATCAGTACCAACATGGTCAGAATTTGTATGTATATTGCAGAGAAAGCTTCAAAAAACAACCGCTGTGAAATGTTATATCAGCAATGAACAAAGTCCCGGAGTTGTGAATTCCAAGGCTCCCGGGAATCAAAGTTGTCTTGCCTGGCACCTTTATTACAAGGCTCAATACCTATGTATAGGCTGTTTTTTTTCTTTTTTGTTTTGCGGCAAGAGGTCAAGCTTCGCATAATTGAATATGGAAATTCTTGCGGCAGCAAGCCGTCGGGTTAAAGTAAAAATGCGAATTAATGATTTAAACAAGCATACTTCTTCATTGCTATGAACGACTTAGTAGCCGTAGCACCTTGTTAGTTTACGAAAGGAGACAAAGCCTTGGAGGTCCTTGAAACGGCCATGCTTACGCCAGTAGATCCTCATCAAATGGGCTTTTTTGCCAGTGTCTGGCCCACTGCAGTAGTGCTGACCACCTACCTCGTGTTCGTCCTGAAACTGGGTCCAAAGCTGATGGGCCAGCGGAAGGCCTTTGAGCTGCGTGGAATGATCCAGGCTTATAACATCGTTCAGATCGTATACAATACCGTCACATTCATATATGTGAGTATTTATTCAGCAACCCGAAACGATTAAATAATCACAATTCTCAATGAACAGTACGCACACTTCCTGTTTATCCTACGAGCCTACAGCCTGCGGTGCATCGTATCACTGCCCATGGACCATGAGCACAAGGATAGGGAGCGCTTTATAACAAATTTGTATTTGATCAATAAATTCATGGACCTCCTGGATACCGTGTTCTTCGTGCTGCGCAAAAAAAATAAGCAGATATCCTTTCTGCACGTCTTCCACCATGTGGTTCTGGTCGTACTTTCCTATGCGATCCCGACGCTCTACGGCGCCGGCGGTTCTGTAATCCCCATGGCGTTCCTAAACCAGATCGTACATTCGATAATGTACACCTACTATCTACTGTCCACCATCAACCCGGCGGCGCAAGCGAATTTCTGGTGGAAGAAGTATATCACCATCATTCAATTGATCCAGTTCGGTCTCATCATCCTCCAATGCCTTAACGTGCTGGTGCAACCCAATTGCGATGCTCCGCGACCGGTGGCCTATGTGTTCGGAACCTTCTCCGTGGCCTTGGCCGTGATGTTCTCCAAATTCTATTTCAAGACGTACGTTCGACCAAGCAGGAGGAAGTCGGGGAGATCTTAAATCCAGCAAATATCGAATATTTGTCATTAGCATTAATTGGAAAATAACTGAATGGCTCTATAAAAAACTCATGGATATATACTTACGGTTACACCTGAAAGCTGAACTTGTCGGGGCTTGCCGAAGCCTTTCCAATTCTTAAATGTACATAATAAAATTATATCATCCGTTTGACTTTGAGCTCTACTATATGACAGGTTCGTCTAGTGTCTGTGTTAAAAGCGAGTTCCAATTCGATTTTAAATACAAAACACAATCCCAGAGTTTGACGAGAATATGCCACCAAAAAAAGAAAAGGCAAAGAAAGCCGCAGAGAAAGTTGAGGAGGAGGTTTTGAGTCCCCAACCGCAGCCGCCAAACGTTTTTCTTTACGTCCAGCTGGCTAACATTGAACATCTGCCGGTCACCGACTATCCGTTGGAGATTCACATCAGCCAGGCCGAGAGTGTGATCGTCAAATGCGTGGAGCACTACAATATAGATGGAATTATCCCCGAAGCAGAGTTTCGCTCCAAGCCTACCTTTACGCTGATCTTCCAGCAGGACAATGTGGATCGGATAAACCATGCTGCCGACAATCCGCTGCTGATCCAGTTGTACATGCGCGTGATCCCGCTGGTGCCGACTGTAGAAACGGATGAGGAACTGTATTTTGAGGAGGAAGAACTGGAGGAGTTCTCCAATGTGGCCCCGTCTCTGAAGGGGAGCATCGAGGAGGAAGAGCTCGTTGAGCCGGAAAGACTAGAGCTGCTATGTGTGGGCTACCTGGACGTGATCAAATTGTTTGGCCACCGGCGGAGCATGATCATCGAACAGCTCTTCCTGTACCCCATGCCGGATGTGCCCGAAGCACTGCGCTCTACCGTCCATTCAGAATGGCATCTGTACACTCTCCTGCCTATTGCCAAGGAGCTGACTTTCATTAACATGGCCTTCGTGACGTTCGAGAGCATCTACAACGTGAAGGAGGAGTATATTCTGGACGTGGAGTCAATGACCGTGCGATTGAGCTTCCGCTCTAGGTTGCTGGGCGATCGAAACGACTCCCAACTAATACCACTTTGCGAGTTCAGCCACCTGGAGCGGCAGATCATCAGCATGCAGAACTCCCACCTAGTATTTGAGTCGTTTCGCCGCGCGATGGACACTCCGAGCGTTACCGGCTTGAAGTCCGCCATTCACTTGGAGATGTTTAAGCTCTTCACGGGTCTTTCTTGCTCCGATGGAATGAATGTTTCTTTTTCCGGTATCGACCTGAACTACGACGAGGCCCTTGTCTGTAACTCCTTCCACCGCTACATACTCACCCAGAAAATGGCCGATGTTCTGTCGCACGCCGTCACATGTCAGGAGTATGTAATAGCGGTGGAAGTTTTTCAAGCCATGGGGTCTGCTACCCCCCAAAAAGTTTTCCAAGGAGTGCTCGATCCGTCCATAATGGTCTTCCCGGAGGGTAAGTTGAAGTTTCGAAGAAATTCATCCATTAGATTTGCAAAGCCAAAAAGATAACTGTAGTCTTATACAAATTTAGTAATGAATCGCCATTAACTTTGGAACATTTTTACCCTTATATTAATGGGGACAAGACAAAATAGGGCGAATTCCTTATTATTCCGTTTAAATTTGTTTTAAGAGTACAAAGTTATACATATTTTAAATCCTCATTTTTCCTTTGCTTTGGAACAGTGCAAACTATGAGGTTCGCCGTCCAACTGGAATACTTGGGAAAGTTAAAGCCAACGACGAAGACCTCAAACCAAATGAGTTTTGCCAGTTCACGGCGTACGTTTAGTGGTGCCATTTCTACCTCTACCCATCAATCCACATTCGCCATCATTAACCTGTGTTTGCTGGCGCCGATCGGAGAGATCTACCACGAGCTGAAGGTGTTCCACGAGAGCTTTGTCATGCAGAATCGACTGCTCTCCTGCCACGAACCGTACCATCAGAGTAGAATCATGCCACTGGCCGCCATTCAACAAGAAGCCTATGCACGATTCGACGCGTTCATCCGCGGCTGCATCAGCTTTATTGTGGAGAAGAATGTGAGGCAAGTAGAGGATCGCAAGCAGTACTTCTGTTGTGCTGTGCAGAACCTGACTAACATCCTGATGAAGGTGGTGGGTAGCGTGTTTAACACACGAATCCCCACTACGACGAGCGTGGAGTTTGCGGTCAGTGCATCCAGCGGCCTTTTTCTTGCATTATTCGACCCCTCCTCCATCCCACAGAATCTCTGCGCCTTGGTATACAATGAGCTGGAGCCGCGTGTCTATTCCCTGGTGGAGCAGGCTGAGAACGAAGGATTCGATAGTTATTCGACAAAAAAGGAGATGCTGACATCTCGGATCATGGACCACCTGAACGCCATCAAACTGCTGAGCACGGTGAACGATGAGCTCTTCGCGAACCTTCTTCTCGAGAAGGTTAGTTTAAAGAGTGATTAATTTACTAGTTACTAACTTTCATTGTCAATAACTGAGTGAAATTGATTCATTTTCCCGGTTTTTTTGCGAGTGAGTTTTTAATAGCCATCAACTAGCAACTATTACTAACTGACCGCACTGAGTTATTTTTAAAAGGTGTATGTAATGCCTTTCCAGGGTAATAACTTTACTAACTCATACTAAATTCCGGGTTCTGGTTTTTTCACTTTAGATGACAGATAAAGTTTTTACTGATAAAATGCGACATCTAACATTCACTGTGACCCGGACACCCCTAATTTGCGCTTTATAGCAAAAATCTCTGTTTAACAGCAATCTGTTAGTCTTTATAAATAGTAATAAATAGGGTAGAAAACCAGATTATCTGATATTTATCTGTTAACAGTGAACAAAAAAATGGTGCAGACTCTAAGTAATATCAGGGGAAAAAGAATAGCTTTAAAATATTTTTAATATTTTGTTTGCGGAAGAAAACGCCTAACGATTCATAAAAAACCGGAAGGTGAATCAAGGATCGTTTGTTAATTTGATTAGAGTGAAATTTATGAATATGAACGACAAGAAATGACTCGACCCTTCCCGGTATAGTATCAGTTATGAGTGAACTGAATTCGGAAGTAAACAATTGATCATTATGACTGTTAGGGTATGTTATCTAATTGATGAAATTATTTGGTTATTATAACACAATGACCAAGGGAGCACTAGAAAATATGTCTTAAAGAAGAATATACTCAGAGTTTTCTATTAAGTTCATAGACCCATTTCAAAAGACCTTAATAACAACCATTAATACTCTCCCTTTTTTTCAGATTTCCGAAGAGTTCCCTAGTGACGAGGCCTTCCATTTCATAATGCTTATCGCGCACATGGAGCGTGGCGAGTACGACAAGGCGAAGGCGTACTTCACCAAGAATCACATGGCGGACAACTACGACTATTTAGCGTAAGCAGCGACCCATTGATATCGGCACTCCGATATAAATAGACACTATCTCCCACGGACTGATATCGACGACTTGCGGCATTCACAGGGGCTGGATAAAGTTGTACATCAACTACGTGGACTCACGCGACAACCCGGAAACCGCAGCCGACTGCACCGAGTGTCTTCTGCGGAGCATAGCTTTATATGCGGAGCTGCATCCGCAGCAACAGGAGGCCTGGATTCTCCTGTACTGCTACTACAAACGGTTTAATTACGAGCCTGGCTGCGCCTTCGCCCGCTGGCGGTTCGAGGACCAGCGGGTGCGTAACAAGCACAACTTTCCCCCAGCCCCGGACAGCATGTGGAGCATCTACCTGAACCTGGAGCCGAACCTTTCTTCGGCGAGGGGCCACCTCTTCTTCCAAGTCTTCATGAGCTTTGTGCGCTTAGGTCTCTACGAGTTTGCACAGGTTGTCTTCGCCAGCATGGAGCATCTGTGCAGTGATGCTGATCGGTACATGATAAACACTCAGATGGCCGTCCTGCTAAACAATTTGGATGAAAACTTTAAACTACGAAGTTTCGAATTCGGAGGCGGCGATCAAGCAGATCGAATGGTGAATATTTCTCTTACAAAAAGGAAGTCAGTCAGCGTTGACGCCTTTCCCAGAGCGCTTATAAGAGTATTCCCCAAATAATCCCCGACTCTTTTTCTTAGACTGCCCTGAATGCACAGGTAAACGGAAATGTTGAATATTCTCGAGGCAACTTAAAGGAGGCAGCCCTCTACTACGAGTGCAGCCTGACCCTGCCACCTACGGAGGGGACTGAACGCGACATCTTCCAAGTGAGCAAATTACGGCTGGCCTACATATCGTACGAGATAGGAAACTATCTGAAGTGCATCCAGGCGCTGGACGGTCAGTTTGTGGGCAAACTGCTGCCCCTGGTGGCCAACTACATGAAAGGAAAATCATACTATAAGATGGACGACCTGGAAATGGCCCTTGTGTGCTTCGCCAATTCCACGCGGATGGAAAGTCATATTCCAAATGTGTGGGCATTCCTGGCGCTGATTAACTTGCGACTAGGCCAGAACTTTAAGGCGTTAGAATGTTGGAAATATGCAAAGATAGTAAGTGCACAAATGGGGGCAAACTATGCATTTTATATTTTGCTAATTAGGTCTATTTTGAAATTGTTGGTTCTGTTTCATAAGAAGCAATTATTGATTAAGCTGATTGATATATTCATATGCAATCCCTTTTCAGGAGCCCGGCTACAGCATTACTGACCAAATGATATTCGACGAACTGGAAGCCATCGACTATGACTCCGTTGACTTGTATATAGACAAGCCGACGAAGATCACAGAGTATATCGTCGAAGATGCGCAGAGCATTACGTGACAAGGATCAATCGTTCTATTTCTATATATATTTTTTGTGTATGTTTCGTGCGGCGAGCGGTGATTGCTAGAGAGTCCATAAAATCCAACATTTCTTGTGGCACTTTAGGCAGCTCTGCTGGTCTCATAATAGCTTCATCTGGGGCTGGGGTGCACTGCGCCGGGTGAAAGTGGAACTTTGAGGGTCGGGTATATGGGGGCTTTTTCAACTTGGCTCATTTGTTGCTGTTTAGCTGGCGTGACTTGTTGACACAAGGTAATGAGACGGGACAGCCGCAATTTGCTTACATAAGATAGCCCTCCGCCAGATGCACACATGGACACACACACTAACAGCTTGCTGCAGCATGGTTTATAATAGCATACTTATGGGGATGGCTGTGCTGCAGTCTGCATCCAAACATGGCCCATGTCGGAAGTAGTGGCCTCTGCTCGGCATCCGTGCTGGGCGAGAAGCCAGCTGTGAGTGTGGCCAGCAGCACAGCCTTGGCCATTCGGAACTCCACGATAATCGCCCACAGGCTATCCATTTATTTGCCACAGCTCCTGCTGCCCTCGAGGGATCCCCAGAAGGTAATATAAGCTAAAAATAAATGCCAAAACCTTATCGAATAGAAAAGCCTTGGGAAATGGCTAATTATTTCTAGATGCACACAAACATCTACGTTAATGTATTTTGGAATGTGGCGAATCTCTTTCCTTAACCATTGCTGACCTTCAAACCGCTTGAAGCTGCGTTCTATAGCCTTAACATATCCTTCTTTCCAGCTCATAACGGAAATCAATTGCCATGTGGCCCAGTTTCGAGAGCTGCTCATATTCATAGGACAGGCGAGGGATTCCCCAGAGCTGCGCGAGAAGATCAGGAAGCTGAGACGTAACTGCGTGGACGCCTGCAAGCACACCGCTCATCTAATTACGCCCCAGCCGCGTCACTGCTTGGGCAGTCCCAGTGAAAGAATGCACTTAACCCTGCTCTTTTACCTTACCCAGCAATTCCAGCATGAACTGATAAAGAGCTACCGGTTGATTCAGCTTGTGCCTCTGGACATGACCGAGTATTACGGTACGTAAGAAGGCATATATATAGGACGTATGAAGTCTTACAGGGTATTCATGCAGCTCCCTCTCGAACTGCCCCCTCCAATCTGGGCAACGTGATAAGCCAGATATTGCTTTGCAAGCACATCAATCCCGATTTCCAGCAGGAGGAACTGTGCAGCATTGTTAAAGACTCACAAGAGTTGTCGGAGATTTTGGAGGAGCTGCAAGTCCATTTACCCTTGCAAGATATTTCTCCCGAATTGGACCTGGATCCGGCACGGAAATGTGAGTTGTTCAATGAATGTATTTCCTTCTACATTTCAATTTTATTATTTAGCTGAAAGTAGTCTCGTATCGCTCAACACTCCGGCTTGGTATGTCCGACAACGTAAAAGGAGCTGCAAGAGCCGGAGTCGCAGTCTCTGTTGCTGCCTGGCCAAAAGTCATGCCAAAACCCATTGATGGAGATCTATAGCATTCAAAATATAAGTAGAAACCAATCTTACTACCAGGAAAAACAATTGAGTGCCTATGAGAGGAAGTGAAAACGTGTAGGAGATAGATACAAATTATCAGCTAGGAAATTGTGATCTAAAATCCATAAACAAGTCATTAACCGTGTAATCACTACAATGCTCATTGATAAGTGAACAACTTTGGAAAGCGAAGATAAAAATGTGTTCCCAGAAATGATAATAAGAGGAGGACATCAAAGAGCCCAATAATAACCATAAAGAAAGAAATACCGGAAAGCGATTACAACGAAACAAAATACAACCTAAAATACAAACCAAGAGTTGGATTTTTGAGAAATCCCAAACCAGAGATGATGAAATTCGAAACCTGCGCGGTCTTACATGGACACAAAGAGCGATAAATTAACCGAAAGCAGGTGAAATCCCACTTTATGGCGCCCAAGAAAGATGTCATATATTTCTGGGCCGAGAGAAGAATCCCAGAATCAGCACAAGTCAAGTGTGTTTGCGTTCCACTTAGCGAGGCAGGTGATGGCTGTGGCGGCGCCCACCTGGGGATGATCATAAACGCTGATTAGATTCCGCCTTACACCGCGTACCGCTTCCCGTCATTGGACAATGGCAACCAAGTTGAGCGAAACACGAATCGTGCGCACCTTGACAACAGGGAAGCCGGCATTAATTATAAGAGAGATTCTTTGCTTTGATTTTTGCATAGTTTATGTATTTAATTTTAAAAATATGCCTTTGTCTTTTACAAAACATATCTCTACATTAAAAATATATATATGTATATTGTATGCAGATTTATATGGTATATAATATAATATATAGGTGTATATATTAGGTATAAACTTGTCTACTTGTCATATGGATTTTCACAGAAAATCTTCAACTTTTTGAGTAATGCTTTTTAATTGTTTCCTTGTGCGTTTGCCTTAATATTTACTCTTATTTTCCTTCGTTTGGTGTTCTTGCGCTTTCACTTTCCCCTCGGAGCGAGAGACTGTTCAATCCTGTAGTTACTTTGTTGAGCAATATGCACATTATGGAAGATTCTTTGTACGCTTACTGAGACCTCCGGATCTCCGGAACTCCTTGCCACCAGCAAGCTTTGACACAAGGCAAAAAGCAACAACAACTGACTAACTAATTGTTAACAACAATCTCTACACGATTACAACAAGGGCTGTTAAATGTCGAATGCTTTAGTAGCTACCGTTAGACATTTGCTACCATTATCATTATAAATTCACTATTTGTTCACGATTCTTTCTGGCTAATATCACCGTTATCACTGCAATGCCTAAACTCGGCTTAAGTCTAAGCAGAAGGAAGTCTTTACCCGGATAGAATAGGTGTGGTGCGCCATTAAAAGGTAAACAAAGGAACTAACTTAGCAGCTAAAACATTTGTTCGAACAAAACGAAAACGAAACCGGTGATGAAATCATACAACGAAAGGGAATTGTGCAAAAAAGAGACTCAACGCGAGACAACAATAAAAACTAACAACTAAAAAGCTTAGCAATTAGGCCCTAAATTACGGGTGAGACAGTGTGTTTTTTTGTGGATCTGCTATCTGCTATCCGGATGAGTGGCTGTGTGGGGGTGTGACTGTGCATGTGGAGGCGTGTTTTTGCAGTCTGGCTGTCAAAGGAACTGTGACGCGGCAGTCGGGAATCTAGATGCGTCCGCTTTTGCTCGCCGTTGACGTCGACAGCTGTTCCAGGCGGGAGCACAGCTCCTGGGCCAGGCGCAATTGATTCGCAGCGGCAGCGGCACACGAGGTGGCGGCTCCAGGGGCTCCTCCAACGGGCAACTGGACTCCAGCCACGACTTCCGGATAACTGATGCACACGCCTACCCAGCGAGCTTGACTGCAGGCATGGGACTGTAACAAAAAAATAAATGACTTTAGTCTTGCTATCCAGATCCAAAATATATACTATTTGTATTTGAGTGGAATTTTTACAACTCAAACGTTTATGAGAGAAACAGGGTATATAAATGATATTGCGTAGTCATTATTCACTGTGCAATAACTCGACTTTTCGTACTTTTGATTAAACATCAATCTAGCAAATATGTACTTTCAAGATATACATATTATATTAATTTCACGTCTTGAGTGCTACAAAAGGCTTATTTGCGTTGACTTATCAAAAAATGTATAGAGGTGTCAACCAGTGGTGTTATGCATATTAACGTTTTCCATCGGATATTTATCGGATTTACTTTTCGTACTCGCATTTAATTAGTATCCATCAAAAGTGAGACTTGGCAAAGCAAACAATTAATTAGAGATATCGATATCTGAATGATGATGGCAGGAAATCTAGGAACTTAAGTTTGAGTCGCAGGGAGGGAGAAGTGAACTCACCATGGCAAAGTCGCGCTTCCACTGAACACCGCACTGGCCGTCGCAGAGGGGACAGGGACGCTCCAGGCTGTAGCCACCGCACTCACTGCAGTCGAGCGACACATGGTCGTCCGTCCAGGACACACCGCAGGTGAAGCAGGAGCCCATGTGCTGGCGCAGCTCCTCAATGGTCAGCACGTTGTCCATGTTAATCTCCAGTGGGCTACCCACCAGATCAGGCAACGATGCAGACAGGCCCAGATTGTGATGCCTGCAAGAGATTTGGAATAGAGCGGGGAATTCGTGATTAGTAATCATGACAAATCGTGGCGAGCGGGCGCTTAACCGTGACCTTGCCAAGTGGGTGGCGGTGGCATGCGCTGGCGTGATTATGATAATGAGCGCCGTGCCGGCAA
Source organism: Drosophila jambulina (assembly GCA_018152175.1). Lineage (NCBI taxonomy): Eukaryota > Metazoa > Arthropoda > Insecta > Diptera > Drosophilidae > Drosophila > Drosophila jambulina. The sequence goes on along the minus strand of JAECXH010000114.1, from coordinate 24,889,421 downwards.
AGCGGTAGGGTGAGAGGGATCGGGGGAGGGCGACGGATGAAATGATTGGCAACTGTACCCGAGCGGTTGCGTCGCGACTTTCGCCTGATCATGTGAGCGATGGCGACGGCGACGGCTTTTGTTGCTATTGTGCGGCCCCAAAATGCGGAATGATAATGATAGGACGCCGAGTACAGTACTCGCTCCAGAGAGTAAACACTGTCTTATTTGAATTATGATTGTGATTAGGTTGCTGAATACCAGTAAAGCTGGCCGGAAATACAATGGGGTTTTCTCATTCTTTGGTAAATAAACCAAAGGTTAACTACCAGGTGGTGTAAGCTGTCAAGATCCTAACCTTTAGACTAATGGACCGACAGAACGCGAGAGAAATTTTGTGGTCATTCAGAAATTGGCCACCATTGCGTTTTACATATTAAATAATTTAGCTTGAAACGATATTAACGTCATGATCTCCTGCTTGGCATTTTACAAGTTAGCAGTATCGATCGTGACCTGTTTGATCAAACACAGACAGACGTCGGACCAACTGTTGATCCGAAGGTGCTGGCCCCTTTCATTAATGGGCCAAAGTCGTGGCCAAATCGCAGGTGTGGCCCGCCATTGTACATACATATTCATACAGTTGTATTGGGCGGATTTGTGGCTGGTGTACTCTGCACCCTGGCCGCATCGATAAGATTGCTGAAATCATGAATGAGCCACACGATTCCTTCCCTTTCGCTCCCGTACTATTAAAGCAACCCTGACATTGTTTACAGCGAATTTTTAGCAAGTGCGAAACGGAAACGAAACGAATCACAGCGAATCGAACTTCCAGCGAAACGTGAATCATAATCGGGTGGTGAGATCTATGGGTATCTATAGGATCATCAACAGCCAAAATTAAATACTTACGACAAAGGGCTGCAGATGTCGGCGATTTGGGGACCGTGAACACTGGCGATCGACATATTGGCTGTTGTTGATGGCACTGCAAAGAGGAAGAGGAGAGAAGCACAGTCAGTGGAGTTCATCAAATGTAACGACGAGCGACAGCACGGGTTCAATGCTGGGCAGGTAAACGATCGCCGGCGAAGGTGAACGAGCTTATGGTGCAGGTGCGTGAGTGAGCTCGACTGTACCAAGTCGAGGTTCATTCAAATCCGATCGATATATAGATACACAGGTACCTACTGTCAAGTGCGAGTCACATTTTCCGCGGCAACTCGGACGACATTCTTGGCTAAAATTAACAACTATTGGCTGGTAGCAAAAACCGCTGAAATCCGGTTGAAAGCACCACACCAAAGCGAGGCCGATGTTCAGAGATCACAGATCCAGAGCGCTCGCCGATGTTGGTCGGTGCGTCATCCGTGTAGTTTCAATTGTTTTTGGCGACGGACAGACAATTAAAAAACTTTAATGTGCGAATTATTTGGAATTGGAGGCGAGATACGTTAATTGCCTATCCACATGAGGGAATACTGGCCCACACATATGTATGCATATTCCGTATACGACCTGTCTACATTGTCGACACGATTTTGGCAAAGTTGCAAAAATGTATGTATTTTCCTCTATCCTCGACAGGCACATGACTGCTGCCTCAGCATCATAATAAATAAATAAATATGTGCACATGTGAAAACGGACGGCGTTGTTATGCGGCCAGCCAGCCAGCTAGCCAGCCAGTTGTTCTATAATTAGTTTGGATCGTATGAGAAAGTATAATCAAGAGGCGGCGCGTGCTTAAAATAAATCCCGCGACATGCTGCTGCTGCAGCAGAAGCAGCAGCAGTCTGGGTTTGCGTCGCGGCTGAGTGCAACTCGCTGCGGTTCGAGCCCCGACTGGGGGGCAACGGCGCAAAAACGAAATTGCTGTAATTTATCCCGAGCGAGGCAAGGCGAGGAGCATATTGTGTGTACACACAACTAGTTGCATTTAATTTGATTTTATTTATTTATAGAAGGGCACACATACAGTCTCATTCGAACACGGACAACTGGCTCGGTTTTTTTAATTTTATTTTTTATTCAAGTTATTTTGGGCACGGAAATAATACTTACATTTGTTGTGTTATTTACAGCAACGCTTGGTTGTGGAGCGCTTTTTTATTATTTATTATGCGCTATTAATAAATCCAAATTGGGATTTCTGTGTTGTGACGTTTGTTGGTTTTGTTTTTTTAAACTTGTTTTTGTTGTATTGGTAATTGTAGTTGGCCTTGCGTAAGCCAGACAATCGAAATTACCTTTTTTATAATTGTTTGGAAATTAACATTAACCGTTGTTATTGGCAATTGTAAGTAACTTTTCACACGCGATGCGAGAGACAGTTAGCTTGAGCTCATGAAAAATTCAACGCTTTCCACAGCAATTTGCAATTATATCGTTTGACAGAGACTAAAGCGCACTTTTATAGTTGGACTTGGAAGCGAAACTGAATTGAAACTGAATTGATTCAGATTCGTTTACGTTTTCTCCAAAGCCGAAAGACCAAGTGGCAAGCACGACAAACAAACCGCGAAATTCGAATGAACGGCGCTCGCTGAATTCGCCTTGCTTTTATAGGCGAACGGCGAACGGCGGCCAGGCGAGAGAGCAAGAGAACCAGCTGGCCGTCTGGTTTGCTCAGAGTGCGAGTGGGAGGCGCGAGTGGGGGGACAGAGCAAGAGAGAGCGAGAGCAAGCGATATCGCCTCGGATGACAAAGCAAAGCTAACGAACTGAACTTGCACACCAACACTCACTCACTCACAGGCGTGCAAAACTCGTAATAAACATTTAACGGGGGGTAAATCACAAGCGAAAAGCCAAAACAAAATCAGATGCTGACCAAATTAGCGGTAGTTGGCAACAGCCATCAAATCTCAGACAGGCTCTCCGTGGCGATAACAAAGCAAAACAAAAATAATGCCCGGCGCTGCGGCAGATAGCGTGAGAGCAAGAGAGACGGAGACAAAGTGCACATTTAACGGTCACTCACACATACATGCACGCATATCTGCAGGGCAGCGCATACGTATACGACACGTTGACCGGACGGACACTAGGACGTCGAGTAGGTGTAATCGCCCGCGGTTATTGACGCATGTCCAAGAAGGCAGCAAGCAAAACAGCCGCTACAACAACCACAGGAGGCGGCAAGCGGACAAGCGGCCTGGCAACCGTCAGTAGAACCGACGGACAGACGCATTTCATTTGAATAACAAATCATTTTCCGCGCTGACAGGTAGAGCGCCGGGCAAGGACAGGGACGGTTACGGGTTCGGGTTCGGATTCCAATACGGGTTCAGGTCCGTGCAGCGAGCAGGTGGAAAACAAGAGTGAATGGCAGAGGTCAGGGCTCAGCAAGGTAGCCGGAAAATGTGATCCTCAGAAGAGGCAGGTAAAATGGCATCCCTAATCGACGGAAATTTCCACTAGGATTGTTTTTCCCCATATCAAATAAAGATCTATCTGGGCAATAATATGTTTTTTATATAGGACTGACAAGCTATTTGAAAAATTAATGAAAATAATATTTGTATTAACTAAATACACTAGGAAACTATTTTTCAAAAGTATCAAATGTAGAGATCATAGAACAGAATTACTAGAAAGGAATATTAAGATATTTTAAGTATAGGAGCAGTGTTAGCTTTTACAACTACCTCCTTCTGAACATAAAACACTATTTTCCATATCTCTTTCAGATATTGAAATGAAAATCTTGCAGATCTTTGACGGGTGATATAAAACGATTTATTTAATAGTCTTAAAATGACAGTATCAGTCGGAATTCATGATTTCTTCAACGCCTTGCATGTTTCCCAGCCATAAATACACATAAATGTATATATAAACATTTTTCGCTTATCAATTAACCGCTAATCTTATCGTCAAAGTCGCCCTCCCCCATTTTTTGCAGCCCATGCGCGTGTCTCTGCAGCGAATTGTAAAAAAGTGTAACGGTGAAATCCATTCCGTATGTATAATGCGAAGACAATTCCCTTCGGAACGGAATTTTTCGCTGGCGTAGGCATGTTAATGAGAGAATAAAAAACCTTCCAAAGTGCAGCTAGACGCGACTTAACTTATGCATAGGAGCCAAGCTTCAATACAAGGCGCGCGTCGCTTCAAAGACGTCTCCAATTTCGCCAGTCCAACGAAAAGGGAGCACCCAAAACCAGAGACGAGCCGAAGTTATGCCCCAAACCAAAGCCCAGGCGACCCTCGCCAAATTAATGCAATTCAGCGTCAGAAGCGACGGTCAACTACACACACACACCCAGCACACTCAACAGGGGAACAACACACATGGGAACACACAGAACAGCGTACATTATAAACAATTAATGTTTATTTAGAAAGCAAGAACGAACGGAGCCCTCGCAATCCAGGCACACTTTTCACTGGCATTCAACTTTGTGAAGGCGCAGTTTAAAAATATCAGTTTACACCGGAAAAAAAAGTTCTCAAAACAAATTGCGGAAAAGTAAAAAAAAATTCGAAATGTTAATATTAGCCTATTACCAGAACATTTCTAAAGAGTACTCCCTATTCAGGAACAAATCATGTATACACCCAAATAAATAAATAATGTAATAAATAAATGATGATACATGGAATATATTATAAACAAGGACTTAATGTGTATTCTCGAAATACCTTCATTTAATGAAACTATATAAGACTGGTGTCAGCTGTAATTTGGATATTAAATTGTATAATATTGGGGAATTGCACAATGGCGGGTTGGAGGGTCAGTTTGCGTCAATTTAGTTCTCAGTGCGGAGGTGGAATCGGGGGACCATTGTCACCGGAGAAGGTCGCACGGCAATTGCCTGAGAAACTGAGGAGCTCGACACAAAGACAGTTCGATGTGAAGAGACAGTCTCACCTCAGCGGAAATTGCGTCAGACAACGTGAGGATATTAGTCCGAAAATAACAATATTTAAATAACAATATTTTGCAAACCTTTTAAAAACTTATTAAGTGCCCCTCCGCTTTCATGTTTGTGTCGTGTATTTTTATACTCTTCCTCGAGAGCGCCGATCCAATTGTAAATAAATATAATAATTTCTGGCTAAATATGTCCAGCCAATTGTTTCGATACCACATTTTCAGTGGCCGGCGAACCAGGTTTGCGAATATAAACAATTGAATTTCGCAACCGGATGATCGCATTAAAAAGTAGTTCAGAAAAATTAGTTTCTATCTTATCGCCTGATTTATAAGTCTGCCAATGAGCTATCAGCTATCAAAATGGATTGAATATCACAAATAAAAGTTTATGGGTCCTCAGCCTAAAATATTTATTTATTTATTATTTGAAAATTTCTAAGGGAATTTCTTAACGTTTCCGCCAATCCAAATCTCGTGGAAAGTTACACGATTTGAAATATATTTTTATGAGCTTGGGATTATTCCGAAATAGAAGTATATGCCTTACAACGGATAGAATTACTGGGGAATTTCCACTAAGTTTACATCTGCTCCTTAAGTTCGTTTGAAATATTTATACTTTATTTAAGCTATTTATTACACTCGTTGGGTGCTTTAATTTGAGAAAACCTTTGATTTATAAGGAACTTAAATCAGAAATTAGCAAGCCTCACTATATTTGCAGTGATGACTAACAAATGGCATTTCGAAGATTAATAGATTGTGTAAAGGATTATAAAAACTACCAAAAATAGTTTAGTTTCGTTTGAAATATTTATGCATCGTTTAAGCTATCAAAGGTATGGGGAAATTTGTTTATTACACTAGTTGGGTGCTTTCACTTGAGAAAACCTATGATTTATAAGGAACTTAAGTCAGAACTTACACTTAAAAGGATTGGTATTTTTAGATCATTACAAGCTTCACTATAGTTGCAGTGATGACTAGTGAGTGGCATTTTGAAGAATAATATATAGTTTAAAGTAGTTCTAAAGACTATCTGACTTCCTTTTTTTTCGTGTATAGACGGCATAAATCAAAAGACGACAATAATGCAAAAACCCAACAAGATAAATTATTATTTATTTTGTTCATTTTCCACCCAAAACAAAACCGCATCACTACTAATTCTGCTGGTTGATCTAACCTGAACACTGTCGCCGAATTCATACTTGGGAATTTCAACTGCAAAGCCCGCAACAACCTTAGATTTTCTCTTTTCTCAACAGTATTTTTGCATGAGAAATTTTTTCAAATTTTAAATACTTTCATGATAGACTTTTTCATAGTGATAAACCAAGTCCCCTCAAGGATAGTTAGAATACACTCGCACTCATATTGAAAAAGATTCATTTATTTACACAGCTTGATCGGCCATTAGGGTATTGCGATTTCGCTTTGGCCACCGCTAGTTTCTGTTTCTGTTTGCCAATATATAGCCGGTTGGCTTTACTATTATGCATAAGTACATCGCATACATATATGTATTTTTACGGCAACGGTACTGGTACTCAAGTGCTGCTCGAAGACATGCGCTTCCTCTTTTGGATTTGGCCTGGCCTCCGCCTGACTATCGAGTCGCAGCTCCAGGTCTGTTTTCTGTTTCGAGCCAGCTACGCAAACAAAGCTGCTCCTGAAAGTAGCTGTTAATTATTGTTATGGATGGATGTTGTGGCTGGTGTGTAAATAAGGCACACATGCGGATGGATGGTTGGACGGATCCGTCACAGCCAAATGCAAAAACAAAGGCGGCCACGGCTTGACGTCAATTGGGAGCGAGATCAGGAACCGAAGTCGGAGCCGGGTCCCGAAAAATAATAACAGAAATCAGCAATGCGGCTTTGTTTTGCTTTTGGCTTTTGATATCGCTCAAATTGTGGGCGGCTGATTCATTATAAGTTATGGGGAATCTTCTACTGCTCTTGGGCATTTCAGCGCCACACGTTGACTGTTAAGTTCGTCTTTGAACAGATCATCATCACAAGCGGATGCTAATGAGTTCGCTCGAACGCAACAAACCCGTTCTACGGTGTGATGGGATTCCCTCGCCCTCGAGATCGAGGGTAAACAAACCGAATTCGGAATTCCAGCTTGAGTCCGACTACGGAAAGCGTTTACTTAATTAATGGGGGAAAAGTACCCATTCGAAAATCTGGGTAAACTGCCAAAACGGGGCGTGACTTCGTCTGGTCATCATCAACAAATCAACAGGTAACGAAAGTGACTTCAAAGCTTTAAAGCCGTACAAGTTCTATATAATCCCATTTCAGGTAAGTGCACTTAGGGTGCTAGTAAGCCCCTGCGATGCCCCGTGATCCACCGTCAATCGGAAAGATTTACGATCTCCTCGCCAGACGATACTGTTGACAAGGGCAATTAGAATGGTGGGAAATCGGACTTGGGGCTGGGAGGCGGCCCTGACCTTTGGTCCCATTTGTGTTCACTAATTTCCATGGGTTTTGTAAGAGTTCCGCGTAACGAATTTGCATACCGTGAAAGATAAGCGGTATTCTCCATGAGGTCTGGGAACAGCTCCTATAAATAAGTCCATGACACGTTATCTCAACGCCATTGCATATATGTGAATATATATAGCCCTGGGTTACCCTAGATCGGGGTACTGACAGACTGATGACTGATACACGGGAGGCAATGTGGCGACGGCCCTGCCCATGACTGACAAAGTCCCCAAAGAAGGTTACGCCAGGTGGGTCTCACTCAGCTCTGGTTTAAGTGACCCTAGCCCTGGAAATAAACGAATGAGAGTTGCATATCCCCCAGTGAATCCAACGACAGCCTATTGTCTGGTAACTTCTATTGTTGCCATCCCTTGATGAATGTATTGTCTTAGAAACTAATAACTAAAAAAAAACTTTATTATGATATAATTTCCTAGCTTGAAAGCCACATTTCCTATTTTTGAAAAATAGAACGTGTTCTTTTCAGGTTTTTCGCCTCAATATTTATAGATCTAGTTTATTTAAGCCTGATTGTCTCTGATTAGATCAAACAAACGATACGTAACAATAATTGGGTCGTTCCTAAGAACAAAGTATCACTAAGATAATATTTGCCCCTATTTTTTTTCCTTATCTTAATCCACATTTAACAATAATTTTTGCTACGATTTTGAGTTCAGTTTGCTGAGTTGATAAGAAACGTATAAAGCAGTTAAGTCGCTTGCTTTCAAGGAATTTGAGGAATCCCCGAAAATGTTGAAAAAGTAAAAGGAAACGGATTGCAAGAATGATTAATAAAAAGTTTAGTTTGTAACACATTTTGTACTAAAATATGTCAGTTCGAACTCTTTTACGTAGTACAAATCTATTCAATTCTTAAAAAGCGTCAAGCGTACTAATTGAAAATTACAATGAATATACGGCTGGTTGGACTACATCTGATTGCATATGGTAATGTTAGTCAGGCAGAGTTATTGGAATCGCAGTGGCACCGCACTTATTGTTGTTTATATTTTGTTCCTCGGAGTATATTATACAATTCTGTAGCCTATGGGGAGCAATAGAACAAAGCCCGGAACCTCGATCACAATTTTAAATTCAAAAACAAACCCCGTTGGCACATTGAACACTAGTTCAAGGTACCATTTTGTTCAACGCAATTTCATGAATATGGCGCAAAATCGTGGTTTGCAAAAACCCCAACGACCGACCGCAACTAAAGTGCGCAATCCCCAATCGGGAAACTAGAACACGCCGGAGAAAGACCGAGAAATTAATGCCACCGCGGGAAGGAGGAAGAGGAGCAGAAAGGGCTTGCGGTTTCGTTTGGCGCGCGACAATTAACACTTGTGGAAGTCTGGAGAGCACTCAATTAGCAATTTGCATAATGCAGCAGTTTGTTAATTACACGTGACACGGGAGATTTCCACAGGCTTCAGGGGGCTTCAGGTGCTTTAATGATCCGCAGTTGTTGAGGTTTCTCGCAAAGGATTCTCTGTTTTTCAGTATACGGTTTACTTTAAATTCGTTCAATGAATTTATGAACATCGAATTTTAGGCATTTGCCATAAACAATATTTAATTAATTTTTAGCATGCGCATGGCGGGCGGCTAACAAACAAACTGGTTCCTTAAATTGACAAAGGTTCTACATTCGCAGTCAATAATGAACTTGGAAGTTAACTCAGGAACAGAACAGTTCAGTTGAATCTGGTTTGGATCATTGCTTTTTGAAACGATTTGAACCATTTTGAAATGAGAGCATATAGCCATTAATTAATACATTTTTGTGGCCATCAAAGTGTCAATAAAGAAACTAGTTTGGCGGATCGGGTAGCCAGTTGAGCGGGAGAAATGTTTAAAAAACAATATAGTCTGGTTTTCTTATTAACTTTGTTTTAGTTTATCAAAACCTAAATTCATGAGAAATGAGTAGTAGAGTAAATAAGAATAAACAATGCGAGCTTTAAAGGTTCCTCTGAAAATGGTCCTCAGGGTATTTTTTCATGATTCCTGAGAACATAGGATTAAGATTAGTAGTTTCCAAAGAAGATTGTCGTAGCGCTTCGACTCTTATCTTTGTATCGAGAAATGCAAATACAGGCACTGCTGAAAATTTGAGAATAAATTAAATAGAATACCCGGGAAGCCCTTCGGTTACTATCTTTATGACGGCTTCTGTCTGTGATGCTAATGGTGGGAATTTACAACAGGTTCGAGGGGGTATATTTAGTCAATAAAGTGGCGCGAGCGACTAACTGACGTCGCCAGATCTGAGAACGTCGTCATCGGCATCGCCATCAGCATCGTTCACCGAGTACTAGATGACACTACGGCAGTCGCACTCCCATCATTGTAGGCTCCTCGGTTAGATTTGCGTCGCACAGAACGTTTGCCCAGTGTAAACACACTCACAACCACAGCCGGTGCCGGTTTGAACCGATTAAGACTGCCGTAGTGCCTGTCAAGGGTTCCTTCTGTGTCCATGCCGTACGTTTGTGTGTGTGCTGAAATTGTAAATTAATAATAAGAGCAGCGAACGAACGAAGCCAGCACAATGAATGAATGAACGGGCGGAATTCGAATTGAAATCAATCCTCTACACACACGGACACACCCAGCGATCGCTCGGCCGGGCCTCTCAAAGTCGAGTGGAGCTGCATTAGACGGGGTTATACCATTGCGGAAAACACAAATATATATATTTAGCTGTGTGTCTCCCTGTTGCCACCTAGAGTTTGTTTCTATATATATTATTTTGAACAATATATACTTTGATCTAATCAAAAATATAATAGATTCGGAATTCCCATAGTTCCTTATAGAACAGATAATTCTGTGCATTTCCTAGCTATATTTAACCTACAACCAAGAACATACTATGTTTGAAATTAAAGCTAAGTTGAAATAATTATTCCATTGGAACACAGTTAATAGTTACAGTTCTTGGTAATAGGAGATTCCTAATAAATATTCTCTCTTTACTGGATTAGCTGGAAAGATCGAAACACCATTCAGCCTCGAACTGGTTACGACCCCAGTGAATTGGTTGCGGTCATTGAAAGCCGCCTCTAACCGGTGATCGGGCCCCTAAGCCCGGCTTGAGATCTAGTTCAGAAGTTCGCAGATCGGATTGCATTTGGACATTTTCCATCATCATGCCATCACTGCCAAGACGCCTTCACCTGAACCGTTCAGCAAGCTTTGACTCTATGGCGAGACGGCGGCTTTCCCCACCGAAGGGAGCTGCTGAGAGATTGGAGAACCAGAGGTGGGGCTGCTGCGCAATTCGAGGCAGCGGAACAGAGACTTATCAGCCAGAGACGCTAGTCGAGACAAGGCAAGGCGAGACGGGGCGAGTGGCGTCGGCGTGTCGACAAATTGAACAGAACCGTGAACGGACTGCGCGTGGCGTTTCGTTCTATAATGAGCATGGGAACATAAAGCCCAGACAGGTGGAGGAGAAGCAGGGCGGCCAGGGGGAATTGCGAAATCGAAAACGGTTTTATTTTTAAAAATTTTCATTACGATTGTCGTTTTAATAAGCATTTTATGCAAGCGATTTGCTTATGCAAGCAACTTTGTACGAGCATGGGAGCAGCAAGTGAATTTTACGAATGCTACAAAAATATAATTAATGTTTTATTAGGAATCGCCGGGTCTAGACTAGAGCGTGACTCAAGCTCCGCACGAGATAAGCACAAGAGCGATCAGTCAAGATAAATGTATTCAAGATAATAGGATTCCACGACATTCATTATGATAAGTGATATATGTGAGCAGCGCATACAAGTTCAGGAGAAAGATCAGATCTATTTAGAGTGAGTCAACTACAGATAAAGCTTACATAACTTAGAAGCTTATATCAGAGGCCTATAAATACCCAGGATAAGTCATTCTCAAGGCCCTTAATTGGCTGAATCATTTTTATTCGAAAACTTACAAAATCTACGTGAACCGAAAAGGCGTAACACTCAGGCAGACGAGACTGATGTGCAAATAGTCTGATGCAATATGCTAATCACTTGCAAATATGCAAGTAAGCTAAGCTAAATAGTTTGTAAGGGGAAATGACCCATAACCCAATATAGACGCCATTGCTGTACATTTATCTCCATGTATAGTTTTAATTTTGGTTATATAAATTAAGACAAATAAACTTTCTGATTAAAAATGTCTGCTTAATATCTACATCTATCTATCTATCTAAAATTATCGAAATAAAGCCAGTTCTGGGAGGAACTTTGTGATAATTATCAATTAAAAATTTCCGGAGGAAGGTAAATCGTATGGTCTTCCAACAGTTTTTCTTTCACTCACTAACCCCATTTAAGACCGGATCAGGGCAGTTGCCATTCTCATGTTTAATTCGCACGCAATACTCAGGGTGGCTCAATAGCCCCCAAACCGTATAAGACCAGGTCCTCCTCCAGCCCTAGAAGCCTTTAACGAGCGACACGTGCCAAGTGGCTTTAACTACATAAATGCGTGACAAAATAAAAAAACAGCTCACGCTAGCCATATTAAAACCAGACTGTTATTGTTGTCCGAAATTGGGAAAAATTCCACTCGCATTTGATGGCGGCGTGCTGATATATATTTGCACACTCTTTTGGCACCCATTTCTCGGGAGGATGATCGAGCGGAGGGCTTGATCCGCAGCAGAGTCACATGACAAACGCGTGAATTTACCTGCTCAATTCTCTCGGTGACAAGGGAAACGTGTGAATAAGCGAGTCGCACGACTAATCTAAGATCCCAGATAAACGACGGGCACAACAAATTAGGTAGCCAAAGCCCACACACACCCACTTGGTTTGTTCTGGATATTCGAGCGGTAATTGATGGATCGCTTGGGTGGTTGCCCGAAATTCGTGGGATGTGCATTCTAAATACAGAACAAAAAGCGTCTAATTTTAAAATGGGGAAGACAACTGGGAAGAAAGACAGAGTGTGGCTATTCCTGGTACCGCTTGAGCACTTGTATAATTGATGGTACCTATTCTAGGCGGCCCATTATCAACGGCACTCGACGCGATAAAGCCAAATATGGCCGGCAATTGGCATTAATAAAAGTGTTCGGCAGTTTCCGCCCCAAATCAGACAAAAGCCGGGACGCGGGACACCCACCACCTCCCGCCAGTGTGTCAGCTGGACGACGGGCGGGAAAACCACCAGCGATAAGCCACTACTACTGACTGCTGCAGCTGGTACAAAGGTGGATCAGTTTTCCGACTCGCAATTTCCAGTGCAAGAGGTTTTGCAGAGGCTAATCGTAAATAACATAGATTAGTCCGTATGTCTAGACTATAAATACTGGACGTTGGGCTAATAATGTACCCTTAATTCTATACATATATTCACCCATGAAGTTGAGCTTGTCGATCACGGCGGCCGCCGATCCTGGAGCGAGATTACAAAAGTCCGGATCGTCCACATCGAAGATGATGTTATCCTCCCATTCGGTGACAATGTGCGATGCGGCGGAGGAAAGCGCTTGCTGCTGCTGCTGGGCCAGGGAGCTGTGTCCGCCGCTGGAGAGGATGCTACTGCTGTTGTTGTTGATAGTGCTACTGCAGATGTTTTTGTCCGCTTTCATCTGGAAAAGCAGAGTCGCAATTAGAGAGAGGCGGTGACCAAGCATATGGAGCGTACGTGCCGATATGCAAATAGCAAACCTCACACGTGGCTGTGGCTTCAAATGCACCTTTAAATGTTGGTTAATGGAAAGGTGGAGATATAGAGGCGGGAGCAGCCCAGCTGTTGCCGCTCACACACACGCATACTAGCACTTACTCACATCCTCTCATGGCTCTTGCAACACCTTGTGTGTGCAAAACTATGCAAAATCAATAGATGCAAGATGCATTTTATTTAGGTGAAGGCTGTCCGTGTGTCTGCGAGTGTGTGTTTGTCTGAGCAATTGCATTCCGCTTAACTAAAACGCTGCTGTTATTGTTATTGGTGTTGTTTTGCCTTTGCAATTTTGTTTGGCCCTGAGTGCATGTGTGTTAGTGCAGTTTTCCATTAGAATGCAATTCCAGCTTTCCACTCACCTTTATTCAAGCTAGCACACACAAAGTTTATTTGCCAAAAGGTTTATCGCCACCAGCTAGATTTAAGGTAAATTTCTTATTTAAAAAAAAAAACAAAACCTTGCGTGCGCTAAATAGGTGGCAACTATAGGTGGCAGCTTTTCGATGACGGCAGTTATCGATAGACATACGCGGGCAATTGATTGTTTTAAAAAATAACTGCTTGAAAACTAATCAGGACAGATAATTTTAAGTCCCATTCATTTTGGAAATTGAAAGATTCCATTATTCTTAATTTATTATTTTGCAAGCTCAGTGATTAAAATTTAGTTGAATTCATGGTATTTAGTACTTGGTATTTTTTAAGAGTGGTATTCTTTAAATGCGCTCTACGAAAGGCTATATTTGATTTACGGGCACACTGTTCACACGAAATTTTCAATCAAAATAAATTTGGAATATAATAATAATTCGCTAATCTCAAATATATAGTAAAATGCACCCGCTGCCTGGGGAGCTCAAGCTTAAGAGTGTGCATTAGGAACGTCCATTTGGAAACAGCAAGCGCTGCACAGACATTTGCCAGGCGACGACCACACCAGAAATTAGCATTGGAAGTGGAATGGAGGAGAATTTGTGGTAAATAATAAACATTAGAGCAACGTCAACAACTTGGGCTATCCCTGCCTACACAAAGCAAGCACCCCCAGCCGCCTCCTGGGTTGCGGCAAGGAATTGAGATACCCCAAGGTTGCTTCAAGCGACTGAGTCAGCATCTCGGTGCTGGGTCGGCGGGGGTGGAGGCACCTGGGGGCCTTATCAGCACTGCTCGTCAGAAACAGCAGCTGTTTATTGAGACACGTTGACGTCGCCGACCCACTCCGCTAGATGGCTAAAAACAAGCCACTGATAACAGTTATAACAAAGACATCTCATTCACAGGATAATTGAGCTGGAGTCTGCGTTGCTGGACGACTGCAATGTGAATGACATCTACGGAATTTGCAAGGGCAAGGCTCTGCCAGAAGCCTTGCGTCCGGACGTATGGCAGGTCTGCCTGGACGTGCGGCACAAATCTGACCAGATGTCACTCTTCAACGAGATCTACGACCTGCCCTTCCAGAGCCAGCTGCGCGAGGATTGCCAGCGGCATGTCGATCGCATGGGCAACGACGAGGAAGACAAGGTGTCAGTTGTGTCAGATTTGGAGTCCATCATCACGTTCTATTGCAAGAACCGGAATCTGCAGTACGAGCCGGATAACGGCTGGATTGAGCTACTGCTCCCGCTGTTCGCCCTGAAGCTCAACCGGTCCGACACCTTTAACTTGTTCGAGGCAATACGGGACACCTACATACCTAAGGGCTGTCGGCCGAAGGGTAATGTCTTCCACGTCTTCCGACTGCTACTGCTGTACCACGACCCAGAGCTCTGCACCCTGCTGGATACTAAGAAGATAACACCCGATTTGTACTCGTTGTCGTGGTTCCAGTCTCTGTTCACGTCCTGTAGCAGCCTGTCGGTAATCATTGCCATGTGGGACTTGTATTTCCAGAACGCCGACCCCTTTATGGTCTTTTTTCTGGCACTAATCATCCTGATCAACGGCAGAGAACAGATCTTGCAGATGCGCACCTCGTCTAAGGAGGAGATCATCAAGTTCCTCGCCAATATGCCGTGTGCATTGGAGGTAGACGACGTCCCTGACTTTTGTTCCCTGGCCCAGTACTATGCGCTCAAGACGCCCACTTCCTTCAAGACGGACTATCTCAAGGCGCTATATGGCAAACAGAACGACTCCCCGCGCAGTCAGGACGACGCCAACAAGGTGTCACAAGCCCTGTGTCTACCCGTCTCCGTCTACGAGCTTGTTGAAAACTCTGCCACCGAATTCCCGGTGCCCGACGCAGTGCGATTCTTTCTAGTCGACTGTCGTCCTGCGGAGCAGTACAACGCCGGCCACCTGTCCACGGCATTCCATCTGGACTGCAATTTGATGCTCCAGGAACCGGTGGCCTTCGCCACCGCCGTCCAGGGTTTGCTTACAGCCCAGCGCCAGGCCATTGAGGCCAACTCCAATGCCGGCGGCGAACACCTGTGCTTCATGGGCAGCGGGCGCGTGGAGGAGGATCAGTACACGCACATGGTGGTGGCCTCATTCCTCCAGAAGAACACCCACTATGTGTCGCTGCTGACCGGCGGTTATGCATCCATCCACGATTACTTCGGCGACCATATGGCCGACTGTCTAGAGGACCACAATGCGCGTAAGTGCCTCGTCTGCCAGCAGCACAATGTCCAGCAGGTAAGGCCAAGATCACTTTCAGACCACTTATACAACCGTAACACTCTGCGTTTCTCTCCTTTAGTCGAAATCCGCAACTTCGAAAGTCTCGACCGGACCCTCGTCTACGGATCTGTTCAGCAAGTTCTCCGCCGCGATGAAGTCCAAGTCAGCCGAGGTTAAAGGCAAGCTTCTGGACATCATTGTAAATCCCAGTGCGAACGGCGGTGCCTCTGTCAGCGGGTCCAATTCAAACAGCAACGGGATTCAGGCGGCACCGGCCCAAGAACGCCATGTGAGTGCCAAGGATCGGAATGGAAAGCGATACCGTAACGTGGCACCCGTCTTCAGCATCGATGACGAAAATGAAGATTCCATTGACGCAGGGGCGGGAGGGGAGCTGGATGCTCCCACGCTGGCCGGCGATGGCAAGGAGATCGTAAATCTGAACCAGTACTTTAAGACGGCAGACATCATCAATGCGTTCAAGTGCCAGGAAGTGCATATGAGTGGCTATATGTACGATAGCCACCTGATCATCACACCTGGCCAGCTGGTGGTGTTACGGGAGCTGGGTCGCGGCCAGGCGCAAATTATGGTGCGCCGCCCGCTGGCCAGCATCGTAAAAATCACCGCAAAGAAACGGCATCGCGACCTGATCACCTTTAAGTACGGCTTTCCAGACGGCGACGGCCTGCTAATCACGGATATGGACCGTTTTCTCATCCCAAATGCCGCCAAGGCAACGGCCATGGTCTCCCAGCACATAGTGGAGATACTAGAGAATGCCAAGTAGAGTAGTAGAGTATTCTTGGATATGCTTTTCTCCGCCCTACTTTCCGCTCCCCTTTCCCGAAAAGCCTAAAGCCTTATTTTTCATACTAAATCAGACATGGACAGAAAAACAGAGACACAAAGTGCAATGCGCAGGCGAGAGCGCTGCAACTAGTTTTTAATTGGCAATGTTTTCCTTGTTGTAGTAGCTGACAAATTGTAGTTCTTATAGTGAAACGAGGGCCTCGATGCAAATGTAACATAGAGCACTCGGCCGGATACCAGGCGGTCACAACGCTAGCAAAGATTTTTCTAAATTTCCAGGTGCAAAGATAAGGGAAATCTTAAGTAAAGCCTTGAGACTTACAACGTGTACATGAAGTAACTAACTAATATTTATTGCAATTTAAAACCAAACAAATAAATCTGTATTATAATCGACACAAAGCTAACTCTATTCATCTGTGGTATCGGGCTTCCCCGATCAGGAACGAAAATGAACGGGTCGCTGTTGGTATGCGTCGTTCAGATTCACATCATTTCGAGGCTGTGGGCGAAGGTGGCAATAAAGCAGGGCCAGGAAAGCGAGAATTGTAAGGAGAACACCAGTACCGATAAAATATGGATGCTCAATGGTTCCAGGTTTTTTGTCCTCCTTTAGTTTCGATATAGAATCCCAAATAACTTGGTCTACGTGCGACTGGAACAGATCGACTATCATGGCAGTTTCGGTCTTAGTATGCAGAGATGCGTAGGCTAGATTAAAATCTGTCCGTTCCCGGTGTTCTCCTCGAAGCTCCGTAGATGTGCCTAAGCGGACGGTGCAGTCACTTCGAATCTGAAGGATACCGCTACCATTTATCTTAAGTTGAAGCTCATAGTCATCAGCGGAGCATAGCGCCAACAGAGACGCCTCTTTTGTGACAGTCGCCATCCAGGAATTTGGTGCGAGAAGTGGTGTCCATAGAGATTGTCGCACAACAAGGTGGGAAGTACAGGCCGCGGAGGACTGGTTTTGGACAGCAGCCACACCACAGGGAAGATCCACCAAACTTGTAATTTTAGAGACTTTAGGTGGTTTGCAAATAAATCTATTATGTTCCAGTTTTAAGCAGTGTTCCAAGTCGTAGAGTTCGAAATATCTTTCCGTCATTTTATTGATAGCGAGGTAGGGGGCATCGATATCCAAAATCTCGATTGTGCCATTCCGATGCACTTTTGGAATGGGTGTCAAACGGTAAATGCTAAACTGATCGGAATCGATTTTTGGATATTTATACTCAAAGGCGACGGTTTTATTATCCAGATTCCCAACGCTTATTGTGGTGACCTTAAAGATATCATGTATCGTGGCATTAATATCTTTCCTTATATCGTTCAAAGTTCTTTTATCCAATAGAAATGGAATATTAAGTTGGGCGCCTTTAATTTTTTCGAGAAGAATATTTGCCCTTCTATCCATGTCAGAAGACATATTTATGAGGTCAACCAACAATTTAAAAGGAAAACCTTTGTAGCTTTCCAAAGTCTGTTTGTTCACACTTCTTGCCTTGTCAACGAAGCTTCTCCAAGTTATGTTGTTGTCTCTAGAACTTTTTATAAAAAAAATGTGAATAAACAATAACAATTTAAGACCTGAATTACAACTTACTCATTAATCGTATTTAAATTGTGAAAAGTCTCGAACAACTCATTCACATAAGGCTGAGCCGTCATTTCTCGCCAATCCGATAGACTGACGTATTTTGTAAGAGCTTTGAAACCACTAACAAGTAATTCTTGAAAGCTATAGTATGGTTCAATTGTATAGAAAACTTCCAAGGATTTTTCTCCAATGTCGATTCCAACTTGTCCCTTGTACTCAATATAGGTGCCAATTTTATTGTTAAAACTCATAAAGGACACAGGTTTCACACTTTTGAAGGGTGCATGGTTTACTGAAGCCTCCTGGGAGATGATGATGCAAAAGCTGAGAAATATAAAGATCGGCGGGATTGCCATTCTTTCAGTCCGTCTTCTTTGAACGCTCCTTGCTAACTGCAAAACGATCTCTGATGTTCTCTTCTGATGGTGGTCTTCGGTTTTGTGCTGACCTGGCATTCTCGTACACATATAGATTACTTCCATGTTTAAATTTGCATTGTTTTGGTTCAAGCTCATGCTGAAACAACGAAAATGCTTCAATATAAAATACGATCAACAAAATAAAAAAAAAATACATTTATTGGAAAGATGTATTTCTGCTAATGACAAATACAAGCAATTTCATTATATTTTCCTATCAAGATTTTTCCAGAAGAGGAAGATTTCCATCTTTGCTTTCAGTTGATGTGTGTTGTGGGCGCTGGATATCGTTTACTGGATTGTTTACTGGATTCGGAGCTCCTCTAAACTGCCTTTTACGATTGTAGCGATATAACCAGACCATGGAGAGGAGTACGACAATCAGCACAATAACTGGACACACGGCAATGACGGCTATTAAAGTTCCCCCGACTGTTTGCATCTTCTGATGATCAAGCCTCAGTTGTAATTGATGCAGAGCTGCCTGAATGGAGACCTGGTCTGCTCTGTTGGTTTTCGTCTGTAGAGATGCATAGCCAATTTTGGAGGAGACTTTCTGCTTGGGCGTACCCTGGAGGATGACTGATGAGCTCCTTACAATACAGTCGCTTCGAATGCTAAGGATACCGCTTCCGCTTATGCCAAGTTCCTGCCGATCCTCTGAGCAAACCGCGGTCAGCGAAAGAACTTCGCTGAGGGCCACCATCCACGAGTTCGGTGAAAGGAGCTGTGTCCAAAGGGAACTTATTTCCGCTTTGCGGAATTTGCAGGTAACGGAAGATTGATTCCGGATAGCCGCAAGACTACAGGGTATGTTTGGGAAACTTCCTTTTCCGTAGGTGATTGTTATGTGTCTACAGATGAATCTTTCCTTGGCCAGTTCAATGCAGTCGCCTAGGTTTTTGAGTGGGAAATACCTGTCCTGGTGATCATTGATGGCCAGGTACGGTGTTTCGGTGTCCATCACCTCGATTTGCCCATTTTCTACCCTTGGAATAGGTGTCAGGTGGTATAGATTAAACAGTTCCGAGTCGATCAGGGGCACTTTGATTGTGAAGATCAAACGATTGTCGTCCAGCCGATGGGCACTTACGGAGGCGATGCGGTAAACTTCGGAGACGGTGGATTGGTCGATGGGCAGTCGACGGCCTGGCGGGATATGGGCCTGGATCCTGAGAATTTCCCCTTCCATCTGCTGGACGGAAAGGATCAGTGGTGTCAGTCTTCGCTGATAGGCCGATGTTAATGCTTCCAGTAGAGCGTACTGCGACCTTTTAATGTGCGCGTCCAGAGAACTGAGTTGATTGGATACGTGAGAGATATCCCATTGATCTGTTTAGGACTGTTAAGAATTTGGTGGATCTCTAGTTCAAGCTGATCGAGACGACTTTTCACACTGCTTTTAATATTTGTAGTGCTATCAACCAGGGAACATTTATCTTTCAATAAGTCGGCGATTTCATCATCACCTAATGGAAGTTTTTTAATCCTGAAATCCTGGGGATCCGCCTTTTCTGTAAGGCCTCGATTAAGTATGGTGTCTCCGAAGTCGGTCAGTTTCAGGTAAAGGGAATCAATGCAAACAATTTCACCGGTTTCACAATATGTTTTAAGACTTTGATAGCCATTCTTTAAGACGGCAGATTCCCGAAAGAGCTGCTTCAAATCGAAGCTGGCGTATATGGTCCAGTCTTCCATAGCTATACCTGTCCGTCCAGCGAGTTCCACGTAGGTACCAAGGCTATTATTGAACTCCTTTAACGTCATAACTTTTTCCCCATCGCCCTGATCTAGTGGAGCCGGTTGGGTGAAAGTGATCGAGAGTGCGGCGAGAAAGAATCTCAAAATCAGCGGTGTCGTTTTCCCAAGTTTTTAAGTATTCGTTGTCCAAAGTCGCAAAGTTAACTGGGAAAAATTACTCGGTATTCGGTGTCTTGTATATTTATGGACAAAATATATGGACAGTGTACTGCAGTTTTTGCTGATCAGGCATTTTGTGTAAGTCGCTAAGGGTTTTTGCATATTGACTGAACATGAGTGTGTCGCGGTTTTAATTTATTTTCTTTTAGTTTCACGCAACAGGTAAGCTTTTAATTAATATATATATTTAACACAACTTAATAAAAGTATATAGACATAAAAGTAAAATTGTTTATGTAGTATAAGTGTTACGCAGTATTAGCTGTTACATGTTTACCTTTATATGAGCATGACACATGTAAATATATATAAAGAAGTTTGCAACGCCGTGAATCGATAATTTCTGAACCTTTAAAGCACATATGTTATTCTTGAACCTCCAGTCTCTCTCTAGTCTCTCAGTTTAAAGCTTTTTCCATCTAACTTTCCAAATAATCTATCTCATGAACGTCATAGAAACTAGCTTTGTTGTTTCTCAACATATTTACATCTACTCCGCGATATGGATATTTTGAATGACTTTAGAATTTTGATCCCTATTGTATACAATCGTACGACCATAACAAGAAAGTGACATAGGATACATTGGAAATAATGATAAAAATATACAAATAAAAATAATTTCGTTGGTATTACATATACACCATTTGTCATAATAACGAGTAGGTTATATTGCAAGGTTTTTTTTTTGTTTTAAGTTGAAGATCGCCCTTATTCAGCATTTCCTTTGTGTGGCAATCAAAGTGGCTTTAGAATCACGTTCACACAAACTTATATATAAATTATCTACTTCATACAGATATGAAATAATTAAAAAACAGGAAAGGAATCTAACTTCGGCACGCCGAAGTTTGTATAACCTTGCTTACAATTGATTCATTATGAATTAATACAATTTCTTCAAATGAAAAGAAAAACTAACAGGAATTATATAAAACTTGTATACATACCAAAAATTCAGTTTAAACGTTTACCTATCATACTATATTTACAGTTTAACAGTTACAGTACATATTTAACGTTCGTTTCTATGGCAAATGTATGATTTTATCATCCGATTTGCAAAAAATTAAGTCAAAAATTCTGAAATATTATACAATGGCAAAATCTGTAAGAAGATAAAAATATGTGAACAACAGCGAAATTAAATTTTATGTTATGTATTATAATCCGATCCGGCCCGTTCCGACGCCGACGCATATAGAAGACTATCAGCAAAGTTCCATTCAGAAAGCTTCGAAACTAGTTTGCATAGAAAATTATAATACCTTGCAAGGGTATGAAAATGTAACGCTATACCCATCAAAATACCTAAAGTAGTCGAATATACTTTGTAGACTTAGTTGAAAGTCAAGTGATTCTTGGAAAAACACATAATATTTGCCCAGAAATGCCAAAATTCATCACAATACAAATAAGTACGGCAAAAAGTATTTAAGAGTCAGTGTCATACAGCTTTATCTGGCATATTTACCTGCAGCTCGCGGCTCAATTATGTGACCAAGCAGTGGCGCTGCTCTTTGCAGACCCGGCGCAGGCGCGCTGAACGAGGACTGGCTGCCCCCCGATGGACCTACGTAAGCAGGCTCCATCGAGGTCCGCAATTCTTATCAATGAGAGTGACGTAGGTTGTGTGCAGAGCGGCGGGAGCAGCGGGAACCGGGCGGCGGAGTGGTTGCCCACCGGGACTGGGGCTGCAAACACGGCCAACGGCACGGAATCGGAGTCGGAATCGAGGCCAGTCCGTTAAAAACTGTTGCACTGCGGCGCTGATACGTCAGTTCATTCAGAACAGTCGAAGGGCGCGAACCTCTGAGAAGAGACACGGAAACCAACACAGCCAGGAGTCGACTTCCCAGTCACCCAGTCACATCCAAAGAGCCCGAGCCCCGTTTGGGACACAGCCTGTTTGTGAAGTGCCCCGATCCGTTAACACCTAGGAGCAACATGCGACACATGTCACTGCAGCAGCAGGGCAATCCCATGATGGCGCTTGTCCTGATCCTGTGCCTCAGCCCACTGCTTCTGGTCGAGATTCGAGCAGTGCCCGCCTCCGTGCTTGCCCAGAACTCGGAGCTTTCCACCAGTGCCAGCAATAAGCTGCAGCTACAGCAGGAGCACCAGCAGCAACAGCAGCTTCAGGAGCAGCAACAGCCGGCAGCAGGTGAGTGGCAAAGTTCAGGTGGAGCTCCGCCCACACTCGTCGCAGTTAATGTTAAAGGTCATTGAGAAATTTCGAGTTTTGAAAAATGTTCGCCCTCGGCCCTAGGCGAAATCAGCTTATGTTGCTCTTGCTCGGTGGATGCGTGGGCGTGAGCATGAGCGAGCTCATGCTCCTCCTGCCGACCCAGTGGCATCCGCTCGAGTGGCTCCCTTACGATGGAGCTCATCTCATTTAGCATTTTCCATTTCCCATTTCCCGCTCGTTGTTCGCCAGGAAATTGCGTAGGTGTTTTGCGCCAGGACGACAGCTGTCGCTGTCTTGTCTTGCTCGCCCACGCGCCTCCCCATCCACTCTGCACGTTTTCACAAATTTCCATCCTGCGGTTGTTGTTTTTCACTGGCTTAGTGAATCATTACTATCCTTACACTGCGAAGAGAGCAATCTAAGTACTCTTTAAAATCTAGCCAAACACGAAAGAGTTTGTGTTATGTTTCACAATATATTTTTCCGACTTTAAACTTATTTCGGCAAGTAAATAGAAAAGGCTTAATTTAGGAATCAATCAGTTCACTATTACTACTCTTAAATAGATTTCTATAAAGAAATAGTAAATTTTATGAGTAAAAATTTCTTGAAATAATCTTTAAGTTTAATCCAAAAATGGGATTTTGTAGTAAAATACCATAGAGGCTCCAGAAATCACGGGGGTTTTTGAAATCCTTAATAAGATTTCTAATTGTGTGCCTTTTAAATTTTTGTAGCGTTAGACCCTAGTTATGCAGCACCTCTATAAATATTTATATTAAGGATTATATTCACTAAAATCTCGTCCCAAATCTCTAGAGATTTCTCTGAAACCTTAACCCAAGACGAATTTAAACTTTATTTGGAATATTCTGAATATACTTAAGGAATTATTATATTACCATTTTCTAAACAAAAAAGAAGAACTGTTCGCTTTACCATTAAAGTCAGACAAATTGTATCAATATAGTTTTGGAACAATTGAACATTTTGAGCTCTCTCAATTTCAGTAAGATTTGAGTATCGAATGTTCTTTACAGAATTGCTTTACAAAATTATCCAAAATCATCGTTTCAAATATTTATTTTAACGCAGTAAAACCTTTTTTCTTCAGTGCACCTACTTTGTCCATACATATGTAACAGAAAGCACACCAACACACACTTACATCGAGCTGTAGCGCAGTTAAACATCGCGTAGGCGTTTGCCACACAAAATGGCGGCCAGCCTCCTTTGTGCACACACACACAACCATGTGTACGTGTGTATGTTATGGGTGCGCATTTATGCCAGTGTGTTGAGTGTGTGTGAGTGTGTTTGCCCTCCTTGTTGGCAAAGTGTGTGTGTACGTGCGCGCGATTTCATTTCTATTTTTAGACAGCGAGTTAAGCAAAGGCGAAAGTTTTCAGCCCCTTCTGCGATTTCTGGTCTTTCTGCTTGCCTGGCGCCACTCGCCTAGCATCGCGTCCTTCGCCACATCTCGGCTTGGATGTGGCCCCAGGGTACCCGGCTGGAGCCCCAGCTCAAACTCCAGCTCCTTATTCGGCCCACCGCAGAAGTGAACCTTTAAGTTTGCATCGGGCCCAAAGCTGTTAAGCCCTTTCCAGCCCACGTTTTGTCAGCTTGTTTCCACAGTTTTCCACGGCGCCCAAGTGTATGCAACACGTTCGTTAGCGCTCGCAAACCAAAACCGCAGAAACAAAGGCCAAAAAAGCGGCAGCAGCAAGCTGCTTGGCTTTCGGTCAAATGTCAATCGCCCTAAGCCAATGGCGGTCACATCAAAATGTCAAGCCCAGGTCCCACGAAAAAATAACCAACGAAAAAAAAAATGAATGTAATAAATTGAATTTGGGGTGGACAATTTGTCTGGCAAGCTACGAATTTAATCCAATTAAAGTCTATATGGGCAGCATATGGCGCAGGAAGGACCTTACTAGGAACTAATCCTTATTGTCAAGTCACTAGGTGATGCCTGAAATCTTCAGAAATCATGTATAGCTGTGAAAAAGCTGGGTAATTTTAATATAATGTACGATTGTTTTGAGGTAAGCACTCTGTTCACTAGCGGATTCTGACGAGAAAATGTATTTAAGAACATAAATGGTATCCATAAATGTAGATATTAAGATCAGAGAATATAAGATCAATATAAATTAGTTATAGTGACAAAGGTATGGTATATTGAAATTATTATTTGACTGCTTAACTCTAGACAACATTTCAAGTGATTTCAGGTTACATTTATAATGTTAACCTTACCGAAATACACTTCAAGGTATTTCTTCCCTTTAAACTTTGATTAGATTGTCTCCCCCTCACAAGAGTCGCCCTAAATAGATTTATTAAGTCTCCAAGAAGTATGGCCTCTGTGCGTGCTGATTAAGTTACATATGGCAGCTTAATGAGAAAGTCAAACAACCCAGCCCAGTCTTGAATCGCCAGCTGTTGGGCCTCTTAACACTCTTTAAAATGCAAAGCGAAATAGGGTCCACCCCTTGCGTTTGCCTCTGCGTTTGCGTTTAATTTACGCACCAGCAGCGGCGGCAGTCAAGTGTGCACATTAAATATTTATAAAAGCAATGGCTGCGCTGCCTCCTCTTGTCACTCATCGGGGGGATATGAAATATTCAGGGAAAGGACCTGGGCCGGCACAGCAGCGATCCCGATCCTGATCCCATCACCGCAACCGCAGGCTCCCATCAAACCCTGGGCCCCAATCGCATTTCCCTCTCTATATTATGTGATGGCACAAATTTTTCCATATGCCTCCGTTATTGAGTTATTTCTGGGAGAGTACACGAAGGGAGAGGAGAAGAAGCCCAAGGCTGCCAGCGCACTTAGCCATGGCGTTAATTGTGTTCATGTGGCGGCCCGACTTTCCGAACAGCTGCTTGCCCAGGATCAGGGCCAGCTCCGGCCAACACCCACTCATTGGGCCACCCAGCCACCCCACCACCTCCTGTCACCCCTAATCTCTGCGCATGTATGCGTGTGGAGAGCAAACAACTTGTTGATACTTTTACAGTTCAGCGAACACCGAGAGTGTGGTGGCTCAGGGAGAAGCACAAACAAAAAGCAACGAGGCCAACGTCAGAGGAACGTCAGAGCATGGAATTTTCTTGCCTGTTTTTTGTGTTTACTGGCATTTATGCGCCCACTCCCAGCCCCTTTTGATGGACATCAGAGAGCAGGACATTTGCTACACATAAATCCATATTTAACAGCAGGAAAAAAGAAAGATGGAGGGAAACACGGGAATTGCTGGTATTAAATGACTTCGCATTCTCGGAATCATTTAGCCAGAAGGCTTCAGGAATTGTTGGCTGGCTGGCTGGCTGGCTGGCTTCCAAGGACTCTGGGGCATTGTAAACTGGGTTACGTGTAATCCATAAACTGTGTTCCCTTAAAGTATGTACACTTGTTGCCCAGCTGAGCTAGAATTTCATAGAGCTGGGTTCTCAGAAAGAAACCATACCTGCAGAGGATTGGGCCTCAAATGTGGCATTATGCGTCACCGCTGCGAGACCTGTTTTAGCCATGACTACGTTAAATTGTTGGTAAGGAAATATTTTAATTGTTATGGCGAGTATTATTATTATAAATCTACTCTGAATTTTGGTAGCTCTAAAGATTTATTGCCTATTTTTAGACACCTATCAAAGGGATTTCTAGCCTATAGTGATTTCTCCTTTGCTTATAAAGTGATTAAGTGCAGCCTGGTGGTTTGTTTCTGGGTAAAAGTCTACACATGATACGGAACACCTGAGGGCGGCTCCAAAAAGCATTTTAACTTTATTGGTTTCCATTTCCTGATTGCTAGCTCACCTGTGGTTACATCTGATGACGCGGCAGTCAATTGGCACAAGTTAATAACACATTAATCGCTCGGGGTCGTATAAATCATAGCCATTTGCTGCCAGGTTATCTGTCAGTCTCCACTACAGCCCCTGTGGTATCTCAATTCCCGATAATCGCCCCCATCAAAGGTGCGAACTAGATAAGCAATAGCTGATAGAGTTCCAAAGAGAACCGATCGAAAAATCCCCCCAAATATATTGGAGCACAAGTATGGTAATTTGCAGAACCTTGCGAAATGCAAAATTCGCTGACGGAAACTCCAACGTGTTTCAGTCACGCCCGGGGCGCCTGTTCCACCTGGGTATAGACTATGGGGAGTTGGAATAACCGCCTCAAATCGTTCATGTGGAGGGCTCATGTCAAGTGTTAACTAAAGCTTAATTGCCGGCTGCCTGCGCTCGATTATCATTCAATTCCGGCTGAGTCCGGAGCTCCGGAGCTAAGCCGTGGGGAATTAAGCTGGGCCAATTAGCGGAACAGCTGTTGCGTAAGGACAGCCACCCCTTTGGATTGGCACCGGCAAATGTGATTAGGATTAATAAGGTCGGTCCAGTCAAGTCCTCGAGGCGACTGGCGACTGGCTTAAGGACGACCCAGCTGCAGGGGGCGGCTCTCCATGGGAATTACATAAGCGCATAGCCATAAAGCCGGCTGTCGGAGCGCTAAAAGCAATTAGCGCCGACCGCGAAATATGTTCGAGTGTATAAAACAATTATGGAACTCGTTGGTGGACGGCGGCTAATTGGTTTTGCGGTCACCGAGCAACGGCGATTGGCGACGGCGGGGGTTGCGAATTTATTGAATCAGCTCCGGGAAATGGGAAATGGAAAATTAGAGTGCCCGAAAGTAGGCAATGGGGAATTTCAATTTCAATTTGTGTCTCCCTATTTCCCATTTACCAGCAGCGAAGCGCTCGGAGGAGGCCACCGCAGTGCCCACGGCCGACAAGAAGTCCAGCCCGGAAATTGTGCCCGCATCCTTCAGCAATGCCCCAGCTGCCAGGAGCAGCAGCCCGGCGGTAGTCAACCAGCAGCCGCAACAGGGGCCATCCGGCGTCTATGCCCTGCCCAGCAACGACGAGATCCTGGCCGCAGTGGCTGCCGCCGCCCAGAACAGCCAGCAGCAGTACCAGGAGGATCCCACCCCCTTGGAGCAGGCGGTGGCCAGCTCCACGATGCGCAAGCGGGGCATCAACTACGAGTACAACCCGTACCTGGCGCCCAGCGACTACGGCAGCGATGTGCCGCAGGGCGTCTGGTCCGACGACTATGAGGCGTCTGTTCCCGTCAACTACGGCGAGCGGGATCTCCAGGAGATCGACGACTATCTGCCGGAGCGAAGGGGTACGTAACGATTCAATATAAAGATTTAATTTAAATCTTAAGTTAGTTGGATATTTTTTTTTGTATAAACAAATATATATATATAGTATTGTTTCTTGCTTAAACATTTATATAATTAAGTTTTATATTGCACTTCGTTCTCAATTTAGTGAGTGGATCGAGTGCCCGCAACAAGGCCTACGATAATCTGCAAAACCTGTTGAATGCCGAGGCCTATCTGGAGAGCATTCCTCTGTCGGTGCCGCTGACCTATGCCAACAGGAACTACAACCTGGATGATCGGAACAAGCGTGGAATCTTCTACAACTTGGCCAACCCTAACGGTAATGGTCCGAGCAGCGGAAGTGCCTATAATACCGAAAATATTAACCTCAACAAGTATCGGCGCTTCAATGATATGCGGTAAGTGGGGCACCATGGCGTATGAGTATTAATAAAGTAAAGCCATAGCTTTAGGCGACAAATATATTGTTTTTTATATGTATATCCATTACAATTTTAGACTTAAACGCGACACAACCAAGCTAAATCCCGCCGACATGTTGGCTCTGGTCGCCTTGGTGGAGGCCGGCGAGCGGGCGCGCAAGGAGAGCGATGTGGAGAGCTCCGGGCCAGTGCCCATGATCAGTTCCGATGACCTGGACTATGTGCCATCGGGCAGCTGGATGGATGTGCCCGTGCAGGCCCAGGCTCAGCCCGGTCTGGTAGACTACTACGGATTGCCATTGGAGGCCCAGAGCCAGGTGATGCCCAAGTACGAGTATGTGCCGCGCCAGCACAAGTACAATGGCCTCAATAGCCGTAAGTCTGAGTCCGTCTTGGGGCTAGAAGGAACCTATTAAGTTTCGAATTGCTCTCCGTAGGATTTGGGTCATCGAAGCAGCGATATATGGTGGCCAAGAAGAAGCGATCCGTGAGCCAGAGCCAGTTCATGAACGAGCCGGTGGCCGAGCGCAGCTCAAGCTACAATGGAGAGAAGTACTTCTAAAGATCCGATTGCATCGATAGTTAATAGTGTTGTAAAGGCCCCCGGAGGAGTATTTCTCGTTTTTTTGAGCATTGAACATAATCCAATATCCAACATTTCGAATTCAATTATAGTATTGAGATAGAGTGAACTCAACTCGTGTGCAATTTTCGTGTAGAATTTCAATTTTAAACCAAATACCAGTAACTAACCTAATGTTATATGCATATACACGGGCTCCAACCACGTCCGTCGTGAGGAACATAATCATATTATTGTGAACAGGGCTTAGCGATTTTGTCCCTCGAAACCCAACCGAAACCCAACCTGACTTAGCCCAGAAATGAAGCGAAACGAAACCGAATCTACGCCACTACTTAATCCACGTAAGAATCAATGTCTATGGCAACTAAATGTACAATTACCACTAAAGCCAAGTGAGAGAGCTAAACTATCAGTATCTTACACGAGTACTTATCGAACTAGAGGCTTCCCTACTAGTACAAAGATTGAGAAGAGAACGTTCAAATATATATATATGTATATCTATGACATCCGCTCTGACCGGACTCCGGCTCAGATGCCACGATGCCACGCCATCTACGAGCTGCTTTAATTGAAAACTAAAAACTAAAACATTTTTAAAGCCACTACACTTACACACAGCGCTACACAGGAATGCATCATTTTATACAGACACGCGCCGACTTGGGACAAGACGATCACTCGATGAGAATTTTAAAGGTATATAGACACCTAACGATATACTGAATAACCGCTAATAATATATAGTACGATAAATATGTATACAAATATGCAAACTTTTTGTCGAAGAAATGGCTCAGGGCTCAAATATTGAAAATATTCGATGCCGCACGGAGGAGGGGAAAGGCGTTTGATTTGAATGAAATTGTCTGACTGTTTTTTGGTAATAATCAAACATACATATACATATGTACTATGGAATATGAGAAACTAAATTATATAATTACTTATACAGAGATACACGAATTGGACGAGTATTTAAAATGCATTAATAGCCTATATGTGTGTGTGTATACAATACAATATGAAATATATATGAATATGAACACTCAAGTAACTATAAAATACGTTTTGACATGCGTATATACATATATTTTCCCTTACACTTTTTCGGGTCCCTGAATATTTGGCCTTTCTTTTACGCCTTAAGTTCTTTGCGCGAGCTTAATTTAAAAATATATATTTATTTACAAGCAACTGATTTACGATTAAATAAACATGTCTTTGGTTTGAAAACCAACGAAACATTGGATCACTATGGGGTTTCTTTTTCAGGTTTCCTCCGAGGACATTGACCTGGCTAGAAATGGGAATATTGGGGCACTTGAATTTCCCCCTCAATCAGATCACAGAAATGTGTCAATTTGGGATCGCTTCGGTAACAATTAGCTGGGCAAGTCTGGCATTTCTTCTTCTGCGCAGTAACATCAACAGTTTTTCAATGAAAAGTCATAAAAATCGTTTTCATCTCTCCACGTTTTCGTTGTCAACCGAGACCAAGTGGTAGGAAAGTTAAATAAGTGAAAATTGGGAGACAATTCAATGAACGCCAATTAAAAGCTAAACACACATCCAGAGAAGGAAATTCGAAAATTGGGGATCTCTACACACCCATCGAAGTGTGTGCCAAAAATTTAATAAAAACCAATTGGCCTTCGCACACGCGTCGACATCAACCGATGTGGGTTTTGGGTTTCATCATCTCTCATCAGAAGCCAGTACTTTGTTCTGGTCCCAGGGCACATGCCGTTGTACTTCTTTAATGTTCCATGCAAATCCAAATGACACGGGGACCATGTCCGCCAGAGAGGAACCAAGCAGCCATGAAGTCTCTATTGTGGCAACTGGACGTTGAAAACAAAGTTCTGGCCCGGACGCGGACGCTTGATGAGGTCGACTTTATGCAAACAGACCCAGTCCCCATCATCCCGAGACCTTTTCAGCCATAAACAATACCATAAACAGTAAGGCAAATAAACAAAGCACTGAGGTCCAGATACTAAAATGCATTTGTGGGTACTCAGCATTACATTAAATTGAGAGGGGTCGATGGAATTATGAGGTATGCCGACTACGGGTTGCCCTTCTTAATCCTTTCGGATTAAAGTTTAATTGAACGGAATGCTCCACCTTCATTCGTGACCTAACCAAACATAGCTGTTTTTGACTACCTTAATTTAAAAGAAGGCCAAATTTTTAGGCAAAGCACAACGGCAAGATTTGCCCTGAAAATTTAATAAACACTTCAAACTCGAAAATTGTCCAATAGTCTATTTTAAAATGTATAAAAATGGTAAACGTTTGTTTTTTTTTTTATTTTTTTCTGTCTTCGCAAATTCCTACGAATTGTGAAGTCACGGCCGCAACATTTAGAGATCGTTTAATCACATTATTTGTAGAATATAATATTATTATTATTAATAATAATAATTTTTTATATTAATATATTATTTGTATCTTTTATTGGGATCTAAACATTTGTCAGGCTTGCAGATTTGTGCCCTACTTCATATCTTATCGAAAGTGGACCATCATTTGTCAGTTGCAGAGTGTAACACAACTTCCCGGCTCTACCCCAAATCGCCATATGGCCAAGGAAAACTAAATATGTAAATACAAACAACAGAGAAAATGGCAAAAAAAATACTAGGAGGGAGTGTGTATGGATGGATAACGATTCGAGGGCAGTGGAGCCTGAAGCTGGGGAGGGATGGCATCAGAGGAGGAGGAACTGCCGGCATGAATGGAACCCAACACGGCGAAAGAGCTGGAGGGACATTTGCATATTTCATCAGCAAATGAGCAATGACGAGCAAGAAAATACTCAGAAGCCTGCCAAATGAGTAAGGAAAATTAGTTAGGTAAGCGTTATGCTGCCTTACGTTCTGTTTTAATAAGTATTTAATATTTCTGTAGCTATAATCCACCCAGTTAACTTCTCCCCATTTGTCTTAGCGATTCCCCCACGGGCAGCACGATTTCGCACCTCTTATCATGAGATCGAAGCGTTGAAACACTTGTGAGATTGACGTTAATTAGCAACCCAAATAAGACATTCGTTTATAATAATAGGCAGTGCTCAGACTTGAATTCGATGTGTAAAAAACTTAACTGAATGGAATACAAACCAAAACAAATATGGAAATAATATATAAATATCTTGGATACGTTCGATTGGGCTTTCCTGATGGGCCATTGGGTCTAGATCGGCTTTGCCATGTTTATACTAATTTTATGCACGCGTTTTGCATGTTTATCCACGGACGACTGTCTTCCATCGACATATAATATAGGCGAAACTTTATATAATTTTTATTTTGCTGTCTGGTCGAGTTGAGTAAGGCGAAGTAATTGTCAATTCCCCCCGCACTTTGATGGCAATTGGTTGACATACATAAAAAAAACCAACACCGAAAACGGGAGAATCTGTGGCTTCCCTTTTCTAATTTTATACATTTTTATCTTTCTTCTGTGTGAATCGACAAATGTTCGTTCTCTGACATTGAGATAAGTCAAATTTAATTGATAAAATTTCTGTTTGTGGGAAGTATTTTTATTTAAAATATATTTATCAAAGACTGTATATAGAAATATATAAAGCATATATCGTATCTAAATCAGGTATATGTATTTAATTTACAAAATACAAATTTTATATATTTTTTTTTTAATTTAATGCACCATTTTTATATGTACAAATTATTCAAGATTTAATATCAATACTTCCAAAACCGATAGAAAATTAAAAGCTTTAAATATATTTATCTTCTTCTGAATAATAATTAAAAACAATATTTATTTACCCATAGAATGTATGCATAAATCACCCATTTATTTATTTTTCCCTTACTTTTGATGCATGTTTTCCATTAAAAACCAATTTGCCTGTAACATTTTAAATTATATAAATTTATTTGAATAGCTGACAAAAACGGTCGTTAATTAAAGGTTTAAGTGTGTTTTTCTCTTTTACTCTTTTTTATTTTCAAATTGTATATTATTGTTCTAAGAAGTATATTTTAGGAACTGACAACATTATGAGTAATCTATTTTTAGTTAAAATTATATATATTCTTGTATGTATGTATATATTCTTTATTAAGAACCCTTTGATTCATAAATTAGTGAATGAATTCGAAACGCCTTTGCCTTAAACATGTGCCACAAATTGAATTGAAATGCTACTAAAAAACGATCGTAAATTAACAGCTTGAATTGTTATTACTTTTCCATTCATGAAGAATTTCGAAATTGGAGGAAACACCCCGAGACCAGCCATTGGAATGCTTTGCGTGAAATGAGTGCGTGGGTGCGCGTGTAAAAAGCAAACTTAGTGGGCACAACCACCGCATCCAGCGGATACACGAACCACACGTACTTACCTGAACTGGCGGCGATGCAATCGAATGGAAAGCAAATGAAATTTACTCAGGGCGAGTCACTACACCATGGCGATGAGGCATAAAGTAACGTTAGGCATACTGGCCTTAGGCTTATTGCACAGAAAGAAATGTGAATGCAAGTTCTGAAACAACATTGACAGCCGAGTCAATCTAGCCATGTCCGTCGATTCATTTCTACACATACCAACCTCTTAGTTCTAAAGATATCTTGATGCAGCTTTTCAAATAGTCTTCTTTTCCTTGCAGGTAAATAGTATATTTGTTGAAACCCATGTTATATAACAAACGGGAAATTATTAAAAATAAAATATATCTTTGTTGTTCTTTACCGTATATCTATCTACTCCGATATAAACCAATTTTTATGATTCCATAATAAGGGTTTTCGTTTTATAAGAAGCGGACGAATTTATTTAAAAGGGAAATAATATGAAATAAAATAAAAGTTGTCTTTTTTCGAATATAAAATTTTAACGAACCCGTTAAAAATAATTAGAATTAATATAAAAATTAATTATATATTCTTGACTGAATTTCAATTGCTTGCTATCTTGTTAAAAAAAAAGAACCTATGCTTCAAAATGATTCCTTTAAATTGGTAATTCTTTAATTCACTGAAAGAATTTAATTGGTTTGCGACCTAAAATTTTACTCAAAATATCTAAAAAATCCAAATATATCAATATGTTTTTTATTTTACATTACATTTAATAAATAATTTAACTATTCGATTCCAGGACACGGTGTTTTCTTTTTTTTCTTCATAAAGCAAACCCTGCACATTTTTCCGTGTATGTGCAAATGTTCAAAATACGGACATGATGACAAACGCTCTCCGAACGAAATGGAAAAAAGCAGATACGAAGCCATGCCCTGGTTTCTAACTACGCGCCAAACGACAGGCATTCCAAATCCCGAATCCATTCGGTCGGAGAACAGAACAAGATCCCAAAAAACGAGACCGAGACCCACCACCACCATCGCAGCCGAACCCAGACACGGATACTCACGCGCACAGCGGCATATCGGCCAGCGACACGGCGGCCTGTTCTCCAAGCGAATAGAAAATTTTTTGGGGACGACGCACAAAAAGCAAAGAGTGTTCCAGCCAGCCGCTTCAGTTGGAGAGCAACCTTCAAAGGCAACGCACGTGTGCAAATCGGTTTCGGACTCGGTTTCGGTGTCGGTATCGTCGCTATCGACGCGCTAAAACCGCCAGAGATCTATCCCCATCTGTGTTGGCATAAACAATTCACGTTTTCCGGGTCGCCAGCTGCAGCAAGAGCACCAGAATCTCGGCAAGATGACGGACGAAGTGCCCGCCAAAGGCAGCATATTGGGCAGTAAGTTGGCTTCCGGGGAGGGGTGGGTTGTCGGGGATTGGCTTTTTCGTTGGCAGCGGAAGAGCTATTTCGAGACTGCATCCGTGGGATGCATCATCATCCGCAGTGTGTGCAACAAGTGGGCGAAGCGGTGCCGAGTGACGAAAGTCCCTGGCAAACCGGCGAAATGCAAGGCCAAGATGAGACTTTGACCTTAAAGCCCCAGCGAAAGGTCGTTCGTGTGCGTGAGTCCCAGCTCTTCTCCCGTGTCCTTGTGTCCTACATTTATGTGCGTTAGTGTGCGTCCGGTACGCCGCCATATCCTGAAGGTTTGGGTTGCTGTGGCTTTTTTTAGATGCCAGCCCACGCCATTGCTGGCATATTTGATTTGTTTTTGGCGTTTTTATATATATATGTATATATATCCCGGGGACCGGTGTCCGGGCAAGGTCAAATGGAAGTCAAAGATATAAACAATATTTGCAGTTATATAGCCACTTTGCTCGTGTGTCCCAAACAAACGCCCAAGACGAACCGGCGCGACATTCTTGGCAGCCTATCCCAACAAAAACTGCTAAAGTTTGCCAAGCGTTTGACCGGGTAAATAATAGTGTTTACTCTAATCAACTATGCGAAAATATTATAATTATGTTTGCACACAAGCCGGTCTGTGAAATTTTCAAATTCACTGTCTGGCCTGATTGAGTTTGGGAATACAAAAAATGCACACCAAAACTGTTTATTCAATTTTGATCATAAAAGTATATTCTTATCAGATAGGTTCCATAAAAGAATTAAAAACGAATCAAGGTTGACATATTTATGTCTAATAATAGCAATGATATTGCCTCAAGCTGTTGAAAAATGTTTCAGAAGTTACGAAATTTTGTCCTTTATAAATTACCAAAAACGAAATAATTAGATAAAACTCTTCACAATAAAAGGTCCTCAAAATCAATATAAGAAATCATAAAATCTTTCAGAAATAAAAACTTTACAGAAGAAAAATATTATATGTTATTTCTTATCAAAATAACTGAACCTATTGTTTATTTATTAATTGGACTCCCTTGTTAGAACACTTTCCCTTACCGTTGCAAAACTCTTCAGCAATTAGGAATATTAACTCGAACTGTTTACAAACACATGCCAGAAAGGAGCTTGTTTAATTTAAAAATTATCCGGGATCAGTCGGTCTTATGGTAGCACTTGAAAGATTAACCTAAGCACTTTGGCTTTACCACTACCAAACGGGCCCCGCCTAATCAAACAAGCAAACAAGTCCCGCACCACAAGAGGGGAATTTATGAATACTAACTGGTTCTGCGATGCAAGCTAATGGAGTTTCCAGCATTTTACCCAAAAGCAAATAAACATTAAGGGAAGGCCAAGAAATAATCAATGAAGGAAAGATACTCTGCGGCTGAATTTTTGAAAGAAAGTTCCTTTGCTTTATCAGAATAAAAGAATTATTCCAATAAAGTATAAGAAAAAAGTATATAAGCCTTCTGATCTCCCGACTAATGTATTACTATAAAACAATTTAAAAAGGACATATTGAAATAAATATTCTTGCCTTGTTACCCCAATTTTTTATAAGTAATAATTATGACCAGGCCTCCAAATATTGGAGAAGTGCCCGCACAGATGAAGAGTATGTCAAGACATTGACCAAATAGTCCGACCCTGTATCGATAGAACAATTAGCAAATATAAATAATCGTGTTGCCAGCGTGGAAGGCCCACTTCTGACAGCCATGAAATTAAAAGTGAAAATAAAGACAATAAATTAGTATCGCTGCGGGCCTTATCGCAACGTGCGCTCATAATTGCCAGACATCGGAGCGGATTACGACTGGTCGGGAATCGGGAATTGAAATCAATGCGCGTGCGGTGGTCCCATCTACTTACTGACCCTACCCAACTGGGCATAATCAGTGCCCGCAACGCCCCACCTTTACGCAGAACTCGTGTCTGGGCCCAATGAGACCTGAACTGGCCACTGGTCAGCAGGTGATTGAGTCCTAAAATTCCGCAGTGGTGTCATGTTTATATCCATTCCCCAGACACATTTTCCCCTTGCGAAATGTTTGGAATAGTAGGAGCATTCGTGAAGCAGAAAAACTAATTCCTTAGTTGGCTTAAATGGTTTTAATTAGCATACCCCAATATCAATGCTAAATGGAACTTGGCGCACAACAATTGAATTGGCCAATCAATATCGCAAATATTAATAAATTTGTCTTTTCTTTACGCTATGGAAAAATATATATCAATTCTTACGCAATGTTCTGACGATACAAAATAATTATGAGAAAAGCGCGGAGCTTACTATCTTAAAACAATTAATGCAGAGTTAATTTTTTATTTTTTTAAATATTAATACGAAGCACTTCATACTTATGTATGTCTTGTGTAAATATCCAAAGTATTTTGTTACATCCTAATTACAAATCCATATTTAGTTGATTGAAAATCCTCTTCTTCCTTGCAGAACTTGTGCCCGCCCGCTATGTCTTGGCCCTCCTGGGATCCATTGGCATGGCCATTGTCTACGGCCTGAAGGTAAATCTTAGCGTGGCCATGGTGGCCATGCTTAACCACACCGCCATAAAGGGTCATCACGACGCAGGACATGGCGCCGCCATTGTGACATTTTCTAACGCCAGCCAAGTTACCCTGGTGGAGGAGTGCCACCCGCCGGGCGGAGCCAGCAATGCAACGGGAAAGGGGGATGACGGACCCTTCGACTGGAGCGAACCCCTGCAGGGCACCTTGCTGAGCTGCTACTTCTGGGGCTATTTGGTTTCCCAGATTCCGCTGGCTCACGTGGCCGAGAACTTTTCTGCCAAGTGGGTGATGCTCTTCTCGGTGGCCATCAATGTAGTGTGCACCCTCCTGACTCCCGTGTTCACCAACCTGCACTTCGGTGGCCTGATCCTGATGCGAGTGCTTGAGGGTGTTGGAGGCGGAGCTTCCTTCCCTGCCATGCACGTAATGATCGCCTCCTGGGCCCCGCCTACTGAGCGGATGGTCATGTCCACCATCATTTATGTCGGCACATCGGCGGGCACTGCTCTTTCAATCCTGCTGGCCGGCGTCCTATCCGCACAGTGGGGCTGGGAGTCGGTATTCTATGTAATGGGTGGTCTCAGTTGCATCTGGATGCTGCTCTGGATCATCTTGGTGCAGGACAATCCCAATAAGCAGCGTTTTATTAGCTCCGAGGAACGCCACATGATCACCAGCTCGCTGGGCACGGAGTCCAAGGTGGAGCACCATCCGCCGGTGCCATGGGCCAAGGTCTTCAAATCGATACCCTTCTGGGCCATCCTGATTGCGCACACATGCAGCAACTTCGGCTGGTACATGTTCCTCATCGAGATTCCGTTTTACATGAAGCAGGTGCTTAAGTTCAACGTGGCCAGCAATGCGGCGCTCAGTGCTCTCCCCTACTTCCCCATGATCATCTTCAGTATTTTCCTCGGCAAACTCTTGGACACACTACAAGCTAAGGGTAAATGGGATTATTTTAGGTTTTTCGGGGAATCGCTAAAATATATATAATTTTTCAGGCAAAATCAGCACCACCTTTGCCCGTAAGACCGCCACCTCGATCTGCACGTTGATCCCGGGAGTCTGCCTGCTGGTTCTCTGCTACATTGGCTGCCGTCACTATGAAGCTGTGACGGTCATGTCCGTCGGAATCGTGGCTATGGGCGCTATGTTCTCTGGCTTCTTGTCCAATCACATCGATATTGCCCCCAACTTTGCCGGCACTCTGGTGGCACTGACCAACACGGCGGCTACTTTGCCAGGAATCGTGGTGCCCCTCTTCGTGGGATTCGTTACCAAGGGAAACGTAAGTTAAGAGGAAACCTTAAATAGCCAAAACTCGTATCTCAATGAGAGTTTGCTTGCAGCAAAACATCGGAGCCTGGCGCATCATCTTCGGCGTTACCATTGTCCTCTTCGCACTGGAGTTCCTGGTCTTCGTTATCTTTGGATCTGGCAGTGAGCAGTCGTGGAACAAGTCGGGTTCCCCCAAGGACCCTGAGGCAAAGGATGAGAAGACACCGCTGAAGGACATACCCGCCAAACCCTAAGTCCACAATCTCGCTTCGACTACTCTGTCTCAATTACTCGATGAACTACAGCCTACTCATATGGCTCTTGGACAAACTCTGGGCTTGCACCAAATGGAATGGTCGACACTGGACTGTAAATACCAATTACAAATTATAGTTTTTAGTTTGCTGTAACCCTAAGTAACCGTAAACCTCTACGGATAATCACTTCAGCCCGCCTAATGTACTTAACACTCTTGATTTCAAAAGTTGTCTACAAATAAAGCGATGTCTTAGTGGAATGATTGCGCGTTTTGACTTTTTTGTTGACTTTCTCGTCTCTAAGCAACCGAATTTACATTCATGATTTGCGATTCTGATTTATTATTATTCAATATTTAAGATATAATTTGTATGTCCTTGTATTATAATTTTAGTCAAAAGTTTGCAACCCAGTTAAGGAGACATTTCCGACCCTCTAAAGTATATATATTCTTGACCAGCATCAACAGCCGAGTCGATCTAGCCTTGTCCGTCTGTCTGTTAGTTTCTATGCAATCTAGTCCCCCAATTTCGAAGCTATCTGAATGAAACTTTGCAGATAGTCTTCTATATGCTCTCACTACTATACAAGCCGGATCGGGTGACTATATCATAATGCTGCCATAGGAACGATCGGTAACTTTTCAGAAAAAAAAAGTTTTATTTTTATTTATTTTGTCAACATATTTTAATATAATTCAAGACATGGCCTTTTTATATTATTCTAGAATTTTAATTTTAATTTTATCAAAATCAGACTATATCATATAGCTGCCATAGGAATGTATGGAAAATATTAAATAAATAAATGTTATAACCGAATTTTTATATTTATAAATGTTGTATACAATTCCTGTTAATTATACCCTTGCAGGGTATTATAATTTCAGTCAGAAGTTTGCAAAGCAGTAAAGAAGACATTTCCGATATATATTCTTGATCAGCATCAATAGCCGAGTCGATCTAGACATGTCCGTCTGTCCGTCTGTCCGTCTGTCCGATTATACGCAAACTGGTCCCTCAGTTTTGAAGCTATCTGAATGAAACTTTGCATATAGTCTTTTATATGCTCTCACTACTATTTAAGTCGGAACGGGCCGGATCGGACGACTATATCATATAGCTGCCATAGGAACGATCGGTAAATTTTCAGAAAAAAAATTATTACTTGTCCAATTTTCAACATATTTTCATATAATTTAAGACATGGCCATTTTATATTATTCTAGAATTTCGGTTTTAATCTGATCAAAATCGGACTACTATATCATATAGCTGCCCTAGGAATGTTCGGGAAATATTACGTATACGTAATGTTGAACCGAATTTTTATATGTATTAATGTTGTATACAATTCCTGTTAGTTTTCCTTTCCATTTGATAAAATTTTATTATTTCATAATGATCCAATTGTAAGCTGCAAGGGTATAGAAACTTCGGCGTCCCGAATTGAGCTTTCTTTCTTTTTTCCATTTTGCATTTTACAAATAATACTATCCTAGTTTTTGCGATGCCAGCGACACTTAATATCGACAAATCCTGATAAAAACATAAGTTATAAAAGCGATTTATGAAGAAAACAGTTAAATTTTTTTAAACCGTCAACCGTCAATTAATAAACAAATCTCCAATCAGCTTATTTATATTTTTGCTTGGGTGAACTTTACATTAGAACAATTATTTAAATGCCACTTACTTATGGTTGATCAACAGCCATAACATGGATTTCTATAAGTATTCAATGATTTCGGATGTTTTGTTCCTAAAATCCGCAACGATACCCCGAAACTAACGGTTGTAAAAAATTAATTTGTGAATTATTTTGGGCAGATCCCTTCTAAACTGCTTAGAAACCATTAAAAAAAAATCTATCAACCCATCATTCTTGCACGTTTGGTCTATTACATTGTGTTATATCCTCAACAAACAAAAAACTGATATTGGTATCGAATTGTAGTTTGTGATCAGTGATAGTCGCCAGTTGGAGACGGGAGAAGCAATAACTCTGGCTAGAGATAAAATTCCCTGAGGTACTGTGGGACCTAAATATAAGATGAATTTATAATTATTTGTATTTATTTTTAAATTTAAATATGAAAACTCCTGAAAGAAAGAAAGCGACAAAAATCAACTTCAGCGTTGAGGAGCCACGGCTTGTAGCCATTCTCCCTCTTGAATAGCTTGCCCTGGGCTTGGGCGTTATCAGGATGGAGAATAGTTCCGTTCATATTCATTAGGACCCTGTCGCGCGACACTGCCTTGAGGCTGTACTCGTTAAATTTTAACCAGGATTTATTGTAGCTCTCACAGTTAAACTTGAAAACGACTGAAAGCTGGAACACAAGATAAGTTATTTAATCCATAAACAGATACGTAATAACTTACACTGGAGTGGCATAGCAGCACTCCGAGTAAGGGTAGATAAAATTAATTTAAACAAATGCACAGAAATAGTGAACTAAAAATGTAACATGTTTATGCCAACAAATAATAAAGCACCTAACAACATTGTATTTATTTATGCAGTAATTTTTCGCCTGATCGACATTGTATTTACATGAACTATGGATCCTTAAATTAAACTCGATTTGTTATTTAAAAAACAAACAATTTGTTATGCTTAATAATTAAATAATTTCTAAACAGCTTTTTAACCGTATGTTCTTGATAAACATCCAAAGACAAGCTAATTTCTCCTTAATTCGTAATTCGTTAAGTGGTTTTAGTATTTTAAAAAGAGAGGTAGCATTTAGGGTCGGTGATTATTTTCAATACAATTCTCCGCGTCATAGGATTATTTAGAAGGCTTTATACAATTTTGCAATATATTTTTAATCGAATTTAACTGAAGAGTTGCCCTGTTGCGTACATTAAGGAAAAGTGACAACTCTGGCGACGAAGTAATATTTTTACGGAACAGCTGAGAAGCAGCTGATCGAAATTCATCCGTGTGCAGGGAATACCCTATGTTATCAGTTGCCGGTGTTTCGGGCTGATTGTGTAAAATGTTGAAAATACGAAACATTTTCTTGCTGCAGAGGAGATGGAAGAGCGGGGCCAAAAAGCGTTGGAATGTCCTGCAAAACAAGAAGAACAACTGCGACCGGGCGCTGGAGAACTTCGATGACTTCTACGGTAGCGTCTACGGCAGCCGGTGGAAGAACATGCGGGCGGCCCTGCTCACGCGGCACAAGTACATCGCCATGGTGAATAACTTCGGGGACACGGAGCAGACCTGCAGCATGCTGGAAATGGATGGGGCTATCAACATGAAGTCTCTGATTAATCTGGCCCAGGATCGCCAACGGGAGAGCAATGAGACTATGCCGGAACAAGGAAAGTCTCGGCATGAAATTGAAAGCAAGCTGGATACTCTGCTGCGTAAGCAGCAGGAACGCGAGGTGGCCAATATTTATCCGAATTCAGGAGAGGATGGATCCCCCATAACGATACCACACCAACTGAAGTACGACAATAGCCAGGAAAAGCAGCCGGAGAAAGTCGATGAGCCCTACGAGCAGAGCTTGACCAGAGCTCTTGAGGAAGACTTCAGGCTGGACGAGCATCGCTTGGTGGACCCCCAGTTTGGCACCGGGGGTTTGTATGAGTACATGCCCGCCCACAGCATCAAAGGCATGGAGGATTGGGTGGCCGAGTCGGAGCACTATAAATATTACAAAACTAGCGCTGATTTCCCACTCACTATCGAGCCAGAGGCATCGTTTCACTACCCCGAGCACCTATCCCTGTACACATACGAGATGGGCAACTGCTCCGACTTCAAGGGGCCCAAAAAGTGCCTCACCGGAGTCCTCTCCCACTATTTAATGGACGGCGCCTCCACCTTACCACCTCTATTCCTACAGGTAAAACCCGGAGAGCGGGTTCTTGACGCTTGTGCCTCACCCGGGGGCAAATCACTGCTCATGTTACAGACACTGCACCTGGACCAGTTGGTATGCAATGACATCCAAGAGTCCCGCCTAAACAAACTACGCAAGGTGCTGCAGGAGTACCTGTTTGACTACAAGGACCGGTGGGCGGGCAAGAGGCTAATCTTTAGCCAGAGCGATGCTCGCAACCTCGACCAGTACGAGCAGTTTGACAAGATCCTGGTGGATGTGCCCTGCACCACCGATCGACACGTGCTCAATGTCCAAGATAACAACATCTTTAAGCCGACACGCATCAAGGAGCGCCTACGCATTCCTGAACTTCAAGCGGGTGTCCTGGCCAACTGCTTGCGCCTTCTGCGCCCAGGTGGCAGCTTAGTCTATTCCACCTGCTCGCTGTCGCCCATTCAGAATGACGGAGTGGTGCACATGGCCCTGCAGAAGGTCTTCACAGAGTACGGCATTACGGCCACAATTAAGGATTTAAGTCAGCACACAACACTTTTTAGTGACATCTTCAAGTTTGAGCACCCTAAGGGACTTAAGTATGGGCAGATGGTGGTGCCGTTTCTGCCGGCCAACTTCGGGCCAATGTACTTCAGCAAGATAACCAGAAATGGGTGATCTAATAGCTTGACAGTGTATAAATGTAAAATAAAGATCGGGTGCAGAATGTCTAGCTGGGGGCCTTATAATCGAAAACAACACTCTTCAAAGTCAAGTAATTTAAAATATTAATTTAATAAACTGTTTTTGACTTAACCAGCAGTTAAGGGGTACTGCTTGAATTACATTTGTTTCTCGGTCTTCTTTTTCTTTTTACCCTTTACGGGCAAAGGACCAGGACTCTTGAAGATTGTACTGCAAAAATTAAACAAAGCCGTGAGTGTTAAACGCGTCAAGTACACCCATGAGATCTACTTACTGGCATGTGGTGCAAATCGGACTGTATTTGCAGAACACAGACAGGCAAACGGAGCATACATAGCCAATGTCAATAAGTTCGCGGTGACAGAAGCATGAGGCGCGGTAGTCAACCTTCGGCGGGGGCGGCAAGACCAGCTTGTTCCGCATCTGTGGGGCGGGCAGAAAGACCCACAAGAGGTACTGTAGCAGACCGTCCAACTGTGTGACCTTAAGGAACTGCCCGGAGGTAA
Organism: Drosophila jambulina; assembly: GCA_018152175.1. Classification (NCBI taxonomy): domain Eukaryota; kingdom Metazoa; phylum Arthropoda; class Insecta; order Diptera; family Drosophilidae; genus Drosophila; species Drosophila jambulina. Next base: position 24,845,692 of record JAECXH010000114.1, on the reverse strand, counting down.
TATCACAGCCCTGCTGGAGCAAGCTAAGCGTCTTGTCCAAGGCGCAGGTATCGATCACAATGTCTAACTTCTGGGCGGTAAAGAAGACATTCATGTAGGTCATGTACTGAGATGCGCACTCGTTGCTGCCGGTCAAAACCAGGATGCGGGAGTGCATCTTGACGCCAGGTGGCACATTGCGTTGCAGCTGTAGGGCGGAATATTGGCATTCATAAATATATAGTATTTATGTCGGTTCGTTGTTTACTTACTCTGGAAATGTAGCAAAGCGCCATGGACATGCTCCCAGCGAGCAGGCTCTCACAGGGAGCACTCAGACGTGGAGCATTCATCAGGATACTGCCGAGCTGCTGCTTCACCGTCTTTTCCACCAGACTGAAGGCTTCATATTGTCCATCGACCTGGCGCAATTCCACTGGACGTCTCGGTTGGGGGTATAGGAAGTTCCTGCCATGGAATACACCAGTCAATACGGGCCAACGCACCTTGGGAGCTCTACTCACGTGGCATGGTGGGAGCAGGATAACACAGCCAGCTTGTTCTGGGCCTTTTGCATGAGGTGCGCATTTCCAAAGGCAATCACCGCCTCCAAGATCTGGGTGAGGTTCTGTGGGTTCTGGCGGACGATGTGCTGCGACGGATTCGTGTCCAACACGATCACCAGCAGGTCAATACTCGCCTCAGCTGCAATTACAGTCCATAATCAGTTGCTTTCCACCATTTATTCGCTCTACAAAACGCACCTTCTTTGCTTGTTGTCTGATCCGTGTCCATTTTCGCCGGCTTATAATTATCGATGGACTTTGCAACTATCGATGTTTTTGTTAGGGTTTTCCGATAGTTATAGAGATCGCATTGCAATTTTAAATTCGAACGGAGAAGTTCGATATTGATTGTTGAAAGTGAAAATATATAAAAACAAGAAAAGAAGGTAATTTCAGCACGCCGAACAGTTTTGAAGTTACAGGTTTATATTCCCAGTTTTGGTCATCATGTATGCCAGCTGTATGATATAATCATCCGAATGGCATAAAACTAAAACTTAAATACTGAAATAATATAAAAAACTACATCTCTGAGCAGATAAAAATATGCTAAAGAGAATTACAGATCCAGCTCGTTCCGACTTATATAGTAGTAAGAGTAAATAGTAGACTATCTGCAAAGTTTCATTCAAAACTGAGGGAGTAGTTTGTGTATAATAGGACAGACGGACAAAAGAACGGAGAAACGGACAGACATGGCTAGATCGACTTGGCTATCAAGATCAAGATAAAGAATAAATATACTTTAAATGGTCTCCATCACTGTGTTGCAAACTTCTGAAGAGAGCCCTTATCCGCCCATTCTCCCTCCCCCTCCTCAAATTCATCGTCGTACCACCCACGTCCCATGTGCCATGTGCAAGGGATAAGGAACGGAAAGTTAGTTCTATTTTGAAATATTTTTATTTTAGCTTGATCGTTTCATGCTTTTAAATCAGGGCAGACAGAAGGCAGCCTTTACTCCAGGAGCCAGCGGCGTTGCCTAATTTGCGGAACAAACACGCCTACCTTTAGTGCAATGGAAACGACTGCCTTGGAGCTAAATATAGAATAGATATTTAATAATGTTTTCAATGAGAATGTTTATCTGCCCGAATCCTTAACCCTTTGTTTTGGCAGACTCCCGTATGTTGAACTTGGGAACCCGATCTTTTCTGGCCAGTATCTTGTTGGAATTATCCTCTATATTGATGGCGCTAATGATCAGATTAACCCGACGCTCGATAACGCCAATAAAAAGCTTCACATTGTGGACTGTCAAGAAGGTCTTGGTGCTCAGAACATTCAGGATGGGAGCATCGTCGCAAGCCAGTTGTCTGTAAAATAAGAGAAGGCCTACTAAGTTATCTTAAAAATTAGAGGAAGATCCTTTTGGGGTTGCACCTGAAAATATCCTCGATGCCCTTGAGCAGCTGCTCTAGGCGAATGCTTAGGGTGCGTTTTCTTTCCCTGGTTTCCTCGGCCAATTGCTCGATTCGATCCCTTTCGGCATTCAGATAATCCAAAGCCTCAGTCTTAAGCTTCAACTCCTTCTCGGTCTGCTCTGATTTCTGCCGTTCTATGGATTAATAAGAAAAATATATGAATTTTTTTATTGAAATTACCTTTATATTAACACACCTATTTCATCGGTCAGTTCCTGCGTAGAGTCATTCAACACCTCCACCTCGTGGCTCAGTTCGTTGACATAGTTGAAGAGAGCAAAGTTCTCATCCTCCTGGCGCTTAAACTGGGCCACCAGTCGTTCGGCATCCTCCTCACTGTACAGCAACTTTATCTTCTCAATAATATCCTTATACTCCAAGAGCTGTCGCTCGTAGTTCTCCTTCTGGTTTTGCTTCTTGTCCAGCTCGCGCTGCTCCAGCTCGGGATTTAGGCGCTTTTGGCCCTTGATATCAAAAAACTTTTGCAGTTTGGCGTCGTGTTCCAGACGGCGCTGCATCTCGCGCATCTCCTGGATATGCATCACCTTGTCGTTTTCGTTACGGTCTTTCAGCACTGACAACTTATTGCAGAGCTCCTCACGCTGGTCGAAAGCCAAGGTCGACTGATCGATCAGGTCCATGATGAATTTCTTTCCCTCGTTAAACTGTGTAACCATCGACTGCCACATGTCGTTGAAGTTTGCCCTGAAGTTGAGGTAATGGTTTAATAGAAAAACAAAATTTTTCGACTCGATTTCTATGAGACTTTCTCACCGATCCTGCAGCATGTGGTTAATGGCATCCCGCATCTTGCTGTTTTCCGTGAGCACATCGCTGCACTTTTTGTTCACTACATCTAAGCGATTCTCCAGCTTGACGACACTCTTTTGGACTTTGCAGATCGTGTCTTTATAACAGTTGTCGGGCACCTCGTTTCGCCGCAGGGCGTCGATCTCCTTCTCCATTTTCCGAATGTGTCCCTCCAGCTCCCAAAGATTTGTTCGTTCGTTTTGGAGCACTCTTTGGAGGTCAGCCTGCTGGCTTTGCAGGTTACCAAGGTGTCTCTCCTTCTGCAAAAGTGAAAAGCTTTGAATTATACATAGTTCATCTAAGGAGCTTGTTGAACCCACATTAGTGTTCTTGCGGGCATGAGTGCCGCCTTCCAGTGTCTTAATCTCCTCTTTAAGCTTCTGGTGCTCCACTTGCAGAACGTTGATCATGTGATTCTGCTTCTTGAGCCGCTTCGCCTTTTCTTCGAGCAGACCGCGCAGATCTAGCTGGAGACCCCGATGCTGACGCTGAAGCCTCAACAGCTCGGCAGTGGCTAGTTGGTCCAGCTCGTTTTGGTCAGCCATTTCTTTCTGTGGGTTAACTAAATATTTGTGACTGATAAGGATGATTTTCACTTTATTGATATTAAAAGTAAACAGCGTTGCTGAGGGATGGTTGCTTGGTAACGGAAATATTGCTTATTGGACATCACGCCACATCTTGTATTTCATCGCTTGTATTCAGGAATAAAAACATAATACCTCATTCATATTAAGGAAAAATGCAAATATAATTGTAAACCAGACTAGGCTGTTGAAGTTGATCAAGAAATATCCATATTAGGTCGGCGACGTCGCAAAAAAACCCAATTTATCCAAAAGTTGAGTTAATATGAAACTACTGCTTCCAAAGCAGATATTTTTTGTTAATTATGCCATTTAACCATATAGGACACATATTAATTATGTAAATTTGGAAATGGAATCTGAATGAAATATTTTCAAAATTTGAAACACCCGCCGCGCTGCAATTTCCCATCGATTCGATAATGTGTCACCTCTATCGATAGACTCTCGACACCTATCGGCTGATTGCTGGGCGTTTTACAATTTTTTTATTTTGGGAAACAAAACAAACGGCAACAAAGGACTCCACCATGCTTGTTCTGGTACTCGGTGACCTGCATATCCCGCACCGCTGCAGCAGCCTACCGGCCAAGTTCAAGAAGCTGCTGGTGCCGGGCCGCATCCACCACATCCTGGCCACCGGCAACATCTGCACCAAGGAATCCTACGATTACCTTAAGTCGCTGGCCAATGACGTGCACATTGTGCGCGGCGACTTTGACGAGAATCTGAGCTACCCAGAACAGAAGGTGGTCACCGTGGGCCAATTCCGCATCGGTCTGTGCCATGGCCACCAGGTGGTGCCGCGAGGCGACCCAGAGGCACTGGCTCTCATCCAGCGGCAGCTTGACGTTGACATCCTGATCACGGGTCATACGTACAAGTTTGAGGCGTACGAGCATGGCAATAAGTTCTACATCAACCCGGGCTCAGCCACCGGAGCCTTCAATCCGCTGGACAGCAATGTAGTGCCCTCTTTCGTTCTAATGGACATCCAAAGCACCACGGTGGTAACGTACGTTTACCAGCTGATCGGCGACGAAGTGAAGGTGGAACGGATTGAGTACAAGAAGATCTAGGGTCCCCAGTATTAGCCACCAGCCATTCCTAACCCTGACACTCTCATTCTGAGCTTGGCTATATTAAAGAAATTGTAAATGTACGTAGCAATAAATCAAGTTCTCATGTTTTTTATCTGATAAAAAATGCGCTGACATCTTATTTTAATTAAAAAACACAAAACATCAAATTAAGTTTACTGTTTTTCAACAAACTTGAGGGAACCCAGAATTTCGTAAATGGAAATCAAATGGCTTACATTAGGGTCGTGCATCCCGTTGAGCCCGACAACACCTAATTTGAATGATGAATTTAAGCCAACAACCAGACAGAAAATGCGAGCAAAGCTAGAAACCCCAGCATTTACATATATTTCGCCATTCAATTATCTGATAAAAAATGTTTAAATTTTATTTAAATAGATTATAAAAAGAGAGTTACTTCTGATGATCGAGTGATTAGGCTGCTTAAAAGATCGAAATCCATGCTCTCCGTTTCATTAAACACACTCTCGATACTTAAATACATTGGGTTTTTTTTTTGTTTTTGTGGGCGTCGGTTTTTTATAGAAATAAATTATTTAAATACTCTTCCCACTTAGCCAGAATAGCAAAAGTTTTGGCAACACGTCATTAATACAATCTGGGTTTGGTACGAAAAGTTTGATCAGAATCTCGAAAGTATGAAAAGTTTGCGCTTAAGATTAAATACAATTATGATTGCTGCTGACTGGCTAATGCTGTTGTTGTTGCTGATGATGGTTAGAGGAGGAGCAACGGATATGATCCCTGGCACGGGCACCCACAATCACTTTAGCCGAGGCTGTCTACGCACACAGTCTTTAGGGTCTTGCCGACAATAGTGGTCTTATACTGCTCCGGTAAAGCCAACTCGGTCTGCAACAAAAAATACAAAAACATTGATGCAATTGGGACAATATACGCAAACAAAACTCACATAGTCGCCGCTGTCATCGGGCAAGAGGATGTTCATCTCGGAAGACTTCGAGTTGACTATCTCCACGCCCAGCGAATCCTTGGACAGATACATCTGGCAGCCGTCGCTCTTGTCGATTGAAACCGTTGGCACTGACCCGAGCACCTGCATTTGAACGCTCTGGCAGTTAACGAACTCCACGGAGGCCACCACAGAGTCGAATAGCAGCGAACACTTCTTGCACGAGTCAAGCACGATGTTGTTCACCTTGCCCTTGACGGTCAGCGTGGAGCCCTCACAGCGGAACATGTACACGACGTTGTTCATTTCGGCATTCTCCACCAGAAGTCCGGTGTTGTTCTTCTGGTACTCAATGATCCACTTCTTGCCATCACGCTCGAACACGGGAGGCTTGGAAGGAGCCGGGCCCGAAGGAGCGCTGCTTGAACTTCCACCGTATTGGGCAGGTGACTTAAAGGGTGCCGGTCCGGTACGCAGGGAGGGATTCTTGTGGGTCTGCATATCCCCGGTGACCTTCTTCAAGTCTGAGAAGGGAATAAAAATAAAATGTTAAAACTAATTAACTAATTTTCCAATAATTAACTATAAAGATCGCGTACTCTTGGTGATGTCGGCGCCTTGATTGATTTGAGCGAAGAGGGCGCTGCGATCATCTCCAGCGCTGTCCAGCTTCAGGGCGTTCAGATCCAATGGCGGCGGTGGAGGGGGCATGCCTCCGGGTGGCGGTGGAGGTGGGGCGCCTCCAGCGGGGGCAGCCCCTTTGCCCGACCAAACCAGACCAGTAGTATGGTACTGGCGAATATAGGCTTGCAATTCGGTCAGCGTCTGCACCCAGGACCGAGCCCATTCCACGTGCTTAACATCCTTCTCTTTCCACTCCTTCAGCACGCGGTTCGTGTAGAACTGTCCGGCGTCGTTCATCTCCTTTACATACGGACCAGGGGTCTTCTCTACACACACCCAACCCAGGGCGGGGATACTCTCGCTGATGGCCGAAAGGTGATTGAAGAAAGGCGAGGAGCGGTGCTTCTCGCGGAAGTCCTGGATTGCGCTGATCTGCGTCGAAGTCGGTTTCAGCAGCTCCGCCTGCTTGGGCTGCGCCGGCTGGGCAATCTGCGTGGCCAGCGTCACGTACTGCAGCTGAAAGCTATTCATCGGGAATCACAAAACTAGACAAGTAATTTGGTATATTTTAGAAAAGATAACTTACCCAAAGGCGCTCTTCACAAGCTCAGCGTGCTGGGCTACATCGCCGCCAATCTTGGCGGAGAGAGACAGATATTGGCTCAGCGGACCCGCCACAATATCCTCGAATCCTGCTACGCTCATGATGTTACTGCTGCTAAACGGCGGCGGCGGCGAAGGTGGTGGTGGTGTTTCTACTTCTAGTAATGCTTCTGGTAGAGGTTCCTCTACTTCTTCGGTTGGCGGGGGCGGGAGAATGGGCGTGGGTAGTTCAGGCGGCTGAGGCTGCGCCGTAAGAGTGCGTTCTAATCGGTCAACGAGGTTCTCCAAACGCTCGCAAATGCTCTCCAAGTGTTCTACAGAAGCCGCGGGCTTGGCTTCCGGCTCGTTATCTGCACCAAAATATGAGCAAAAAAAGAGAAAAAATATTTAAGCCTGTTTAACAAGTCTCTTCTTAATTATTTAAATTTAATTTAATTTAATTTAATTTAAAAAAATTTAACTTAAAAATTACAAAAAAATGTATCTATGTGAAGAGGTGCATTTATCAGCGTGATAGCCCCCCAAGGCGTGCACTCGAAGTCTTTTACTAAACACATAAATATTTCAAAATGAAAACTTCAAGTCTTAGGATATTTCAAAATGAACTTGTGATTACCCCATCACAAGTGTGGGGATGATGATCGGTGACGAGTGACAAAAAAAAATATATACCCCTAAGCCCAACAAGTCGGTAAAGGAAACGGAAAAGCACATGCAAACATGACAGAAAAATTTAACGAAAATGCATGACAGAGAAGAGATCCTTTAAACAAAGTCACTCGCTCAGAAATGAGCGCCTTGCTTCATTTGCGAAAGAAATTAAAAACAACCCAACTATCAAATAACTATACAACTGAGATCCAAAGAAAATCATTCAGAGACTGTCATACCCCGCACGGCCACGCTGTGCTCCACAGCCGCATGTGCGGCTCGCAGGAGCTCCGTGTAGAGGCGCTGGCGCTTCAACTCCAGCTCATCGCGTCCCACCGGCGTGACCGGAGGCTCAATGCAGCCGCTGGACATGAAACGAGGTCAGAGGAGACATGAAACGAGGTCGTGGAGCGGGTAGCGAGGAATTGACAGGCCTGCTCTGGTTTCGCATTGCCCTCCGGGCACATGCTTTGAGTTAAGTTTTAAACTTACATAGGCAAGTTATCGTATTTTTTCAATTTTAAAACAGCGAGAATAGCAATAAACTTATAATTTTGAATCTGAGTAAACACATTCTGCAGAATGTTTTTCCACTGACTACCTAGATCCCCGTTTAGAGATCCCCATTTGGGATAACAGAATAACGAAACCAGAACCGGCCATAAGAAAACGCTTCAGTAAACAGCATACATCTCGTTAAGTCGCTCGTCGTCGAACCAAGAGGGCAATCCGTGGGCAAAGGCCAGTGTCTCCGACACGAGATCCCCCTCGATATACGGCGCACACATGCTCTCCCGCTTCGGTGGTGGCAGTGAGTCGGAGAACACCTCGTCGTCGTCCAGAAGCGAACCTTGGTTTTGGCTAGCAATCACAAGCAAAGGCAGCGGTTCCGGCTCAATGATCTCCGCCCGGTTGCTGATGTTCACCTTCTTTTTGATTGACTGATGTGTGGAGTTGTGCCTGGAGAGGCAGCTTTTCGTAGGTGGCGGTTGAGGCGGTGGTGTGGTCGCTGTAACTGCCGCCACCACTACATCATCCTCCTCGTCCGCCCCGGCGCTGGTCATGGAAGCAGGTGGTGCCGTGGATGTAGAGGAGTGCGTGGAGCGGGCTAATGCTTCTGCCTCTACAGCTGCTTCAGGGGCTAGTGCTGAAGTTGGTGAATTATCAGGCGCTTCAGGCGGCGTTGGATTGACTGTGGAAGTGTTGCTTAAGATTACTTTACACGATGACTTTAATGGCTCAAACGATTATTAAGGAAAGCGCCGATACTTGAGTTGATTACTTCACTTTAATCATAGCTATCTTAGCTTTTTTCGCTTCCTGGTTTGCTCATGGCCTTAACTTATGCAATTTATTGCATTTAAAAAAGCATTTTCAATAAAATCTATGCATAACGCAATTATTTATAATACAATGCAATAAAAGAAAATAATATCCTTTATAATAATACACATAATTGTGTTCAAAAAACTTTTAAATTTATTTTTAATCGATATTTTTGGAATTAAGCTAGTATTGTTTGTGTTTTTTCTTTATAATTAAGCAATATTGGAAAATGTATTTATATATTCACACAAGTTATTTTTAGAGCCAAAACTTTGTAAGTCAAAGAAAAGGAAAACTATCTTGAACAAACCATAGCGCCGATGATTTAAGTTTTTGTATTTGTGACCTTCCTTGTACAACCTTACATGCGCACATTTTGAGCGATGTGCACGATTAATGGTTTTAAAAAAATAAAATTATACTCATTTAGTATGAGTATTGGCATTAGCTATTTCTTATTAATCAACTCGGAATCGGCACTGTTCCTTGAAATATTCCACATATATGTATACCATAAAATTTACAGAAAGTGCAGTGGAAACCAACTAAAAAGTGAACTTAAGCGGGAACCAAGAGCCACTTGAAGTACATAAGTTCAAAATAAAAAGACAGGAAGTAGAATAAAGCTCCCGGTCGGAGCTGCAGTAAATGTGCAATGATCCGGGGCTCGTTCCGGAGAGTACACGAAAGCCGAGTGCTTTCTGCCCAGCTGTTGAGCTAGGTGGAGAGAGGAGTGTGTATATACTTAGGGATGTGTCAATACCAGTAGTCTCGGTCTTTGCCTGTGCCTCTTCCTCCTTCGCCGGATTATCCGCTTCAGTTGTTTTTTCTGCATTAATGGAAGGCTCCTGCAGCAGGGTCTCCTTTTGTGACTCTTCAAGAGGCTCCTTCTCTGGTTTGCCATTCAAATGCGGTTCGCCCTTCTCGTTGGCCAGCTCTTGCTGCTCTGAGCCCTCATCCTTGTCCCTGCTGGCCTTATCCTTTTTGCCTGCTTTGGCATTCGCTCGACAGCAGGAGAACATAGTGCAGGCTGTTTTCTTGGAACTTACTACGGGACTCTCATAGACTCTAAATACGAAGCAAGCAGATTATGTAATTGACATTCCTTGGCGGATTTGTTTGTTTCTTTAGCTTTGCACAAGCGGCGGCGGTCACTGGCAGCCATACAAAGGGCTTGGATTCGGTTAGCGGGCACTGGCAGAAGCCGCAAAGGTGGAGCCCGAATGGCGACCACTCCTTGCTCATTTGGCTGTGTGTGTATCACTGCGGATGCGACGGCGGCGGCGGCGACACATTAAAGGCGAAATGGAAACAAGTTGGTCCACGAAACAAACGAATTGCTCCGGACTTCCAATTGGGTCAAGTGACTCCTAAACTGAGGGCTGAATGACACACAATTACGATTACGAACACACACTATTGAAGAACACACCCTAAACGAAGCGCACGCCCACGGTGTGGATTCGGAGTACGCATTCGGAGTTCTGACAGGAGTCCGCAGCTAACCCGCTGTTAACAGCAGCTCTGTTAACTCTGTTACAACTTCGAACTTAAATTTTGTGGCCTTTTTTGGGGTAAAGCGCCGCTTGACCATTTGGGGCCAGCTATCGAAGTGCAATAAAAATGGATTTGGCATTTGGAGCCGGCAGGATTTTGAGCAAGCTTCAAATCTTGCACAATTTGAAGCGATGGAGAAAGCGTCGACTTTGAGTTGGCGGAAAATGGGGAAAACTCTCTGAGAGAGTGTATGCGCAGATGCTTTTTTCTGCTTTACTACTGCCAATGCCAATGAGTTTATTGCACCGGCGGCACACACAAGTTGTTTTTGTCTTTAAGTAGCTTAAAACAAATGTCTGGCAATTAAGAGTGGGAAATGCAGCAGGAAACTGGAGAGGAGGAGATGGCAACTGAGCTGAGATTCAACTTTCGCCTGGCTCTAATACTAGTTCTTGTTTTTGTATTTTCTGTTGCGGCAGATGCGTCTCTTGCGTGCAAAAAAGGAGAAAAAACGAGAATGCAAGGCAGAGATTAAATGTCTGCAGCTAAGTTACCGTTATCTTCTGCGTGTATGAGTGGGCTCGAATTACTGCGCTAATGGAAAACTGAAACCAACTGCCTTTTAAGGCCATGTATTTTTCCACATACTAGCAATCTCTCTCTGTACTCTTTTCCTGGCGCTCCACGAATTTATTATTAACGTTGATAGCGCGTATTTTGGCCATCGTTTTGAGTCATCAGCGGCACAAACACAAGCAACTGGGTTTGGTCTTGCGTAAACTATTGTGCACCGGTGTGCAGAGGGGCGTGTGAGTGTGAGTCAGCAAACAAAAACAAAAGATGGCCACAACAGCTGAGTAGTTATAATGTTATCGTACCGGGAGGGTTAACAACCAAGGCGCCAGGAAGATTTGCTGGGCAACTAAGGGTTAATTTGCATACACTTGCTGGCAATTAATCGTGGCATGGAATCGGGGATATGAAATCATCGTCAGAAATACATTGAATATACAGGAAACCTTGGGTGTATGGGTGTGTGGTGTGAATTTAATTTTACAAACAAAATGAATCACACAAAAATAGCCATCACATCTAAATCCAAAGCACAGCTGTCTCTTGTCTTTTGTCTCTCTTCCACCACAACTGCAAACACCCACAACATGCACACACATAAACGCAGGCACTAGGACACTGACATCTCCACCTGCCCCCGCCCTAAATATACTCAGCAGACAGACTGGCCGGCGAATTACAGTAAATTATATTCGCAAGCAAAATTACAATAAAAGCCCCGCTTAAATCAACCAAGGTGCGACAGAGACAGCGGCTGGCGAGTATTACTCACCTTATTTGTTGCTTCGTTTGGCAAAGAATTGCAATTTTCACTTCGCGAGAACACAGAGGCAGAACCGGCAAAGGCGAAAACAATAGCGAAACAGAGCTGCAAAAGCTGCGATGTTAATCGATACAATAATTTTTTCTTAAATGGCGATATCGAAATTAAATAGTCAGTGTGGCCAGATCCACCCAACTGTATCTGTCGCGAATAGTTAGATTGGCAACACTGTTTCATAGATCTGGTCGCACTAAGGAACACGTACTTCTGAGAGCGCATCAGTTAAGACTAAATACGCTGAATAACACGATGACCCGCCGCCCGGAGTGACTTAGCACTTCGACGACCGACTGGACAACCGTGGGTGTGCCTGTGGCTCCTCTGGAATCGCTTTTAACGATCTGCATCCCTTTTGCAGGTTATGTCCGCTTGTGTACACTTCGAAGGGGAACCGAAGAAGCAACAGGAGCTGATTCCGAGCCGAAGAGAGCGCACATTCCACCGCCCGCCGCCGCCAGCATGATCACGGTTCTCTGCCTGCTTCTTGGCAAGCTGCTGTTCATCCTGGTTGTCGGCTACGAGCTGCTGCAGCAACTCAGCGACTGGCTAAATGCACTGGCCCGACGGTCATATGACCTCTGGCGCGGCGACGCAGCACGTGAGCTGCATGAGCGGCGCGTGCTCGCCGACTGCCGCTCCCAGCTGACCAAGACGCCGCAGCATTTGGTGCTGGTAATCTCGCCCAGCGACAGCTACGTGGATGCGCTGCTCCTGAGGCGCATCTTCGGCTTCGCCCTTGACGTGGGCGTCAAGCATGTCAGTGTGTATGATAAGCGTTCGAAGGACAGGGGCTTTGTGGAGCTGACCGGGTTGTGTCGGTCGGCCAACGAAAGTAGCAGCAGATGCTTCAAGTGGCCACCAAGTCCAAGCAAGGCGGAAAGTGAGTCAAGAAACGGACAACATACCAATGGTTATGCGAACGGGGCAAGCGGTTCGCATTTTCCCCAGCAGTTACAGGTGAGAATGTATGCTGACGAGCGGGAGCTGATAATGGGGTAAGAGAGTGACTACGGGGATGATATCGAATGTCGCTATACCCTAAGAAAGAAGGATAGGCGAATGCATTGTATTCCTTTCATTTTTTTTCGATATGAAATCAATTGAAATGTTATCAGAGAGAATTCTACAAAAGGTGATTTTTAGATTTAATATAGATTATAATCCTTTTTTGCCTTAAATACTTAGTTGCATATTTTTGAACATCTTTTCGATTGGCTTTAATCAAGTGTACTTACATCATTGAGAAGTTCGAAAACATTTTAAAACTTAATTTAGTTTAAACTTCATTGAATTTAAACTTTTTATATGAACATTTTTTCGTAATTGTTTTTTTTTTTTATTATTTTATTTGGTCTTATTTGTTTTTCATAGAAACTACCTTAAAAGTATAACTTTCGTGTTATGGGCAATCTAGAACTACCAAATAAACAAGTCATTACAAATCTTATTCAAACCAACAATTAGCAAGATAAGATTTTGATTTTCAATAGTTCCTTTATTTGAGCCATTGGTCGAAGTACAAGACTCATAAAATATATATATTTTTATTTTATATGCTGTTTGCTGTTTGTTTTAATTGTTTAATTAAGTTTACAATATAAAGAATATGCAATGCTTTTATGATCGTAATCCAAGACACCCATGTTGGTCTTCTAATTTCCGATAGAATTTGAAATTCCACCGGAAGAGTGGAAGAGCTGTCTTATCAAATTCTAATTAAGTTTTTTTTTTGTTTGCAGCTTTATCAAATTAGTGACTCTGACGGCCATGCCCTCATAGCCGACGTTTGTCGGGAGCTGTATGAGGAGAGGAAAACGTCGATGGTTCAAAATCTACTTAGTCAAAAGCGCGAAGCGCTCACCGAGCAGATCAGTGCCATGCTGACCAAGAGACTGGGTTTTGTGGCACCCGAACCGGAGCTTGGCATCGTGTTCGCACGGCAAACATGCACCTTTGGCCTGCTGCCTTGGCATGTGCGCTTCACCGAGTTCCACACGCATTCCAGCGGACGATACTTTGACGTGGAGACTTTCGCCAGCATCCTGTGCAAGTACTCACGGTGCGAACAGCGCTGGGGCAAGTAGGGAGTGGTCTTTGGAGCCCTTATATTAACTAGTTACCTTAACTACTTATATGTAAATTATCGCCAGGAATTCATCTAGCACGTAAGAATAAACCACAAGATTGTATTGTTCATAATGAAGTGTATGTATGTATTCGGGGCAGGTATTTGGGGTTTTAAGATCGTTATGTTTACATGTAAGTGGGCAGGCTTAGAGGCTATGGTTAGAAGTATTGTATTTTGCTTATTTTGGTGGAGTCTTTTGCTCCTGCTCCAGGTCTCGCCTACTCTCTCTCTGGCTCAACATGGCGCTTGGATAGCAGACTGACGTCGGTCAGATACTTGTTCTTGTCAATGTTGTGTGGCCCGGGACCCGTGGGCATACGCTCGTGTAGTAGATGGAAAGAGTTGCGCAGATCCTCAAGGGAGTCGGCAAGACCTTTCTTGATATTGGCAAACTCGCTCGACATCAGCGACAGCTTGCCCAGTAGGTAGTTGAGGTTCTCGTCCATATCGATCATGTGCTTCTTGGTTTCCTCCACCTTGCCGCCCAGTCCCATCATCGTGGCCAAAGTGCTGTTGATGTACCCATCAGATGCGGACTGGATGACGCCCAGCATTTCCCGGCTCTGACTGATTTCGCCAGCCATGATCTCAATACGATGCCAGACCTGACTCAGCTCCGTGTCCAGGAGTCCGCTGAGGTTCTTGTTCGCCTCCTGCTGGGTACTCACAATAGCTCCGTCCAACGCAGAGAAGCGCTCCTTGAGCAGTTCGGCCAGTTGGGTAACCTGCTCGCCGAGCAGTTTACCCACTCTCTGCACCACGTTCAGTGTTCCGAACTCCACCTTGCGTTGTGTGTCCAGAACCACCTCCGAGTTCGTCATCATGATGTTGTTGAACTTACCCAGTGCCTCCAATCCCTCGGCTAGCTTACTGTTGCTCTCGTTGGCCGAGGTCAAGTACTTGTTGAGAGTTTCCATGTCAGTGGTAAGCTGGCGGACGTCCGCCTGGATGTTGGCCTTTGTCTGCTGCAGTTGCTCAGTGGTCTCCCGTAAGGCTTTATGAGGAGAAAAAAGGGGAAAAAGAAACAGTAGAAAGGTTATTGCTTTTGGGACCTAATATCGTAGAAAAGAGGTATGCACCCACTCGATTTTTGAGACGCCAGGTTATCAATCTTAAGCTGCGCTAGGGCATTTAGAGTGTCGTTATTCAACTCCTGTATATAGGACCGATCCTTCTCGTTCAGACCGACGGGTGCGATAGGTCGCTGAGCACTCTCGCTTAACTGCGTAACCTTTCCGTCCAAGTTTTTCAGGCTATTTAGGAGCTGGGCCTCGAACTCATCGTTCTTGGGCGGAGCAGCGGTAGTCACCGACGCCGCCGCCACCGAGTGCTGCTGGAGCTTGGCCTCGATCTGAGCCAGCAGCTCCTTGCCCTTGGGTAGGGTGTCGAAATTCAGTTGGGTCTGGTCAGCCGCCTTCTGGCTGCTCTCCTTGAGCAAGGCCACGCTGGCTGAGAGCGTCTTAATCTCCTCCAGTAGCTGTTTGTTGACGCGCTGCTGTTCCTCCAAGAACTCCTTGGGAATGGTGGACGCAGTGGCCGGCGCCGGAGCGGCGATAAGCTTGGAACTGATCGGTGGTCTCTTAAAGCACTCGTCGTTCTCGCGCATCCACTTGAACATGTGCTCGGTGGCCTGGCTGAATCGGTCCGACTGAGTGTTGTACTTTTCCTCTTGCTAATGACATTGGTTAATAAAAATTACAGTTTTGAAATATTCAGGAATTAATGTTTTTATTCTACATCATAATAATTTTTAAAATGTGCACGGATGTTGCAGAAATTGATAAACAATAATAGTAAAAGTCTATAGATTTGGACTCTTACTTTTTATTATTTATCAGTTAAAATTATTTATTTTTAGGGAGTACTATTAGTAGAATGCATTTAAGACGCATCCAGAATCCACAGGAACTCTTGTGGCATAGCCACGGAAATATTAACGTTGTTAAAGTGTTTTCTTATTAAAAACTGCATGTAGCATTTTCTGGTGCTTTTAAATGGGCACTATTGGGCCTGCATTTTTAATTCCTTACATATCTTAAGTATTGGCATAATAGCTGACTTACTGTTATGAGCATGGTCTCTATTTGGCTGACCCTCTCGTCCAGGCGCCCAAAGATCCCGTTGATCGGCTCCAAGCTCTTCTGGCCCTTCTGCAGGGATTGCAGAGCCTTCTTCAGCAACTCGCCGAGGGCGCGCTCGCGATGCTCATGTCGTTCCAGCTTATTGTCCAGTTGGTTGTAGGAGTAGATCAGCGACTGGATGGTGCCACGCAGCTCCTCGTTGCTGCAAGAAGTCGGGGGACACGGAATTTTCTTAAAATTAGCCTCGCTCTAGATCATTAATCATCAGCAGTGGGGTTGGGGTTTGAGCAGTGGCCGGGACCACCACCGTCAGTGCAGTGCTTCTATAAATATTGAGGGGCGCGATCGCGATCATGGATGGATATGTGGATAAGTGGTGGTGGCTCGGCTCTAAGGGTCAGGAACCCTATTTCTAATCCAAAGCTGTTTGTGTGAAGTGCGCGACGGTGCCGACGGAAAAGAGCATGGATATAGGGGAAGCAGACAACACATGCTGTTCTATCCTACTCCAGGGCACCCTCCCCGTTCACAGTCCCATTTGCATGAAGTGTGCACTAAAACATGCCTGGTCCCATCCGAAGTCCGAAAATAAACAAACAAATAAGCGGAACAGCCAACATCTTGGCTTCCCTTTGAAGGCATTAGTCATTAGTGTATGTGGATGTAGATGAGGCTGTGCATATGATGCGGATGCACCCATCTAATGGCCAGGCGCCGACCGACAACAGTCAGTTTGATGTCTTACACATTTCGCTAAAAATTCCCAGTGCAGTGGAAGCTGTCAGATAGGATAAGACTGGGAACCGCTCTGGCGCTGGAGCCAAGTGCGACGAATGTGTGACATGTGTCTAGAGCCATAAAAAAGGAGAGCTAGGAAATGTACATGGTTCCTTTGAATCGCGGGATTGGGGCGAGGGCGATTGTAAAGTTTGAGCATACAATTACCACCCCCGTATGAAAGATATGATCGCAGATTTATAGTTCTCCATCCCGAGTGTCTCACTCAGAGTAATTGGACTCTTTAAACTTGTTCATTTTAATGGGCTTACATCTAGATGGGATCCTATTGAATGCATTTTCCCTCGATTTCAAAAGAACTTTGCATAAAACAATTCATACGAGGGAATAAATGGGAGAAAGGAAATGGGGATATCAGTATAAAGATTATCGTATTATAAAGTGAACTGGTTAAGGATACTATATAAGGGTTTGGGTGGAATGTTCAAAATTGTAATTCGCTAGCTGCAGATCTATTATTCCCCCACCGTCTGAACTTATGTATTTTGTAAGCCTTCTATTTTATTCTTCTCAGGAATTGGGCCAATTTTGGTACCAGAGTCGGTCGATCTAGTTTACTTACGTGACTGGCCCAGCCGCAATTGTGTGCCATTGAGAGACCGCAATTAGAGTCAGGAATACTAATTGGAGTGTCCGACTGCCCTCACCCATGGTGCGTGTAGTGCAGTGCGCTTCCGATTTTTAATTGGGATGCTCTCCCAGGCAAATCCGATGCGTGATCTGTGGATAATCAAACGGGATCTGAAGCAATGGATAGATATAAATTGATGGAATGGCAATGGCGTCGTTTGAATTCAGTTGCAATCGGTTGTTTGTTCAGAGGTGTTTCCTCATTATGAGTTACATCAACATTTTGTTTATAACAAATAACTATGAACTAATAAACAAACCGAAATTGATGTGTTGCCTTTATGGGGGTGCAAACAAATAATAAAGAACTGCCGCTGATTTGCAACAGAAACAACTGCAAACAAAGCAAATTGGTTCCTTGTCCATTGTGCGACTAGACCTCGCTGAATATATATAGAGCCATATAATCGTCGATATTATTCTTGCGGCGATAAACAAATGACGCAAAAGTATCCACTGGGCGACTGCATGTGCCAGATTCTCCTTTAAAAGGGAGGAAGTGATGCATTTGGGAAATTGGGTCAGAAATATGCGAAATGTAATTTACGAGCTCAAAAAAAGGCACATCAACCGACCGAGTTAATAAGTGATGAATTGAAAATGCCTTTATATATAATAGATAGAGAACGAGAACCTGAACCTATTTTGTTTATTGATAAGGACGCTGGCTTGGGTTAAAGGTTGATAAATTGTGATCGTCGTCAGGTTTACATATATTTAATGTTTAATTAGGTTTTAAGTAGTAGTTAATTTTAAAATATACTCACTTTTCTTTTAAATATTTTATATTTTAGAAGTAGAATCGAACACAAGCACTGGGAGGAGGCACTTTGGTTTAAGTTCGAAGCACTATTTCTGAACGTCTTCACTGCTCGAGTTCAGAGCGATGAATGATTCTTGCGCCTAGTCCGGAGGGGATGTGGATCTGATCCGTATGCCACTCTCTTCACTCTGCACTTTTCTCAGCGGCTGGAGAGAATAGCGGCGTCGCAGCATCGCTTGTATATGTTTTTAATAAAATGTAATTAAAAGCGAGATGAGATGGTGATGAGTTCCCGCATCGCACTCAGTCGGGGTGGTGCCTTCAAATCAAAATTCAATTTATTTTAATACAAATCCATTAAGTGCAAACAATGCAAACAAATGATATGGGTGCCGAACTTTAGATGCTTTTGCGGTAAAATCAAGACAATTAAAGTTTCGAATATGATGCATCCCAAACCAATTAATTGAGATGCCCAGCGGCCCCAATTTAATTTAATTTATACAGGCGCCAACTCGCAGATATATCAAACAAGCAGAAAAAATGAATGGACATTTTGGTAAATAATACAATTGACTGATCCGAGGTAGACTCTAGACCAAAATAAATTCTAACAAAAGGGTTAAAATAAAATAAAAGCAAAAAATAAGTTAACTTCGTTCATTGCCGAATACAGGGGGTGGCCGAAGGGGCAAGTACAGTGTATTAACTTACAATTTGAGATTCAATCTTACCGCCCCCTCAGAAATGAGTCTGTATACGCCACTGGCATCGGCACCGAAGTTTATATACCCTAGCAGTTTACAATTAAATTATTTATAATCGACCCATTTTGGTCAAGGGATACATATATAAAACATTTATACAATTTATATTTCCAGTTTTTTCTCCTACATTAAAGGATCGTTTCTTTGGCTGCTACATAAACTAGTCATTCGATTGGCATAAAACTAAATCCAAAATTTTAATGTAATAATATAATACAAAATGGCCACATATTATTTTCTGGGATGTTCCTATCGAAGCTATTTTATATAGTAGTTCGATTTATTGATGACAAGAATGGGCATAAAATGCTGGTTTCTGAAACAGATTTATTTTAAATCGTTTTCTATTTATTGTAATTTAAGTTCAGAACTTATAATTTGATTTTTCCGCCAACTCAATGACATCCATTCACGTGGAACGTAATTTTATTTGGCGCCCAGTGAATGGCATTTCAGCTGGAGCGAAATAAGAAGATGCATTAAAAACAAAACTTGCCGAAAACAAAAAAAACATTAAATTTTAAACTTTCTAAGGACACTAAGATGCCCACCTTAATAGCTCTTGATGCATCGCTTTCTATGTTGCGGCCCGTTCCAGGAAGAAATGAACACACCTACCAATCGCTGGCCATCAAAGGCATTCAGCACCTGCTGGACAATCTATCGACGGCGGGCAAGCTGGAGCACCTGGCTCTTCTCTCATATACAACCACAGCGGAACTGAAAGTGGACTTTACCAGAGACTACGATCAGATTCGACAAGCGGTGAAGAAGGTGGAGGCCGTGGACAAGGCCTGCCTGATGAGCATGCTCAAGGCGTCCGTCTCCATAATGTCCACCTGGGGTTCCCAAAACATTCTGCAGTTGGTGGTGTTTACAGACTGCGGTCTCGGTTTTGGCAGCACCTCGGTCTCTGGATTCCTGGACGCCATTGCCAGCAACGATGCAGACTCAGACTTCGCCTGGCTGAAAACGCTAGCCAGCTACAACGTTAACTTTATCTGCCTAGGACTGCATGGCGACCATTACTTCACCAGGGGACTGGCTGTGTATCAGCAGCTGCTGGACAAGGCCGGATTAAAGGGTGAGTCCCGGATGCTAGCTTTATTAAAGGTATTAAAGGCAATCTTAATGATTCAATATCTTAATGATTCATTTTTAGGTCAGCTCTTCATGACCAAGCCAGCGAAGAACGCAGAGGCAGTAGAAGGTAATCCAAATCCCAATCAGAATCCCAGTCACAAGAGCGAACTCGGACGCACCACCGTTTTCGAGCTAGTCGAGCGTCTGTGCGAGACTTGCTATAAATCCACGGAGGTGACTCTGAGATGCGGCAGCTACTTCCGCATGGAGGCGCCCGTATTGCTTTGGCCACCCACCGCTCCCTATGAACAGCCGTCGCCGGTCTTTGGGCGGGAACCTACGCTCCGACACATCGATCAACGGATAGAGGTGTGCGGATTCCTTGCCCTCTCTGATATCGGTTCCCCGGCCACCATGAGCCGCCATTGGGTGCTGCCAAAAGTGGAGCGGGAGAAGAGTGGAGGAAGTCGCCGGTCAGGAGGGCTGCTTTCTGCCGCCAAGCCACCGAAGCTCAACCTGGACACCAACAATCCGAACTACGAGCTTGAGAAGCTAGAAACGGATATTCGGGATTTTTACGCCAAGGATCCAAAGGATACCGAAGAGAGTGGCGAAGATGCGGATGTAACCATTGTCGTAAAACATTCCTCAGGGCCACAGACTGAGCAGCAAAGGGAAAACCTATGCGTCCTCCTTCACGGTGCTCTCAAACTGGAGAACATGGCCGCCTTAGTCCAAGTGTCAGATAAGTGGTACGGATTCATCTATGCATTTACCGACACGAAGAAGAAGTCAAATCTGATGCTTAATATACTCCCGCCGGGCACGAATGTAATACCGTGGATTGGTGATTTGGAATTGCTGGGATTCCCCGAGGACCTGGTCCCAGGCGAATCGGCAAGCTTTCCGGTGCGCGCTGATCGGCGGTCCTATTCCCAGAGCAGTGTTGTGTGGATACGACAGGCAAGCCTGCAATCGGACGTCCAGAAAGTCCTTCGTCATGCCAAAAAAATGCCGGACAAGACTCAGAATTTCTACAAGGAGCTTAATCGCATTCGGCGGGCCGCCTTGGCCCTCGGATTCGTCGAGCTGCTCGAGGCCCTGGCCATGCTCTTGGAGAAGGAGTGCGCGCACCTCACCCTCAACGGAGCCAGCAACGATTGCACCATGCAGCTGCAGCACGCGGCCACAGAACTACGGAAAACCTCAAATAGGGATATTAAGTCTACTATAGTGCCGCTTCAGAAAGTGGGTAGTGCTCCCGATGCAGGAAACTCAGCTGCAACAGCCCCTGCTTCTGGATATATGTATTAATTAAAATATATGTTTATTATCCTTTTTACAAAAGTTTTGCAATTTTATATTCAATTTATTTAAAATATGGGTTCCAGAATGGGATATTCTGTTAAAAATTTAATGAACAATTTAGAGAACTAACAGATGATTAAAACTTATATTCTAGGGGCAAAATATGCTTTTTTAAAGAAAAATATTTTCTTGGCAGTCATTGACAGACTATACAGTAACTTTTTTTTTCAAATAATTAAAGACAATTTTTAGGTTTGATTGATTTATTTAAAAAACAACACTTAACTTAACTTCTTAATCTAATGGTATTTAAATTATACTTGACTAAAATTTCAGATTTATTTATTGGTGGCCGGAGCGGTATTTTTTATAGTTAGCGACTTGGTCACGCTGATATTATTGTTATTGTCAAAAAATAAAAATATACAAAAACGACAATGGGAGGTCCCGAATTACCTACGGATCCTGGCCACGAGATGTTTCCAACCCCGGCGGTTGACCATCCACATATAGGTACGCAGAGCGAGGAAGATGATGACGACTCGGACGCATACGATGGTTACCAACCATTGGCCATGGATGAAGGTAACGATGCAGCAGACACTGAGATAGCCCCTGGGGAACCGGAGGCGGCCACAGCTGCAAAAAACGACGAAGATATCGACCTGATGACGGCCCCAGTCACTCATGGCGGTCCCAATATTCCACCGATAGAGTCCGCGGATGTTGAAATCGAGCGTCAAGTTTGGAATGAGCCCAGGCCCAAAGAACTGCAAATAGAGCTAGATAAGACGCGAACAGAACAGGTTACTGGATGAAAAGGATCTACTGTAAAGGTGCAGTAACGTTTTGCTTCATTTCAGATCCTTAAGGCCATGTCCACAATCACGTTACCGAACATTACGATTCCGGATTGGGCCAAAGGCGTACCAGAGGAGCGTTGGAAAGGTGAACTGTTGGATCGAATTAACAACCGGCAACATCCATCGGGGGATTCCTCGTCAGCGGACAAGCCTCAGCATTCCAAATCTCATATAGATTAGCGTGTATAAATTAGTATTATATTATTCAAAAAATTGCAAACCAGCCTCTTAGTTTTAAAGCTATCTGATGAAAACTTTGCAGAATGTATTCTTTTTGGTGCGAGTAGTAGAGACTTTCCTAATTAGACCGTCTTATCATATGACTGTCATAGCAATGTTCGGAAAACGTGAGGAAAAAAATATAGGCATGTTATTTTTCAACATCTATTCCGAGATCAGATAATTTTTGTCAAATTTTTCCACAAGGACCAGCGATTATGAAAACGGTTCGGTTTCATTTATTTGTGTTATTTTTATAACAGCAAAGGTGTATAAGCTTTGGCTTGCCGAATTTAGCTTTCTTTTTCGATAGAATTAAGGTTCTCAATAATGAAACAAAACTAGTTAAAAATTACAAAACTTGATATAAGAAATTTTTTAAGTCTAAGGTTCTAGTGTTTTCGAAAAAAAATTAAAAATATTGATCGTGTCAGCTGCAGTTTAGTTTTGCTACAAATACCAGGTAACAAAATTGATTCAAGGCTGCATCTAATAATGAAAGAGCACAGCATAGGATTGTATATGAAGATAAAAATTTCTGTGTGACATAATAAAACTTTTTCTCATAATAAAAAAAGTTTTTAATTATATTTTAATTTTAATCTTTAAGGTCGGAAAAGGAAAACAACTATTTGTTAGATACCTTTTATTAAACAAAAATTTACTTTTATCTAATAATTAAAATGGAAATTACAACCGATTTTTTTTAAAGAGGGTGCAATATTTTTAACTTGCAAAAACATCGAATGTCGTCATTAAGCATCGATCTGTCGATTCTTTCAGGGGTTTTCAAACTAGATTTAAGGGGATTTTGACTTCCTAGGGGGAATTTAAGGGGGAAAATTTAAGGACTTTTTGAAAGCATTTTATATACTGTATAAATAATGAAATCTAAACGAAAATTTTAGCTTCTAGCCACCAGGGCTAGATAAGCCAAAACATGTTAATTATTTTTCCTACAGAATTTCTTATTTCGATAATGAAAACAATAAAAAAAGAATTTTTTTTTTTAAATGTTGGAGAACACTTGGATTTTTTAGGGGGAAATTTCAACATTTTGAGATTTTTTTTAGGGGGAAATCCAAATTCTTATCTGGCAACACTGAGCACAGTTTTACAAATCAGGTGTTATTGTTTACTTATTTTTCCACTAGTTGAATGACAGCCTAACGAATTAAACATTAAGTTTACCGATTTCTTAACGAAATCACCAGTTTAGTTTAGTATCTTATCACCCTAATACTCAAGTTTTCAAGCTGTTGAAAGCTGCCAGTCATTGCAAAAAACTTCTTGGCATCTCATACCGATTTATTAGTGTATTGTTCAGTTACTTAAATCTGTTGGATAAACTATGGATGGCTCTGAACTCACATTTAAGGAGGAATTCCTGGAGGACGGCAAGGCAGCTCCTTTGCAGTTTCACAACCAAGATATCATCAAAGAGGAAATCGAAGCAACGAAGGAGGAAGAGGCTTCAATTACAGACCGATTTCAAGAACAAGTAAAGACAGAAGTCATGGAAGAAGAGGATTTACAGGAATGCAGTGGGATCCACACTTACCAGTTGGTCAATTCAGTCCAAAACGAAGTCATCGAAGAGGATGTACAAGGATCAGGGGATATGTATACCTACAAGTACATCGATAATGTAGAAAGTGAACTTGCAGAAGAGGATCATTTTAGTGAGCGGTTTCCGTGTCAAGTAAAAAACGAACCAATCGATGAGGATCTAGAGTCTGAGAAAGAAATGGATCAGTTTGATTTCCAGGTGAAAAGCGAGGAAATGGACGATGACTTACTTGAAGACGAGGATGGTTATAATGATAACGGTAAGGCTCAGGAAAGCGAGAAAGCTGAAGATGAGGATAAGTACGCGAAACTCCCGCATAAGTGTCCCCATTGTCTGAAGGGATTTCGGCTTTTGACTCAGCTCAAAATCCACACCCGTGGTCACACGGGTGACAGTCCACATAAGTGTAAAACCTGCTCAAAGACCTTTGGCACGGCTGCACACCTTAACAGGCACTATCGATCCCACACCGGAGAACGACCCTTCGAGTGCACGCACTGTCAGAAGGCCTTTACAGCTCTGTATCATCTCAAGGTGCATCTGCGCACCCACACCGGCGAACGGCCGTTCCAGTGCCCGCATTGCCCAAAGACTTGTATAGTAAAGGATAACCTCCGGAATCATATTCGCACCCATTTCGAGGAGAGGCCGTTCAAGTGTCCGCAATGCCCAAAAGCCTTCAAGGTGAAGCACAACCTCAAAATGCACATACGCACCCACTCGGGCGAGAAGCCGTTCAGTTGTCCTCACTGCTCCAAGGCCTTCACGGGTGAACCATACCTTAAAGTTCACATTCGGACCCACACGGGTGAAAAGCCGTACAGTTGTTCGCTCTGTCCTAAGTCGTTTATCAACAGGCAGTGCTTAAAAGTCCACTTCCGCACCCACTCCGGAGAGAGACCGTACAAGTGCACCTACTGTCCCAAAGCCTTTGCCAAACATTCCGGGCTCACCGAGCATGTCCGGATCCACACAGGCGAACGACCGTACGACTGTTCCATCTGCCCCAAGGCATTTATAACGAACCAGGATCTGAAGCGCCACATGAGAATGCACACAGGAGAGCGCCCGTTCAAGTGTGCCCTCTGTCCCAGTTCCTATACCCAGAACTATTCCCTTCAGGCGCACATGCGGACACACTCAGGAGAAAGGCCTTACAAGTGCACCGAGTGCTCTAAGGATTTCCAATACCAAACCAGTCTAGAGTGCCACATGCAGACCCACTTTGGGGTAAGACCCTACCAGTGCACTGAGTGCACAAAGACTTTCGTAACGAGCTCAAACCTGGCGAGGCACGTCAAAAATGCGCACTGGACCTGAATGACTTGATAGTCTTTTCTTTAAAGGGAAGATTACACTCTTCATCCTGCGCCCAAACGGTCCCAATGTGGCTGGAGCTACAGAACACCATTAGGATATATTTTATATATTATATTTAGAAAAAACTCCATTTCTCTCCCATTTAAATAATTTTGACTGATAGTGTGTGACCGTATGTTGCGGAGATCCGATCCTAGAAGGCAGCCAAGAGGGCGTTGCCCGCCGAGTTCACCTTGCTAAAGTTTTCGCCCTGCGGAGTACTGGACAGCTCCCTCAGCTTGTCCATCACATAGTCTACGGACACTACTTGGGCAATCGTCTCCTGGCCGCAGGCAGTGGTAGTCAAGTTTCCGATGGCCTGCATGGAACGGTAGCAAGCTTCCAGGTCCTTGGCCCACTTGAGCAGCTCCACCACTCCGGAGGTGACCTCATGACACACCTCCGACTTGGCCACTCCCAATGTCTGCGATATGGTCACATTTAGGTAAAAGGTGGCCACTGCAATCTGGAGGTTGGCACTGCCCGTCTTGATGCCCCCAATGAGCTCGATGATCTGCGGTAGACGGCTTTCAACCTGCTGCCGTCCGATGGTGTGGTTTAAGCTATTAGCCAGGCAGCGCACAACCATCAACTGGTTGGCAGCTGATCCGGCCAGCTGCGGTATCACTATCCCCAGGAAGCTGTGGCTGTTGTTTAGGACACTGAAAATGGCCTCATTGCGGACGGCCAAGCGCAGGATGTCCAATACAGGGAAGAGCATGGCCGCTGGCCACTTCAGCAGAATGATCAATGCTTCGAGCGAGGTCAAATCCAGTTCTGGTGACGGCTCCGTGAGTTTGATGACAGCCAGTAGGACCTCGTCACCAACTTTTCCATCGGATGGCGTTAGCTTATTATTGAACTCTCTTTAGGAAGAAAGAAATAAATAAGAGAAGAGTTTAAAGTAACATAGGCTTTAAAAAATGCAAAATAATTAGAAACTACTGAAAGAAATATGTATAGGCTACATAAAATATATAACAATAGAACCAAAACGGCTACGTACTTCATTTTCTCCAATACTTTGCTGGCATCACAGGTGTCAAAAGTGCGGTAGCTGCTCACGGGGAAGTGCTTGTCCCCGGAACGCACAAAATTCACATCTATGCGCGACTGCGAATTGCTGCTACCACCCGTGGAGTAGCTTGAGGAGCCCGTGAAGGGATCGACGTTGCCACCACTTTGCAAGTTCATGTTGCTCGAACCGGGAACGTATCGAGAGCCGCCTGTAAAGGGATCCTGGTAGCCACTTGGCGCTCGATTTTCCACAACTGGGGCAGCACTCTCCGAGTTTTTTACTATAAAGTTGGCCACCTGGTCAAGGTAAGCCTGAGGAAGTTCGTGCCGATGAATGAAGGCCTGGGCCGCCTGCCAAGGATCCTCGCCCCGGTTGTAGGGCAGTTTAATAGGCGGTGCCGTATCAGAGATGTCAACATTAAACACAAAGTCGTACTCCTTGCCTTCGTGCATTTTTTTTCCAGAACTGGCCTGTGTGCCGCCAGATCCTCCGGTCACATCTCCGATTAGATTCCAGTTACCCATGTCCCAGCTATAGGCCTTAACAGAACCGTCCGGATGTCGCACCATTTTCGTTTGCCCCTCACGGGTTCCGTTCGAGAGCAGGGCCTCCGGACCTGGAAGACTGATGGAAGAAGAATGCCGTTATGAGACCTCTCTTGATGAGCATTTCCTCTTATAGCTTACTCCGTTTTCTTGACACCCCCTATTTCCTCGTTCATCTGAGACTTCCTCGTGGCAACTGCCATATCGAAGGCACTGAGAACACCCTCGCTCGCCTGGCGAGCTGGCTCCTGGCTGAAGACCCTCACCACACCATCGCTGCAACCGGTGACGATGTCTCCGTTCTTCAAGCAAGCCACAGACCAAACAGAAATCGCTGGATGCAGGATAGGCGCACCCAGTTCAGTGCCAGTGATGACATTCCACATTCGCAGAGTGCTGTCCTCGCCACAGGACACCACAACCTGGTCGCCCAAGGCTTGATTCCTGGCCATCGCGTAGATGTAGTTGGTATGCCCGTTCAACTCGCGTACGCACTCCCCGTCCTCGTTCCAGAAACGAAGAATGCCGTCGTTGCCGCAGGAGAGCAGAGTGTTGGCCTCCAGGCCGATTAGGCTGCGTACACAATCCGTGTGCCCCTTGAGTAATCTTAGCTTTTCGCCCTTCTCGTTCCAGTAGTAGATGTTTTTGTCCGCTCCCCCAGTCACGTATTTCCGCTGTTCCGGCAACGTTTCCACGGCCCAAACGGCCGCCTCATGGCCCTCTAGCGCAATAAAGGCAACCTCACCCGTCTCGCTAATGTTCCACACCCTGGCCGTTTTGTCCCAACTGCCGCTGATCAGGCTACGGGGCTGTAGAGCCCCGGCCAGAGCGCAAACCGTGGAAGTGTGGCCTTTTAAGGTGAGTAGGGGCACAAAACCGTTTTCTTGCTTGTAAATGCAAATGGTGGCGTCGTTGCTGGCCGTGCAGATCCACTGCTCAGACTCCAGGAAGTAGATGTACGATATAAAGTTCTTGTGATCCTGCAGCGTCAGGCTCTCCAAATATTCCTTTCTGGATTAGGAACGCTCTTAATAGCGTCTAAAGAGCTTTAAGCCGTGCACCGAACTCACCCGCTTGGCCGCCAGAGCTTCGCACTTTTGTCCCGTGAACCAGACACAATGATCTGACCTCCACCGTTCGGGGCGCTGCCTGCCACGGCTACCGCTCGAACGTCCATGCTGTGGCCCAGTAGCTCGCAGCTCAGCTTGTAGTTATCCAGCGATGGCTCCATGATTTAGTGTTCGGGCGTTAAACTCCTCTCAGTTCCGAAAAAAAAGCCGACAAAGCCGATTTGTCATTCACCGCGAAGGGCAGTGTTGCAAAAAATCTGCACACTCAGATAGTGGTGGGCAATCCGATACGCTTCAAGGTCAATAAACCGACCTATCCGATAGTCGAAGTTATGAAGTATTTTTGTTTTCTTCTTTTGATATTTTCCTCCACATAGAGATGACTCCTTACCAGAAATTGTGCTATCAGTAGTTGTGAAAATAAACTGAAATATTAACTAACTAATTACATCAAAATACAACATTTTTCAACTAATAAATTGTCCGGTATTTCACTATTCTGCTTATCGATAATTTAAGAAACCTATCGCTCAATAATCAACCTTGTTTGTCTTAACTACGCCAAGTCTGTATTGTTTACTTTTATTGTTTGGCAATGGGTGGAAAAAGTTACTACTGCGATTATTGTTGCTGTTTCATGAAAAACGACTTAAACGTACGAAAACTTCACAATAAAGGCATCGCCCACACAATTGCAAGGGCTAATTACATGCGGAGATTCGATGGTAAAATTAACCCTCACGTAATATTCAGTTCTTACAATTTAAAATTAAAACATGCATTTGTATGTGTAGATCCTAAACAAATTATGGAATCAGAGCGCCTAAAAAAGCCATGTAAACGATATTTAGGTGGATATTGTAAGTTTGAGTTGTATTGCAATTATTGTCATTATAGTGAGAAGGAATTGATGGAGTTGCAAAAAATAGGTGAGAGTTAAATTTTGCATTTACCAATATTCAGTTATTAACTTATGTATTTTATTTTAGTTATCAATCAAAAGAAGTCTGCTATCCTTAAAAAGAAGAATAAAGCTAAGAAATGGCCCTGGAAATCTTATCATCAGTCGGGATTACTTCCTCCATCGCTGCAACCCATGGATCTAACCAAGCTCAAGGGAACCAATTTTGACTTAAACTGGGGTTAATTAACTGCTCTGAGAAATTGATAATATATATTTACAATTAAATTACAAACAATTAATGTCAAGAATTTAAAATGGCGGTCACTTTGTCCATGACCCGAGAAACCTTCAAGTTGATACGCAAAATGCGAGCGTATTCGTAGTGAAACGATTTTGGGGAATGCCCGCTCAAATTCTCCTCGTCCGGATCGGCCAGGTGAGCCAGCAGGAAATAACAAAAATGTTCTGTTAATAAGATAAGATAAAAAAAATTTAATCGTAAATAATTTTACATATATACACGTGTGCCATATATACGCCATGCCTTTCTATATACATACTTATTTACATAAATATATAATGGATTTGAATTCCCTACCTTGCTCACATTCAACGGCATAGAAAAGAGGCGTGTTTCCCGCCCTAGCCTCTGTGGAGTTGATAAAGTTCGTTTTAAGACGGCGGTTCTTTAACTTGTGCTTATTCGCCTCCAGCCTATCGCAGGCCCGATCATAGTACTTAGCAAAGGACTTTTCGTCACTTTCATCAGACCCAGGCACCTCAATTGCTCTTTGGTAGATCGCTTTCCCCAAGTCTCGCTCGTCTATTATATCGAATATTGCCTCAGCAATAAGGAACTGATTCTGACGTACAGCCAGGTGCAGAACTGTATAACCGTCGTCGTTGGCCTCCAGTAGAAGATTCAGATCGATGCTACGCATCAGTATTCTAATGGACTCAACATTTATGTTGTTAATCACCGCCAAGTGGAGGGCTGTATTGGAGTTCTCGTAAATGTGATCAGTCAGGCAACCGACTCTCAAAATAAGCGATGTGATCTCTGGATCCGCATCATTTGTCAATGCAAGCTGAAGGCAATCTTCGCCATCTTCGGTCAGTAATTCATTGATGTCCAAGTTGGCGTGGATACACACGAAAATCTGACGCCTAACTCCATAATTGTCATTGCGGAGTATGTCATCGTGGATGGGTCTGAAAGTGTGAAATCATTGGGATTCTTTAATATCTATCTAAAAGGAGACCAAATAATGTTCTTATTTAAAAACATATATAATTACTCACAGTAATCCGACGTCCGACTTAATATTCGCCTTTTCAAATACATCGGCCATTATTTTAACGAGCTTGTCTCTACTCGTACCATATTCTATATAGTCGTCCACCCGGTTAAGCTCGTGGTCACCAAAAGATAGTTCCGAGAAGTCCGAGTTTCGACGCTGTTGTGTTGGTTTTGTGACAGGATGTCCTCCATTTATGCTTGCCGAGTTCTTAAGGAAATACAATATGTAAATAGTGTATTTTAATGATTAATTTTTTGCTTTGCTGTTACATTTTTTTATAAAAAGCCTTTTTTTCCATTTATGTTAAAGATTTCGAAAAAATAAGTTTTCTTTAATGCAAAGACTTAATTAATACATAGGGTATATTTCATAGAAATAAGTAGTAAGCTGTACTTACAGATACCTCCTGTTTTTTCCGCTTGGTTACCACAGGAGTGAGCTGTTTCTCATCGCGCTCCTGCAGAGCCATTTCAGCCGCCGATCTCTTGACCACCTGTGGCACGCAGGTGTTACGCTTTCTCCCTCGTTTCTTGGCCACTTTAACGGGCTGATTGGGTGACGCAATGGGAGTGGAAGTCGGACTGGGTTCACTGGAGGTTCCGGGCGCCTTAGGATCGACTGATTCATGTTTTATCGCAGGCTTTTCCTCGCATTTCACGGCCATATTCTTGATATCGGTTTCCGTGTCCGTTTGCGTGGA
Organism: Drosophila jambulina; assembly: GCA_018152175.1. Taxonomy (NCBI): domain Eukaryota; kingdom Metazoa; phylum Arthropoda; class Insecta; order Diptera; family Drosophilidae; genus Drosophila; species Drosophila jambulina. The sequence continues at coordinate 24,815,106 of JAECXH010000114.1, read as the reverse complement.
GGCATCCACTTTTTGGGCTCCACAAGAGCATTGTTTACCTTGATGGGAGATAATAGCCTTATCAGCGCTATTGCGACCATTAATCGCGTCGATCACACGTTGTTGCAGAGCTTTATCGGGAATCCGCATGAGTAATTTGAAGATGTCCTCGTAAATGGACTGGAAGGACTTGCGTTGTATATAAGTGGCAGTGCTCAACTGAGCCATGGGCTTCGCAATTACACGAACAGGCGCTGGCTGCTTGGAGGAGAAATCTGCGGTGGCGACTGCCTGTATGTGCTGCGACTTTGTTAATAAAACTTTCTTCATCTTTTCCTTCTGCTATCGTACTACTCGGGTGCTCCAATCGCTGGCCGATAAGCTGCCTTTGTTGTCAGACGATTTTGGGGGAAGTCTAAGTTTAGAACGATACAAAACAATATAAGTTGGTTTTTCCCCAAACACGATGTACGTCAGTGTTGCGAAGTTGCTGAGTATTAAGTGTTCTCAACACTAGTCGCTGGTTATTAAAGATGGACGTTTATTATGCTGAATGTTTCCGATGTATTCTTCGTTTTTGTTTAATTTGTACCACTTTGTTTTTACGTTTTTGTTTTTATACGAAATTCAAATAAATGTGCGTAAATTAAGCGACCTTGAAAATTAAAATTTATTTCATGCTAAAAAATTATTGAAATATTTTAATATTTTATTAAATAATCTTTTTGATGGAATCAAACAACGTTTTTGGCTGGTCGATATATTGGAAAAATAAAGAAATTAATCGGTCTACACATAGGATTAATTTTTAAAGCGTGGTTTTCCACGTATCATCCCTAGTTTTCCGGCGATTATCGATATCTTATCATTCGTGGTGAATGGCATACTGACTAGGATTTTAGAGAAAAAAAAGATTGGTTGACATAAAGATACCGGGGTCTTCTTAATCATAATTAGGTTTTGTTGGGCGCCGAGAGCCCTAGATAAAATCCGACTCGGTATATATGTGTGCCGCCCTTACGGATACACAAGTAAGATTCGGTTATGGACTCGCGTAATCGACGCAGCTACTCGGGGGGCAGTGGCAACGAGTGTAGTGGGGGAAGGGGCAGCAATAGCACCGCCTACTACAACAGATCCCGCTCCCGTTTCAGTAGATCCCGGTCTAGGTCACGGTAAAAATAATACTGGGTTTTTACCCTATACACATATATTCTGAATCCCATTATTATTCCCAGTGAGCGCAATCGTGGCTTTGGGGGAGGAGGTGGCGGCAGCGGATTCAGACACCGTAATTCTCGTTCTCGGAGTCGGGACCGTTCACCCGCCTTTAGGCACGACGAGCGTGGTGGACGCGGAGGAGGTGGAGGCGGAGGAGATCCTGACTTATATCACAATCTAATCAACGATGACTATAGGGATGACCAGCGCAATTACAATCCAAGGAATAACTTTAATAATCGTCCATTTCGGCGAGAGGATAACTTTGAACAAAATCGCAACAATAGGAACAACAGCAGGGATAACGATAGAGGTCGAGATCATCATGAGAACTTTGAAAACAATCAGCGATGGAGAGATTTCGAGGCCCGTGAACGCGATTCCATGGAGAGGTCGGAAAGATTTCAAGACAGGGAGCCGAAGAGGCCCTGGAACAGGAATTATTCAAACGAACACGACGACAGGGGGAGGAGCCACGAGCGGATGAGGTAAGCAGATAAAAACATTCACTCAGGCAATCCTGGCAAACCACTTCTCTCGTAGTCGCCCCAGAGATAGTCGTCCAAACAACAACGGCGTCGGGAATAGTCGGGAACGAGAACGGGATTGGGAGCACGACCGAGATCAGGATTGGAATCATGACCGAAATCAAGATCGGCATCAAGACCGACACAGGAGAGCCTCATCCGAAGAGGACTTGGATGAAGGACAGATGCGCAGAAACAAGAACGGGAATTCCCAAGAGCCACTTAACATAATTATTATACTAGGGCTTACCATGGAAATAACCAGAGCAGATGTAAGTTCCTGTACAATTCCCAAGTAACAATAACAACATAGAGATTACTACTTTCAGATTATGAGCGAACTGATCAAGATGAATATGGAGCCGGCCTGCATTCGTATTATTCGGAAGCATGGCAAACGATTTTGCCCCGACACAGCTTCGATGCCTCAGCAGCAAAGAAGTAAGTACACAGATCGGAAGAGTGGATACGGCGGCTCTGAGCTATCGGAAACCAAATACTTGTGTACAAAACGAATTTAACCCGGCCACAGAAATGAAAACAAAACAATTTCCCAAAAAAACAAAACAAATGTTACAAACCTATTAAAACATTCAACATTTTTTGACGAAACCATTTTGTATCTGCTTCTATCCGATAATTTAGATTCATCACGCGGTATAGCGTTTGTCGAGTTTACCACCGTTGAAGAGGCGAAGCAATGGATGGAGATTACTCAGGTACCCAGCGACCAGAGAAACCCCTTGAACCTTTCGAGCTATCAGCCAGCAGCCAAGGATCTTCCCTGGGCAATAATCACGAAACGACGTGTTTCTTAGTTTTCTTGTTTTTCCAATCTTCCATCTCAAAATCTATAAACTTGAAACACATATTTCAAATTTAATGCCTAGGGAAAATTCCTTTAGGAGATCATCGTCAGCAACAACGTCGCGTTACGAAACACAGAAGCAATCTGGTGACTGTGTAGAGTGTAAAAAAGGACTGCTTTCCCGAATTCTAATCCTCGTTTTCCGTTCTCTCTCTTTTTTTCATGTCTGCTGCTCCAGGGTATTCTCAAGTTGGGCGATCATCGGTTGACCATGCAATACAGCCATACACGTATTCAGGATTGGAACTGCAGCAAGGTGGGATTAACTTCTAGATTAGCAATTAGTTTGTGTTGACAGCAGCTTGACTTTCCTATTTCAGTGTGGCGTCTGTAACTTCAAGTTTAGATGCTATTGCTTCGTTTGCAAGACATCCCGAGAGGAGGCCGAAAGTGTTGGCGGTAGCGAGGGCGTGGATGAAGTCAGCAACATCCTAACCAAAAGTATAGACATTTGGACACTCCAGCAAATAGAAAAAAACACATCACAATAATCCCTCCAATTTTAGAGATTATGTTGCGCAACCTGGACGCGTTGACAAACGAAGAGGGTGTGCTCACCGTCCTTCAGCAGCACTTGCCTGACCTGACCAAGACGGTAAGCAAGGTTCTTATAAGCCGAGACACCTTAACTCAGGCATCTCGAGGCATTTGTTACCTTCACTTCGACACGCTTCTCGACTCAATGAATGTTCATAATGGCCTGACTGCACTAAATCCACCCCTCACTCTGGATGACCGTCCTGGTAAGTAATATGATGTTGATATTTTATTTATTTGTTTGCTTAACTTTCCATTTATTGTAGTTTCCATTACATATTGCATTGATGCAGAGGAACACCAAACAGGGTCCAAGGATACAAGTGCAATAGCAAAGAAGGCCTGCGAAGAAAGCCATCAGAGTAGAGATGCTGCAATGGTGTCGCCTTCGGGTCTTGGTGGTAACTACACCCTGGCAGATGTGCCACGTCTCGCCGAGTACAGTGCCTCGTTATACGCCTCGAATCCCGCGGAGCAGGCGCACTATGTTCAATACTATACTGACTTTTACACGGCCGAGATAAGCAAGAAGAGCGGGGATCCACAATTGACAGAGGCGAATTCAGGGGCAGCTGTGGCCCTTTCGGCCATACAGCGCAAGCAGAAGAAGATGAACAGTATAGAAACCACGATCACTGCGGCAGCCGCAGCAGCTGCCCAAGCAGCTGCTGAGGTAAAGGCTTCCTTTGCTGCACAAGCCATAAGTGCTGCGCCCAGGGGAAACGACGGAAAGACGTACCGTAAGTGGAAGCAAAAGCTTCATTCGGCTTTTCTTTATAATCTCCTCTTCCTTTAGCCACCCCGGATGTATCGCAGTATCAGTATGATGAAACCTCGGGCTACTACTACGATCGTAGTACAGGACTCTACTACGATGCCCATTCGCAGTACTACTACAACAACGAAACGGGGGCGTATCTGTACTGGGATCAGAAGAGGAGCACTTATGTGCTGGCCACTCCTGCTTCTACTCAGGCAGCTCTCAAGGAAGTCCTGGCTGACGCCGAACCGAAGGAGGATGATGCCAGAAAGGCGAAGGACAAGGAGAAGGACAAGGAGGGCGGCTGCAACAAACACGATAAGGTCAAAGTGGCCAAGAAGATAGTTAAAGATATGGAAAAGTGGGCCAAGCAGCTGAACCAGAAGAAGGACTACACTGCGGTGGCTACACCTCAGCCTATCCTTTCGGCCAACGACGGTCCCAGCACCTCGCGAGGCTCTCAAGGAGGCTATGCTGACCTGGGATTCTCCATCTTGGAAAAGAAGGAGAGGTCCAAGCTTACCGACTTCATGTCACAGTCTGGACCGCCCGGAACAAACAAGATTGTGAATGCTTATGGCGGAGGATCGGACTCTGAAGAGGAAGGTTCTGGAAACTTACAGAATATACAGAGTTCAATGGGAGCTGGACCTGGGTCTCGAAGTGCCAGTCGAAGTGTCGATGAATCCGACTACGTGGACTTCCAAAAGTTAACTTGTCAGCTCTGCAAACGTGCCTTCCAATCGCTGGACATCCTTCAGAAACATTTGAAGATGTCAAACTTGCACAAGGAAAACTTGGCAAAGCTCAACCAAAGCTCAGGAGTTGCCGGCGTTGACGAGGGCCTATCGTAAGTGAAATTTCCATATAGAGGTAGAGCTCAACTGAATAATAACTTTTCTCTCAGCTATCGTGATCGTGCCAAAGAGCGTAGGCTTAAGTACGGAGAGAGCGATCCCCCGCCACCAAATCGAAGCAGAGAGCGGTTCGAGCAGGAGATCAAGACCTTGCAGACGAGGCAGAAGGACAATTCGGGACCGGCTGCCGCCATGCCCATCAGTTCTAGCAATGTGGGCAGTCGCCTGCTGCAAAAGATGGGGTGGTCAGAGGGCCAGGGCTTGGGAAGAAAGAACCAGGGTCGCACGCAGATCATAGAGGTAAAATAAACAACCAAATACAAAATGTAAATATATTTAATTGTTACTTTGTATTCGCAGGCTGAAGGACGCACAAACAATGTGGGTCTAGGAAACAAGGCGGGAAATATGATACCGGGCAACGACTATAAATCCTACATCAAGAAGATGATGAAGCAGCGCTATGAAAATGCATGAGAATAAGTTAATTCTCAAACAAAAAGCTAGGTTCTCTTTAAAAAGTTTGAGCTAATAGATTATATTTGAAGGGCAATTGTTTTCTCCGATACATTTTTTGATTTTTCGAAATCTTTACGATTAATTCTTGAAACTATGCGCCAGTGAATCAGAAAAACCATATTGTTGGTTTCGAGCCTGCCTTGGACTTGTCAGGGAGACGTGAAAAGTTCTTGAATAGCCAATAGTTTTATTTAGATTAAGTAATAAGTTATGATTAAGAGAATCCAGTCTTATTTAGTTGTACATTAATAAAATTTAAATAATATCGCGAAGCTTAAATTTTATGTGGTTTCCCGCAATTCGCTGATATTGGTTCTCAGCCGGCACTGTTTATCAACACTAGCCGATAACAAAAGCTATCGATAGCACACACTGGTTTGGTTGCCTGCCTTGCGTTTCCTGATAAGGGATTTTCCCCTTAGATAAACCGCAACATGTTAATTATGTTTCTTAATGTTTTTATTCATGCCACAGTTTTCCGAAAATCATTACTTTTTTTATATTTCAAATTAATCGATTTCTTGAAATTATGGGAACACCAGATTTTTTGTTAGGGTAAACCCCACTGTTCGAGATTTTTTAGGAATAAACCGACATTCCTATCTGGCAACACTGAAGGAGGCCGAGACTTTTTCATTTGTGTTTTGGGTGCCTTGAATTCGATTTGTATAATTTCCAATGAAAAAGCTGGCAAGGAAAGCAAGCAAGTTCAACTAGTTACCGCATCCTGCATCCAGCCACGTGACGAACAAGTAAGACAGCAATTTGGGAAAGGACGCGAGAGAGATGAACGTAATTACCATCGATTCCTTCTCATTAGATATGGATTTTCGGTACGGTCGCAGCTTTTCCGGGGGCAATGGAATCGGCACCGATATGGGACACAGGCGATATAGTCGTTCTCGATCCCGATCCAGGTAAAAGTGGCTTGTATATGGATTAATTATGCCTCGATAACGTTATTTTGTTTTCAAGAGAACGCAGTAGACGCCGCCAATCCCGATCTCGCAGCCGGGACCGTTCATCGCATTATAGACGCCATCACGGCCACAGCCCAGATCGCGACCTCTATCGTGATCTGATCAACGAGGACTACCAGGAGGATCAACGCCACTATGGTACGCGTAAAAACTTTGATCTCTATCGCCAGAATCGCAACGATGACGGGCATGAGCGGCGTGATCGGGAAAATTATGACCGCCGAAACCAAAACAGCAACTACGACCGCCGTGATCTAGACAGAAGTGATCGATGGGAGCATGATTGCTTCGATCCTAGGGAGCAGGATGAGCTTGATCACAATGACCGCTGGAGAAACCGCGACCGAGAGTCGCGACAGCGTAGCTATGATGATTATGAAGAGGAAATAGAGCGCGACAGGTAAGAAAAAATTAGGACCAACTTGAAGGTACTAAAAAATTTTGGAAATGCATATCCTACATTTAAATACATATGTACATATATCAAGCTATGGCTTATAGTCCCCATTAAGGATTAAGATTTTCATTTTTTAAAGAGCGTCTTGGAGTTAAGAACCTTTCTTTCTTTTCATACCCCTGCATGGTATTATAATTTTAGTCCGAAGTTTGCAACGCAGTGAAGGAGATATTTCCAACCCTATAACATATATATATATTCTTGATCAGAATCAACAGCCAAGACGATCAAACCATGTCCGCAAACAGTCTGTCATTTTTTAAGCTATCTGAATGAACCTTTGAAAATAGTTTTCTATATGCTCTCACAACTACATAAGCCGGACGACAATATCATAAAGCTGCCATTTGAACGATCGGATAATTTTCAGAAAAAAAATTATAACTTAGCCAGTTTGCAACATATTTTAATATAATTTGAGACATGGCTTGTATTATATTATTCTAGTATTATTTTATCAAACTACTATTTCATATTGCTACCGTTTAAGAAATTTATTGAAAAAAATTACAGAAGTAGAAATATTATATTATTTCTGAATTTTGGTTTTAATTTTATGCAATTAATTCATAATTGTAAGCTGCAAGAGTATATAATCTTCGGCATGCCGAAGTTAGCTTCCTTTCTTGTTTAGAAGTAACCTGGACACGATGCAATTTATTTGTATTTTTAATTTTAACAGATTAAATCTAGTATACAATACAAAGACGTAGAAAAACAACTGTCAACCTAAAATAACGTTTGCGTTACCCGGTAATCAAGTCAATGTGAGTGAATTTAAAATGAATAGCGAGTGTTCATGAATTCATTCACAAATTGACTAATAAATAATTCAAGTTCAGATCTAAAATGTAAAAGCTCGTTGAATAAATTTTAGTAAAGATCACGTTCTTTTATATTTGTTTTTATACCTTTTATACCCTTGCAGGAAATTATAATTTGAGTCAGAAGTTTGCAACGCAGTGAAGGAGACATTTCCGACGCTATAAAGTATAAATATTCTTGATCAGCATCAACAACCGAGTCGATCTAGCCATGTCCGTCTGTCCGTCTGTCAAAATCGGACAACTTTATCGTATAGCTGCCATAGGAATGTTCGGGAAATATTACGTATACGTAATGTTATATGTATGCATGTTGCATACAATTCCTATTAGTTGTACTTTCCATTTGGTACAATTTTATTAAATCATAATGATCCAATTGTAAGCTGCAAGGGTATACAAACTTCGGCGTGCCGAAGTTAGCGTTCTTTCTTGTTTTATCTAAAATTATGTAAGTTAGATCAGGAAGCAGAGAGAAAATTAGAATGATAAAATCAATAACCAGAGACAAGATTAAAATGATAAAATACACAAAAATTGTTAATTGCAGTCGTACTAATGGGAATGACAACATTAATGAAATGGCCATCAACAGCAACATCAGAGATAGGGAAAGGGATTGTTCTCGCGAAAGACGCTATTCCTCGGACGATGACAGTTATGAGCCCGATGCGATTCGGGAGAGGCACGAGCAACACCAGAACGGCACGGAAGCGTCCAACAACATCATCCTCTTTGGCTTAAAGAAACACGTCACAGAAGCAGACGTAAAACTTTAATATAGTCTTTTACGATAAAAAATAATTATTGTACTACCCACAGATCATGGGCGAGCTGATAAAAGTCAAAATGGAGCCCGCATCTATACGCGTGATGAGGAAGCAGCCATCAGGTGGGTTACATTACCGCGTGTCAAATATGATTTACATTAGTGAAAAAAGAAAAATACATTGAAAGCGTGAGTATTTTGTGACCAGGAATGAGTTCGGAATAGGATTTATGAAAATCCAATTATACTTGGCTTACGAGACATCAGCATTTAAATTCTACAAAAAAAATATTTATAGAAAATATGAATAACAGAACCCAAACCAAATACAGTCCCCAAAAATGTTACAATGCTTTTAAAACAACCAACAACATTTTTTGACAAAAACATTTTCGTATCTGCTTCTATCTAAAATTTAGGTGCCTCACGCTGTTTTGCATTTGTCGAGTTTAAAACCGTTGAGGAGGCGCGACAATGGATGGATTTGACTCAGGTATCCACTGCAAACTACAAACAAGAAACATGAATCTTCTTGAATCAGCCTACAAGAGAAACGAAGGCAAAACCCGAAAGCATCGGCACAGTAGCTGAACCAAAAGTCGATGCCTTTGAGTTTAGTTCTCAGAGTTAGTTCTCCTACAGCCTAAGTCTTCTCTAGTCAAAATTTTGGTGTGCCCTGTGAAGAGAACTGAACTCAAAGCCATTATTTCAGAATATGGAGAGCCTCAGCTGCACTGCATCGGCGACATCTGCGCTTTGCCACACAAACACAGAAGCATCCAACCTGGTGACTGTGTAGTCTGTGAAAATTCTCATTAGTTTGCTTCAGAGCTAGTAATCCAATACCACACTTTTCTTTTTCCTCTCTCCCGGACAGGGCTTGCTACAGCTGGGCGATCACAGCGTGTCCATGCAATATAGCCACACACGTACTACAGACTGGACCTGCATCAAGGTGAGTTCTAGCTAAAAATATAAATCCCAGTAAAACGGTAATTTTTAGATCTTAAACGTGTAACAACTTTTATCGTTTAATATCTAAAACCGAAAAACTGTTCGCTTAGGTTGTGGCAAAGATAGCTAAAAACAGATTGTTTGGGAGCCTTTACCATTAACGGAATTATTGCAAACGGCCTCAGAAATATGTTTAAACTGGGCATAAAGAGATAAATACGCGTCACGCGGTCTTTGTTTCCAAAAGGCTAATTTCAGAGTTCGTTTGCGAACGTTTCATGAGTCTTGAATTATATAATTTTGTAGCTATAGCTAGCTTTATATTTAATTTTTACTCCTCAAATAACTTTTTGTGGTTGAAGATTTATTTAACAAAAAGTTTACCTTAAACACTATGTTCTTTAGACGTTGCCGCCCATGTTGAATATAATACTTGTATTAATGAGGACCTCGTTTATTTTTATTCAGTGTGGTGCCAGCAACTTTAAGCGTCGCTTCCAGTGCTATATGTGTAGCTCATCGCGGGCGGAGAGCGAGATCGCATTATCCTGTGACAGCGAGGGGATCGACGAAATCAGCGCCATCCTCACAAAAAGTATATCCACCATGAGCAATCTCTTTCAATATGCCGTTCTTCCCAGCCAATCTTCTACCTACATAAGTCCCCACTAACCTGCAACGCTTTCCCAATGCAGAGATCATGCTGCGTAACCTGGACGCGCTGACAAACGAGGAGGGGGTGCTCACTGCCCTCCAGGAGCGCTTGTCCTCCGACGAGGCAAAAACCGTCAGCAAGGTGCAGATCAGTCGGGACACCTTGACTCAGGCATCGCGGGGCATCTGCTATCTCAATTTCGACACTCTCGTCGACTCGATGAATATGTACAACGGGTTGACGGCCTTGGACCCACCGCTCTCGCTAGACGGCAGAACTGGTTAGTTTTTAGATTTCAATCCTCAACTTCTGAGGTAATTCAATTCATATAACTCTTGAACCCTCGCTCTTCCCAGCGCTAGTTTCCTATTGCAAGGATCCGGAGAATCGTAAAATATTTTCAACGTCGGATTCTAGTTCTTCTAAACCTAGTGGGGGCATTACGGCTATGACAGCCTCGGCACTCAATGGAAACTATACCCTGGCAGATGTCCCACGTCTCGCCGCCTACAGTGCCTCCGTCTATGCCTCGAATCCCGTCGAGCATGCCTATTACGTCCAGTACTATACGGATTATTACACGAGGGAGATAAGCAAGCAAAGTGTAAATCCACATCTGACTGAAGCCAACTCGGGAGCTGCAGTGGCGCTCTCGGCCATACAGCGCCAGCAGAAGAAGAATTCTTTGCAGGTCCCACTCAGCATGGCAGCGATGGCAGTGGCAGGGGCTAAAGCCTCGTTTGCTGCCCAGGGCTTGAAGGCGCCCAAGGGAAACGACGGAAAGACCTACCGTAAATGGAAACAGAAGCATGAATTCCGTATTCCTTAACAATCTCCTCTTTCTGCAGCCACTCCCGATGTATCGCAGTATCAGTATGATGAGACCTCGGGCTACTACTACGACCGCACCACAGGACTCTACTACGATGCCCACTCACAGTACTACTACAACAACGAAACTGGGGCGTATTTGTACTGGGATCAGAAGAGGAGCACCTATGTGCTGGCCACCCCGGCCTCCACGCAGGCAGCTCTCCAGGAAGTCCTGGCTGACGCCGAGCAAAAGGAGGAGGAGGCCAGAAAGGCAAAGGAGAAGGAGAAGGACAAGGAGAGCGGCGGCAACAAGCAAGACAAGGTCAAGGTCGCAAAAAAGATAGTTAAGGACATGGAAAAGTGGGCCAAGCAGCTGAACCAGAAGAAAGACTACACTGCGGTGGCAACGCCGCAGCCAATATTAAATGAGAATGAAGGCCCCAGCACTTCCCGGGCCTCGCAAGGGGGATATGCTGATATGGGATTCTCGCTCCTCGAGAAAAAGGAGCGGGCAGCTAAGACCGCAGACGTTGTGCCACAGTTGAGACTACCGGTGCTGAGTAAACTGGCCAACGCCATGGGAGGAACATCCGAGGACTCTGAGGATGAGTCAGCTGGACCTGCCTTGGGAGTCGGAGCCACTGCCACTGCTGCTTCCCGAAGGGCAACTCTCGAAGAAGCGGACTACGTGGATTTCCAAAGACTAACCTGTCAGCTATGCAAACGTGCCTTTCAATCGTTGGATATTCTGCAGAAGCACTTGAAAATATCCACTTTGCATAAGGAAAACTTGGCCAAACTTAACCAAAATTCCGTCGAAACTAACAGCGAAGTAGGATTGTCGTAAGTACATTTATTAATCGTCGTGTACTAAACTTGCATTATTATTAATACGATTTCATACTGTAGGTATCGTGACCGCGCCAAGGAGCGGAGACTAAAGTACGGGGAGGGCGATCCACCCCCTCCGAATCGTAGCAGGGAGATATTTGAACAGGACATGAGGAATTTGCAGACGGGGCAGAAGAATGACGCAGGGCCAACCCCAGCCATGCCCATTGGTTCCAGCAATGTGGGAAGTCGCCTCATGCAAAAGATGGGTTGGTCAGAGGGCCAGGGCTTGGGCAGAACGAACCAGGGGCGCACACAGATCATTGAGGTAAAGAATTACTCCCCAATAAGGAATTTAATTGTTATTTTATATTCCTAGGCCGACGGACGCACTAATAATGTGGGCCTAGGAAACAAGGCTGGAGGACAAATGTTTCCCGGTAGCGACTACAAAACATATATAAAGAAGATGATGAAGCAGCGCTATGATAACGCTTGAGCGTTTCTCAAGCCGTGTTCATTTCCATTCCCCTCAGTCTCGATGTAATTAGTTAATTGCTTACCTTAACCTCACATCCTCACCTTGTGGTGATCAATTCATCTGTACTGAAGTAGATAAATGTAAATAGTAAATAAACAAAGGGTGGCTCAATTAAATTAGTTTAATCTAAGAAATTAAATGTTGATATTAAAAAACTACTTTTACCATTATTATATATATATTTATAGGTTATTACTTCTTAATAGAGACGAGTAAAATGAATAAGAAAATTCCGTCATAATGACACTGTTAGTTGCTTTGTCGGGACCACAGACTATGGTCTAGATGGGCAAGCAGTTATTTTTTCTGCTCCCGCTACTGTTTTCGTTATTTTTTCTGGGAGGCGCCAGAAGGTCGAGGCTCGCGTTCAGCGATCCGTGAAGAAGTACAAAAACCATGTTACTACATTTTAGAGGCAGGTATCGCAAAAACCGTAACCCGTCGCGAACCACCATTGCTTTAATTTAACAATTCCAAATCAATTTTTAGGATAAAGAATAACCTTAACCTAACTTTTCAAAAATTTCAAAAATTTTTGTTTGGCGGGAAGTGCTTGGTCAGCTTTGGTATATTAGATCCATCGGAAAACGGTCACACGGATTGCGATAAAAAAACGTGCACCGGCATATTTTGCGTAAACATTCGCGTTTTATTTGATTTTCAAGCTCTTTGGACATTTAGCGAGATTTGATGAGCCCGAGAAGTATTCCTCCACTGACCTATAAGGTCGTGGCGGAATGCTCTGTCACCAAGGCGAGAGCGGGTCTAATGACCCTCAGGTGAGCTATCCAAGTTCCCCGGATAAAACTTTGAATAATGCTCAAAACAAATTTCACTCCGCAGGCACAGTGAGGTAAATACTCCGGTGTTCATGCCCGTGGGTACTCAGGGAACACTAAAGGGGATCCTGCCAGATCAGTTGATCGAGCTGAACTGCCAAATTCTGCTGGGCAACACTTACCACCTGGGACTGCGGCCGGGAATTGAGACTCTTAAGCTAGCTGGCGGCCTCCACAAATTCATGGGCTGGCCAAGAGCTATTTTAACAGACTCTGGTGGTTTCCAGATGGTCTCCCTGCTGCAGCTAGCCGAGATCGATGAGCACGGCGTCAACTTCCGCTCACCCTTTGACAACAGCCAGTGCATGCTAACGCCAGAGCATTCCATCCAAATTCAAAATGCCATTGGCGCCGACATTATGATGCAGCTGGATGACGTGGTTAAGACAACAACCACGGGTCCCAGGGTGGAGGAAGCCATGGAACGCACCATACGCTGGGTGGATCGGTGCATCGAGGCTCATGCTCGTGATGACGATCAGTCTCTGTTTCCCATTGTCCAGGGCGGATTGGAGGTGCCCCTTCGGCAGCGTTGCGTGTCCGCTCTGATGGAGCGTCAGGTGCGCGGCTTCGCTGTTGGTGGATTAAGTGGCGGCGAGAGCAAACATGACTTCTGGCGGATGGTGGATGTCTGTACCGGTTACTTGCCCAGGGATAAGCCTAGGTACCTAATGGGCGTCGGATTTGCAGCGGACTTGGTGGTGTGCGTAGCCCTTGGGATCGATATGTTCGATTGTGTTTTCCCCACGCGGACAGCCCGCTTTGGCTGTGCCTTGGTAGACAGTGGACAACTGAACCTCAAGCAGCCCAAGTACAAAATGGACATGGAACCCATTGACAAGGACTGTGAGTGCAGCACCTGCAAGCGGTATACACGGTCGTATCTACACCACATTGCCACCAACGAGAGTGTTTCCTGCTCCTTGTTAAGCATCCACAATGTCGCTTATCAGCTGCGCTTGATGAGAAGCATGCGGGAGGCAATCCAGAAAGATGAGTTCCCACTTTTCGTCAAGGAATTCATGAGGAGACACTTTAAGTCCGATCCCATTCCCGCATGGATACGTGAAGCCTTGGCGGCGGTTAATATTCAATTGCCAGCAGATCCAGAGAAGGAGGATGAGCCGGGGGAGACGTCGAAAACAGATAGGAAGCAGAAGCCTACAAAAAATGTGAGCCAACAGGCAGTAACCAGTTAACACCACCACGGCTGTCATTAATTTTAGAAAAAAGTTCGAGTTATATTACCTTTTATTTTTGTTTAATAAAGCAATCATAAGGTTTGCATTTGTAAGTTTTCTTGTACATGACAAAAATCATGTAAATATTTAGCATAAGAAAATTAAAAAAGCAACTAATTAAAAAAGATTTGAGTCCCTTTTTTATCGAATGTAGTCGAGCTTTCGTCGGTTTTTTTTTGTTTGCTGAGTAGACCGTTGGGTAGTGTGCGGGACTAACAATGTGATACGCGTCCTAACAATTGTTTTAGAAATGTTAGCTTGCCTAATAAATTTTACATAAGCAATGATAAAGGAAGTTGAAATATTAGTCCGCCGTATGAGCTTCTGTTATACCCTTGCAGGTTATTATAATTTCAGTCAGAAGTTTGCAACGTTTAAAGGAGACATTTCCGACCCTTTAGAAAACATATATTATTGATCACCATCAACAGCCGAGTCGATCTAGCCATGCCCATCTGTCCGTCTGTCATTTTGTCCGTGTGTTCGTTTCTACGCAAACTTCTTCTACATGCTCTAACTACGGGCCGGATCGGAACATTTTGAGAAAAATATTATAACAGCCCTTTCAACATATTTTCATATTTTTTAAGGCATGGCCATTTTGTTTTATTCTAGAATTTCGGTTTTAATTATATCAAAATTGGACTTCTATATCATTGTAGTATAATATCATTCAAGAAAATTAGTGAAACAAAAATTTAATTTTGCTGTTTCTCAACATATGTAAATTTATCTGCTCAGAGATGTATGTACTAAATCGGATGATTCCATCATATAGCTGCCATAGAAACATTCGTTAAATGTAGAGGAAAATGCAAATCTAAGAATGTAGAACTGTAACTGTAAGTATGAAAGGTAAACTTTGAAACCGAATGTTTTTTATACCCTTGCAGGGTATTATAATTCCAGTCAGGAGTTTGCAACGCAGTGAAGGAGACATTTCCGACCCTATAAAGTATATATATTCTTGATCAACATTAACAGCCGAGTCGATCTAGCCATGTCCGTCTGTCCGATTATACGCAAACTAGTCCCTCAGTTTTGAAGCTATCTGAATGAAACTTTGCAGATATTCTTCTATATGCTCTCACTGTTATATAAGTCGGAACGGCCGGATCGGACGACTATATCATATAGCTGCCATAAGAACGATCGGTAAATTTTCAAAAAGAAATTATTACTTGTCCAATTTTCAACATATTTTCCTATAATTTGAGAAATGGCCACTTTATATTATTCTAGAATTTAGGGTTTAATTTGATCAAAATCGGACTTCTATATCATATAGCTGTCATAGGAATGTTCGAAAAATATTACGTATACGTAATGTTGAACCGAATTTTCATATGTATAAATGTAGTATACAATTCCTGTTAGTTTTACTTTCAATTTGATAAAATTTTATTAAGTCATAATGATTCAATTGTATGCTGCAAGGATATACAAACTTCGGCATGCCGAAGTTAGCTTTCTTTCTTGTTTATTTTTGTATTGTAGTGTATAGCCAGATCTAACAGATCATTTTCATAAAGTTTGTTTCAATCATAAAGGCAAAAATGAATAATATCTATATTTTTTGTTCATTTTTCAGTTAAAAGCAAAGATTAATATGGTAACGCAAGCGTTGTTGTCTGCGAGCAACTCTCTCGAGAGTCTCTACTACTACAACTATTAGTCTTCTAATACTTTTAACGAACTAAGCTGATTCCTTACTTTAATTCTTATAACAATATTTAAATTCTTTTCAGATCAAAAAATAAAAATACTCCAATCTATAGGGTATGGGAATACTGGTTTTCGATTCCGCCTCGCCTACCTTTTGATCCGTGGCCGCAAAGCTTTCGTTTTACCTATGGGAAAAAGCTCCGTGGGCCGAAGTATGATGACGCATAACGCAAATCGGTGGCGATCGCGGTTCTCGCATGGAACGGCCGCCGACGATGAGCAGTCCAATTCAGTTTTTTGTACTTGATTTTCGTTATTTTTCCGCTCCTCCTCGATCGTACGTACTTAGGCTACATGTGGCGGCGGTCACGAAGAACGAAGAAATAAAATTGAAATAGGGAAAAGAAAACAAAACAGATCGTTAGGAGCGAGGCAGACCTCTCACTTTTAACTCGCGGGGCTCCGCTCTCTTTTGCTTCGGGTCTCTTTGGGAGCCGTATGCGTCAGACTGGGGGATCTGAGATCCGAGAGAGATCCAACAGAGCGAGGGAGAGAGATTGTGGCAAGTGGTGTGGAGTGGTGCTGCTGCTCGAACGGGTGCCAGTCGGTGGTGGATCGTTCAGTAAGTGCCAAGCTTTGTCGCCTCTACTGGTAGCTTCTTTTCCTCGGTCATCGCGTCGTCGGTTGTCTAACGGTCTATTGCGGCAAATTGGCAGCGAGAAGCCCGCGCTAATAATAATTTAAAAATTCTAAAAAGTATCTATAAAAACGGCAAAAAAGTGGAAAATCTCCAATCAGGGGATCGGAAATCCATATCAAGCTTACGCCCCAATCGCCGTCAATTGTAAGGAGTCCCCCAAATTTATTAGTTTGCAATGACAATTAATCACGGACTTGCAGTGCCTGGCTGTGTGTGTGTTATCGTGCGATGGTGTGTGAGCGAGACTGCCGCTGGAGGGTGTGTGTATGCGTGATCGCCTCGTATCGTTGCCAAATGTGGTCAAAGCAAAATAACACAAATATACATACACCGCATACATTTAAGCAACCCGTAAACAATTGTGTGCTGTAAAGTGCTTTTTATGGACTTGGAGAAACAAAACAATGAAAAAGAAACATTCAAAAAGAAGGAAAGTCGAGTTGTCGTCAGGATCGCTTTGGCGGAGTGCACCCAAACACCTTACATAAAGTATACGCCGAGTGTACATCTGCACAAGTCCAAAAGCCAACGATTTTCACGTTTTCTTCACGGTTGGCTCAGCTCAGCAGCCCTCTTCTCGTCGACGCTGCTCCGCTCGCCTTTATTATTTATATTTTTGTATTTGCCATCGTTTTTGGCTTTGGCCTGTGTGTTTTTGAATTTTCATGGTTTCATTTCTTTAAATAAGTTTTATTTTTAGCATTTTTAGTTATTTTTGTGTATATGTTTTTTTTTCTCACCAAATTTCGCTCTTGCCCAGTTCGCCTGATTATTTTTCGAAATGTTCACGCGGATTCTTTGGAATATTCATGGGCTTTTCTATTCTCTCTGTACACAGAATGTGTGTGAGAAAAGTGTGAAAAAATTTGTTTAAATTTCGGTTAGGGAAAAGGTGCATATACAGGGTGGAGTAAAAATAAATAAAATATTTAGGATTTTGTTCAGGGTTTACTCTTTCGAATATGTTATGAACAATCTTAACCGAAATATACGTTAGGAAGAACATAATTATCTTTCAAGAAATTAAATAGAGCGGCTAAACTGCCTGGGATTTTTCCATGATGCCTTCTGCCTTTTCTGCATAACCGAAATTCCTAGCTCATTTAATTTAACATTTAACTCAACAGACATCTGAATTAGTGGCAGGAAAAGTCTATTATATAGCTGTCTCCTCCTCTTTATTTCTTGCAGTCGTGTCTGCTTTTTATGGCACTTTTTTGGCTGTCTAATGCCACTATTGCCTCATTTTTCAACCACTCAAATTTAGCTGGCCACAATTCATAAATAAAAAGTAAACACACAAGGCAGCAGCCGATTATGATTGAAGGCACATAGCGAAAAAAATAAAAATACTCTTTTTTGGCTTTTGATCGTTGGCCTCCAAATGCAAAGTCTCAGTCTGAGGCAAATGGTCAATACCAAATGGCAACAAATTGCCACCAAAGAGTGGTCAAAAAGCCATACAGAAACACAAGAAATTTTCAATGATTGCTGCTAATCATAATCACACCAGAATTTGTCAGTTCGCACCGTTAGTGGACCCTAGTGAACGGGCTCTTCTTGTGCTTCGCTTTGTATTTATAAATTATGACACATTCGACCGTCGAAGAGCGGGGCGAAGACGGCTCGCCACTCTCTCTCCTGGTATAGGTATAACTCTTTGAACAGCTGCTCGGTGGGCGGAAGACTCGGGGGCATGGCCTCAGTATTGTTTTTATGGCCGCAAAACACATGCAAAATTCGTCATTTCCCAAAGAGAGGGAAAGAAGACCAGGGGCAATTAAGCAAAGTAATTATGGGGAAAGAAAACTCAAACACAAGGAAATACACTTTCGCGCCTTCGTCTTTGCAATTGATTAATTTCGTTTTCACTGTCGCAGTGCTAAAAAGAGCTTATTTTAATTATATTAATTAATGAATGCTTTTTAAATGAGCGGAAATTAAAATACAGCTGTGCAGGCAATTAGAAATATTTAAGATAACTGCGGCCCCTGCCAAGCTCGTTTAAATTAGCGAGTTGAGTTACAAACTAAGCTGAGGTATTTCCCAAAATTCTATATATTCCACTAATTTTCCACAACGAAATCAACAACAAAAACTAGTCACACATTTATTCTAACCAGCTGAAACAAGTTTTTCATTTTCATTGCCAGAATGTAAATTTCGGTGAGACAAAATTCAAATTCGAAAATCTTCTATACAATATGTTTGCCTTAATAGTTATTTCATGCAAATTGTCGTTTGCTTTTGTATTTGCTTAAAAACCAAAATAAACGGAAATGGAAATGGAATATTTGCACACATATTTTGTTGCTTAGAAATCAATGCTTCTCTCTGAGTTAGGTTGGTATAAAATTCCAGTGCTAACAGTGATAACTCCTCTGAGGTAAGGAATAACCCAGCCTCCAGTAGATCCAGTAGATCCAGAGTGATCCAAAGATCACTCTCCAAATTGTTCGTTGCTGATTCATTTATTAAAAACAAAAAGTTTCTCCAAAATCGAAAATGTTTAGCTGACGATTATGTGTGGGAGATCTTACTGTACGGCCAAAGGTAAAGACGCTTAGTCATTGGACCTATTTTTGCATCAGATTTGCGGCTTAGAAACACCCACCCCAATGTATTGGCCATGCGTGTCGTAATCTACCGATGGTTATTTGCCCATTTTTTGGTCATCTAATGTTGCCTTGCCTAAACGATATGGCAAATATTTGGATTCTTGTCGTACTCGTTTTTCTCCATTTCAAATTTGCGATTTTCGGCGGCGTTTTGCCAAGTGTGGGTGAATAAACTTCATGGAGCTTGATCAGTGTTTTTTTTTTGACCGATTCCGAATAGCAATAAACAAAAAGCGACTGGGTTGACAATGAATGGGTTTTGTTGTTGACTTTGAAAATTCAAAATAATAACAACAATAGGCGATTTGAGCATTGCTCTTCGAGATCGAGAGTGACTGGTTGGACTTTGGCGATTTGAAGTTGAATGAGAGTCAGAAGGGAATCAACCTTGAAACAGCATAAGGCGTAATGTTTTAATATTATGAAATACAAATTATTGGAAATTGAATTTGTGAAATAGGGAAGATACATTTGTTTCACAAAAACTGTTAATATTAAATGGAAACGTCTATGAAATATCTTTTTGAAATATAAATAATAAATTGATAATACGTATGACGTATAAAGGGCTTAGAAGAAATGGCTTTAAGAAAAGTATAATTCTTGATCAAAATGATATTGATTTTAAATAAAAAGACCCAAAATTCCATATATTTTTCAATATTACAACTAGTGTTGCGTTGTTCATGAGTGAAAGAGTTATTGGAATTGTTTTCTTCACTAGCTTAATTTGGTTCACTTTGATTATTTATATTTACTTTATTTTTTTTTTGTTCACTGCTCAACTTTGGTAACTTTGCCTTTTGTTCACTGTTAATTTTTGATCAGGTGTTCATGTAAAATTCCCTTGCAAAGTTGAGGGGCCAAAAAATCTAGAAGCCGTGTTTGATAATTTATTACTATTTTTGATTGTATATATATATTTTTATTTACAGTGTCATTCGATTTTTTATTGTTTATTTCTTTTATTTTATAAATAGTTAATAAAAAATGATGTTATGTGAAGTTAGAAAGTAAATAGTAACGTATATTATTTTTCATCTTTAAACTGGTGGTAAATCAGCGAACAAGTGAGCAATTAAGCCACAGTGAAACTTTGCAGTGAGCAGTGAAAAAGTGGAAAAACAACAGAGCTGACTCTTAAAAAAAAAAAAAAATGAAACAGTGAACTTGTTTACTGAAGTAATCAGTATTGGCCCAACATTAAAGCAACTAATTAAATCACTCACATTTTGTAAAAATAACAAACTCTGGCTTTAAAAACTGCCACTATATTTTATTTAGGTTTAGAAATTCATTTATCCAGAAAGACAAATTGGGGACTGTCGCATTAGTGACCGGTTAATCCACAATACCCATACCCCTAGCCATTTGACTTTGATCTCCATAGCAATAAATATAAAATTTGAATAGCCCAACACATAAATCAGGGGAAATAATTTGATATTCGGTTATTATTAAATTTTGTTTCTTTTAATTTCAACTCGCCGCCTCTCTCTCGGGCACTGGCGTTAGTTGAAAATATTTACAAGCGAGAGCGAGAGAGACACGAAATGGGAATTAAAGTTGCCGAGCCGGAGCGGGGCATTAATAAATCAAGTTCAATTCAATTAGTGCAATCCGGGGACGACACAAACATTTTCGTTCCCCATCCTGGCCCCCGCCCCCATTTTTCACTTGGCCTCTCATAACCTACGACAATTTATAACGCTGCGCAGAAATAATGGAAAGACGCGAGATTCAAATGCGAATGCAAATTCGAAAACGAAATGACAATGAAAACATTGAAAAAGCAATTCGCTAATAATGCAATGTATGCGGGCATCCAATAAATTGTTAAACAAATGTTATTCTGTAATCAATAAATGAGCCAGTGTCTGGTGAATTATTTATGCGGAAGTGGAAGTTGCTCCCCCTTGAAACCGCCCACTCAAGAGAGACATGTTGTAAGTGTCATCTGGGTGGGGCCCGCCATAAAAAATCGGGTTTATATGTAGACTTATCGATGGCCATAATTTCGATTTCAGCATGATTTTATTTTACACCTTAAGCTTGTAATTTTACGCGGAACAATGGCAAAAAACATTGCCAATAATTCAATGAAGAGCTATAAAGGGAATTGTTGCGAAGATCTTAACAAAAAAACATTCAATATAATACGGATGGAAAGGGGAAAACGCATAAAACATACAATATAGTCGAATCGGGCCTTGCATAACACATATTTCATACTTTATTTATCTTTATTTGCTGGCCGAGCGGGAGAGCGGAAAACTTTCTTTGAATAAAAGAAATCGCTGCCAGAATGTTGGAAAACACACATTTCAATATGAGTCCTATATCTATCGCTGTTTATATTTTCTCGCTGTGACCTTGTCCCCGCCCGTTCAAATCTTTTGGCGACTCGCTCAATCTGGCACACATTTGGCACGAATCGATGAACCGATCCGGAGTAGATCTCACGATCCGCTGGCAAATTATATGCAAACTGCAGCTGACTAATGTCTGGAATGGATTGGAATGGCGCTGATCGCATCAATCGTCTGCTGTCAATAGCTCACATATCATGTGCCCCTCTCACTCTTTGCGACATCCTCAAAATTGCAATTCAAGGCAGACATTTCGCTCAGCGATTTGGCATCGGATAATTCGCTGTTGAAAATTGTCAAAGCAGCAAGTTCGCATATTCTCGTCTCTACGTATTTACGCTTATGAAACGATATTCCAAGATGAAATCAGTAGAGCCCAAGGCTAAAATCTGTTTTGAGTATGGATTGCCGGCCTGAGTGTTGACATCTTGAATATTAATGAATATTCGGGATGCGATCTTGAACTTGAGCGATGACAGACCTTCAATGCAATTAGGAGTCTCAGCGACGATCGTGTTTACTGTGGATTATAGGATGTTAAGATGCTGAAATAGCCCAAACCGCCGGCTTTACAATGACTGAATGAGTGGATTGAGTCACACTTGTGATTTTCATAGTAGTACCAAAGACGATCTAAAATGTATGATGTACTGTCTTTGGTAGTACCCTATTGCATCTTATTCGTTAAATTGTTCTGGGTTCTGGAGTATCATGTCATAGCGCCAGCTCTATGCAACATCAATGGCTATGTTGCACAACATGTTCTCGGCCACATTTGCCTAACAACATTTTCTTGAGCATTCGGCTGAGTTAGATTTAGTTTTGTGTCAAAAACAATAGTTGTATTAGTTACTTTATAAATAAGAATGCAGTTAAGTAACGCTAATTTAATGTATCTTTGGATACTGCCTATATGTATTATGTTTCTAAAAAACATTTGCTTTGCAACATTTTCCTGTGCTTTTGATACGTCAGATTTAAGATTTTCTTTAAAGAATAATACACAGCAACCCAATAAGTAAATTTCTCGTTAAATAGCGATATTCAATTAAATCTCAGATTTCAGCGATTTATTTCCTTCCCGTTTAAAATCTCAATCACGTGTCCAAGTGCAAACCACAACTTTGTATACCTAGTTTCCTCTAGTTCTAGACGATCAATGCGGCCTGACTGTTGTGGTTGGGATCACATAATGTTATCAAATCCCCAACTTGATTAACTTTTCAAGATGAAAGGCCTGGTTATCTGTTGTGGATTGATTGTTTTGGGGAAACCGCAGGCAAAGTCGAAGCAGGAACTGTTTCATATTACACTTGTCTCAGCGCCTCTGATAGAAATGTCAACTAATCAAGTTCTAATGGACTTGACGCCATCCCATCGGGGGTATTCCGACCCCCGGCGATCACGGGCTGTCTCCGAAATATTCATAAATGTCATCGTCAATTCTAATTCAGATGGCTCAGATGGTTAAACTCAATTGGACACACACAGATCTTAGATCTTTTAGAAATGTTAAGGTCAATGCAAATTGGCTCGAGAACCATTTTCAATTATGAATTCAACACCAGAAATGTTTCGCTGTACATATATGAGAACATATTTAAGTGACTTTCCTTGTTTTTTAAGGAACGTATGTTTTCTTTGTCGAACTATTAAAAATATTAAATAAATGAATAAATATGTAGAGCGTGAATTGAACTGGTATTTAGTTTGAACTTGCATTTTAAAGTCCTTCGAAATATTGAATTTTAAAGTGTCCATTGGCACAGATATCAGAGTAGAAAGGGTGAGAAGTGCGCATAAAAATGTTTCAATGTTCCGAAAAAAAATACTTTGCTAGCTGGGCGATCTAAATTTAGTAAAAGGCGTGGGCCGTTTAGCATTGAACAAGACCAGGGTCTGTGACGCGCCTTATGGTGATCCCAGCCCCAGCGACCAGTTGGAACTTTCTACACGCACCGGTATACATCTAAATAAATATACATTTGCTGATTTTCTTTGCAGATCTTGCTGATAAAAGAGCTACGGAACGAGCGAGGACCGACAAGATGCATGTGCCATTATAGAGAGGAAAAGGGAGGATAACTTTGGAGCAGTATCATAGCCACTAAGCAGGTCCTGCATGAACCTTTGTTATTTATGGAATACCGATAACTGATATTGTATGTGAGTCAATTAAAATATATATATTTCAGAAAAATATTCAATAATATTTCCCAAATTTCAGATCTTAGAGTACTGTGAACTTGAGTGTTAACTTTTACCGTCATACATAGAACCCGCTCATACACACAAAGAACCTACGATGGGTAAAGATTACTATAAAACCCTAGGGCTGCCAAAAACTGCCACCGATGAGGAGATCAAAAAGGCCTACAGGAAACTGGCCCTTCGCTATCACCCCGATAAAAACAAAGCCGCCAACGCCGAGGAAAAGTTCAAGGAGGTCGCCGAGGCCTACGAGGTCCTTTCGGACAAGAGCAAGCGGGAGGTGTACGATAAATACGGCGAGGATGGTCTGAAGAATGGCGGTAAGTTGGCGTTCTTAATATTTCTTTTTTAAATAATTCAACCCTTTCCTATATATTTTTTTCAGGAACACGTAATGGCGGTCCCTCAACCAACTCTTTCACATATCAGTTCCATGGAGATCCGCGTGCCACATTCGCCCAGTTCTTCGGCAACAGCAATCCGTTCGCCTCGTTCTTTGACATGGGCGACAACCTGTTCGACAAGAACGTCTTCGATCTGGACACGGAACCCGACTTCTTTTCATCGTCCTTCGGTGGCATTGGATCCCGTCACGGTCTCGGGAGTGCCTTCAGGTTGGTCCATCTTACTCGAATCCAGAATTCTTGCTAATCTCTCGCAGGCCCTCTTTCAGGTCACACTCCTTCAACGTGCACACGCCTTTTAAGAAGGAGCAGAAGCAGGATCCGCCCGTCGAGCATGATCTCTACGTGACCCTCGAGGAGATCTACCACGGCTGTGTTAAGAAAATGAAAATCTCCCGGCGCGTCGTCCAGCCCGATGGCAGTTCCCGCAAAGAGGACAAAGTCCTGCAGATATCCATCAAGCCGGGCTGGAAGTCCGGCACCAAGGTCACCTTCCAGAAGGAGGGGGACCAGGCGCCCGGCAAAATCCCCGCCGACATTGTGTTCATCATCAGGGACAAGCCCCACGCGATGTTCAAGCGTGAGGGCAGCGATCTGCGCTACACGGCGAGACTGACGCTCAAACAGGTGAGTGTCAAAAGGAAGAGGTTTCTCTGCAAACAATATAATATAATTTCCAGAGCAAATGAAGAGGACTTATTTTAGTATCCGGATGAGAAAGCATATAAATGAAAAATTCAAGAATTTAAAAAAATTCCTAGGGTGCTCAAAGTTTGAGATTTAAGTTCGAGACAGGAATCGGAAATATTTAGCAGTAGTAACTAGTGTACATATATGCTCGAACTATTAGTATTTTAAGCCGAACAGTAGCAATAATTTAAATAATTTATTAAAAAGGCTGTCAAAAGGTGAATTGATTTGTAAGTTGATATATAAACAATTGAGATTTATTACTAGCTTATTTTGTATAACGAATTGTGCAAAGAGTAAGAAAATTGAAGATAAAAAATTCTGATTCTGTATGACACAAGAAAATGTATATTAGTTTAAAGTTTTAGGTCGTGTTCCTATAACAACCAATTTGTGCAACCTCTTCAGTGAGACCTTAGACCGCGCTTCGGAGCGATCTCTGTCAGATTTCAGATATTCAGTCGCGACCTGCGGCTGGGTTCTCACAGTATGGCGCCCAATTAGAGGCGCAGCCAGTGCCTAAATCAAATTGTAATGAAATCAGGCAGGCATTATGGTTATGGCAAATTTACCATATACGCGCTGGCCAGCCGAGCTCCGCTCCGAAGCACCCAGCCAAATTGGTCAACATGGTCAAGTTTCAATTAACGGAGACAGAACAGAGATTGGAATCGAGATTGAGGGAGCGGAGGAGGAGGCACGATTTTGGCCAGCAATCTGCTCTATAGCGGCTCCCACTGAGGTGTTAAATTTTTACACAGTCGCCAGCGCGCAAAACTTCGCACAACAGAAACAACCGAGAAAATATCAAAAATTTTGAAATACTCAAAACTAGCAGACGAACAAACTGAAATGACACGCCACTGAGTTTGCAGTCATGTTAAAATTGTTAATTGCATTAAGTAGATTAAATAGTTGACTTGGCTCGGTTGGGGATTTTTAACATTTTATTGCTTGTTAGTGCGACAAATTTAGTAAATACTTTTGGGCTCCTCGCTCGGTCCCCACACCGCTTATGGCATAGTTGGCCAAATGTTTTCGGTGTCTCTGTTTTGAATTTATGAATTCCATATTGGTTTCGGGCTTGAGCTAAAAGTGTCATGTTGTTCTTTCTATATAGAAGTATTTGACACGGTTCGTGTAATGGGAATGGCTTTAATTGAAATATATTTTCCGACAGGCATGTGTCTTGGCTTTAAGTCGTCTACGAGTATTTTGCTACTAGAGACGGCCTAAATTAATAATAATCAAATATGCAAATTAAAAGAAGACACTTGTTGCTCCCCTTTAAAGAGGCTTCCCGAAACTGGTTTGTTTTGAAGGCTATAAATCTTAATTTTTATAATCACATGCTTAACCAACTCTCTCGTAAGATTCTGTTTGCCTCAGTAAAGCAACCGCCATGAGGCAATTGAAGCTCTCCATATATGTTCATCCACATAATTGCCAACAAAATTTCAATTTTTCTGTCATAATTTGTTGTTGCCTTCGACGACGCGTCGACGCTGCAGCAGTAAATTTAATGCGACCCATAAATTACATCATCGTCGTTTACGATAAAATTCAAGTCAATGAGTTTCGAATTAATTTTTTCTCTACGTTTTTGGTGTTTTATTATTTTTATGCATATGGCCGATGATATATGGACTTAGCTGGATCTACAGCACATTTCAAGCGCGTAGGGTTTGTTTAAAGATTTAAATTGTGCTGCTAAACTTGTGAGTGTATGTTCTTAGTTTTCTTAAATATGGTGCTTAGAAACAATATAGGAACAGTTGTTCAAATGTATACTAATGTTTGATCTCCAAAAATAAGTACACACGAAGTACACAATAATTGAAGTTTTCACCCATTAGTAGTATTATGAAGAATGATCTATTAACCAACAAATTCAAATGTTTATCAAAAGAAAAATTCCGATTTGAATACTATATCGACAAAAGTAGTGTCCTCAGTATCGGAAAAAATATGGATAATCTTCAGAAGTGAAGAATTTGTAAAAGTCTTTAAATTTTTCTAAAAGTTTAATCTAATTTTTTCTGTCAATTATTTTTAAAACCTTTGTAAAAATTTAATGTTAAAAAGATTTGTATATTTATTTCCCCAATGGTCGGTTAAATCCAAAGATAGGCTTCTCAGCACCTAAGCCCGATATATCCAATATAATTTTTCTTATATATCACAGTTTTGAAAATATCGATTAATTTGTCAGTCTTTGACTTCAGTCTCGATATGCCGATACGTTTTGTTTCCCTACCGGTGACAAACAGAATACGTACTCGAAATTTTTTTTAGATCTTATTCAATATTTAAAATTTTTAATTTTGCATGATTTTCACAACTATACAAGACTTTCCTTCTGTGTAGATCACTGACTAGCGGAATACATATATTTTCGAAATGGAAATCAAATTTAACAATGGTTTTTGTTTTCGAGTGCCTGCGTCAGAATTCTCGCAAATGCAGCAAACTAAAATTGATGAACAATTCAAGGATGTACGAGCATGGCCAGGACTCAGCAGCAGGACCAGGGAATGGTTGTAACTGATGGCCAGACGTTGTCTGCCCAATGGCATTGTCATTCGATGGGTAGCCCCGTTGTACTGCAAAATGATTTGCTCCGAGTGGAAAGAGTCCAACGAAATAAAAAACCTGAAAAATAGGAAGCTCTATACAGAAGCATTTGGTAGTCGAAAACTTCGTTTGCATTTTGATGACAGTTGTCAATGGGGAGAGGGGAAAACGTTTTCGAGGGGTCCACAACAAAAAGTGCCAGGAGAATAATGCTCTATGACATGCGATTGAATGTTGTTGATTTGTTTTTCTCGAAAAAACTCCTGCCTAAACCTTCACTTCATTCGCCGAGAGTAATTGTCTGGGGCAGCCTCTAACAAATAGAAAAAAACGATGAAAAGTGAACGAAAAAAGGAAAAATATATTGCAAAATTTATGTTTACTGCCTGAAGCTTTCCGTTAAGCTGAAGCCGCCCGGCATTTAGATTTATCATTTAGGCTACGATATCTCCCTCTTCCCCCTAGATTTTTTCGGAGCCTTGCAAAACAAGTTCCAGTTTCGGTTTTTCTAAATTCTCTTTAGGCCTGATCCCAGATACACCGATGGGAAATGCTCGCAAAATTTAATCGAGTCGCTATTCACGGTTTATTCCCTTTTTTTTGCTGTTCCCTCCGTTTTGCCTCGGCCTTTTTTATGCTTCAGCTTCCGTAAAAGGTAGCAAAGTATTTAAGCGTTACAGATTTATATAGGTATGTATGTTTTGGCTTCTTTTTTTTGGCTGCGACAACATTTTCAACATTTCCATTAAAAAAATATTGATGCTGGTCGCCGTCATCATGGGGACAGGTTGTTATCGTTGTTTTTGTTGTCGTTTCTGGGTCTGTCGTCATCAGTTTATGTTGTCATCGCTTTAAATTCGCCAGTCGGCCAATACCCAATACCCGATCCGCGATATAAAAGTACGCCCATATGTACGTACAATTTATATTTATATATATATATATATATATATATATATGTTTAAATATTCACAAGGTGTGCACTTTGGTTTTGTCGCTATTTATTTATGTTTGAAGTGATTTTTTGCGCTGAATTTATATCTTATTTGTATTTTATTGGGTGAGGCTCAGAGCACATTGACAACTATTTAACACGTGTCCGGCAAGTTCTTTGGTTACAAATCACTTGTGACAAGTTATGGCATGGCACAAAATATTATATCAGCCATCGTGGATAGGAATCTTGGGGATTGGCCGGTTATTCGGGAATAGATCAAATCCCTTTTTGTGTGCCGTGCAGTGCGACTCATAAATCATTGTTGAGGAAGGGTTTGACATCCCAGTTATTGGTTGTTTATGGGTTCGGAACGAGACTTTTGAAAAATGAAGGCATTACCAATCTCAGAGTGCTGGAATGTGGCCCCGAAAGGATTACCGCGGGCAATCTGTCATATTTCTGGGGGCTATTTCCATAGAACTGATTCTGCCCTGACATATGCTAACAAGGTAAGCCACAGGAGATTTTGGGATTATTTATCATTTCGGTATTAAATATTTTTTTATTTTGAATACTGAATTTGTAAAATGTAGAACATTTCTATTAAAAATAAATCAAAACACAAGGCTTATATCAAAAACCAACTAAGGAAACGGTCAAAGGCATTCTGTAGGCTTCTATATACACCCATATGCCTTTGTAGAAATATACTCGCTGTGACTTAACCCTTATGGAAAATTCACTGCAAAATGTTTATTTACTTCTTTAGTTTATTTGTCTCTTATCAGACTCAATATCTGGTCAAATAGTTTTTTTTTTACCACTTTAACCATGCAATTTTCATGAGTAATAGTTTTTCCAGGTATTAAACCGTCTTAAAAACAAAAAACTTCTGTAAAGATAAGATAAGAAACAAATAAATCAAATGCAGAACTTGATATGTTTTTTGCAAGCCAGAACCTTTAATTAAATCATCTTTAACTTAAGGAAAGATTTCCCGGGGGTAAAAGATTCAATCTTGAGGCCAAGTTCTTTGGGAATTAATTGGGTAAGCCACATCAATGTCGTGGCCCAGACAAAACCTGATTGATGCCTATCTTTTAGTGGGCCAATTAAACAAATCGTATGTCAAAGAAGTATCAATGAAAGTGTCTGGAAAGCGAAAGGAAAAGCAAACAAGGGAGCCAGCCAAATGGACGAGGACATGGAATCGTGTCAACAACATGTTTAAACACGAATTAGGCAACATAAAAAAGGATTTACGAATGTTATGTTCGATACGAAGGCAGGACCTCCGAAGCTAAAGGCGGACTAAAAGCTCCAAGGAGCTAAGAAAAAATCAGGCATTGGTGGGGGGACACAAACAGGATTACCCAGAAAAGATTGATAGATCCCACTCGACAGTGGGACTCATGTGGTTGTTCTTGTCCATTTCGGGTTCGAAATTGAGTTATTGGCCGGGGTATTTGCTGGCCACTTTGATTGATAAGGCAAGAACGGAAATAAATACAATAACATCCATATTTATAAATGTTGTATATTCTTTGTTTGCAGGCTCTGTGCGGTGTTGTCTTCCAAGTTCCTACCATGTCCGGCGACAAGTTGCGCATCAGCACCATGCAGGAGATCATCAAGCCCAACACGGTGAAGCGGATCCAGGCATACGGCCTGCCCTTTCCGAAGGACACCACCCGCAAGGGCGATCTCCTGGTGGCGTTCGACATCCAGTTCCCGGAGAAGCTGACCCCTGCCCAGAAGGAGGTGCTCAGGGACATGTTATGAGCGACTTGGCCACCACTGACGACCCGGTCTCTCCCCCACAGTCCGATGGAATCGGACTTAGTCATCCCACAACACACTCAACAAACACACACTGCACTAAAATCAAGCCGAATCCATATATTTCTCTACGTTCTATTCATTGTTTAACATCGCATCGACGAAGTCTTTCCCCATTTTGCTTGTTTTTGTGTTCAGATCTTCGCATTTTTTACAGGAACTCCTTATTAACAATCGGTTTTGCTCATCGACGCCGCGAACATGTTTGCATAATATGTATGTTGACCATAGTTATTATATCATTAATTCTTAATTTATTTGTCTAAATTAAAGCTACATTTAATAAACACACACTGAAACATGTGGAAGAAAAAACAAGCGAAGCTAAAAGAGTTTTTCTTTAAATTAACGTTTATATTGAATGGGTTATGCCGAAAATTATTATAATTTAGGCTTTAGAAGAATATTTTAATAACTTCAAACATGTTAACATATATATGTGTATGTACAATTTATTCCTCAGCTCTTAATTCTAATTTACAGAAAACGCTTTTTAACAAAAGTCCTTAAATGTAAAAAAATTGAAATCTAAAACAAGAAAGAAAACTTACTTCTGCACGCCGAGGTTTGTATACCCTTGCAGTTTACAATTGGAAAGATTAATTAATAAAATTTGATCAAATGAACAGAAAAACTTATAGAAATTACATAAAACATTTTTACATACCACAAAATTAGTTTTTTACATTTACGTATACGTAATATTTCCCGAACATTCCAATGGCAGCTATATGATATAGTAATCCGATTTTCATAAAATGGAAACCGAAATTCTAGAATAATACAAATTGGCCATGTCTCAAATTATATGACAATGTGTTGAAAACTGGCTAAGTTATACATATTTATTTTGTTCACAATTTTCCGATCCTGTCTATGACAGCCATACGATATAGTTCTCCGTTCCGACTTATATAGTAATCAGAGCATAAGAAGACTATCTGCAAAGTTTCATTAAGACAGCTTCAAAACTGAGGGACTAGTTTGCGTAGAAACGGACAGACGGACAGATGGACATGGCTGGTTCGACTCGGCTGTTGATGCTGATCAAGAATATATATACATTATAAGGTTGGAAAAATTTAAAAATTCAAATTATAATACCCTGCAAGGGTATAAATACTTAAAACTCATTTACATGGACGGTAGTCCATGCACTGACAAATTTAAAAGCTAGAAAAGCTACAGTCGAGTGTGACCGACTGTGCAAAAATAAATGGTACATTGTCTAATTAAGCTCAAATTGAAAAAAAAATAAATTAATTAAACATTGCGGAAGGCATGCAAAATTAATGCAAATGTTGCTAGGAACTTATTGAGCAACATCCATTGGTGTTGTATTTGTTGCAAAAGTTCAACAAACAAATAATTCATGTTTACTTTCAGATTTTGGTTCCGTAGGTATTCATTCATTTAGGACTTATCTATAATTATTTTTTGTATTCTATCGGTACCTCGTTTATAAAATAACAATATTTAAATAAAAACATGCATTATCTATCAAGTCATGTTCCTGCAATTGTAAAGTTACCAAAAAAAGCAAGTAAAAGTGGAAAGTGAAATTTTCGCTTGGTAATCGCAAAGCGTTTGCCTAATTAGCTGCCGCTTCCAGCCGGTCGCCACCCCCGGCACCGAAAACACTCCCATGTCAAACGAATGCTGCTCGTTAAGTCATTAAAATTGCATGAAGTCAAAACTTTATGGTCTGCAAAGTTTGCGTCAAAGCAGAACTAACCCAAAAAGAAGGAAAGAAAGGAGCAAAGCTGGAGCAAACCGAAAAAAAAATTAAAATCGGCTGAAGGACTGGGAAGAAAGTCCGTCGAAGATGCGAGGAACCAGACCAACATCAAAGCTGCAAATGGTAATTCGTTTAAAAAGAAAGCGACAGACGGGACATAGACATAGACGCATTTCATTTGCAGACAATAAACAGGCAGTTGCTCCAGAACCAGAACCAGGAGCAGGAGCATGAGCAGGACCACCAACGACAACAACAACAGCATCTGGAGGGCAGAGTAAATAAATTAAATTTTGAACAACTCTTTGCATACAAAATAGCGGGCAGGAATGCTTGGCCAAAAAGACTCAGAAGCTTGCTCAGATTTCAAACACATGCCAGGAGACGAGCAGGAGCAGGAGCAGTGGCTGTGACCAGGATGAGCTCTGTGCCATGGATATGGACGCAGTCGAGTCGAGTGTTCGATCTGCACGTGCCGGGAACACTCCACAGACCTCTGGCGCTGACTCTGTAACAATTCGTTGCGATTTTCCACTTATTTGCAGGAAAACCAAGAATAAAAAAACAGAGCTAGGGTACACTTGGAAAATATATGCTAAATATTGCAAACTGAAAAACTTTACATCCACATAGAATATTTGTATGATATTTTTATCTTATTGGGAGTAGTACTTCATAAGATCGGTTTTAGGAATCTGTGACATTTTTAACCACTAATATTTCCTAATCTACATTTAAAAGTATTGACCCTATTTGGTATACATTAAATATATAAAATGTAATAACCAAATTCCCCTTACCTTGTCTTTAGTGGAAAATTAACTTGTCTTAGTTTCTTAAAATATCTTTAGAATATACCTAAATATAGATCAAGTTTTTCGTGTGTAAGCTCCTAATTTCGAAATAACATATTTTTGAGAATCTTGTTTCTTGAAATATTTTAAAAGTAATCTTATATCCCGACCAATTTTTCCGTGTGTAAACTCCAAAGGAAACCTCAAAATCGTAGGCCGGAGCTGAGGCAGCGGATGAGCCAGCAAGAAGCTTCCAGCGCCATTACCATTGCGGCCTGTTTGGGGCAAAGTCGAAATCACAGAGAATCATCGACAACTGGCAAATGTGTGAATTGAATTTTCAAACAATTTTCCCCCGTGCAGAGTGCAGTCCTCGTCACCGGAATCAGGTTGCTGCTTCCCGGTTTCAGTTTCTGGTCCTGGCGCTTTTCAATTCCCTCCTGCCTCTCCTTGTCCAAGGGAACGGCGTGCATGATTTGAGATTTGATTTGGACGGCGGCTACACACTACAGTCGCCATAGCCTCAGCTCGCATTTGGTCCCGATGTCCTGCTCGTTTGAAGCGGCTTTTAGACATTTCGCTCACGTCTCGGATGTTTATGCCATTAGCGTTTAAGTTGCCCATACAAAATGCGACTCGTAAATAAGCAAACGTTTCTTTGTTTTGGTTTCCTCATCCCTTCAAATATTTTTTTAAGTCAGACTCTCCGATTGTTGCGGCAATCGCCATTGGTAATCGATGCTGTGGCTGGTTATTGAAAATTATAGAGGGGGAGAGATAGAACTCGATAAAATTAAAGGACATTGAGGAGTGAAATCAGGTAATTTAATTGAATAATACAACATTAGGTGCGAAAAATGTTCGGTTATTATACAAAATGAGGTTTGTTTGTTAATTATTTAAAGTTAGTTTATATTTGTATGGCAATTTATTAGGGGCACTTAAAGAGGCTAAAAATTAATTAATGATATTAAAATCATTAATAAATAAATACTACAATTAATAAAGTTCAATGGTTAACTTCCATGTAAATACAAACACTAAACGAAATAAGGAACCAAGGAAATAATTTTTTTTCAACTTTTTTATTAATAATTACTTAATATAAAATTTGTTTACACTCGCACAAAATTTAGCTGGAAACTTAAAAGCTTAGAAAGCCTAAAAATATGCAACAGACATGGAATAATTTATCTGTAGACCAGTCAGCAAGAGTGGCAGGAGCAAGAGCAGGAACAGGAGTAGTCGAAGTCCGAAGACTGCTCGTGATCCTGCTGATCTATGGCATCCTGCTGAGCTTTCTGCCGCGCTGCCCGGTAGAGCCTGCGGATGAGATTGGCAAACGGTTTTCGAGGCACGATTTGCGTTGAGGTACTGTGAATCTCGTAGGTGTAGTTTGTTGCACGGAAGCAAATTGTTTGGGGCTTATTATCCTCGAACGGCATGGGCGGTAAGGCTGGCAGAGGACTCTTCGTGGAAAGCTTGGTCCTTTTTGTCTTGTCTTTTTTGACCCGGCGCAAAATCTTTTTCTTCAAGCTCTTGGGCCGATTTTTCAGTTCGTTCAAGGAGGGCTCCTTGATGGCCGCCAAGGATTCCTCCTTGAATGACTTTTGTACCGAGGTCAATCTTTCCCTTTTCCCTCTGTTGACCCGCCCCTCTTTGCTCACCAGCGGCAAGATAATTTTCTTTGGACTCTTCCGCAGATGGCCCTCTTTGGTGGGTGTCGGATCCGTGATGGCCGCCTGGATCTCCGCCTCAAAGGATTCCATTTTCCTGGCCGCTTTCCTTTTCAAGGACGAATACATATTGTAGCGTTTTTGTATATTGTTGATGTTCCG
The DNA here is from genome assembly GCA_018152175.1 of Drosophila jambulina. Taxonomy (NCBI): domain Eukaryota; kingdom Metazoa; phylum Arthropoda; class Insecta; order Diptera; family Drosophilidae; genus Drosophila; species Drosophila jambulina. The sequence continues at coordinate 24,780,557 of JAECXH010000114.1, read as the reverse complement.
CAAGGTTTGCTTGAAAGAAAGCTCCACTTCATCCACGGCCAGCAGGGTCTCGCAAATATCGCTATTCAACATTTCCTTACGATTTAATTTTATACAAAGCTATTTTTGAAAACTACAGGACAGATCGTTTGGTAAATGAAAAATTAATGGAAACATTTTCGTATCCGCCTCCGAAGGGATATCCTAAGCAGTCTAGATTCCGACTATCTGTCATTCGGGAAATTCCGATATGTAGCGACACATATGTACTTGACACACCTTATCACGCCGATAAAGTGTTTTTATGGAAAACCCAACAATTCCTCCCGATTACCACTATATATAGGGTGGAAAGCGAAGCGAAAAGCCAGTTTGTAGTAGAACTTGCTATTGGAAAAATGCCTCCACCACCGCACCACCCACACAACCCGCCGAAGGGACCTGCACATCCTGGTGATCACCATCCGCATCCGGACCCGCATCACCCTCACGGACCTCCGAAACCCCACCATGGACCCCACTAAACTCACCTTCAGATTGGATAGAAACTAAGTTCAATTATGTCTGAGTTGACCAATATTTTTTCGCTAAACAAAACCTTATTTAAACTTCAAAACTTTCTAAAAACAATGTACTGAAAATGTCGTGGGTTGAATGCAAAGATTAACGAAATTTATTAAATGCTGTACACAATATTTATGTTTTTCATTTTTTAATTAGTTTATTTACTCCAAATAACTGATTTATAAATTGATTGACTAAGGTATTATGTTAGTAATAGAAAATGTCTTCTGATTCATCAACCCTAAACCTACTTCCGGTTGTTTTGTGTATTGTAAACAAGTTTTTTTTTCTAAACAAACTCTGTTATTGACCATTGTCTCTTATCTTGATAGCAATTCTTTCAGAAACTTTTAGAAGCTTATACTTACCTATGTAGGTGCCTCCCCTACCTTATCTACTAAACTGATAGGGTTTCGTCGTGTTCGATATATTTATTTTTTTTCATATAAATGCTTTCAAAGGAGAGGGAAAGTTTAGTACGCATCGGTAGCTAAACAATTAAAGATGTCTCCGCCGCCTCCTCGTCACCACATTCACAATCCACCACCGGGTCATCCGCAGTATCAGACACCGGTGCACCCAATTTGGTACGAGCCACACGGACCGGGAGAATCTCCAGGCTATAATCCGCCTCCGCACCATGGTTCAGGCTACAACCCACCGCCGCCCCATGGACCAGGATATAACCCTCCACCTCACCATGTTCCAGGCTACAATCCTCCACCGCCGCATGGTCCATATCTGTATCCTCCAGGACCTGGTTATGTGGCACCAGGACCGCCCATGCAGCCCCGCTAATATTAAACAGAAATCGACCATTTTAAATTTAAGAATGTATTAATTTTCTTTTATAAAAATAACTTATTGAAAAGGAAAACAACTAAATGTATTTATTTTGGTGTTAAAAGTAATTTGTTTAATACAAAAGTACAAAACGTATTCAAAGATTTCTTAATATAAAGGAAAAAACTTTCAGAAGTTTTAAAGATCAAGAAAATAAGGTGTGTTGAAAAGGCGAAGAGTATAGTGAAATGGCTTAAAAGCAATGAGAATAATTAACTATTAAAATATTTAAATTTAGTAATTACGTTTTATTTATTGCCTGTTCCTAGTTAACTTTAGGGATAAAATTAAAGAGCCATCACAATCACATTCTGAGTAATTCTATGGGAATTCTAAAAACAACTGCGTATTACGAGATATCGATAAGATAAGTCTTTCAGATTGAATAATCTTGCTTTGGACAACCCGCAGATAACGTTTACAACACCTTTTTGTATTTATTTTGGTGGTTATAAAGATACTTTCTATATATATCAACAATGAAAATATCATTTAATATCCAATAACATTTTAAAATAATGTCTTAAATGGTAAATCCAATTATTTTGACTGATATATTTTTTTTATCATAATTCATAAAATGTCATGATTCATAAACCTTTGAACATTTACGTCATTCCAACAATATTTTTAGCATACGTGTATGGAGAAGTTTTTGTTATTTCCTTATCCACTACAAAGCAAGTTATTGACCATAATTGAAAGGGGTCTAATCTTTATGGCGGGTTTTCGCAAACCCAGAAATTCTTATCTATGAAACTGATTAGACTTCGACGCACTCAAAAATGTTGTTTATTTTCATTAATAAACTCTGTGTTTAGAGAATTAGAGTTTAGTGCACAACAGTAGCTAAACAAACAAAGATGTCTCCGTCACCGCCTCCGCATCACCACCACAACCCACCGGGTCATCCGCCGCACCAGCAGCCGGTGCCTGCAATTTATTACGAGCCAGGCTTTAATCCTCCGCCACCACATGGTCCTGGATTTAATCCACCGCCGCCCCATGGTCCACACCCATCAGAACCTGGATATGTGGCGCCAGGACCCCCGATGCATCCCCGCTAAGGATTCAATAATTATCTGAATTTGACTGTAAACAAGTTCAGTCATATGTGCCTGATCAAAAGTTGTGTATTTAAAAATCGGATTGATAAAATAAAAACATAAATGATTCGTTTTAAAACTAAACAATGATATTAATTGGGATTTGTTGCCACTTCATGTGGTGAATAGTTTATACCAAACAGAATCATATCTTTATATAACATAATAATAGTAAAGCAAACTATACAGCGAAGTGCGAAGAAGCGCTTTACAAAAGAGCTACAGGATTTCAAGTAATATTTTCGACAAAGCCTTTTAAGACAGATGAGCATGTGAATAAATCCTTTAGGATATTTTAAAATATAGCAATTATAATGCTCTTCTAGGTTCTAGAATTTACATGAACAGGTGCACCACGTAATATTTTGTACCCTCAGTTGGTTCTAGGTATTGCTGCCTTTGCTTTGGTTTGTTATTGCCAACAACCTATTGAGTTCACTTGGCTTTAGGTACGGTACAATAGAATCGATAAGTAAATTTGAAAATTATATTTTTTAAAATCCCTTCAAAGTTAACGCTAAATGTTTCTGGAAATTCGTAAAAGCTGCTTTGAAACCGGATGATATTCCTCATAGAATGCAGAAAAATCTCTTTCATTTTCAAGTCATTATACGCTTCCGCTGTCTAAATTATTTCCTATGACTCCATATAACTCCTTCCAATTTAAATTAAATATTAGATAATGAGTTTTCGCTTTCCATTACTTTTATATACAGATATACAAATTACCTCTAAGACTAGAGTTTTTAGTGTTTTAATTTTAAAAGATATAACTTGGCCATATTTTACTTAGTGTTTTTATGTGTCGCACTTTTTGTAAAACTATTTGAATTTAATAAATAAGTGTAATTTCCGCAGTAAGATAAATAATGTTTCTTTGATCTGATCCAGATACGTTAAGTTCTTAGCGAGGATGCATTGGTGGTCCGGGCGGGTGGTGATGGTGGTCATGGTGATGCGGTGGTCCGTGGTGCGGTGGCCCATGGTGGGGGGGACCATGATGGGGCGGACCGTGGTGTGGAGGGCCGTGGTGTGGAGGGCCGTGGTGTGGAGGACCGTGGTGCGGCGGGCCATGGTGGGGTGGCCCGTGGTGGTGGTGCGGAGGTGGTGGCGGCATCGTGGCTTGCTGAACTGCAGTTGAGTACTGAACACTTCTCCGCTTAGGCTTTCCATTTATAAATATTCGCAGTACTATTTGAAGTAGACCTAACCAGATAAGGTGGGCACTCATAACAATTTCGGAATTCCCAATATACCGCTATAAAGATAACCGACCTACCCAGACCCGAAGGATTTGTCATACGCCAGGGGAATAACTCCCAGATTGATTGAGTTATGAGAACTATTTTTGGTTTGTTTCTAAACGAATGTTCCTCCACATGTTCCAGACTCATAAATATTTGATTCGTGGCATCAGAATGAATATTTAACACATTATGCACTATCAATCAATCATTGGTATTGTGCTGATAAATAGCTTATCGTATTAGTAAAGTGTCATGTATTCTTAACTTAAGACTTTTTGATTAATTGCTGGTAATTATTTATTTAGAAAAATTTTAAACAAAGAAAAAAATGTATTGTATGAGACTTTTTACGTATTTGCTAGAATCCCCATTAATATCTGCTGTAAACATTACATATGAGTTGTTTTGCCTGAGTGCGATAATGATTTGCAAGGCTTGTCTTATCGACAACCAATTCGAATTTGTTTATATATGTTTTCAAACATTACTCAGACTACGACTCATGTAGGGGGAGGTTGGAGATACCGACAGGAACTATGAAATATATCATGGGGAATTTGATTTTGCCTATTTCTCAGTCTTTAAATATATTAAAAGCGAAACAATTTTATCAACAACAACTACCCTGTGAATTGCTGAATAGGAATGGCAGAAATCATCTAGATAATAATACTGCATCAATATTTGACATAATTGACAACATAAATAATATTTTTTAAGATTCCGGTGTTTGCTAAATAAATTGAATCTTCAATATTTTAATACAAGAAGATTTTTTTGCAAACTAATAGTCTAAAAGTTAACAGTAATATTTTGAAAATATATAAATATAAAACGATATGTTTTAAAACTTGAAATTTCAATATAATTATTATCCTTTTCAACATATTTATACCCTTGCAGGGTATTATAATTTCAGTCAGAAGTTTGCAACGCAGTGAAGGAGACACTATAAAGTATAAATATTCTTGATCAGCATCAACAGCCAAGTCGATCTAGCCATGTACGTCTGTCCGTCCGTCTGTCCATCTGTCCGACAATGATAAAATCAATAATAGCAAAAATTACAAATTACTCATACGCAACGTTGACTCGCATGTGAAAAGAATTTGCAGTGACCTCAAATTATGTACAATACATATGTACTTTCCCATAGACATACTCCGACCTCTTTATGTCAGCAATCACTCAAGCGTTTAATAATTGACTGAATCTGCGGTTGAGTCCCGATCGAACCGGGTTGGGTGATAAAATTGAGTGGGGGAAAAATCAAGCAAACAGCAAATAAAATTTATAACAAATCTAACACACATACATCATTTTGATATGGCCCCGGACACGTCCCGTCCGTATATTTGCTTAAGGATGGATGCCTCATCGGTCTGCATCGCCCTGGATATGGACAAGGTCCGGATCTGGAGCTGAAGCTGGAGCTGGAGGCAACTTCGGCCGGGACAGACACATTAATTTTGCTGCTCGCTTCCCAAACCGCATGCAATTTTTCTTTGCTCGCCTTCCGCCGGCTATCGCCTTTCAGTGGCAGGAAGCGCACCCCGGGGGGAAATCGGGCCAAAGGAGCGGGGTCGTGGTTTCGTTACTGCTGCTCCACACATCCCTCAGTCAGTCAGTTAGTCAGTCAGCCAGATAAGTGCGGTTTATGTGCAGCACGTAGCCCAACTCAATACACTCGATAAATTGCGGCGGCGTTTGGCTGCTTAGAAACCGGGAACTTGACCGCATTCAAGGGGGTATAAGGAAAAGGGGAATGCTGAAAAGAGTTTTACACGTGCAGTCGGATTACTGGTAGTTAAAAATACTAAATTAAATAATTAAATATTATAGTGTTTTCGAGTAATAAAGTATAAAACTATGCAAGTCATTTGGAGAATGAAAAATAATTTAAAAATTTATAAGAAAGTATATTTTGTATATTAAACAACTCAATTATATTAGAAACACTGTTAATTCATCATAAAAAACATTATATAATTTATAGATAATAATTTTTTGCATATAAATCAGTTTATTTTTAAACATAAATATATTAAAAATGGAGCGATGAATAAGAACAAATTATAAAAGGCACAATATTTTTAAAAATAATTATATTATTAAATTCTTTATTATTATCCCTTTTCCTTACCAATTTTATTACATAAAACAAATGTTTTTAACCTGCAATTAATTTAACAGTAAGTGTCTGAATACTATTAGTTTCCCCTCAATTGTAGTGTTCTGAGGGAGAAGAGAAGAGATGGCTGACCTCAAGGACCGAATTGATGCAGTGCAGTTTTTCTTGCATCCAAAACTGCAAGTGCACCTTAACCCTCGATGAGCTAACCTGCCGTTGACCCAATACCCTCCACCCCCTTCTGATGGATAAGGTCCTGAGCTAACTTAATTTCCGTTCGTTGAGAGGCACTTGATTAAATACTGTCCAAAGGCATTTGAAAGCAGAATTCCGATTGGAAATGCCGGCGAGCCTCTTCACAAACAAACAGAATTCCATTGCAAATTTACTCATATTAAAAGCTCATTAAAGATCAAATGCCCGCCAAAAACCCTTGGCTTATCCCCACCCGCCCTCGGGCATCGGGGAAAATCTCATCATGGCAACAGAATTCCGCGTTGGGGGGAAAAAGGAAAGCACGGAACGGAAAATATGTTATTAATTCAAATTAATATAATCCCATTTTTTCCGCTCTTCCCTCTGCAGTTTCCTCCTCCGGCTGCCTGGGCGGGAAATGGAAACTACTTTCTCAGCGTCGCGCATTACGGATAGATGTTTTCCCTTTCCGTTCTGTCTCTCTGGGGCGGCGCAGGTTTTCTGGGTGGGTTCCGTCTATGATGTATAGACATTGTCGTATCTGGGTTGGCATGAGAAATTGCCGGGCCTGGGGTTAGGTATGAGTTGGTTGGGCATGGGCTTCCCAGGGTGTGGTTTCTGCATTTGCCAGAGCTTCTCGTGTATGCAGGAATGTGGGTTAATAATGAGGCCATAGACATCAGCAGACGGGCTTAAATTTGAAAGACATTTGTCTTGGAATTTTGCATTAGGATTTTCGGAGGAGGTTTTGATACATTTATCTTAACGGATTAATTTATTAAAGGTTAATGTGAATAGTAAAGCTTTCCCTCGGAAGTGAAAACTCATGATATATAAGCATTGAATAGAAAATAATTGGATAAATTAAGGAAGAGCCAATACTAACTTGCAAATATGTGTGGGCAATGTTAATAAATGAAAATTTGTTTTTAATACTTAGAATAAATTTACTTAAGCTAAAATTATTATTATTATTATTTAAAGTATGGCACAATACAAATACTGTAAAGAAATATATGACACATATTGGTTTACATTTTAAAGAAAAATCAGTAAATATTTTATTATATTTGCTTGAGTATGTTTTTTTAATTTATAAATAAGTTTCTAGCAGATTCCAGACCTAAGCTAGGTGATTTAATTCACCGAAATCACAAGACGTAAATGTTACATTCATATTTCTGACAGATTTTTTAAGTGTTATTGCACAGACCATAAGAGTTCTGATATCAATTGAAAGCCAACCCCCTTGCATCTCGCTTAATCAACTAAATGCACATCTTGCACTTTCGATTTGCAGTTGGGAAACTAGAACGGAAAATCAAACTCATCGAATGCGATTGCCTGGCAATCTATTCTCTTATTTAGCCCACATTCAAAGCTCATCCGCTGGCAAATCACAGACAGACGACTTCATTTCAAATGCTCCATGAGGGTGCAAAAAAAGGTAGAGAAATCGTCAATGCACTGAGACAAAGTATTTGCAACTTTGTTAGTATGTAAAATGTTTTAATACATTTTCAATAAATAATAACAATATTTAGCTGTACGTTAAGTTTATAGTTATCCTTGTTGTCATCCACAAACAATTTCAGACTTGTCTTTTTGTGTCATATTAAACAAATTCAAATTCCTGAATTAGATTACAATTGTGAGGTAATCTGCAAATATTATTAGATATCTACAGTCTAATTTTAGAAATTTCGTTTATTATATGGGTATACCTATAGATTTGTAATTCTAAATAGAAATTCAAAATAGTGTGGGGTGTTTAGTTTACATTTACTACTTCAAACAATTTACTTTATGAAAAAATACAACATGAAACTAAATAAGCTATCGCCTCTGAAAAAAACTTTAAAAATCCTTTAACAAAATATTTTACTTAGTGAATTGTCAAAAAATTTGTTCCAGTGTTGCCGGAACGACTCCCATATGCAACAGTTGCCGATGTGAGCGTCGCTTGTCCTATCTCATCCCATCCCAGAAGCCATTGTTGGCTTGTTGGTTCGATAACTCCCTGCCAACAGCCAAACAAATCCCAATCCCAGCTGCATCTAGTCCTCGCCCCTCGAATCGAGTTTTAGTTGCATGGCGAATGCCCGGCGGCGAGCAAGGAGCAAGGAGCAGGGAATATCTGGCTGAGTGCTCGGCATAAAACGGAAAACTTGTTACGTGGCTGGCAATGGATAAACTGCGAACCAACAATGCAGGCGGCGAGAATCCCTTCAAGCGGCCAATGAATGCCCTGCAGAAGCAGTGGTATCGCGTCCTCCTCGCCCGCAGAGTGGGATTCGGGCAACGCCCTCCTCCCGATGAAAAGGAGCTAACCTAGTAAGTCAGCCAAGTGAGCCATCCAGGCAGCCAGCCAGCCAGCCCTAGGTTCAAATCGAATTGTGTGAAAATTGCAATTTCCTGTTGATTTAATACATTTTACAATTTCCCCACTGCCGTGAAAAGCGCCGACATTTGTCGTAAGCGTTATACGGCCGCGTTCCGGCGATACAACGAACGTTTCCGCCGGGAAATGGCCAGTCACGAGGAGATGCAGCGATGCGCCATCGACGCCATGAGGGTTCACAGGTGAGTTAAAGTTAAAGAACATAAAGGAATTCTTTTAGTTAATGCAATATTTAGTAATGATTATCTAAGTAACAGAACCTAATTTATCATTAAGACGTGTATTATTTGATATTACTTAATATTGTATAATTTTATAAATATATAGTAAGATTCAGTTTTGTATTAAGGCATCCTTTGACCTTTTAAGTAAGTGCTAATCAAAGAGTACTTAAATTATAGGTTTATTTTATATTTAAGCTATTAATGAACATTAATGAACTCTATTTATTGACTTGATTCTTTTATTCATATTTGGAAAGGACCTTTGCCATAACCACTTTCTGGCTGCCATTGCACTCGAAGCGGGAAATCAACTCCACGCTGGAGACCCTCGAACAGGTGAGAGAGAGCTGAATAAAATCTGAGGAGGGATTCCGCTAACAGGTATTTCTTGGTTCAGGTTCTCACCGCGAAGGAAAGACGACGCCTGCAGGAGATACTCAAACATCGCTGAAACAACAGCCACTGCTCGAAGGCCACTCCACCGAATGGGAATCATCCTCATCCCGTCGACATCATCTGCCAGGGCTAAGTGAATTCCATTTAGCTTGGATTTCACTTTGCCTGGGAGCCTGATTTTTCCCCGCTCACTTCTTCATTTTTCACTTTTCCTTCGTTTTGTTCTTGAATTTTCGCTGTCAGTGGCCGAAGCATTGTCGTAAATATTTAATACCAGTAAAAGTGCAAAGTTCACTTTGGCTAAAACCTAAACTGTGTTGGGACTAGATCGATTTTCTGGAATGGGCAACTCCTTGCAATATCAAGAGGTTATATGGATTATTTTTCCCCAAACGATTATAGCATTGTTGATAAGGTAATTTGTGCAAGAGAATTATTATTACTACTCTTGGAGTGACCTCAGCAAGACTACTTTTATTAGTTTGACATCTTTTAAAAGCGTAAGAGGTGAATAATTACCTAAAATCGCCTCTAAATAAACTTGTTTGTCATCTCAAACACTTCTTGATCTATATTTCCCAAATATTTTTTGTTCTGATTTATGATGTTTCTTTTGGCAACCGATTTAGCCTATTAAAAACTGCTGCCTAGGGCTAGTTTTTCAATGTAAATATGTCACATGCCAAAAAGGGTTTCTTCCATAAAACACACTTGTATCGGGTAGGAAAAATGACACAAATACGGCACTAACAAAAGGGGATGAAACTTAGGAAAAATCCCTGAAAACTGAAGAGACAAAAGCCAAAGTCAGCTTCAAGCTTAACCCACTCAAACGTTAGAATGACATTTGCTGCCAGGATTGAGGCTCGATAGTAGGCCAAACAGCAAAAAGGACTAGGGCCAATATCCTTGCCAACAGCAAACAACAAACAACGGAAGCAGAAGCCTGGCCAGCGGAAAAAAGCCAAAAAGAAGGCTCAACTCGTAGTAGGCCCGGGATGTCGCAGCTGTTCCCGCTTGGCATATTGCCGACTTGACAACAAAAACAGCAAAAAACGAGAACAAAACTATTGAACAAAGTGGCGCCTGTCGCACTTTATGACGAGCTTGGCACTGCCCTTTTTGTTTTTCCCCTTTCAATCCCCTCTCCAGCATAATAGCAATCACAGAAATGTGTTCTAATTTAAAGCCATATATAGAAAAGCAAGCATAGAAGGAAAAACAACAGACAGAGGAGACAGAAGGGAACAGATGCCAAGAAAAAGGAAGAAAATCAAGGGAGGAGAAGGGAAAACTGCCAGCGATTTACACTGGAAAACGCACATTTCTCGGTTTCAAGTCAATCATTATTTTTAGAGTCAAGGGTAAATTTCAAGACATATTTTTATTTAATATTGTAAAATTGGTTTATATAAAAAAAAACAAACAAATCACATTTTTAACTACGTAATACGTTTAATTGAAGTTAATTTTTTATTTGATTTTCGAAATATTATGTACCATGTTTTAAATGTTTATAATGGGGACTTTTCTAATTGTTTTTGTGATTTCAAAACTATTAAACAATTCAACAGATAATTTAAATAATTGAATTCCCCCATTTTTATTTATTTAGCCTTTAGAATTTACCCAACTCTCAGTGCACGAATTGGAACATTTTTCCGAATGCAGTTGGCCAAAATGATTTTTATATTTTATGTCTGTTTGAGTTGTTTGTGTCGTCGATGCCTTGGAAGAGTGCTCGTTGGCGATATAGGGTCGTGCTCAGTATCAACATTAGTTCACGGTAATGTCGTGAACTTTTCCTGGCCTCAGCTGCTCGGCTGGCATTGGCTTTGTCAGCGTTTATTGATGGCATCAAAGTGTTTTTCAATTTATTTTATTTTTCCTCCGCAATTTATTGGCACGCTCGGCGTGGGGGTCGCTTGTTGGTCCTTCGCTGTCGGCTTTTGGCTGTGGGTTTTGGGCCTTTCCCCCTCTGTTTATCTTGGCCTGTGCCAGATGCGGACCTAGCGATATGATTGATGTTGCAACAATTTTGCAGCATAATTTTAGGCTAGCCAATACGTAGTGCAAGTACGGGGCAGACACGTAGGAGCCGTTACGTTTAAATGGCTAACGAATCCCAATTGATTTTTGAAGAAGAAAATTTCCCATAAAAGGGATTTGGGAGAAGTAGGGTGGAAATGTTAAAGAGAGAATTCTAAATAATTCATTGAATTATTACATTGAGTTTGTATAATTGTATTATTTTAAAGAAACGGGTACCAGACATGTAAATCAATACAACATTTTTTCAGATGTACTTCGACATATTTCTGTTTGATCGGTTTTAGTTTTTAAACTACTATATACTTCGTTTTTTTACAATCAATATTAATATAAATATTTTTTATTTTAATTGAATAAAGCAAGAAGAAAGCCATTGCGTTTTTTCTAAGCCATGAATACAGCGATAAAACATTAACTTTTTGTGGCAACTTATTTTTGCAATCCTAGATTTTTATATATTCCAAAACAGTCGATCACTTACCCTAGCTTTTAGCCTTCCCAAAGAGTATTCATAATTAACCCAATTGCAGGGAAATTATAGCAGTAGCCTATAATTTATATCTGTTTATAGCAAACGCAGGGCCCAAAACATCGACAAACAAAAATTCTGCCAAATTGGCAAATGTCAGAAGCCAACTGCTGGCCAAGGGAATCGCAGGGGTCAAAGGGAAAGGCTCTATAAGTACACAATGAGTTGATAATCCCAAAGGCAACCAGGGGGCGGGTGGAGTGATATGTCAGTGGCATACATATGCAAACACACACGCAGACATCACATCTATCTATGCAAAGCCATAAGGCAACAATAATAAACGCACATCATCATCATCAACGGCGGCATCGGCATCGGCAGTGGCAGCGGTTTTCCCCAACACTTTCGCCCCCGCCCTCCACTGCTGTCAGCAAAAAAGTATGAAATATCATCTAAAATAGGAAATGCGTAAATGCGAAATCCTACAGAACGGAAACTCAACTGAAAGCGATGCGCAAACGAACGTTGATGATTTCCCCTACCTCCCGCCGGCCCAACCTCATTCTCTACGCTCTGTATGAAAGTCAATTTTTCATTTAGATAACTTTGACATACGCAAACGTCATGGAGAGGAAGGACCCACATACAGTGGTGCGATATGATATGGGATATTTGATTCTTAAAATTGCGATATCACAACAAAGATTGTATAAAAAGAGGTAGATGCAGAAACGCAAAAAAAGGTGTGACGTTACGCATCTTATTCTTTATATTCTTTTTGATGGCAGCTACATAAACTGGTTATGTTGCAGAAAACATATAGGATTTGACTTATTCGTATGGTAAGTAATAAATAAATAATAATAAAATGCATGAAAATAAAATCGTATGAAGTTACCCATCTTATAGTTTATATTACTTTCAATTATGTATTATTAAATCTAAAGTCCAGGTAACCTTTCTTGCTATTAAATTAGAGCTAATATATATAACGAATAAGGCTTATTATTATGGTAACTAATACATAAATTAATATAACAATATTTATTATTATTTTATTTATTTTATTATATATATTATTATTAATTTCTTATATTTTATTGAAACACTTTGTATGTATTAGTTCACCTCTGCAAATATATAAATATTGAAATAAAATGAAAGCGAGTAATATGAGTAACGTGCATGTAAATTCAAAATGCAAAAAAACATGTGGCGTTACGCATCTTATATATAATATTGCTCTATAATTAGAGCAAAAAACTTAAAGTAATATGCTTATTGAAATATTTTTTTTCACACAGACAATTTTTACGTAACGTATCTCATAGTAAAAAAACACCTGTGCTAATATTATTTCCATGTTATATTTGCTATTCAGAATTATTTCAAACCACTGTAACTAAGGGGGCGTGTCTTCGCGACTCCACTTTGCATGTGTGCGTCTGCATACAACGATTTAGATTTTGGGTTCAACCTCGGCTGCCGCCTCCGCTCGTTTCTGCTGGCGCCAGTCAGTTTATCCTGAGGGGTTTCATCGCGGAAATGCGGGCAGCGTTTTGATAAATGAATTTTGCCCCAGCTTTGCCATCATGCCAGACCCAGTGTGTGTGTGTGGGTTGTGTGTTGGGCCGCGCTATGTGTGTGCGTGGCTTAAATGAAATGTTAACAATTAAACGGAGCCGGCACAACGACAATGGGAGTAACACGAAAAGACTATCAAAGAGAGCAAGTAGCTGGCTTTGCCGGGTTAATACGCTGCGTATACTTAATAATAAAATAAATAATTCCGCTTTCGTGGGGGGTTGTTATGATATTTGTGTATTGTTGATTTTAGCCGCTTAGTGTCCTTTTCCCCTTCGCTGCTGTTTCGCTTGGGTGGTTGTTTAGTGTAAACTTAAGAAAACAACGAAACATAAGTGGCAAAAGGGATAGGGCCTGCAGGGGTGAGGTCTGGGTTTCATTAAGGAGGGTTGTTCCGTCTACATCTCCTTCACCTGCACAACAGGAGTTACTTTGTATTTACTAAGTTCTCTCCCTGCCCTCCCCCAAAGCAGCAGACACTTACACATTGTTATAATCATAAAAAGTATTAAAAAGTAACAAGAAGGAGCTTCTGTTTCGGGGATGGGCGTGGGACAGGTGGGGCCATTGTGAAGTTGATTGCCCATTTTTTGGGATGCTACACTTGTTTACCTCCCTGAGTTCTCCCTGCTCCCGTCCAAGGAGAATCTGTCCGCGGCTTAGGTACAAAATTTGCGCTTACGTTAGCGTGAAATGATGTTCGGGTAATAAAGCGAAGCAATTAGGATGGTCGGAAGTGGCAGTCGGGTGCACTGCGATGCCATCTTTAGACTTGATATAATCAGAGGTATAGCCTTCTCTCTAAGGTTAAGAACTATCTAGACTTAAGATTTATGAATACAATATATATTTTGAATTTTTAATGTAAAAATCAGCTAAAGAATCTAATAAAGTTCTGGAATACCTTTCGTAACAATTAATATACATATAAATAAATGAAATAAGATATAATTATTTTATTTCCAAAACCTAAAGTACTTTTTTTAAACTATTTCCTTTGCGAAAATTCCAAAGAATTAATATGCCCCAGAGCTCCAGGTGTAGCGCAGCACAATCATATTTCACGCTTTGTTTCATCCAAACAGACAACGCAACAAGAGCGGCCGAGAGCGGGCATATAAAATTTTATATCTCTACCATAACGCGAATCCCAGGGACTTACCTGAAGCCCGCCTCCCACAAAAACCGACAGTATCCCGGGACTCGCGCCTACATTTTAATGAAATATGTTTAAAGTGCAGCGCCAGCTCGTAAATACAACTTTATATTGATATATGCGCACGTATGCTTATGGGCTGTACGATTCGGCCAAACCCCGGACAGCTGCGAGAGTTCGCATGATATTTTATTAAAGCTCCGAATTAACCTTCAATATGGTGGCGCTGGCACAACATAAACTCCAACGCCGCCCCTTGCCACTTGCCAATTGCCACCACTTGAGTTCAGTGTTTGCTACGGTCCACGGAGGATGGTGTTGTGTTGGTCGGACGCAGGTGTTGGCTACGTGGTCGAGCTGGGGCAGCAACAAAGACGACGCCAACCGACTTGGAAGCCACAAAAGCAAACTCCGACCCAGAAGCTGAACCAGGACCATACGGAGACCCAAGGACCAGGCTCCAGACCTCGAGCAGACTGAACCTCAGACGGAAAATGGGGGAGGCGGGCATTTTTTGGTTTTACCTCCGTCTGGAAGCACTAGCTCCGAATTTATTTTCCCTTCGCCGTGCAGTATCCACGATGCATACCTTTTTGGCACTTTTGCCGAATTTATCGCATAAGCTTTTTGCATACTTCCGGGTAATTGGCAACACCATATTCTACGCCCCTGACAGAGGGCTGAGGGTGTGCGCCAGTAAGTGTGTGTTGTTGCGCATTTAAAGGCGTTAAGGTGCAAATTTATTTCTGTGAAACCTTTTGCCTTGCCCAGCATCCCGTCCGTCCTCTCCTTAATGAGCTCTCCGGCTGGGCAATATTTCTCTACCCTTGACACATGTATGGATGAATGGGGAATGGGATGGGCAACGGGTCCCGGACTGTTTGGAGGTCCTCGTTAGGGGCAGGCTTCGCACTTGTGGTCTGGACATTATTGTTCAAAATTGTTAAGCACATTTAAGCTTGATTTAGTTGCATATTTATTGTGGCCATTTCGCCAGCCATTTTAATGCGTTATGTAAACGGAAGTTTATTTATGTTGCTCGCCTTTTTCAAGTTGCGTGGAGGTTTGAAATGTTAAGAATGTGACTTGTACTTGGGGTTTGAAAAGTTTACTTATATAATTAATTGAATTTCCATTTGTATATGTTTAATTTAAAGTTAATGAGATAATATTAATGAGTTTAAATGCATTTTAGTGACAATTTCAGAGGTTGCGTTTATTACCAGTAAGCATTATTTATTTAAAACAATTATTTTTCCGAATTTAATAATTTGTGATGAATTCTCGGTAAATTATTTAAATGCATTTTTTTTATATTTCCTGAGATTTCAGACCTTTCCTAGTCCATTTCCACGATATTTATGAGCTCCCTCCCGGTTGACCATGGCCAATACCTAAGCAATTTATTTGCCATAAAAACGTCCGCAGAACTACCTCCATAAACCGAAACTGCGAGTCAACAAAGGACCTGGGATGAGGGACAACGGGGTTCTTATCATAATCATTTCCAGGCAGCTGCGTTGACTTCCGCTTGCCGCACAGATCGACCATCAACGATTTTCCCGGCTGTCCCACTCCAGAAACAATCCAATCCCAGCGACCCTTTCGGGCGATGATGATGATGGAGTAGGAGTTGGAGTCGGAGCAGGAGCTGGAGGTGGAGATGGAGATGTATATGGAACTGGAGCTGGAGGTTGGCTGTTGGAGCAGTCTGTTTCATTTGCCTTCCGCATTGCTTTATGACCATAAATATTTCATTATGAATTTTTCGTTAGGACGACGCATTTCGACATGCTATCTATAAGTCGTTTGGCCTAGCTGCCTCTGAAACTTTGGACGAAATAAATAATAAAAAATGCAATCCGTTGCCGCTTCAATAAACCCTTTTGCCAAAGGAATATATCAAAATTTTTTTGTTTTACGCTTCGAAATGCGTTGGGGCACGGAAGGGTTAAGCATGAGGTAAAATAGATGGGGCCACTGATGGAGTCGGCAATGGTATTGGATCCCTTACCGGGGTGGAGGTTTTGTGTTCGTGACATCTGCAAGTCGCATTAATAATTAAATCAAGCAATAAAAATTCAGCACGAGTGGCGGCCATGACCAGACCCAGACCTCAAATCAGTCCCTGACTGATAGCTCCCCCCTCTCTATAAAGAATATAAAATGGGAAAACCCAGCTAGTTGATGCTGGGAAAAATATATTATTGAATTGCTATCCCGAGTACCCTTTTAATATTAGTAAGGGTAAAATAATGAAAGTAAATTCATCATAAAAAAATATTGTTTTTACGATTAGACTAAGTTCTTGTAAGAATAGTTTTTTGGTTTAGAAAAATAATAGAGAAAATGATTCATTTTAAGCTTTTAAGCCATTTAGTTCCATTTTATTGTCTTCTTTTGTATATCAGAGAAGACTAAATAGACTATTGAATAAAAAGGTTGTTTTGGAGAACCTAAATTGACCAGCACCTTACATTGGTCCTTCGAGCCGGATTTATTGACCGATTCATTTTCTTAGAACGCAAAAAAATTAACAAGACAATCTTATAAAGTATTTAGAATATATTACCTTTATTATCTACTAGACTTCGTAGAATTCGATTTGATCCGCAAATACTCTACTAATATTGGTTAACTTAATATAGAAAATGCGCATAAATCATTCATTTTCATTCAACCCCAGCCTGGTAAAAACAAAAGTCTGCCATGCAAGAGTTCAATTGACATTTTCTTTGTTTCCCTTTTTGTTTAATGCTGTTGTGTTGTGCTGCATGGAGTAAATTTTTGCACACGAATTGCTAAATTCATAATAAATGAACACTGGCTGAGGGGAAAATTGAAAATGCCGCCTGCAACATTCTTACGCACGAACAATTCCGTAATGAAAAGCATCGCAACTGAGCTTCCTCCGCTGCTCTTCGCCAACATTGTTGTTAATATTTCCCTTCTCGACTCGCGCAAATGCGATTAAAATTGTTAGAGCAAATTATGGCCAACGGAAGGAACGGCAAGGAGCAAGGGCAGGCGGCAGAACGCCGAATGCCGAACGCCAGAACTCTCTTCGACGCATTTTTCTGTGCTTTCCCTTTGGTTTGTGTGTTTTTAATCTAATAAAAATAGTTTACGCTGTTGCTCATAAATTCGCAGATAGAAATTCCAACAGCGTCGGGGAAATTACAACAAAATTAAGAAAGTTCCGAAGGAGACCCGGCGAGCGAGCAACGCGACGGGCGGCCGAAACTTCAAGTTTAATCAATAAGAGCCGCAGGGAAACTCTGCCCAAGATGCCAGCGGGAGTGGGCGGAGGTCGCCCCAAGGCGAATATAACCATCTTTTTTCTTTATCTGTTCGCAGTCCATATATGTCTGAGTTATTGGGCTGCATCCCGCTGAGCTTGAGCAGCCTCAATCTGGTCTTTGTATCCTTTCGCCTTCTGCATTTGAACACACTAAGAGAAATATTCTAACAAGAAGAGCGAGTTCATGATAAATTATGAAGCATATTCTTGTAGATAAATAAAATAAAAGATTTTGGGAACTAAGATTAGTTAAAACTTATATTAAAATAAACAATAGAAGCTTAACCAAGAAAAAGTGCTCAAATATCAGATCAACTGGAATTTAGTCAATTAATAATCAAGCTATTAATTTTTCTGTTTTACATACAATTTAATTTAATAGTATATTTAAACAAACACTTCTCCAAGTACCCTTTTGTGCCCTTTGACACCTCTCCTTACTCCAGTTTCCATGGTGAGAATTTTAATTGAAGTTGTATTTTGTCTGTCATGTCAGGGGCCAAGGCTTATCCTTTCTTTTCTTTCCAGGCAGATGATGACATGCAAGGAATCATTTTATGCATTCCGACACACTCTTTTGTGCGGATTATCTTACCCTGAGATGGTTGTGTTAACTTTTAGCCAGGATCTTGACTTGGTTCCCCGAAAAGTTAAGGCCACAAGCCAAAAGTGACTTTTGCATCGAATCTCCCGGACTCGGACACGGACACGGAAACGGAAACTTTTTCAAAGCAATTAGATAAAGGCTTTGGCCGAGTTTAAAGTTTCAGCCCGAAAATCTGTCTCTCGCACTTTGGGGTGTATGTGTTATCGGCTTGAAGGGGACTTTGGCCAACATTTAATCAGCAGAAAGTTTGCCAAGTTGACCAGAACACGGCACTCCACCTGGACTGCATGGGAATGTGATTAGAGGGAAGCCCCAACCAACGCAGATGGACAGTCAAAAGTTATATTTAGCTTAAATAATATTTAGGCAAGCGTAAAACGGAGCTGGCCACTAACTGGAGGGTTTTGGCCAGCCAAAGAACAAAGAAAAATATTTAAGCACTTAAGTGGCAAAGGCAAAAGTCCGAGGTCCGAGTCCTGGGCCCCGAGTGCGTGAGTCCAGTCAGAAATTAGTTGTAAGATGAATGGCCAAAGTCGCAAAGTTTCTGCAGCTTTTCTTGGGATTTACTGCTGCTTTTCCGAGCTCCTCCTCCTCCTCCTACTTATAGTTTAGGTCCCAGCTTTATTTTATTTTTTTTGTATTTAAAGCAAAAACTTTTTTAATGAATGCTCTTAGTTGTGCACATATTTTTAATGCAACGAGTTCATTAAAAGCCAACTTCCGTTCCCTTTGGCCATAATCTTAAAACATTTATCGCTTTTAACTACGGATTTATTAGCAATGCCGGATGCAAAGTGGCTTAAGTGTGGAGCTTATGTTATTAGCTAAGAGCTGGCCCATAATGGACTCGAAAATTGGTTTTCCCTCAAAGTAGTTTTTACTTCGGTTTTGGCCTTGGAAAAAGAGGGAAAATCTGAAGCTCTAATGGTGGGCAAAATATGCATTTTCATTACTTTTTATTATCACCGAAAGAATTTTTGCATACAAGATTCAGTGGCAAAAAGGGAATTTGAACTAAATAAATAAAGTGAAAGCTGGGCATTGTTCTAAAATAATAAACAAAAGATATTTTCAGTTGGGAATATTTCTATTTGCCAACTCAGCTCTTATCTAAGCCGAATTCCCTTTTCAGGCGCCTGCCTTAAACGAGTTCATTGCGAGTGTTGAAACTTGAAATGTTCACGCCTCCTGAAGCCAAGTTCAAAAAATGAAACAAAACCTGCAAAAAATTGGGGGTTGGCATCTTTTGTATTACAATTTTTGTTGAAAGTCATCTCACGTAGCGGGCGAGCAGCCAACGTATAGCTGATACACCGTGTATAATGGGATTTGTTTATTGGTATCATTTGGGCCCAAACTTTCGAGGGCAGGAGCCACTGTGTTGGGGGTGGCTACCCCCCCGAGTGCAGTGGGTACGAAAAAGTTTCGTGTTGCGTTTTTCGAGAGTGCAAGGGCGGGCATAAGTAGCTAAAGTGGTTGCCCCCGTCCTCCAAATGGGACGGAGGACCGCACGCATAGCTAATCCTAGACAGGCAGCAGCCATCATCATCATCATCGCCACACAGCTGGGATTGGCAATAAGGGTACAGGTGGAAAATACACTGGGAGAATAATAAGCAGGAGCCTTTTTCGGTGAGATAAAAAAAATATGAAAGCGGATTAAGATTTATAAATTAAAATTTTATTGAAGAACACAGACTCCACCTATTTTTACATTTAGTATTATAATTATTTATAGAATCATTAAAATTATCAGTCAGTTTTGTTAAGTTTCTTATGCGTACATTTTTTATAACAATTCTAGAAATATTTGAAGCCTAATAAATGTTTAAGTAGAGAAAACAAGTCCAACCCATTAAATTATTATTTATTACAGATTTGTATATATTCATTTTAATAATTGTGGCATGTGTAAAAGTTTTTATGTTGTTATTTGTAATAGTGAAACTATTATTATTAATAAAAGCTTTGCTAATTTCTTAAAAGATTTATTTTATTTCAAAATTTTATTTTATGTTATTTGTTACATAAAACATAAAACATATTTCTTGGTTGAAAATTATTCAATTTAATATAATTTAATTTTTTAAGTGCACGCGAGGTGCCGGGTTCGCCACGTGATGCTATAACGCAATATTGACACTTTCAACGACTCTCAGTGCCGCCAAAAAGTCATAAAGGGAGTGAAGTCAAAGTTTCCACTTTTTCCTGTACTCTCTTTTTTTTTGTATTTTGGGAAGCTTACACCGTTCGGCATTCACCTCTCGGATTGCACTCACGGGCGAGTTGCGAGTGGCAGTGCGAGTGTGAGAGTGCATAAAAGTAAATCCTGGGATTTGGCCGTTGTTGCCACTTAAACTTTTTCACACCCAGACACCAAAAATGGCATCGACCCGCCGAGTCTTTAAGTGCCTTGAATGGCTTCTATGGCTCCACAGCTCCGCTGGACGTCGTCGGCGGTGGCTCAGCCCTCATTTGGGATCCGGATTGGATGTGAGCGCAGACGGAGATTGAGGTGGAGATCTGGATGGAGCAGGAAATGCGTGTGCCGGGCATTATTTTCATTGTCGCATTTTTCATCATCACCTCCCGGGCTTCTCCTGAGCAACTCCCACCAAAGTTTTTATGGCTCGCCGTGCTTGGCTGGCTTCTCGGGATTCTCGGGCTTCTGGCATCACATTTTGGTCTCCGAGTGCCGAGGGTTCTATGCTCCTTTTTCCGTACTCCTCTTCCTCTTCCTAAGGCTTTGGCCGTTAGCCTGCACCTGTGCGTCGCTTAGGACCGGAAGCTGCACATCAGCGCTTCATGTGCGTGGGCGGTGGAAGGAGGCGTGGGGAGAGCCTTTCTAGTCCCGAGTCCCGTCGTTCTGACACAGTGGAGCAGGGTTAGTTTAAGGAATAGTTGTTTTAGAGGAAAGTACAGGCCAGGTTGAACATTGCTAATTTATACTTCATAAATCTGGCTTTAGGTCATTTTAGTTATATAATCTGTAAATATTTTTGTAACTCAAAAAAAGAGTATCAGAAAGTTGGGAAAAACAAGGCCTTTCGACTTTCCAAAATATAATAATAAAGGAAGAACATTTTAGACCCACTGTGCACAGCTTTGTCCCTGGTCGCGGCAATTGCCACTTTTATCCCTCTGCGTTGCATCGTCGTCTTCATTGTCTCTCGGTTTTCCTTTCCTCAGGTTTTCCCCTTGTTCTGTTCTGTTTTTTTTTTACTATTTTTTGTGGATGAGCTGGTGGTGGGGGCAAATCTCTTTTGAATTATTACTGTAATTACCGTTGAGTTTCGCCAGGCAATTGCTTCTGCCGCTGCGCTGCTCCTTGCGCATCCTTGGCATCCTGGGCATCCTTGGGTATCCTTCGGTGTCTCCGGCCCTGTTTTTGTTGTCATCGTCTCGTGGTAGCCTGTTGTGACACCGCTGATGACTGTGTTGATCCGACGATTATGATTTTATTACGTTTTCGTGTAGTTGTGCCCTGTGTGCTTAATTTCGGTCACAGTTCCCACTCCGCGTCCTGCATTCCTGCCTCCTGTTGGGTGAAATATGGCGCTCCTTACGGTCTGAACAAAAAGAAGGAGCGCCACGAGGAACACGAAGCCGAGATGAAAAGATTTTCAGGATGAAATTTTGTAGTGCCTCCATCGGGTGTTCTTTTCCGTGCTCTTCTCTGGTCGAAACAATCAAAATTAATCGCTTGTAATGAAGCAACCATAATGGTGGGCCAGAGCCTAGAGAATCGGAGAACCGTAGAGCCAGTGTCTCTGGCGAAGTGATAAACGATGTCGCAATGAGCGGAGCATTTAATTGTGGATTGCCCTTTTGGGGGCTGCCTGGCAAATTGGGTCTACTCGTGTCGTCCATCCCAGAGATTTCTCGGTGGGCTTGGGATTAATCAGAATTGATGAATGGAAATTAATTCAAGGTGGAATTTGCATTGCTAAGACCAAGTTTTAAATATCCAATGAGGTTTGGGCTCTCTGGAATTTTTGATAAAATGTCCAAACTTTAATAATGCTTAAGAAATGTCAATCTGAAATATCAGATCTCAGTTTGAATAGAGGGCCTTATATTCCCTAAAATTCTTTGACATTCAAATGCAAAGAATATTAACGTTCGTTTCTTGTAAGCAAATATTATCTGTCTGTGAATTGTATATAAATATATTTTTATTAACCCTCCTGCGCTCGTAAATTAGACAATTCTCACAATTTTACAACATTACAATACAATGGCACACATGCCATAACTTATCCGTCCCTAGAATGTTCATATCCAAAACGTATATCATTTTATCACACAGTCGAAATGCCTTTCACCTTTGCTAAGGTTACCTTTGCTATTCTCGCCCTCAAGATGCGTATTTTGTTCATTATATCAGTCATAACTCATAGTCAGCCACTCAGCGCCGGCTCTAAAGTCACCTCACTCCCAATAGAGCCCCCGAATTTCCAGGGCGAAACATCTGCCTTCTCTAAAATATTAAATAAAGCAATCAAATAAATCTTCCAACATGCCTCATTTATTGCAGATTACCATGCCGTGAAGCTCCACCGAAAAATGCAGACAGGCTCAGAGATGGGGAGAGAGTGGAACATCTCCCCGGAGTTACACGCACGTACAGGCTGCAGACCCATCACTATCATTACGGCCAGTTTCCACCCCGAACCTCAGCCCAAAGCTCCACATCCCCTCCAGAGCACCACTCCAGTGTACTCCATCCTGGAGAAGCTCCCAGCGTTGTAATCAAGAATGGGGGCTCGTCTGTGAGTGAACCTTCAATTACGTAAAATAACGACGAGAAGCGCAGATTATCTCATTAAAGGCGAATCGCCCCCTCAGCCCATGGTTTTTTTCCTTCTTTAAATTCAGCTCACACTTACATGGGAGGGGTTGAAGGGGGGTTAGATCAGTTCAACTGACAAACTAAAAATATGTTGGCTGTCCAAAACGAGAAAGGAAAACTGCAGGGAAAATCCTAAGGTCGACAAATGAATACCCTGGAATTGACTAAATATTGATATCTAATATTACAAAATAGAATAATAATAATACCAATATAATACATAATAATAATATAATTATATAATTTATAATTATAATTTATAATTTTTTATTTATATGTATATCTATAAAGAATAAAAATATAAAATCTCTCTACGGTAAATTTCGAGCTCTTAGAAATCGGGTTATACTGAAGCAAAGTCAATATATAAAGAATGTACAATATATGAATAAGATGAGTAACGTCCTACGATTTGTTTGGATCGAAATTTGTATCGTAATTTCGGAAGAATAAACCGTATTAATTTAACTACTTTAAATGAATCCTCCTTCTGGGATACCGTTAAAATTAAAATTTATAAAATCAAAACTCTGAACATATTGTAATTTTGATAAGGATTACGGATTTGATTAGGATTTTGAAACGGAAGTTCAGTATTTCTATATTAAAGATAAAGGTTTATAAATGAATATATATATATATATTTGCAAGGCCTCATGTAAGCAAGTTAAAATGTGCTATACCCCAAGTAAGGGTACAGAGAACGTTTCTTTTGGTTTCGGGGCTAGCCATTAATGTCTGGCGTGGTCCCGTCTGCTCCATGTCCTTGAATGAAAGTTGCGGCGAAAGTGAAAGTAAAATTCGCGACTCGGTGCGCGACACATTTCGCACTACCCCGACCCCCCTTCAACCCTCTACACACACACTCACACACACACCACACTCTTTCCGCTTTCCCTTCTTTCACTCGCTCTCACACTTTCACCGACGTCTTGCGCTTCTGGTCTATAAATTTCTATGGGCAAAGAATGCGTGTTTAATGGCCGGCATTGTGTGTGCGGGAGTGTGTGTGCTTTAAGCACGTGTGGATGGGGGATTTACCGAGCTCTCCGAGTCGAGTTTCCCCCTCGGCTTTCCCACGCCCCCTAGCCCAAGCAGAACTCCATTTATTATGCTTCAAAAATATTCGCATTTTTTTTGGTTGGTCTCTCGGAATTTGCTGCCTGCTGCAAATGCCATTTTAGAAGATGTTTTATGTGTGTGTTGACATTTTTATTGCGGCAACATGTGTCGAAATTCGCCTCCCGAGCCCCGGCTCCCACCACTAACTACTTCCGCCCCCTTGGCCCACTTAGTTGTTGTTCAGTCTCTGGGATTTCATGTGTGTGTGGAATGTGTGCAAACGGTTTACATTGTACTTAGCGCAGGGCAAGAGTTAAATGTATTTCCAGGGATTTTCAGTGCCCAGGATTTTCAGCTGTCGGATTAACGGAGTTACTATTGCATAGGGGTTTGGTACCGTCGTTTTGCGGTTTAACTGCGCAACTTTGTCAGCGAAAGTTGTTTTAATTACGAGCCCTGATATGGAAATTTAATTAAAATTTTTATGTCCTGATAATCCAGTTAAAATGATTGCGGGAAGGTGAAGTGAAAGTTCTAGGAAGAAGCAAGCTTATGAGGGATTTGGATAAAGAAAACGCAAGCATAAACCTTTAATTTAATATGTAATTAATTTAATTTGTTTTGAATCTCTCATCTGACGAAATTGAAATGTTTTACGGTGTACCAATGTCACCATGTAACAAACTATATTTATTTAAATAACCTATACTCAGAACCGAGCTCTTTAAAATCCATTGTTGGGTTTAAGAATATAAAGAATTCTAAATGAAGACAGTTCTCAGTTTATGTCCTTCCAACAATTTTATTCTTATAGTTTCTTAGTTACATTTGCCTAGTTGAAACAATTAAAAATGTATAATATAAGATAAGATCTAATTGGATTTTCTTCTATGAAGTTTTTATTTTTATTTCCAGTTGTATCCATAAGCCGCCTGAACTTGGGTCCCCGTCACGTATGAGCAATGTGCCGCCCTCATATATCACAATCCTTTCAATCAGCTCTAAAAGAACATACTCAAACTGAAACCAATTTCCCCTGCCCGCTTTGTACTAGACCCATTTCCCACAACAATTACCCTTTAACGTACACAAATTTCACATCACGTATACGCCTCCGTGGACCGCCCATCCGTCGGAAAATTGGTCGCAGGGGTTTTTCGGCTTTTCAACGGGGAAGGGGTGCGAACTTCCATGCAAAGCTAAACGTGCAGCAACTAACAACTAAATTTCATTAAACCGCAGCGCACAAATTGAACTACAACAAACCCGCCGCCATCACATACACCATCGCCAACGCCGCCGCCATCCTCATCAACATCAGCATCAACAACTACGGCAAAAACAAATGCCGCCGGAGGGAAATTTAAGTGCCTTCGGCGACCAAACGAACCAATTTTGTAGCGGCCATTTCAGGGAGCAGCCAGAGCTTAAAAAAAACCGAAAAACGCCCAACAAAATGAAGCGGCATGAAGTTAATGCCGCAGACTATGGCCATGTGCTCCATGAGGCAGCAGCGGATGCCAAAAAGCGCTGGCAACAACAACAGGGGCGGCCGGCAGGACAACAACTCGTGCATGAAGCTACAGAAGGAGATGGGGGACCTGGGGACCAGGCACCAGGACACGGGGGTGGACAAAAATCACGCAACGGAGCATGACAAGCAAACGCAACGTAGCGCATCCTGGCTGCCTTTTTGCCACGTTTCAGCCACAGAGCAGCCGAGCAGCATCCTCCTGGACTCCTGGACAGCTTCAAAAACGCTGCAGCTGTTCGATGGGCAAGGACTCCCAACATCCTGCCCCTTTATGGCGTCCCGCTCCATTCCGCAGCAAACGTTTTGCCACCCGCTCTCTAGTTCAGCGCGATAATAAAATGGAAACTTTGAACGGCCAAGTGAAGGAATGAAGCAAGATTCTCTACACTGAGGTTAATAAAATCAGAGAATTCACCTGATGTAAAATAAAAAATTTACTCATTTCAAATTGAAAAATGATTTATTTATTTATTATATTTTCATTAAAGCTAAAGTTACAGTTCAAGTTATTAACAAAGTTTAGCAAAGCTTATAGACTCAAAATATATAACTATTACATTCATAATTTAAATTCTTACAAAATCTATTAATTCCAAGACAAAATTTGATAGAAAACCGTGGTCCAAAACTTTTGAAATATGTTTAGGGGAAACGCTATTGCTTTTAATATTTATTTAAAATTTCTTAAGAAGAGGAAAATTTTTGAAATCAGTTTTGTAATAACGAACTCTCTTACTTAACTTTAATAGTAGTTTGTATTTACTATTATATATGAATTATTCAAATAAATGAAATCATTTCATTTTTATTAGGGAATAGAACATTTTAGAATAAATTCTCTTGAATAAAAACCAATATGTTTAGAAGAAAATATTTGTGAGAAAACGATTTAAATGTTAAAAGTATTGATTCGACTAATTTATGCTTCCTATTTATATTATTTTGTAAGAATTTCAATGGTTATTGCAGGTTCTATTTAATATGACCTTAACTTTGTTTACTGGAAAGCAAAACCAATTCCAACATTTTTTAAAAACCCTTAAATTTCTTCTGAATTAAATTATCCATAATTTTATTATTCGATTTCCCGATTTCCTTACAGTGCACTTGGTCAGGCTAACTCTGGCTGTTTCTGGCGACCAACGGCGCACCGCATGTCTGGCATATTTAATTTATTTATTTTATGCAAATTTTGGATAATGTATCTGCGGCCGCAGGATACAAAATACACAAACACAAACAACAACAGGAGCCCCACACCAACCGCAGCAGCCGGAGTAGATGTAACATCATCAAGGGGTTTCCCAAGGTGGAGCCAAACCACTTTACCGCCTCCTGCCACTCGCCGCCCGCCCGAACTTCCACCCATTTTCCCATCTCCCCAGTCGAACAAAAAATGTTCCCATAATGAAAGCAATTGTTGCCAAACCGCGCAGCGCACAAAATTATTCAGCATAGTTGCTGGAAGAGACACCATCAACCGGGGAGTTGGAGGTTGGAGGGACTGGCAGGGCGGCAGGACGACAGCTGGATGCGGTTGCCAGAGCGATATTTAGCATTATACGCTTCATTGTCTAAAGTGGCGTCCGGGGAGCAGAGCTGCTGGGAGCCACTGCCCCTGCCGCCTCTTATTGTATTTATTCAAAAGTTAGAACACCGCCTGCTTGCACTAACTACTAATGTGCGGTTCTCCCTCCACACTCGCAATGAGGGGCGTGGCATCGTCCTGGTGGCAAGTTCTATCCAGCGCCATTTGCTTTTTATTGTTCAAAACTGTTCAAAAGTTTTGCCATAATTTTGCCAATTTTTTTCGTGCATCTTACTCTTTTTATCTCGAGTATTTTCGTTGGGGTTTTGTAATAATGAAAATTTAGGGAAAATCTGTGTATAGGAAGTTTAATGTTATCTTATCAATTGGAAAACTTTGAATGTTTAAATGAATAAATCCAAAAACGCTCTACTTCTACTCTAGATTTTTTTAAATATATTATTTTAACCTATTTTATTAGGTAATTTACAAATCGAATAAGAGACTTTCTAATAAAATTGCTCAAATAACAAAAATAGTCATGGATATCATTTCTATACTATGGTTATTTTCCACGCCATTCCACTTAAATATTCAATATTCCGTGCAAATATATTTACGTATCCCCCAAAAGGTATAATTATTTTACCCCTTTTTCATTCGTTGAATTTTCGTTTTTAATTTGTGCTCACCCACCCTAGTTTCGTCAAAATCGCGACCGAATAAATATTACGTATACGAAACGTTGGCGGGAGAGAGATTTTTACTAATTAAAATGGTTTTTCCGCTGACGTTTGGCGCATACCCCGGCCAAAAGTTCATAATTCCCCCAACGATTTGCAAATGCACCAAAAGGAAATATAAATTTATGTACACGCATTTAAATGAAACCATATTTCAGGCAGCTCATGAATAAGTTGCGCTCCTCATGCGAACTCAGCCCGTCCATAAATTAGCATTAAGGGAGCTCGGGGCGTGGATTTTGATGGTTTTCGTAGCCGATTTTTTCGGCTCGGCGTGCGAAGGAGGCCACCACTATCACGTGCAGCTAATAAATCTGCCCGAGAGGGGCATTTAAAAGGATTACGAATCATCGAAGGCCCGTCCGGATAAAAGTGATTAAGTCTGACCACGACGTGGCAGCCTTTCCGCGTTCGTTCGCTCTTTTTTCGGTTATCCTTTTTTTCCTTAATTTTTTCCCCGCTGCCTTTCAGTGGAGTGCTTTTTCGGTTGCGATGTTTGTGCAATTGTATGTGAAACATTTCTGGACTCTTAACCCTTTTTTATGGGTCTGACTGGGGTCGGAGGTCTTGGACTGACGCTTGCAGTCCATTTACCTGCACAATTGAATGATTTCCTAAGCCCCGGAGTGGGGTGCAGAGTTGGCATTGATGGGTTAAGGGTGGCTGACTGAGAGGGTGTCCACTTTATTTATCCTTGGAGTGCAAAAAGAATTTTAAGTAATGTTTAAGAATGGGTTTTCTTGTTTAGTTGAGCACTGGTTATTTATGGGTGAGTTTATAAATAAATAGATTAAAAAGGATATATTTTATATATGTGTTTATATATAACTTACTTAAATCGGGTTCTTTTAAAGGTTTTTGTTTGTTTCATTATTCCTTCTTGCTTGCGAATATATTTACCCACAAAAAGTTATCTCTCTTGAATCTCTGAGACCTCTGTGAAGCAAACATAGTTGCCTCATTCATATCTTTTATAATTTAGTTCTGCCATAAACCTCGCTAAGAACTCTCCGAAAATAAAGCAGGAAGAAAACGAAACAAAGAAAGGAGAAGAGTTCAGTAGCTGCTCTTGCATTCTTCCGCTTCTTCTACGGCCGGCAATCATAAATATTCACTAACTGAGCGCAGGAAGCGCCAGTCGAGGACATTAGTTAGCCGGCGAGGACAGGACCAAAATTACAATTTTTGCCCAGCTCCCACAGCTCCCAGACTCCCGACACGAGTCTGGCTCTTCATAAAGGACGACTCCCACGTAGGATCCCTCCTCGGGCAGCATTTTATGTGTGGTCAGGCAATTTGCTGCTTTACAATAAGTGGCAGGGACATAAAAATAATAATTATGCTTGTACCTTTTATGATTATGGTGTGAAAACAACAATTGTTGCCCTCCCTAGCAAGGACAACGCACACACATCTGCGGGAATATTTACGAGCCATGTGTAGGTGGAGCAGCCTTAAGGAACAAATTATTAAAACAACAAGCAGCAATAGCAGGAGCCAAAAAAAAAGAAAGGAAAACCCCGCAACGAGAACAACTCAATGTTAATGGCCAAGCTTAAGGGGCCGGGCAATTTACCGAGGGGGAAGTCAGGTTTCTCCTGCAGGACTCTCCATTTCCTTGGCCTTAGCTCCAAGCTTAGCGCTCTCCCGTCTGGGCTTTCAGCACAATAAACAAAAAGTAATTTTCACAAATTTGCCAAACTTGTAAGCCCGAAAGCAAGCGAACCATTGGAATTTATGTGGCGTGGCCGCTTTGAGAGTGGACCCAGGTGCTATTCCCGCCACGCCTCCAAGTACTAGACACGAACCTTTCTCAGCTCCGGATACGGAAAGTTCCTCCATTTTTTTCTGTAGCGTGGTGTGTTGCTCGGGAAGGAAACTGTCGCGACGCCATTTATTATCCGCTGTCTGAAGGGTCGCCCATTGTCGCCTGTCGCCGGCTCACTCCCACTTTAATAGATATGGTTAATGTGTGTGGAGCTGTCTTATCTCTATGCATGTGCATCCGTAACCCCCGGATCCTTCCCATACTCCTAAGCTAGGAACTCTGCAGTTCCGCTTGATTGTCCTGCTCTGGGGAGTGTTTTAGGTAATGGGAGTGGCGGATAGATTTTTATTTAAAAAGAAATATAAATTCTAATAAAGGACCGATAAAAACAAAGCCCCTGAAACGATGTTAAATAAGAATTAAGCATAATCTACAATGTGAGGGTTAATATTACATCTCTCAGTTCTTGAAACTATGGAAATAGTTGCCAAATTTAACCAGGCCCCATCTGTATTTCTACCCTGCGATTTGTCTTATCTTCCAGCCCCATCCTTGCCTAATTCAATCGGCTGTGGCAAATTAAAGATCCATTTCTCTTTGGCAAAGGCGTCAAACCCTTGCCAAATCAAAGGGAATACTGGCCCAAAGAAAAAACTCTTCTTATCGGAGCCACCCTTGGCCCAGGGTCAAAGTTCACCCCAGCCAAGCTTAGCATATGCGCATAAATCACAGGACAGAGCCGAAGGGGAGTAGAGACCAAACGCAGAAGACCAACGAAGACCAGACAAAAAAACCCACCCACAGTCCTCCAGTAGTGGAGGGCAAGGACAATAAAATTGCTAAACGCTACAATGACAATTCAAGCATGTAAATGAAAGCAGAACTAGAAATGGCGCAAAAAGGGGAGGTCCTGGAACAGGACAAAGCCCTGAAAGGGGGAGAATCCAAGAAGGCGACTTGGATTGACTTCGGGAGATGCCGCGCGCAAATGAAATTAAAGGCGAGCAAACAAGTTACGGTCAGACAATCAGGAACGCAAAAAAGGACGCCGGACGCAAGGACACTGGCCTGCATTGTGCGTCCGCCGCTTGGGCCCCTTTTTCGCTTTAATCAATTCCTGTTTGGGGCACGCCCTCAGTCCTTTTTTTGCGTCCTGCAGGCTGAAGGAGAATCCGCCTTTTGGGGATTCCTTGCCTGCATCGCTGAGATTGATTTGTGCTGGTTGAACCCCCCTTTGATGACCGTCCTTGTTTGGCCTTTGATTAAATTAAATTTCACGGGACATATGTACACATCCCAAAATGCGAGCATTCTGGACAAGTTGCCGGGCTTAGTCCTAAGGGTTTTTTTTGGGGTATCCTTTGTTTGTCCGGATTTGAGAGAAAACTGTAGAAAAATTGCGCGTAATTTGCTGTAAATCCTTCGTGTAATTTGTTTGTCAACAAATTGGGAATGCGTAAATGCTGCATAATTTAACATTTCACCCGAATTCGGTTTTTTCTTTAGCTATTTGGGGATTTTTTCTTTACATCCGGTTGACATTGTCTAATGAGTTAATTAGGCTGGTGATGCGGGTAGGTGAGCACATTCAGACTTCATCATCGGAATCATTTATCTCGGTTGGGTCAGTGCCTTTAATAATAATGTCCTGAGGAGATGAATAAGGGGCTTCCTGGGCTGATTGTTATGTGAAGCGATTTGGTAAATGATGTGGCTCAAAACGCATCTGGAATTAGCTTAAGTTTACACCAAGAAAATAAATGACGTCGAAATACAATTTATTCACGAAAAAAGAAGAGATATAACAAGTTAAGCTCAAAGTTTCCTTAGAACAAGTGAATAAATGATATGGAAGATTACATATAAAAAATCTCCATCCTTTTATTTGGTTAACTTCCCCTCTAAATCTCAGAGCCTGGAACCCGTTTTGATTTAGTAAAGTTTTAAGCCGCTTAATGGTGGCCACCGCAAGTCCTAATGCGATAATTCTCCTCCGTCTGCTTGTTATTCCCCAACCGATATTTCTCCTCGGGCAACATCAATGTTTAATGTCCTTTGGCGAGCACTTTTCCCGAACATCCTCTCCATGTTCGATGGAAACCGCAATAATTTCTGTGGCCATGCGTTCGAGCAACATTTATTTTTAGTTTTTGCCACCGACCAAGCCACAAAGGGATATGTAAACGGGGGGTGGCGGGGCAACGGAGATGTGTTTGGTCTGAGGAGGCCTGTCAATGCCCAGAAGGACATGCAGCGAGGAGCCACTGCCCAGCTGGCCAAAGATGGACAAAACAAAGGCAAATTGAAATGAATGCGTGCGGCAAAAGTTTTGCGGCCAGTTCAATGGAACCAGAAGGGCTTGGACTCGAGTGCAGCTCACAGGACACCAGCAATCCTTTGTGTCCCTGCCACCCGAAAACTTTTGCGGTTCAATTTGAAAAGGAAGCTGCAAAGGAAACTCTAAGGACGCACACACACAGAGTGAGCAGACACTCAGACGCACGCACGCATAGGGACGAATAAAATTTTAATTAAACTAATGAAAATGTACATGGGCCCAAGGACATCGGGAGAGGCTTCCTGCCGCGTGGCCAAGTTTTTTCGGTTTCATTCGGAAAACATTAAAAATTAACTGGCGGAATAATCGAAACTGTTAAAACGTTAATTTAACACTTAAACAAGCCAAACCGCAGGACAACTCGTAACAGTTAACTGCGACTGCTAACGGCAACTGTCACTGTCTATCGGGCGGGTGTAGATGCGGTGTGTGCGGGCTGTGTGCGTGTAAAGGGTGTGCGGCATTCCAATTGGCAGCTTCCCTCTGTGTGTCACATTTAATGCAAGAACGGAATTCCATTAAGCGACAACCGCAGCGCTGCTGACGCCGCTGCCACAGACCACACCAAACCAAACCAACCCGAAAACCCAACCAAACCAAGCCAAACGGAGTCGAGCCGAACTGAACCACCCTTAACCCACTGCGATCCGCAGGAGAGGAAACGCATTTGTGGTGCCAAATAAACACGCGTCTACGTATGGACCAAGCTTCCCGGAGATGGCAGCGTGATTGAACATTAATGTATTGTGTAAATCTATGACCTATTCATTTTATTAGTAAAAATACTTGGGTATTAATGATCTGTTCTTAAAATGCTTACTGGGTTTACGTTCTTACAAGGGTTTGAGTTTATACTAGTCTTCATTTGCTAAGGAAATTTTTATTCTTTACAACCTACTAAGGTCTTAAATGTTTATCAGTGTTTCCATTAAAACTAGGTAAGGATGAAAGACATATATTTGTATATTTTTTAGAAATAACTACTACTTATTATTAAAAATATTTTATGTTATATTCTGCATACTTAATTTATTTGTGTTTAAATTCATTGTATTTAACTTTCGAGTCATCAATTTTCTCTAGCCGCAATCGGAGAATGTAAAACGATTTTATTTTGTGCCAAAATCGTTCCTTTTGAGAAGCTTAGTCAGAGCTATTCTTTTATGAAATAGTACAAGAGGTTTACTTTGTTTTATTGCTCTTAGCTGGAGACTTTGTTTGATTTCAATTCTGAAATTATAATATATTTAAAGCCTTAATAAAATACTATACTTTATGTTTTTATTCGTCTTAAACTCTCTTAAATGCTGGTAATGATAAACAATATAATGTTATATGAGATAAGTAATTTTCCTTAATAAATTATTTAAATGTAATAAATTAAGTTTATATGTGCTGGGCATATTTTTTCGTGGACGACTTCCGGTCACGATCCCATCCCTGTCCTGCACAGATACAAATGTAAGAGAATGCCACACACAAACACCCCCCACACACCCACAGCTTTCCAATCCTCAATCTCTTGGCCTGACTGCAGTGTGTGATCCCAAAACATTTTCGCCCCACTCCGGAGTTTTCAGCTACCCGGAACACGCAGCATATTGCAGATGTTTAAACACAAAGCTCCCGCCGAGGGCGAGCGGGGCGAAAAGAATCACAGATATGCTCCTCATACACACAATCGGCTTACGGGAGTGTGTGCGAGCGGGTGTGGAATGGGGCACATAAATTGCAATCGGAATATCAAATTGGCAGTCGGAGGAGTGGAATAACAGGACGGGAACAAGGACGAGGAGCAGCCCTCGGCTCTGGTTCGCTTCTCCTGTTCGTTGTGATTTTATCAATTCAATAAAAACCAAATAAAATCAGTACAAATGCAAATACCATTAATGTATTGGGTTTAACTTTGTTTTGTTTTCGATTCTCCTTTTTGTCCTGTGGCCCCAGTCGTATATTGTTTTCCTTACCGAGCGGAGTGGGTCGGTCGTCCATTTGATGCCATATTTTCATATTTATTTATTATTATGTACGTATATTTTATTTGTATTATTTACGCTCTTGTGCCTTTTTATAGTTGACTGGGGACGCTGATTTCTGTAAAATAATTTAAAGATTTAACGCGGCCCGAGAGGATGCGCTGCAAATTTATCAATACAAGTAGTGAAAGTTGTAAGGCACATAATGTGGGCTTTAAAGGGCATTACACATGTAAATCTGGCTGAAATGAGTTATTTTAATTACACATTCTACATGGCTCGGCAGCAGCTGTTTAATAATTATAAAAGCAATTATGTATTTCTTCCGCGAGATACCCAGCTTAGCCACCTGATAAAATCCACTTATGAAACTCTGATTTATTCTATTAATAAGCAATCATGGAAAACTAATTTGTTTCCCTCGAACAAACACCAACAGATGCCAAAGAAAAATTGCCCTAGCATAATGAACTTTTGGCGTGTGCGGGGGATTTGCGAGAGAGAGAAAAGCGGGAAAATCGCTCACCTTTCGACGCTCACTCAGCTGCCAAGAGCACGAGCACAATTCAATTATTGTTTTATAATTAATATTTTGCACATCAAAATCGCATCAGCAGCAGCTGGGAAGCTGGCGCTAAGTTTTACGAACGCCTCCGCCACGCACTTATGGGCATGGCACACGCAATCCCCGGAATGGGGGAAAACTGGGAAAGTCCTAGGGCGTTGCGTGTGGCACACAACATGCAACATCGAAACGAAAAAATAAAGATAAATTGGGCTGGGAAAATGTGTTACTTGGACAAATAAAGTAAAGCAAGATAATTAATCCAAGCTTCGAGAGCCGAAAACTAATGATTAGATGAAATGTTTTCTAATAATAAATATGAACACTAAAGTTAAAAGAAGAGTCGTAATTAATTTATGGAATTTCGTATGATTCATTCGTTTTTTTCTATATTCCCTTTATGAATTAAATACATTTAAGAGGTAAGTTGTAATCTTCTACAGCTTTAAGCCTATGTTGTACTTTATCTCTACCAATTAGTCTGGCAGTCCCTTCTCACATTAGTTTATTTTGTAACCACCGATAAAAGGGACAAAGTTATGAGTGAAAAATTGTATATGAACACAGTCTGAGGTTTTGTCTACTCCAAAATCGAATTAAAATCCAATCTTTCATGTCATAATTGCATGTTATATAGTCAAGTTATGATCACCTTTTAGTATGTACCAAAAAACCAACCTAAATTTTCCCCTACTAGCCAGTTGTCAACTTTTATGCAAATCACTTAGATGGTGCATTTAAACTCAATTAAAAGCAAAATATTTACTCGATAGCCCCGAAGATTAATAACTTTTTAAGGACTTCACTCTGGCCAGGACGGCTAGCAGTGAGATAGCTCGAGATGGTCAGGCAAAAAAGATTAATCTCGTTAAACGCTGAGGCGTGCCAGTCGGAAAATGGATCTGACATTGGACTTTGCTCGGGCTCGGAGCCTTTGCATCTGGGCAAACTTTGCGTGCTGCAAAAGTGTTGCACGCCTCTGGAAGCAATCAGGCGAGGAGCCGATGGCCAGGAGCTCCCACTCCTCATACATATATAATTATTCCTTGGCCAGGGCAAGGACTCCTGCTCCGGCGGCTGGTCCGCTTCGGCTGGCGTCAACTCCCAGTAGTATACTTAATTATATTGTCGTAACTTTAAATGTCATTTGGCCATTGTCTGCGACACATGCGAGAGCAGAGAGCGGTTGGAAGTACACAAAAAGATATTGTGGTTTTAATTTGTTTACGTAAATCATAATCTTAATATTAAATTATTAGGTAATAAATAATATATAAAGTTTAACTTTGTTTTCACAAATAACTCTCTTAGATAACCTAATAAAATAATATACACATATATATTTAAATATGTTTTAATTCAAAGTTTGGGTTACAATAGACTTGAGAATTAAAGAAAAGACCTGTGAATTTGCACGCATGATATATTACTTGATGCAAAACCTATAAATGTATGTTTTTGTTTCAACTTTGTTTTCAGTGTAATAATGAGTACAAAAGCGAGAGCACAAGATAGATGTCCCCGTGGATGAGGGAAAGAGAGATGGCTCGAGCCGAGACTCGGACAAATCAGCTGCCGTACGTGGCCGACTCCCTGGGCCAACACAACATTGAGATTCATGTGGCAGAGTGCTGCAAGTTAGAGTCGGAGGAGCGCGTGCCGCTCCGACGGTCTCCGGCCTAATCCCCCCGGCCGGAGTCGAGTCCGGGGGGTTGGGAACTAGCTCTATTTTACACTGGGGGCATGGGTCAAGAAACTTGAAATCTCAACATGCGTTTGCCTCATGATATTTGCCAGCATCCGTTTCCGGCTGCCGACTCCTCTCGGCCTCCTTTTCCACTCTGTTAGCTGTAAATATGCTGAAGAATATAATTCATCTGGGCAAAAGATAATGCGCCACAGCTGTTAAGTATGGCATTGTGGACCCATATGCTTCCCCGGTTCCCATTTACAGACAATGACCGCTGTCGGCCTTAAAGTCTCATTATTATTGTGCTCATGCAATTGAATTTCAGCGAACAGCAACTTCATTCGTCAGAAAAACAGCAACTACAATATGATGGGAAAAACCAAACTGACCAGTTTGCCACTGAGAAGCCTCCTCATTGTCGCTTTCGGGGAAGATGAGAGCTCACGCTGGGAATAAAGTAATAACAAAATGCAAGCAAGTTGTCTCCGATTCAATTGCCAGCATTCGAATTGACAGATGAGCAGAGACATCAATCTCTCTGGTAGATGTACATGTATCTAGTAAAGGAGAAATTAAATATTGATTACGAACAGGTTCCGAGCTCTAAAAATTACTTGTTTTGTGGCTTTAATATAAATTTAAATGTGTACAAAGGCAATTACTATTTACTACTTAAAACTGTATGATAACATTATTTGCATTATCCTAGGGTATTTGCTATATTATTTACTAACCGAATATGCTTACCGAATAATGATGTTTCCGGAATTATGTAATTGGCTGGACGCTGCAGCTTTAATGTGGTGTTTGCTTGCTGAGAAGCTGTCCGAATATCCCCAAGCTAATTCCAGATTCTCGGTGACTCAGTGAACTATAACTGGCGTAAAGTACGTGATTGGAATGCCGGAGAAGCGCTCCTCCAAACATGGTCTTATCCAACTGGAGGCACGCAAACAAGGCGGCCGCAAAAGTTTAGGTTCGCTACTTGTTTTGTTTTTATCATATTCTTTATATTTTTTAGCTGCTGTTTATCGCCGAGCTGAGCAAGTTGTCAGCCTCGCTCAGTTTTGAGCTGGGACTGGGACTGTAGTGCGAGCTTAAGCTTGAGCTCAGTTCCCAGTTGACAATCGAGCGAGACGAAATGCAAAAGCAGCGGAACTTTTCGCCACTGTTACTACTGATACTGACAGTGACCTTGGCGAGGTGCGGGTCCGGAGCAGATTCGCACATTCGCGTGAAACGGATTGTTGGCGGCAAGCAGTCGAAGGCCCCGCCGGTCGACGATCCCGTGATTTTCGCCCGGCTCTTTAATCGCGATGCCCGTGTCGAGGGCTTCCGGAATCCCAACACGGGTATCTACAGTTTTCTGGGCATGCATTATGCAGAGGCACCCGTGGGCCCCCTGAGATACTCCCGGCCGGTGTACAAGAGACTCGGCGGTGACTTTAATGCCACCCGACACGGTCCGCCCTGCATTCAGCCACATCCGCAGATACCCCAGAGAATAATCGGAGACGAGGACTGCTTGCTGCTCAACGTGTATACCCCGCAGATGCCGGATGAGAGTACGGGTCTGCCGGTCTTCGTGTGGATCCATCCGGGGGGCTATCGATACGGCTCCGCCGCCCAGTACGATGCCACGCCCATGGCCCAAAGGGGCGCCATTGTGGTGGCTCCTCAATATCGCCTGGGATCTCTGGGAATCATGGGCGACGGCACCAAACAGTTCGATGGCAACCTAGCCATGTTCGATCTGGCTGCTGCCCTCCGTTGGGTCACCGATTACATCTCCTATTTCGGCG
Organism: Drosophila jambulina; assembly: GCA_018152175.1. Lineage (NCBI taxonomy): Eukaryota > Metazoa > Arthropoda > Insecta > Diptera > Drosophilidae > Drosophila > Drosophila jambulina. The sequence continues at coordinate 24,742,441 of JAECXH010000114.1, read as the reverse complement.
GCAATCCCAAGAAGATTCAGGCGATTGGTCACGGCTCAGGAGCGGCCAGTGCCATGTACCTTTCGATGTCACCGACGGCGAAGAGTGCCGGCGACGTTCACGGTGTGGTGGCCATGTCGGGAACTGCTCTATCACAATACGCCATGGATAAGGATCCCGTTCAGAGTGTGCAGGAGGTAGCCACCATCAACGGGTGTCCCACCGGCAATGAACTGGAGATTGTCAACTGTATGAGAGGAGTAAGTCGGCTGAGGGTGTGATATAGAGATGTGCATATATTGATATTTGTTTGAGAACAAATGTATAGACCAAATATCGAATGCTATGTGAGATATTGAAATTCAAAATATCGAAAAATATCACACTTTTGAGGGTCAAGAGGTTGTCTCACCACTTTAACCTACATACCATCACACTTTTCGTACAAATATCCATAGTATATAAAAATAATATTTTCATAGAAACACATCGGTCCGATATATCAAATAGAGTATACATTCTTCAAGCTTATCGCAACTTTAAAATACCTACATTTATATTCATTCAATTTAATTCTTTTCTCTTTTAGAAAAGCGCCGAAGAGATCATTCGGAATGATGACAAAGTCCAAACTGAGCGTTTAGCAGGACGTGCCCTTGTGAAAGGGCTCACGGGGAATGTTGGCTTCCAGCCGCACATCGAAAGCGAGGACGATGGCCGAGCACTACCAAGCCTCATAGTTGGGGAACCGGAACAGCAGCTGAAGAACAACAATTTCTCGGGGATTCCCCTGCTTACAGGTGTTACGAAACACGAGACCAGTAACTCTGTGACAGTGGAGAATATTGAGAAAGTATTTGGTTCCGCGGAACAGTTCCTTGGCTCCCTCAGCGATTCCCTGAAGAAGTTAACGAGCTTCCTAAAGATCGACAAGCTAACGGGGGAGATTGCCAAGCCCCAACTTCCCGGATTGACGAGCGTTCTAACTCCAACATTGAAGGACGTCTGGAAGGTGCCACAGACCCTGAATGTGGATCAGGTTCTATCTAAAGTAGTCGAGTCCACCACGGATGTTCTGTTCAATCTGCCAGCGGTTCTAACCACACAGGTTTGGTCTAAGCTCGCTCCAGCTTTCATGTACAGCTTCGAGTACAATGGCACCAAGTCGAAGGGAATCAATTTCCTGAGAGGCTTACCCATTGTCTCGGAAACAGCCAACGATAAGCCGGAGACAGTGGGTCATGGCGATGAGCTCGGCTATATGTTCGATGCCAACGATATTTTTGGCACTCCCATGGAGGAGACCCGCCTGACGAGCTCCGAGGATCTCAAGGTTCGGAATAACCTCATCGATCTTCTGGTCCAGTTTGCCAATAGAGGCAGTGACAAGGATGACAAGTCTTCGTCACTCTTTCAGAGCGTCACTGGAAAGGCCACGCCTTTCATTAAGATCCACTCAAAAGTGGAGACCTCCAATGATTTCCGCTTCTGCGAGCTGTCCGTTCTGGGTGCCTCACTCTCCCCGTTGACGTCCACAAGCTGTGCGGGATTGGGTAATCTCCTCGGACAGCTGGGCGGAGGACTGGGCCAGACTTTGGGCGGAGTGGGCAACACGCTCGGACTGGGAGGCCTTACTGGGAGTGGCGGCGGCGGCGGCAACAGAGGCAAGAAGCCGGGAGGCGGCGGTCTCGGGCTCGGAATTTTGTAGGAACAGTGTTTATGCGGAGGAAAGTACAGAACTTGCGAAAATTAGATAATGAAATACAGCAATAAAGTGTTAGAAATACAAAAATGAAGTTTTTATTTAATTTTCGTTTTAAATTTATTGAAGCTTGCGATAAGCTTGAAGGAATATTTGGAGAAATAAGTGTGCATATTTTCTTAAAATAAAAATGATATTTAAAGCATTGCCTAAAAGAAATGGAAATTATTATGGTTATTCTCTTATACGATACATAAATAACGTCTTGGACTTGTATATTAAATCAATAATATTCAAAGCATTTGAAAATGTATTCAAATCAGTTTTAGTGTAATTTGACATAGTAATACTGACTAAAATTATTTTATTATCCGCAGAAATATTTAGAATTTAAGAGCAAAAAGAGAACGTAAAACTCCAGTTCACAATTTTTGTTTTGCTGATAATGGGACGTCCCTGACATCTAATACTATATTCAACTTAAGAATCGCACAATTTAATAGAGAGTTCATTCCACCAATTGTTAATTTATGTGCCGCATAAACCCTTGAAAAGTTTCTCTTTCATTTTGGCTGAATATCGAATGAAGCCTTGGCGCTGGTTCTATTGATTTAAGCTGTTGCCATGACCCGTCGCTCAATTAGCACAGCTCTGTGCCGGCTCAATGCCCGCCGCACTAATCTCCCTATTGACTTTGGTCCCCCTCGAAAAACATGGGCCCAGCCCCCCTTTTTTACGCCTCCACTGGCATCCACAGCCACAACTGAAAAGCGGCGATAAGCAAATTTCCGGCGCGCAAAATTTAAACAAAGAGAGAGAAATTTGTTAGATGAATGGGGCTTGGGAATGGGGGACGTGTGAGGGGACTTGGGGCCACCAGGCTCTCAGTTTTATAACTTGTGGCCAGATCTTGGCCCGGGAGCCTTCTGCATAATGTTGATGCTGATGGTTGGCACTGGCAACACAGTGCAAACAATGGGCATAAGCCTCCGGGAGGGGAAATTTCGTAAGGCGGCCGTTCTCAGGGATGGGCAGTGAGGACGACGAGCCTCTTCTCCGGGTTGCCTTGACGCCTTTGTGCAAATTCCTTGTACGCGTTGAACTATGACCAAAAATGCTAAAGCCAAGCCAGAGCCAAAGTCGAAAGCCAAAACCAAAGCCGGCTTATGGCGTCGGAGTTCCAGCTTTGTTCTCAACCTCCTGCCTCCTTTGGCGGCCGCTACCAAGTGATGATATTATTAATATTGTTAAAACTAATTTTATAAATTGAAATCGTTACCCACTCCAGTGGAAGGAGAGGGGGAACCGCTTGGTTCCCATTTGAAGGCTCTGTAAGGTAACTGTAAACTGAGACTAATGAAAATTAAAAGATTAAACTTTAACAATTCTGCTAAAATGTTTAATGAATTTCTGAGTTAATAAAAATAGTTTCAGAGTAATTTTTATTAATAATTAATTACAATTATATAATAAAAAGATTCTAATTATTATCCCAAATTCTGTTCCAATCTTTCCTGGACAATATTCCGTTCAAGCACCAATTCCAAGCTGACTTTCTTGAGCAGTTACAACTGCAAAACTTTGATGTATTAATCATTCGCCCCGTTGGCCCGGCAATTACGACATCTGTGACAATATTAATGGGCGCAAAAGATTTCAAAGTAGAGAAAAACTTTACAATTAATTAGGCAACAGATGATAAACGATGATTATAGTTGGAGAAACAGCCGGCTTCAAGGCTATAAATGGAAGATGTCTCCATCTGTCTGATCAAGGATTTAATGACGGCCATAAAAGCATTACGAAAGTCTGGGGGCGGACTTCAGGTCTGCTAATAATAAATGATTAGATGACGATGATGATCAAAGCGGCCTGCTAATCCCACATACCTCCAACCATTTAACTACTGGCCGCAGTGGAAGCTGCGATAATCACCCTCTGGCATCGGATTCATTTCGGAGTTTCAGTTCATTATGAGGCAGTTTACCTGGACGAGCTTCAATTGGCATAAATCAGAGGCCTTTTATGGCTAAAGTGTCGTCCAATTTCCGAAAGTTTTCCCCGTTAGTTGCTGCCTGGTTTCAACTGGGGAGCGGTAGTTGGAAGTGGGAAGTGGAGGAGTTAGTTTTCCAACCCCCCTCGTTCCACGTACTGCAATTTTTCTTCATTAATGCGTAGTTACGGAATTTCCGTATACAAGAAGTTTTCTACTCGTTGCGTTAATTTTGGCCAATTCAGACGTAGCCCCAGCTGAAATTGTACACCCCTATTTGGAATGAACACTGGAAGAAAGAGTTATGAAATTTGGTAAGGATTAAGCAACATTTGACAAGGAATTTGACTATCTATGTATGATTTATTTTTTTATATTTTATACGAAGTTAGTACAAAACCTTAAGTCAACGAAAATACATCGTTCTATTGCTGAAACTTTCTGGATTTCGCTCTAATCTAAGCGCTTTTTCCAACCCCTCCGTTACGAAGATTGGTCCTTCGAGCCGGATATGGAATTTCGAACTATTATGTCGTAATAATTTCTTATTTTTACAAGGGAAATTTATATATATATTTGAAAGCTAGATAAGTTAATGACTTTATGTGTAGTATATATTATTCCATACATATACTATTCTATAAATACTAATTTCTTCTTGTGCATCCCTCCTCTTTTACTTTGTCGTACGCCATCCCCCTTCAAGTATCATCATTTCGGTTTTTGTGGTCGTGCCCGGCCTATTTCGAGTCTTTTGCCAAAATTAGTTCCGCCCCTCGATTTATATTGTCATTTCGTGCGTTTCGATTGTGTAAAGCAATTTCCCCGCCCTCCGGATGGATGACGGATGGAAGGGGGTCCTGGTTCTGGTACTGCGGCCAGTAGTTTCGGTTGAGTTCTAGTCCTGTCTGTGCGGCTGGCTTTCGGCTTAGCTATTCCATCAAGTTACGGCATTGCGGCGTGTTCCCCTTTCTCCTCTGCAATGGAAATGGCAATGGAAATGTTGACTGCGATACAATTGTAATTCCCCTCACTACAGCCGCATGTGTGTGTCTACGTGGGTGGGTGTGGGTGTGGACCAAGGTGCATAAATTAGGCCAGTCATTTACCGTTAATAGCAGTTGGCAGCAGCAGCTGCTCCAGTTGCCCAATGTTGTGTACTTTTCAAATTACTTTGCAGTGCCAACTTTGACCTCAGCAGATTGACAACATTGGCAGGCTAAACATTTTGCCAAAATGGTGATGGAATTGCTTGGTAAAAATGGCCTAAAAAGGGTTTTGACGGAGAACATTTAAGATGAAGGTTGAAAAACTAAATATTTGTGAGGTTTACTTTAGCCTAAAGTGTTTTTAAAATATACAAAATAAATAATTATTCTAAATATAAATGTGGGATTCATTAAAAAGTTATGTTGGGCTTTCTTCGGTCTATCCCCAGTTAAATAGTTTATTTCTAGAAATCGGATAACACCCATTGATCGTAGCTTCCATAAGCCTGAATGAAATTGCCAAATCTCGCCTAAGCTGTTCTGGGTATGAACTGAACATAAAGCATCATGCATTCAAGGCATCTGAATTCAAAGCAACAATTGGTCTAATCTTAATAATGGAATTTTGAAGCCTCTGGCCCCTGGCAGTTCCAGCTTCAATTTCCGTGCAAAGGCCTGCCCCACTCCTTCCCCAAATCTCCACCCACTCGATCCCTCTTCTCTGTGCCCGGCTGTCTATCCGTTTCGATTTGGATGAGGGTGAGGCAACCATGAGGGCTGTCAGCCTCAATTTTGGGCCAGCCACTTGGCCATTGTTCGAATTTTGACATAAGCAAAAATCCCAGCTCAATCCCCCTCTCCGAAATTCATCACAACGCTGGTGTGCACTGCAAGAACTCAAATGGATAAGTGGGAATTACCTTACATTAACAAATTAATAAATTTATATAAAGGGTCAGTAATTATATTGTCCATAACTATTGTGAAGCTACTCTAGACTTAAAAATATAGACTTAGAGACCGATAGGTTTATTTTTCAAACTATTAAGCCTTATTTCTAAGTACTCTAAAAAGTATTATGATTGTTCCTTTTCCTTTTCTCTGTTGAATTATTCATAGAATATTTGTTGAATTTAGTTAATTTGTTAAAGATTATTCCTAGCAGTGCTTGTCGAACATAATGCTCGGATTATGAGCTGCGCTTTGACTACGTCAATGGCAGTCCAGTCACATTCAGATTCATAGGATTCAGGACTCAATTCACTCCACTCATTCTAGGCTCGGTTTGGACAGAATTGAGTGAGCTGCTTGAAGGGTTGTGGGCTTGCGACTCTCTAATTAAAATTGATTACCACAATTTGGGTATTGATTGGCCTCGAACACGCACAATGACCAAGCCAAGTTTTCCATAATTCTCGCCCATTCAACTGTTAACAGTTTTGACCCGCGATGTCTTTGTTTTGTATCTGACACCTTTTCCCCGGTGCCGCCATCATCCTCAAACCATTAATTAGCCGCACGCAATCGGTGGTACCAGGCTTATTGATTACCTTACCACACGGGGGTTTTCTCTATAGCGGGGATGGGAGGGGGCTTGAACTTTGCCGGGTTCGATGTCACACGTGTGTGTGCGTCTTATGACTTATTTACGCCGCTGATTGTTTCTGACATCTGTTGTAATTGACACTTTTCGCAAGCTCCTCTAATGGACGAAGACGCGCAACAAGACCGCAAAAGCCACTGTCAGACCGCAATCTCTTTCCCTTACCATCAATCCATCAGAGTAGACCACCCTATCGAGGACATCCCTAATGGCTGTGGAGTAAATTTCAAGTCGGAGACGTATGAGTGCACAATGTTTGCAAAATATCCGATTACATTTGCATTTGATTATGGTCAGCAGGGAGAAGGAAACGGATACAAAAACCATATGATATTTATCAATTTGACGTTTCAAACTAATAAATGAAATGTGGAATAATATTTATGCTAATCAAATATCGTATTAATGACAGCTTTAGAAATAGTATAAATTCAATCAAATGAAATATGTTAAAAAACAAATTAAATATTAAAATGGGATTTCTTTTAGATGATAGGAATAAATACAAAAGGAGTTTGGCCTTCCAGTTTATAATTGTATTTTAAAAGTAGCTTCTTATTACTCCTAAGCTTTAACAATTTGACTTTTACGTATGCTCCGTTGGATGTGCTACAAATTTCCCAAGATATACGCTATGCGAGCTTAGGCAGTTTATCCTCACTCATTTTCACACTCGCTGGCGATGTTTATCTTTCCCAATCTCTCCGAAAAGAGTTCATTAGGAAATGCGAATTCTGTGCATCGCTGCATGCTGCCAGCAGTGCCTTAATCTAGTCGGGAATATAAATTTAAAATTACATTACGTCTATGTAACAAGGATGGGTATGTGCTTTGGAGTTGGGATGGCAAGGCAGTGGCGATGGGGATGGCGATGCCATGACAGCACGACAAGCCGGCATCCTCCGCTGGAAATCAACGCCAAATGTGAGTTGCTTTTACAAGCGCCGCGGGTGCCCTGACAAGGAGTGGGCCCCAGTCCTCCGTAGATGGGAATCCGAGGCCCGCAACCCATACTCGGCGTGGCTGCTCGGGCGCCAAGTGCATTGGAATGTGTGGCAGCTGCAATTGTGCGGCAATAAATTATTGTGCAACACGCAGACATCGCAGACGGGGGCGAACTGAGCTCGACCCAACCGAACCCAACCAATCCAAACCAAACCAAACTGAACTGAACCGAGTGAGTGAGTGCAGGAGTGAGTGGTAGGGCGTTGCTGGCATGGTAATGAATGCTACGAAAATTTTTTAACAATTTTTTAACTTAAAAATTACGACAGCGCTGACAATTTGCCATAAAAAGCGACGGCAACTGAGGACTGCAGAATGGCGGAGGCTGTCTGAACTTTGTGCTGACTCGACTGTGACTGGGTGGGAGTAAGGGTCGCAGTTGTCTTCTCCTCATCTCATCTCGGAATAAAAGCGACTCTTGAAATGGAAAATCAGATTGGAGATGGGTGCGTGCGATGGTTAAGGAGAGGTTTCTTGAGAATGAGAGGCTTGAACCTTTGAAATCTTATTGAAATGGTTACAGAAAACAGAAGGAAGGGATTGCAAAATGTCCCCTCTGAACGGAACCAAAGATGTTGCAAAGAGTGCACTAGAAATTCTTACGTTTGGATACTGTGCTAAAAAATTTATAAAAAAAATGTATATTTACTTTGTGATATTTTTGTCTTTGCTCAAGACTTACAATTCGCATTCCTCTTTTTTAAATGTATAATTTTCAAGGTATTTCAGTATATATTTCCTTTTAAAAGTATATCCCTGATCACTATTACAATTTTCTCATCTCTAGACAGCGACTGCTGATGGCTGACTGCTCCGTTGGCATTTTTGCTTTTGTTACACCCATTTGATGTACCTTGAACACACTGGAGTGTGTGTGCGGGCTGCTGCATGTGTGTGTACTTGCAATATTTTACCCTGCCAAATGGGGGAAGGTTAAGGCTCATTTGTCAAACGTCACGACTTGATGATGCAATTGTTGTTTGTGCCACGCATGTTGTCATTTAGTTTGCATGCAGATTTATGCCCCAGCCGGGTTATTTAAATATTCCTTTATTTTATGGCCAACGCTCTCTCGTGTCGGAGCGGCACTGTTAATGTTGTTGATCATCCCATTTATGGCTTATTTATGCACGCTTTAAAAACAAAAACTCTGTCAGCTGTCAGTTGGCATTTTGATTGACAAAAGCTTTTTACCTGTTTCGGGCCACAGTGTTTTCCTCTTAAGTAAATATATCGTATTACGGCCCCAGCCGCAGTTGCTTTCATAGGGGTTAGTTGCCAAAGAATAACACTTAAAGACGTGGGTGGAAGGTCTTGAAATCCACCCTCGATATCCAATGACAATTTATGCGTTTTTAAAGAGTCCTTTTTCTATTTTCGTCCCCTTCTCCGTGGAACTCATGCGACTCGTGTTTATCTTGTGCTTTTTTCTGTTAACGCTCGCCTGCATTTCGTTGGTGGACCTAAGAAAATATTATTCTTTAATTTCTGCGCTACTGCATTTTTCCTACCTTTGCTATTCTTGTGTCTCTTTTTATGCAGCCGACTAGCCGGCAGCCAAAAGGCATAAATTCACAATGGTTGCGAAGGGCGAGATGGAGACAGATTTACCTTTGGAAAGTTCTCCCTCATCTTTCTGCTGAAAACTTCGCAATTGGTTTCTACTCCTTTGCATCTCGTTTGCCTTCCATCCAATTTTGGTGGATCGCATCGCTTACAGAAATCGCTGCACAAGTTTGGGGCGCCACACAACTAACTTTGATGCATAAACTTTTCCTTTGCCAGCCGTGGAATGAATGAAATATTTCCCTCTGTTACTTCTCCGGCTTTTCTGGCATCTCAAGCTGTTTAATTGTCAGGCAAATTTCGCTTGGTTCATTGAATTCAAAGTAAACTTTGTACGTCTCTGCGGTGACTTGCTGGAGCGAAGGAGAATAAGTTGTCTGTATGAAAAGGATATTGGGGGGAAATGCACTATTGGTTTTTATGCTGGGTGCTGATAGGACAGGAGGGAAATGTGTGTATAAAAGGACGATGGATGCACCTTTGATTCCATAAACTGTATATTTTTATCTGCAGAATGACAAAATTGAAGTGGGAAAACTGTTTAAAAAAAGTTATTTTAATAATATCTATCTCGTTCTATATAAAAATATACTTGATATTATAATATATTTTATCTCCAAAAATGTATAAATTATAGTTACTTTCTTTTAACAATGGATTTATTGGTATTGTTCAATACAATTTATTTATATGTAGAAATTTTTCGAAATAGCATTGAAATCCCAACAAAATATTGTTATACTTTAAATATTAACAATTTAATACTTATCTGATTATTACACTTTTATTTCTCAAAATTTATATAGTAATAAATATTTTCGTTGAAGACCTTTTTTGGTGCATAAAGTCATACGAATTTTTATGAAAGGTATTTCATTTTAAAAATATGTAATATTTTATCTTCTTAATTATTTTTCAACTTATTTACTTTTCATTACCTTCTCTATATAGAAATTAAAATGGCTTTGAAAATGCATTTCAGAACTACTTTCCACATTGTCAGGTCTAAGCCCCGCTAAGCTCAATGCTCAAAGGAGGAAAAACTTCGACCTCTCCACCATTTTCCCCCCAGAAGCCTTGCTTCTTCGCGGGTACGTGTAAATATTTTGCCAAGTCTGTCCGGATGGAGCATTAATCATATTAAACAGGAGCAGGCGTCAGACGAGGGCTGGATTTTCAGCTGCCTTCTTTTGTTCCCTTTTATGGCTGGATGTGTACTCGTCATACAGTGCGTATGATTATTACCACTATTATTAATATTATCATGTGCTCGGTCGTCGTGGGCTTGACTCGGCGCCTGGAGCTTGTTTTTCCGGGACACGAGCAAAATCGCGCGGCAAGGAGCCATCGTCATTGCAATTATTTACAAAATCAGAGCACGTCCTGGCTCTGCTTTTATGCGATTACGTGTATGTGTGCTGGGTGTGTGTGTGTGTCTGTGCACTAAAATGCCTTGAGCCGATTCGTTTATTACGCCACCGAAAGAGACAGAAACCTAAGGAAGAAGAGAGAGGGAGAGACACAGATGTTGACAGCCTGCATCGGCATATATGCCTTTCTTATTTATTTAATCTCAGGTGGGGGATATTCTTAAACATTTTCCAATTTGATTTTGGCATAAAAATATATCTATATATGTACCGAAAGAAAGCTATTTTTATCGGCTAAGACTTCCATTTGTTAGCTAAGTTTATTGGAAGCTTGCATGACTTTTCCCAAATAAGAATTCTGTAAAATATTTTTCATAGGTTAAAAAATCTTACTTCAGACTAACAAAGAATAATAAAGGAAGTACTTTATGAACAACAATTTGAGTAAAACGTATTGCCACCCGAAAAGAAAACTTTCAATTATAAAATGTGTGAGTCGAGTCCCGAAAAGTTTTCGGAAACAATTACGTCAAGTGTTACCACCCGACTCCTTTCTGGCGGGTGTTCCTAATAAGCCACTTTCCCTAATGACAAGACATTTTCAGATCCTTAGCCGGCAACTTTTTAATTTCCCAGTTTGCCCATCCGGCCTCCATTAGCATATAGACGCCCGGAGAGAGTGCAGTCGTAAAGAAAAGTTTCGGCGCCCCTGCCAGCCTTCCAGCGACCTTTATTGTTAATCCACGCATGCTCTCCTTGTGCAATATCCATTTGGCCCCAAACTCTTTTGCGACAGGCTCTCCCCCTCCCCTGCAGTGGGGTGTGTGGGGTCCTGTCTATAAGGCTGTCCTCCATCTGGTTGCGTAACTTTTGCGGCAGTGGTTTTAATTTAAATTGACAACATCAAGCAGTTAAGTACTTGCAGCGACATTTTAATAGCTTGTAAGCCCCACGAGTACCCAAAACTTCCCCTTAGCCGAGCGAAAGCTGAGCAAACCAAGCAAACACCTTCTCCCCAGCAGCGAGCACCCCCTTTGTCCGGATGCCACGTCAAGCCAAAGAAAATAAATACAACGGACGCTTATTTACATATTCCCAAACGTAAATACGCGTCATTTTTATTTGCTCCACGTTCTTTTTTATTTTTTTTGTTCTTTTTGAATTTTTTTTAAATACATATTCGGGCACTCAGCGAGACTTTGCTGGGTTTTTATTGTACCCTGGAATTGCATAGGGCTCAAGGGTATAGCGGAAAGAAAATCTTTTAAGTGCACACACGAAATTACCTTTTATGTAAAGTTTTTCAATTATTTATTTTTATATTCATAACAAGATTTGTTTATACATATATGTTACATGTATTAAATATGGAGAGTTTTTTTATAAGCGCGTTTTAGGTTTAGGTTAGGTTAAGTATACGTAGTGTACTTAAAGTTCACAAATCTGAAGACCATGACAAGCTGGCATATAGCTGAGAAAATCTTGAAGTCTGCTCAAAGCGATGTTTTCTGATTAGCTTTGATGGTAACAAAGAATTTTCACACAACCTGCTGCTTAGTCTTAAGTCAAAACACAAGCTTTGTAGGACCTAGCATAGAATCCAGCCTCAATTAAAAAATAATGATAATATAAATAAAATAAAATTTAAAATATTAATTTAATTCTAATTACCTGAATTTAAACTAATAGATTATAGGAAACTTTCCGCCTAATTTCATAGAACTTATTCTTAAAGGAAGTACTTATTATTACTAATTCTTAAAGGAAGTACTTTAAGAATTAGTTCACCCAAAATGTATTTCCTATATTATAGGATACTCCCTCGTCGACTACAATACCCTGTCCCTCTTGCCTTTCATTTCATTTGATTTCATTCCTTTTTTCTGGTCGTTTTTAAGAAAGAATTTGCATAAAGTGAAAACAAGCATTTTAATTTCACTCGACGTAGCAAAAATGAAATGTGCGACAGCATATACGGAGAGGTAGTAAACGCTACCATTTACCGCTGGCAACCGCGCCACTCCTGCTGCCCCATCGGCTCCCTGAAAATCCCCAGAGCGTTAAAAAGTTTTACAGGAGAAGCGACAGCGACGACGACCCACTGAAAAAACGCACTGGAAGGTGGGCAAAGGGGCGACAGTCGTAATTGTTGGGGACCAGCAGCCTGGGCGATAGAGTGGGTAAAAAGCGCAATGCCAGCAGACAAAAACAAACCAATTTAAATTAGACGACCCCCGCTGGGTAAACCTTCCACCGTTTCTTTTGGCTTGGGGTATAAAGTGTTGAAAACTTTTGGCATCAACTTTTGACATTTGCAGTGCACTAAATGGAAATTCTGGCCAGGATTAGGCAAAGTATCCGAAGCCCGGTAGAAGAAATGATAAATGTCCGTTTTGGTCAGTTCGCCTTTTGTATCTCTGCATACACTTAAAACTATAACTTCAAACTTTTACTGGATTAATGCTTTAATCTAAAATATGACGTTTAGTTTAATAAAATTGTCTTAGCTTGATTGTATTCCCGAGCTTCATTGAGTAACAAATAGGACTTAGAAATTTGAATTAAGGCCTATAATAAAAAATACTCCATTTAAAATATTAAACTAATAATTGGAGTTATCGATATAGCAAGAATATAAATCTCTGTTTAAAAAAGAGTTATCAACTTTTATATCCCAAATACCTTTTATTCTATGTTTGTTGCTTTGTATTTATTTTTATTTTCAATATTCTTTGTACCATTTATTTTTCTGAGTGCCTGAGGTAACATAATGAAAACAATTTCTGGACTGTGCTTGGTCTGGTCCATCTCTCTCTCTGGATTTGAGGTACTTGGGGACCAGGACCCCATTTGAAATGGGACACATGCCACGCTGGCAGTTTAATATAATTTAAACCTAAACACATACCACGACAAAGGCACACATTTATACTATATCAAGTGGTATTTGTCTCGTTTCCCCACTGCAAGTGAGTTGGGGTTTTGTCAAGTAGCCGCCGCGTCTGCCATTTGACGCCCGGTCCCATAAATTACCAGACACTTGGCAGGGAGCGTATATAGCGAAGGCATCTTCACATTTCTGGTTAGTCATTTGCCTGCCCCACACACACGCACTCGTACCATTATCTAGACACAAAAACAAAACTATTAAGTGGGCATAAAACTGGCTACGGTCTATGGGTAATTTCCCCCGAACGCTGAAGGACCTCTTCTGTTCCGTCGGGAGGCGGGGTCAGCCGATGTTTGTTGCCACTGTGGAACCACCCTCGGACTAATGGAATATGCAAAAACATTCCGGTAGATATAAACCAGGCAAAGAGGCTTAATAAATCCCAAAGATCCTACATTTAAGGGAATGTTTGTGTTCGTTTCATGGCCATGGGCGGATCGTAAAAACTAAGAATTTAAGAGAGCTTAACCTTGAGGTACGGTGTTGGGCTTGCACTTTATTGCTATATTTATTTCAAGCCAAATGGAAAATAAATAACAATAACAAGGATTCCTTAAAGAATATTTATATACGAATAGTTTCCAGATTTTTGTTTAGTTATTTCCCAAATTAAAAAGATAACTACAAATAAAAAGGTAATCCGTTTTAAAGAATAAGATAAAATTGTCAATACTAACTGATAAATAGAATATAAAACTCACTAATGACTTATTTTTAATAAGATAAGAAATGCAGATACTGCAGCTTCATTTCTCTAACAAATTATTAAAAAGATCTATTAATCACGGCATTCATTTTTCCCGATTTAAAATTCAGCTCAAGCCGCAACTACATATGTAAATTACCCTTTATTGGGCATTTATTTGCAACTAATTTGGCATTGATTTCAATAAATTAGTATTTAATTGGTTGCACTCGCGTTTTTTGTGGCTCAATTGATTGCGCTAATTGACAAAAACCGAGCGAGAGCCAATGAGAGAACGTGGCCAACAGGTACGGACGGATATTGCATGTGCAATGAGCCAAGATTTTAATTGGATGGACTGGGGAATTCCTCAGTCAGCTTCTGTTGAAGCTGCTTTTGCTGCAATCCTCCCCATCAAAAGGAGGAAAAACTTTGCCACCTTTCGGCGAACTGTGACCCGCCCTCTCCAGACATTCTCAAGTGCAAAGTTTATTCCTTAGGCTGGCGGGGAAAATATCCCCAGGGACCGTCGGCATCGCCCGAGTGGCGTCTTCCTGTCTCTGCCGATTCGGGGGTTGTGCATTTAGCTGCTCAAATACCGGGGGGTAGCTCAAATGTCAAGGAGACGGAATGCACGGGGGTTGGCCCTGGCCGGGGCCAGGTCTAAAAAGTCAATCACAATTCCCAGTGCAATCACAGCACGCGTATTAATATTTAAAGAGGTCATCGGAATTGGTTTCTCTGTCTTTGAGCCACTTATTGCCGTGTGCGGAGTTTGAGATAAGACGTAGCAATCTTGTGGCCTGCAATATTTTCCACTTATTTGCCGATTTGTTGCAGTTAAGTGGCGGCCTCACCAGGCGCTCCGAGAACCAACCCCAGATGCTCGTATCTTGATATATTTTATGTCTGGCAATTTGCCCTGTTCCTCTCCGCTTTTGTCTTTTTATGATTTGTCTCAGCGTGGACTTCGTTTTCGCTGTGTGCCCACGTTGTTGCATTTTTAATGCCAAGTCTCGGGATTGATTTCGCATTTGCATTCCATGGGACTCGCCACCTTTTATTTATGATTTTCCGCCCAGCCGGAGACCGGGAGATATGCATCTTGTGGATGCACAGCGACAGCCACTGTCTGCTCGCCGTCTGGCCTGGTGGCAAAACTTCCGATTGGCACTGGAGAAAAGCCAAGTGAAAACTTTCCCTTTTTGTCACTGTCTATTCAGATCCCTCCGCCTTCCGTTCGGCGAGCCCCGGCATTTCAATTACGTTTCCCTCGCAATCAATCACACTCAAAGTTGGAAAAGCTCTCCTCTATGTTACATCCTGGAAGCGGGAGAGTGGAAAACATTTTGCATTTCCCTCTCTGAGTTATGCTAAGTGATTTGCTCATTGATCATTTGTCTGAAGTATCGGGCATTTAGATGAACTTTTGATTTTATTTGACTTTCTCATGTATGTCACCATTACAAATCTACAAATTCAAGGATTCAAATAAGATTTAATAGAACCTTTGCTTAATATTTTAAAACTGCGCCTCTCACCTGCATTGCCTAGTGTTCCATTTCATATTTACGAGGCTATTTTTGGGGCTAACATAAATAATACCCCATGGATTTAAGCACTTACCTCGCACAATTTTCTTATAATTTGTTATGCCAGTTGCTGGCCAAACTTTTAATTCAACAGCAAAACCCGAATGAATAAAATTATGCCAAGGCAAATGAATTAACACTTTTGGGTATTCTTTGGGACTGATCCCCCCGGCCCAGCATCCGTTTTCCCCGCCCTCCGCAACTTTTTGATATAATTCCTCTGGCTGAAAAGTTTTGCGAGGGAAAAGGGGAAGAGAGCCGGGCTCTACCGGAACTTCCGTGCACTGCTCAAGTTCTGGGCCGTCGCATCGCCTTGGCTGAAAAGAATCTCTTCCGCTCCCGCTGCCGCCGCAGCAGCCCCTTTCGGGGTGTGGGGGCGTGGCAGCAAAATAAATTTGTATTGTTTTGTCTGGGGCGAGAGGCGAGGCCAAAGAGCAAACAATGCGAGAGCTGTGAGAGCTCAAAAACCGCAGCCACTAAATGCATTACGTGCGGAGAGGAAGGAGAGGCAGGAGAGGAAGGAGGCACGGAGAAAATGCTGGGGAAAAGCGGTGAAAAGCTGGGTGTTTCCCTCTCTGCGGCTACACTGTAACGGCTTTTGTGTGCGGGTGTGGGCGAGTGTTGGGTTTGGCATTGTTTTCCTGCACGGATATCCTTAATGAGTGGAACTGGGCTGCCGCTCCTTCGCCCCACCTCCGCCTTCCATCTTCTTCAGAGCAACAGCAGCTGCCGCCCACAACACAGCAGCCAGCCATCATAATTACCCCACCCACGGGCACCACCCTCCGCCACTGGACGCAAACCCAGCTGACAAACACACTCGAGGTCCTGGCACTCAAGAAACCCCAGACCGGGAGCAGTACGAATTCCTGGCGGGGGACTTCGCAGCTTCTTCGTATCTCTGACCACATGAGCACATAAATCTTCGCCGGAACCACAGTAGTTGGAGAGGTGTCAAGGAATGCGGAAACTTTTTTATGAAATATGTGTTGACAACGAGTAATCTATTTAAAGGTTATACTTAATATAAATTAGTTAAAATTTAAAACGTTAAATATATTATTAACGTTGAGCAGCAGCGTTGTCGAAACCTTTTGGAACCATTTGAAAATGTTTGTCAGTACAAGTTGAAGTTCATCTTTCAATATTTATATTTAACAACTTGTGGGCTTATTTTATTAAACTTATAATCTTAAATTGTTTAATTACTTGCAAATTGTTAGCCTTATCTCACTTACAATTCCATCATAATTTCCTCTGCTTTTGTCTCACTGTAAAAGGACCCCATCGTTATGGCTGTGTAATTATCATGATGATCACTTTTCAACATTACCAAAGCGAGGAAACTTTTATATTAAAAGTAAACTTATGACAAACGAGCAATGGAAAGGAAGCAACAGTGGCGGGGGCTGGAAAAACACAGAAAAAATGGAATCCTGGACAGGACTCAGACAAACACCCGCACACACGCACGAGGGGTGCCCATTGTCAAGTGTAATTTATCATTCAGTCAACGTCCTTCGATTGCAGTTTATCTTCCGAACTTACTTTACTGGGTCGTCACTGTAATTTCTCTTGCCTCTCCATAGAGATATATATATGTGTTCTGTCCCCCATCTGGAGCTCCCTCTTGCTCTATTCCGACTCTCCCGCTTCCTTTTGCCCGGCCACGGTGCCCGGTTTCCCTTTTCCCACGAGTAAAAGCAAAAGGAAAGTATATTAGGGGAACAACAAGGATATTCCCTCAGAGTTGTTATTGTCCTGGCAGAGAATGAATGGAAAATCAGGAAAATCTGACCCCCAGGTTGTTAGTTTCCTTGCAAGGATTTTTAAAGCCAATGGGAGCAAAATAGCAATTAACATGGATTTTGAAGCATCCACCTCAACTCCCCGCTTCCCCCATTCCCCGCCTGGCAATAATCGGAAATAATTGAAGAAAAGAGGGTAGAACAGGAGCAGAAAAAAGAGAATACTTATCGTACGGCAAAGATAGGAACGGGACGAGGGACACGTCCCTTTGAAGGATGTTTGTATGTGCGATTTGTAACGTTTTAATTGTTGTTTATGCAATCTAGAATGGATTGGCCCCAGTTTTCATTCACGGAGGAAGGGGGAACCGCCACAAGCCACTGAGCTAATTTTGATTGCGGTGCAGGTGCAGGTGAGTGGCATCGGTAGGTGAAAGACGTCGATGTTGGTTCCTAATTAACTATGCCACTGATGTTTGGTTCGATTCAGCAGCTTGGCTGCAAATGCGGGTTAGCAGGCAGCTTAAATGGTTAATGCCTCGGGGAATACATAGCACAACTCGTCGGCAGTCATGCAAATAAAATGGGGGACATTTTCGGGAATAGAAGAAAGGAACAAGGATCTGATAAAGAGGCTGGATCTGCCTTCAAATTTCTTTAGTCCCAAAAGGTAAAGACAAATTTTAAATCATTTTATTTATTTAAAAAGTTGGTATAAATCTTTGAAATATTATAAAGCTGCTGCCTAGAAACTACAAAATAAAAATAAAAGAATGCAAGAGCTGATGGGAGTTTGTGGTTTACTCGAAATATAACACCTGTGCTGAGCTTGTCTTATTCATGTGCATAAAATAAAGCAGGGGATGTTTGGAGTTAGCAAAACTATTAAATAAAACAAATAAAAAGTTGCTTAGATTAATTCTACTAAGGAAAATATAAATCAATTAAAAGTGAATCCAAAAATTTTAATAGTCAAAATAACAAAACTCTAAATAATGCTTACATCAAAAACTTTGCTGCTTTAAGATTAATAAATAAATAGAAATAACAAAAAATACTATAAAAAACTCAAGTATGAAACCTTGAAAATGTATTCTACTTTATTATAATTTTTCCTCAATATATAAATAAATGGTGTAACTTACGTTCATCAACATATTGTAATAAATTCATGTTTTGATTTTGTATTCCTAAATATAATAAAAGAAGTGTTGTTTAATATTTTGCTTAAATACATTTGCTTTTATATGCAGCTGCACTTAACGGTCTTCATTAAAATTCAAATTTTACTCGTTACTTTTCCAACTCCCAATCTGTCAGCTAAATTTCTCTGGAATTTCTCTCGGTTTTCTCTCCATTTTCTCTCTGCTCTTGTAAGCAGCCAGGGAGCGAAGGAATTCCGGTTGTAACTCCGAAAATGTTGTTTATTTGACGAGTGCGCAGACTCAACACTTTTGCCGGCAGGATTCAGCAACAAATGTTTATGCTCAGACTTTTGATAATAAACAAACTTGGCCGGAATCACAGCCGAATAAAAACTTTGAGTGAATAACTTAATATAAGGAAATAAAGAAACAGTTTTGAAGAAGCAATTGATACATGTTTAAAACTAGTTTGCTAATTCTTAAACTAATTTAACTTAAAATTTTATTATAACAATATTACCAAATCTAAAAATGTTTATATTGATTTAACAAATATTTATCAAATTATAAGAGCTTAATTAATTATTGATTAAGTGAAATTAATTTACTTTAGCATTACATTTTAAGCAATAAAAGAGGTAAACCAAATGAAGACCTAGGGTGAAATTGGGAAAGCTAGGTATATTTAAACTCTAAAAAATACTTCTTCTATGATTGGGTAGCTACTAAACTCAGTAAAATTGATCATTTTTAACTATTTATTTTTTTATTGATTTGGTTATTTAAGGATTTTAGAAACCCCAGTTAGTTATATTTTAAATTTTTATAAATCTACTTACTATCAGTTGTCCCGGCCAAACTTATTTACAACTGCTTACTGGCACTCTCTCGCTGTTTCTCACTCTCAAGTTTACCCCGAACTTTGCCCCGCTAGGAACAGCTGATTTCCCTGCAGGAATTTACTCCGAAAAGTATCTTTCGATTTCCCCAGACAAGTTAAAAAGCCGAGTAGCGACGAAGCTCGGAACTCACCACGCTGGCGAACATTGCTGTGGACTGTTCCTGGTTGCTGTTTTCAAAGGACCCCCACATATCAACGTTGGCCAACGCGTTCAGTTGAGTTTTGGTTACTGCCGCCAACGGTTAACGAACTGAAAGTGAGCGCGTGTCGGGCTTCTCGACATGAAAGCCAACTCCGTGGGCGATTGGCAGGAAACATAAACAAGCCAAGTGCGAAGACTCTCGAAGTAATACTCAAATAATTTAACTTCATCACGAACATGCGTCAGCTAGACTCTGGCCAAATTTGGCCAGAAGCGTTTAGGCCGCACACCAAAAAGTGAACTTCTCCACAGCTGTGGGGCGTGCTGAGTGTAGGAGGAAGTGTAACGAATTGTGTGCGAATAGAATACTAGGAAGAAGTCGGGCAAAAAATCAAGCAACACGAGAATATATATCCGTTCATATATATATTGTGTGGAAGTCGCTCCCCCGCGTGTGCTGTGTGTGTGCGGGAACTGGGCAAATAAATGCTCTTGCAACGCTTTTTTAGCCAGTTTATCTTAAGGCGAAATACTGTAAAAAATCGTAAAATGGATTTACGTTTCGTATTCATCGTTTTCCTGCTCAAGTGGACCCATGCACAAGGTAAGCAAGCTGCGGGGAAAGAAAAACATACAACTCAAACTGAATAAAAACCCATCCTGGCCATGGATCTACTTGCTCCTTCCCTGCATTTCTGGGCGTTTGCCCGGCATTCTCTGTTTGTGCACCTGCCACAGCTCGTTGTGTGGAGAACTGTGGACCCTCCGCCTCCCTCAAGTGCAATTCAGCCTGCCTGCAATCGCAAATATTCCATAGAAAATTGCTCAACAGAGAGAAGTGCCAGCTCGTGAATGTATGACATTTGTATGGCTGTGCGATCCCGTAATGAGTTGCATTTAACTCTAGCCAACTCACTTGGCCGAGATGTTTTGGGAGACTGGCATATTTATGATGATTGCCGGCAAGGTGTTGAATGGGCATAAAGCTTCAAAGGCCGCCCGGAGGAATCCCAGGGATGTCATGCTTGAATGCATCTGAATGCAGGTTTATTGATAGCTTGTTGTCTGGGAATGTGTCCTCAAAAACGCAGATATCTCACTAAAATAATGATTTGTTTTCTAATTATATTAAATTGATTTCTTTTCTAATTATTGAACACAATAAACGTGCATTTTATATGATTTTACCATTATTAATTGTGTCTTCTAAGAAAAGAATTTTGAGATAATTCAATATTTCTGAAACTGATACAAAAATACTTAGATTTTTAGTTTATTTTAAATTTTTTTTAATATTCTTGTTCTCCTTTTACAAATTTGAAAAAATGTATTAGTTTTTTTAGTCAATTCAATTTTTAAGTTTTAATCACATGATTATGTTTATTTCATTCTAAAAAATTATGTTTTTCCAACTTTGATTGCCTGTATAATATTTAATTTAATTAGTAAGTTTTCGAACAAAATATACATTTTTTTTCAAGGTAACTAAGAACAAACATTTTCGATTTTAGTTTTTTTTTTCTTTGGACACGTCGTTCTTGGTATAAACATTTGGAGATGTACACTTGTAGCTTTTTTAATACTTAATACCAATAAAATTTAAATGAAGATACATACCCTCAAGAAGTTTATAATCTCAGCAGTTTTCTTAACTAGTTTACAAGAATTCAAAATTATTATCCTTATAATTGTCACTGCTGTAAATTCCTCTTATCCGTTTAGGAATTCAGAAGTAATTTCAACGCTGAGATTAACTCAACGTAACTTGCCGGATTAGCATATTTCCTGATTTGCATTTATTGGCCCAAACTCTTGGATAACTTGAGGCATTTCCAGAATCATTTCATCCGCCCAAACATACTTATGTACCCAATGCATTGATTACTTCCTGCACAGAGCCCAAAACTTTTGCCAACTATAATTCATAACTCTTGCTTATCTCACCATTAAGTTGTAGCCATCAAATGGGAATTCGTGTGTGCGAAACTTTTATGCCAGACGCAAAACAATTTCCGCAGTTCCGTCGTGTACTCCCCCGAGCCCCCGAAACCATCCTTTCTTCCAGCCAAACAAATTAGTGGAAAATGTTTTGGCAAGAAACGAGAACGGGAACGAGAACGAGAACAAGCTGAAAGTCCCCCTCGGGCTGGCTAACTAACCGAAATGAGTATGAATACGGTCGTGGCTTCCCAATGCGAGTGGCACTCACTCAGGGCCATGACTCAAGCGGACGGACTGCTTTTGTTGCATAAAATATGCGCATTTAATAAGGGGGCTCCCACACCCCAGTGCGAGCGGAATGAATATGTAAATGTAAATGCTGGCCCACAAAAAAAAAAAAAAAGGAAAACGTTTCGGGCCCCGGCCACAAATGATACAAAAGATATTTCATATTTTCCGTATATACAGTCGTTGACAGCTAATTAGAAAGATGACTATGCTTGGTGCATTTGCATCGAGAAAAATATAAACAGACGATTTTTTAGACCAGTAATATTTCTAATATCTTCTAAAAATAACACTTTTTAATAAATAATAGGGATTTACAAAATATCTTTCAGATTTTCTTGAAAAAAAAATTTTTTGTGAAAAAGTCGTAAATAACCCCGTGCCAACTAATTAGAAAGATTTCAGACTTGTATGCAAATTTTTAGTTTTTCCTTTTATTTTCCAACTATTTTGGTATATATTTATTATTTTGGTATATTATATATATTTATGATTGGCATTAGCTTACTTTTGTTGTCAAGAAGTTCCATATCCTTAACAGGACTAATTCAAATATGCTGATTACGTATAAATTCCATTAGAACTTTTAATTGCCTGAAATGTAGTTTTTTTTCGTCTAGATCAATCCAAATTGCACAAATATTATACATCTTAATGAAAACTACGTTGAAGAAAACAAACTGTGCACTGAAACACTCAAGAAATAACGCTAAATGTGCAAAACCGTCCCCAACTTAGATCTGCTAAAAAGCTAACCAAGTCGAAAATAAATTCTAAAAAACGTTGTATAGATAAGAAAATTTTATTTTTGTATTATTCTATTTCTGGATGCTAAAATTTATTAATAAAAATTAATTGTGTAGGGCTTGGACACGAATAAAAGAAATACTGCATAAATCCATAACTCACAAGTGAGTCAAAATTCCCAACTACTAGGGTAAACTTATCCGTGTGAATAGTTTTTGGCTTTAATCACTTAAAAACGACCAAAAAAGTATTTTTACTTTAGAATCTTACTAAATAATAATAAATTTATCGATTTGAATTCGATTTAGGCATTTGCTAACTTCTCGATTCAAATGCACCAAGCATAGTCATCTTTCTAATTAGCTGTCAACGACTGTACATACTCGTACGTACATCCACGCGCCCGTACTTGTGTACACTTCCATTTGCCGCTGTTCAATTTGCGTTCTTTACGCTCCACTCTCCTTTTTTGGTTAAAGGCCATTTTTATTATGTAGTTCAGGCATGTAAACGAATTCAATTGAATAATATCCTGTCATTTTGTTGTTACATCCTCTTCGGGCACCCATTATCTTCGTCGCCCCTCCGCCTTTGGCATGTCAGAATATATATCAGCGCACAAAATCCGCCAATGCAGGATGAAGGATATGGAGGAAGGAGTAAATAAATAAATCCCGACAACACGCGTGTCGCTGCTCCTGCACCTACTCTTTACCGTTCTCCCGGCTTCCCCCGTCAGCCATCGCTGAAAAGTATGCAATAAATTTGAAGTAAAAAATATATTGGCATTTTAGTGGGTTGGCTGCATTCAGACGTGTGTTCCGGTGGGGTGCGTGTGTGTGCGGTGTATCCAATAAAAGAAAATTAAATACTTTTCGGCAAGTATTTTTCTTTGAGTAAATTAAATCCTGCCCCGTTTGCATTCTATCGTTTCTTTATCAATTGTAAGTTTTTTTGTCATTTCTGATTTTTTTATGATTTAATATTGGAGCTTTTGTTAACAAATACCCTTACTTGCACATTATATTTACTGAGGGAATATAAATGTATTAAACACTTCTCACTTATTCTTAATAAATGATTGTTTTTGTATGTTATTGCAGCTCTAATGTCTTCTTTAAATTAAATAATTTGTTTAAGTTTAGAATTAAATTGTACAGCATTCATCCAAAGGAGAAGATACTTACCTCTCTTCAGAATATATTTGTATGTCAGTACAAAAAATCTTGACGTTACTTTTATTTGCAATTTTCAAAACCACATCCACAATTCATGCGGTAATTGTAGGCTCCAAAGTCATTCGTTTTCATGCTCTCTCTGCCATATCTGTTACATCCTTTTGGCCCAATTTGTGTGCCATATTCCCGTAACGGCTCCCAGTTGTTTGCCATACTTTCCGTTTTAACTTTCTTAAACTTTGCTTAATTTATAAATTATGCATTTCATGGACTCCGTTACCAGGCAATTATCATTTTCATGGAAAATTGTTGGGCCGCTTGTTTCGGTTTCGGTCTCTCGCTCATTTTTGGACGGCCCTTAGAAAGTAGGCTACGCAAAATTAATTTCTACACGGAGTTGCGGCTGTGTCTGTATGGGTTGGCCTGTGTGTGCCACGGCATGTGCGTGTGCTTGTTTATTTGGCTGGGACTCGACCGAAGGCAGCCCAAGAAAGGACCCGACTCGAGTCGGTTGTCTTATATTTTAGTCTCGTGCCTGGCGGCGGCCAAAAGCAAAGGGCATAAATTTATTTGGCAAAAACACAGGAGCAGCCGGGAGGGAGTAGGAAAAAGTTTCGCAGACCGGAATATTAATGAGTATTTAACCTAAATTGTTGCTGCCTTTGATAAGTGCCATGAAATATTCCCCATGTATCTGCTCGCTTGTGATTCCACAGCTCCCGAATCTATTTCTGCCGCCTTTGCCCTGCGGCATCAATGGCAGACGGGAAAACTTGCCATATCTTCACCGGAATGTGTGTGCGGACCTGGGCAGGGTCTTCCTTTCCAAGTCAGGCATTAAATTACTTTAAAAGAAAGGGGCAAAAAAGGGTTAAATTATTTTAGATGTCGGAGCGGCCCCAGCGCCTGCCTTTAAGACTTTCCCCGAAAAAGCTTGAAAAGGACCTGCAACGAGTTTTGCTCTTTTGCGTCTGGGCCTGTGGGGAAGTCTCACAGGAGAATAGGTATTATTTGGCCAGCCTCTAGTTAATTGAAAAGCCGAAGGTATTTATTCCTTGAGGGAAAACGACCCAGCCAGCCAGTAATAAAGTAATATGGAATTAATTTGAAGTCTATTAAATATAGAAATATTTTGGAAATTGACAGCCAGCTGGTAAAGCGAAAATATTTACTAGGGAGTTTATTAGTCACAGTGGAAACTGGCAGTGAATTATCTTTAAGGAATCTTAAAATATTTACCATCAAGTTCGAAGTTTATAAGTATCAGTTTAATTCTAGGTTAGTCTCCCCTTAAGAGCTTTTTCTTATTATATTACTATTATCTCCAGAAAAGGGTTAAAAAATACTTTTGGTTCAACAATGTGAAATATTTTACAATCAGCTTAAAGCCTCTAAATAGTCACCTGTTTATTTAAGCCAGTTTTTACTGCAATGGCACGCACAATTCCCATGCAAAGCAATTACCAGTTTCCACTTGTGTTCACAGCGTTGGTCCTGGCAAATTGTAATTTATCTTAGCCTTGGGCCAAAGGACAATACAGGCAGATATTCCTATTACAAACACAGGCACTCATACACCCACAGAATAGACACACGAGGGAAAATTTTAATTAATTTCTGCATCAATTGAACGGCTGTCATAATACAAATAGAAGAGAGGCGCACAGACAAATGCGCTTGTTTATTTGTTTGTGGGGCAAACGCACTGAGCAAACAATGGCCACAAAAGGACATGCAGGATACCATTGAATGCGAACCACTATGGGGCCCTGTACTCATAATCGCCATATTTTGATTAAGTTAATTAAGCGATTTCTCTCTCTCGGAGCCTTTGTGCCAGGCCAGAACAAGGCTTATCAAGGCTAATCCTCTTCAGCGTTCTCCCCTCGCCGGTGATTACCCGCTGAGCTTCGAGTGTTTGCCATGTGAAAACATAATTCATTTCATTATGAGCCGAACTAGGCCAACAACAATAGAACAGCGGGTAACAGAAAGTGCAACAACAGCAATAAAAATAACAACTTCAGCGCCAAGGAGCGGGGCAATTGAGCCTAATGAATTGCCGTAGTAAAAACGAGGCTGAAGCAGCTGCCAAGGCGCTGTGTGGCCATCAAAACTTTAAAGTGCTCGAGTTTGCCATTAAAAATGAAAGAGGCGAAAAAATTACCACTCGCAAAAATGCAGGAAACAAAAACATCGACAGAAGCCAGCAGAGAGCATTTCCATAATGAACCAAGGCGAAACTTTCTCACTCTCGACGATAGAGAAAAAGTTTTGGCCAGCGTATTTCGAAATTGGTTATTATAATATAACCATGCAGATAACCCTAAAAAAGAATGGGTTTTAAAAATTCTAAATCATAAAGTTGTGCTTTGGAAAATCTACTAAAAGAGGTGTCTATGTTTGAGGAACTTTTATTAAATTACTCTAAAAAAAAACAGAATATTATATAATATGTAGATAAGTTTAGAATTTTAAGCCAAATAAAAAATCTAATACTAAAATTTCTTCAAGATATTATTTAAAATCACATTCTTGAACCCTTTTCCTAAGCCGTGACAGCCCACTGTGTGCTCTCAGCTGTAGAGTGTCCGAATATGGCGACATAAACAAGTGTTGAGCATATTTTTTACGACAACTTTGATATCCTCCAGTCTCGGTCCCGGCCCCAGTTCCTCATCCTTAGTCCTTATTTTTTTCTCAACGCCGCCCAGCAATCATAAAGCACTATGAAGGCAGCGGGAAAAAGTGTGGACAAAAAATGAAGGGAATGCCGTGCGGTCAGTGATGATGTCTGGGGCTTCCCCTCTTCCTTGCTCGCATTTCTCGCGCATTTTTCAAATACTTACCCTTTGGCCGGGAGCAGCCGGAAAGGGATCCCAGGACCTGCGGACCAAGTGTCATTGACATTTTAATGCGCTAATGAAGATGGCGACCCCAAAAAGCGGAAGAAAAATGCTTAAATTCATAATATAATCAAATTGTTATAAAAATAGTCGGCGGTGGCCAGCCAGCTTGACAGGCTCCGTCGCCTTGCGGTCCCTGCTCCAGATTGTAATTTTTCCCTCTTCATTATCGTCATCGCATTGCGGGGCTTTTAATATTTTTTCTTCCTTTTTCGCCCGACCCCACTCCGGTTGCCACTCAAGGACTTGCGGTGTTTATGGGTTGCTGCAATTTTATTTATTTTTTTGCAGCTCTTTTCCTTTGGTCCTTTAGGTCGCTGGCAGTCAATTATGTCAAAGTTGTCAATTCATAAACAAAAATTGCAGGGCGTTGGCGTAAGCAGCTTGTGCATAAGGCTGGCCCTCTTTTTTCCTAAGTGCAGCAAATGTTAAATGTAGGTTATAAATTGGAGTGCAGCGGCTGGAGGGGCAGAAGAGCACGAAATTGAGGGGATGAGGCAAGGGCTGCAGCTGACAAACCGAAATTGAAGGGGGCGTAAAAGTTTTTCCCCAGTACATTTGCACAAAATGAATGAAAGCATTTGTAGAAATGGAGAATGAAGTTTATAATTGCAGAACTTCATTTTCGCATAACTACTGCCTTGAGTAATGACCTCAAAAAAATTTTACAGAAACTATCCTTTAAATACGTAAAAAAGGTATTTATAATTATAATTCAATGGTTTTGCACAAAACATTTTATTACAAAATATCCCAAACTACCCTTAAAATACATTTAAAGTGTCCACTCAAGATAAACTCAACATTTCCCAAAATACACCTTAAATACACCCAAAACACCCCCGGAACACCCTCAAAATACACCTAAAATATTTTAACAATGCAATCAAAACATACTCAAAATACACGCAAGAGATTGTTAAAATACACTCAAAACTTATTCAGAATGCATTTAGAATACATTAAGGATACACTTTGAATATCTCAAACTAACAAAAAACACTCAAAAAGTCACCTCAATACTTATTATAAAATATGATGGATAATTTGTACTATTTTGGAAGCACTTTAAATTTGCTGAAAATATCAACTGAATTTTACTAACGTTTGCCATATTTAAGTCTTTAGCTTTAGTCCACTTAAATATTCCTTCCGCTTTTACATCTAGTCTCTTCGAGTCGCTTCATAAAACTTTAACTCGAAAACTCTTATCAAACCAATCCCAAGCTACCCAATCCTTAAGCGGCTTCATCTCTGGGGCACTTAAATTTTAAACGGCATTTGTTAACCCTTTTGCTGCTGGCTTTTTATGACTTATAATTTTTGCCAACTCATTGCCTTTGACTTCGGCGGGAAAATCACGGGCGGCCCGAGAGCGGGCAGCACTTTTCCGACTTGGCCATTTGTTGCGCTGGAAATAGCCTAGAAGTCTGCATAATTTATCAATGTCAAAGCTGGCCCGATGATGAACGCCAGGAAAACTGCCAGGACAGCAGATTGTAGCCTACCCAAGCCAAGACAAGCCTATTTTATTGTCCTTTGCCGCCGAATCGATAAACTTACTTGTTGCCCAGAAAAGAAAAGAAGAAACCAAACAAGAAGATACGGAAAGGCCATAAAATTTGAGCTTTTTAACAAGCAAATCGAATGAAAGGCCGACGACAGGGATATTGTTGATATGAGCGCACGAAAAAAAAATATATATGTATAGGCGAAGAAAAGAAAAGAAATGAAATGAAAAGAAAGAAAAGGACATGCCTGCTGACCCGAGTCCAAGCTGCTTATCAATGGCCTAAGCTAAGCATTCCATTCCATGCCCCTCGCTTTTGTTGACTTACCTTTTGTATGGCCAGTCAGGACATTTTATATTTATTAAAAAAGACGATACAACAACAACTCCCGTCTCGTTTCGTTTCGTTTCGGGTTTTTTGGGTAATAGGCATCCGGTCATAAAAACATGAATTGTGGCTCTTAGCAGCAAATCCAATTGGGCATAAATCGGCTTTGTCGCCAGCACATGAGATGGATCCCTCCTCTCGGTAACATCCTTGTCCCGGTCCTTTTCGTCCCACTCCCGAAAATCCCTCCCGTTTTCCCATCTTATGTAGGTTCTCAGGTTATGCTCGTTTTATGGCTTTGCTCGGCTCTCCATTGTAGGCTTTATTTTATGTGCATTTAAGCACAATGCGCTTATTGACTTAATGACAAATGTAGTTAGGCAACACGATGGCTGAGAATGCACTGCGGAAAATAGGTGCACTTTAAATTTATTAGAAAATAATAATAGAATAGATCAGAAATATAATGAATATTTGGTATTGTGCCAAGGAAGAGGTGGGGCAATCACTTCGAACACATAAAACAATGCTACTTATACAATTCGAGAAAAATTTCACCTAATAGAACTCTTGTACTTCCTTCCGAAGAGCTTTATATTTTTTTCTTTAACAAATACATCTTTTCCGACAGTGTCTTATCCCGCTCCCAGTTCCTATTCCTGTTTCCGTCACCGTTTTGCTCGCTGTTTGTGAGCCAAAGTGCTTGAGTTTCCTATTATAAGAGACTTAACTGAAATTGCATTGTGGCCTGCATCCTGCACTTGTCACTGCCAGCCCCAAGCTATTTTCTACTGCTTGCGCTGCTGCTTTTCTCAAGGATGTTGACAAATTTACAAACGCGAAAGTGAATTTTCTTTCAATTTTGTTGCAACGACATCGTCTCTCTTTTTCGCGCTTCCTTGCTGCCATCTTTTTCTGGCAGGCAGGAAGCGCGCCTAAGTAGTTTTTGTATAATTGCACTCGTCATTGTCGCCTTGTCGACATCCTTGCTAAGGGGACTCCCTCTGTCCTTATCACCTCTCTCCTCGCACCTGTCTCTTCGTGTCTTCAGCTCCTGTATCGCTCCCCCTGTCGCTCCTGTGACAACAACAGCAATTAAGGAATGTTAACAAGCGCACTTTTCAACTTTGGCCCGCGGCTCGACGTTGCACTTCAAAGGTGTGCCGCTGCCTGTCTCTGTATGGGTTTGTATCTGTGTGCTCAGAGCCTGAATCTTAATGTGTGTGAGTACCCCGCCTTTTCGCCTCCTTTCTGCGGCTTTGCCAGACCCAAAAACTTATTTGCTTGCCGCGGTGACTAAGCTTCGCTTTTGCGGCTGATTGGCAAGGAATTCAAATGTGATACCGTGGAAAATGTGGATATGATAGATTTCTATTCAGATAAGAATTTCATAGCAGGTAAGAAACGCAATTTAGAATTCGATTATACATAATATGATACCTTCAGCTGATGATAGTATATATAATCCTTATAAATCATTCTGAAAGCGAGTAAATTTAGAGTTCTGGGTCTTTTTAGGTTAGTTATTTATTGACAGCCAAGATTTGAAGCTTATTTTGATAACTATATAAATATTTAACTAACTATATAAATATCTGCCTATGAATAATAGCCCAAAATTATACATTCGACAAACATGTACAGAGAAATTCCTAAGCCCTGAGCTAAAATCAAAATTCTTCGTTAACCCAATTCTTGACATTCCGTGTTATCCCCTGAATTATTCATAAAGCTATTTTGTAACCCAGTTGCATTCATAATCAGGCGATGATTGACACATCGCTCAGACAATTCGGAATACCCCACTTAGAAATCAATTTATTCAGGACATTCCACTGCCACCAGCCGGAGTAAGCCATAATTAAGCAAATCTGAAAGTAATTGAAAGTTTGCAGCATAAATCCTAAAGACCAACGAAACTACGGCATAGTTTTAAAAATTCCCTTGTTGACAATTAAGTTAAGCAGAAAACACAACAAGAACCCGAGACCCGAAAACAAAACCAGACGCAGACATAACAAAAGCAAAAGCAACTGAAATGCGTCAAAGGCACGCAACCCTAACAAAGCAGGATAAAGGATAAAATGGAGTGGGCGGTGGATATGGCCACCCACCCACCATTCAGCATGAGAAGGAGCAGAACTGGTTTCGGTTTCGGTTTCTGCTGGTTAGCAACCCTAATTTACTTTTAATAACTTCATAGGCCGAGCAGAAGGCCGTCAGGGGTGCGCATTAAAAGTGTCCTTTTTCACATGACCAGGACGAATGTGGCGGCGTTAATTTCGATTTTGCCTAACGAGGGTTAAATGCTCTCCCCGCTCCAGCAGTTTAACGCAACTTGTCAGAGTTTGTCAGCGGCAAGAGCAGCCAACTGGGCGTATGAGCGATATCGATAACGATAATTACACATGCAGACAGACGAGCGTCCCGGCAGTCTCTCGCCCCCCGACTTCCCCACCCCCTGCAACGCATTCAGGTGAAAAATTCAATTTGCAACGTGTGTATAGGCCCTCCAGGCCGAACATGTCTAAGTGTGCGATTGGGTTTCTCTCTTTTTTCGGAGGAGGAGCAACTCCACGGGAGTGGAATTCGCCTGCCTGCCGGGATGGGGGCATATCAAGTGTGTGGCTGCCTGACTGAGTGACTTTGCTGTCAGGACATAGATTTGTGATGCAAGAGTCGCCGAAAAAACGAGTAAGGAAAACTCAGCCAAGGAGTAGACATATGACGAGCTCAAGTGTGTCACCATTACGGATGGCATCGTGTCACGGAAAGTGCCTAGGGATTACTAAAATACATTCAAATAATATAGAATTTCATTATTTTAAATGTATTACTTTACACAAGGTAAATATAATAATAAGTTAAATTTATTTTGGTTTTTTCTTTGTTTTGAATTAATTACAATTTAATTTCATCTTCATTTTGCGACAAATCCTTTGTAGTTGCTTGAATGGTAAATGCTTAAAATCGCAAACCTAAAAGTACAGGATATGTGCATTCGATTACTAGACTTTAATCCCCTCTCCCATCCCTAATCGCTTCACAGCTGCCGACAGGCAAAAGCGAAGACGAAGCGAGAAATCGAAAAGACACAGCCAGAGAATCGGAGAGGGAAACCAGGACTTTGAGTGACTGAAGCGGAACTGTGAATGCCAGATTCTGTGATTTGATGCCATGTTCTGGGGCTGGTACAGCTCCAGCTTCAAATTCAGGCGAAGCTGAAGCTCCAGCTGCAGCTCCTTTCCTTTTCCATCTTCGTCGCCCGTGACCATGTCGATGTGTGTGCCCAATGCCATTGCCATTTCCCTAGCCTGCTTGTGACAGTCGTTTTGCAAACATGTCGAAGCCATTAAGACAATCATGCGTTCTCTCTCTCTTCTGTCTCTTTCTGCACCATCAAGTGCTTTTTTCGGAATACTCCTGCTCACACCTCCCCTTCCGCCGGCCCTAGAATTTTCCCTCCGCTTCCGTTTTTTGTATGTTGGAGCGCTTTGTGATGCATGTTTTGTTTTTGAAAAATGGCCGTCGCGTCACTCCTATTGTGTTTTTGAGTGTTTGTCCTTCGTCCTCTTCATCTGGCTCTCTATCCCTCTCTCGCTCTTTCTGTCTGTTTGTCGCAGAGATTTATGCGTTGCAATTTACACAGGAACAAAAAAGTCGTGGAGAACAGAAAAAAACTAAGAGAGTGCGACAAAAATGTTTGCCCAACGCTTAGATTGAGTGGAAGTCCTTTTTGCGGGCACTGTAGGTGTTGAAGCGGATTCCGATACTGGAGAGGGATTCCTGCTCACACCTCTCACGCTTCTAGGCTTCTCTATCTCTTTCAAGGACTACAGAGCTCTAGAGGGGGCTTCGTCCTCGTCCAGAATAATTTTTTGTAAGGTAAAATATATTCATCCGGGTGTTAGACTTACTTCAGTGGTTAGGAAATTCATTCAGATGCTTTATATCCTGATAAATTGGTTTTGGGAGAGGATTATTTTTTTGGCAGGCACAAAGCAACAGTGGAAAATAATTAATTAACTAGTGAGAATGTTTTTTTTATGGGATATAAGAATATAAAATGGGTTTTAAATAATCAAATAATGCATGAAGTAGTGGTTAATATTTAAGATATAAGCACATTGGTTTTATTATATTTTCCTGGATAAATTCAATTTGGAATTACCCAGCCTTCTACCACAAGTCAAAAATATGCACAAGTGTCAATATCCTGGTCTCTTTCCCATTTCCGCTTCATTAAAATTTTTTATAAATATTGTTTAATATCACTATTAAGCCCAGAAATTATGGCGCCATGAATTTTAATCAAATATTTTGCAACCGACCGAAACCAATTCAAAATAATGTTCCAGCGGCGGGAAAAACTTAATGACTTATGAGTGGGCATAAAACGGGGCCGAAACTAAATTATCCCATATTTCACAGGGGTCCACGCCGTACTACAACCCATGAAACACCCCGAAAACTCACACCTCCCCACCAAAAGGGAACCCTCTCGCACACCCTGCATCCCCAAAATTGAATCCATTCCCTCCCCCAAGGTTTCGAAAAACAAAACGCATTGCAGCGTAAAAAGTTTCAGAGACCGTAAAAAGCTACAACAAAAGCCGGGGACAAACTAATGAAAAGGAGCCAAGGATGTTAAGGGGGTGGATCGTACCCAATCGTTATCACAACAAAAAACAAGGATAACCGAGGGCAGGACGGGACAACGACTATAACGACAGATTGAACCCTTCGCTTTTAATGCAATTAAGTTTAATTGAAAATTTTCACTCCGAAATTATGAGGCGAACGTGTTGGGAAAGAGGCCAACGGCAGGGCCCCAGCAATCAGGCAGATAGGAATTAACATGAACACACTGTTATGGGGGCGTTATCCTGGGTGCTTGGCACGTACTCGTCCTCATCCTCGTCCACGTCCACGTCCTCGTCCTTGTCCTGACTGAAAGCAATCAAGCGTTCAAATCACTAGCCCCAAAAAGCCCAAGTTTTCTTTGATGCTGCGCGGTGGCGGCGGAATGATGAAAACGGGGGGCTGAAGGGGTCGTGGTTACCCTGCAGGACTTTATTACAAAACAAACAAGCAACAAAGTGAGGCAGGACCCCGGACCCCCGATTCCACTCCACTACCCCCTCGTGGCATTTAACTTATCTTTTATCTTGATTGCTGTTGACGATGACAGGGATAATGATGATGATGGCGCCTGGTCACGGCGTCCTGTCTGCCTGTCCCGGCTCCCGATTTCAGTTTACCTGTTCCCGGATAGGATTTGTGTTTGAACAAGCGAATGGCGCTTGATTTTAATTAGCATTTGACACAGCAGCTTGACAGCTGGCGGATCCTTGACTCCTGCTCCCGGCTCCTTTTTCAGCTGCTTTTGCTTCTGCTGCTGCTGCTTAATGAGCCATCGCCCGACTGGAATTGCAAATGTCCCCGTGTGCAAATAAAAACATCCTTGTGGCTGCTCAGTAGCAAAAGAAAAGCAGAAAGCAAGGAAAACAGATTCGCGTCGTAACATTTTACGGTTGACAAAGTTTCGTGGCACGAAAAAAGAAGTTTCTGCAACCAGAAATAGTTTGCTTAACCTTAAGCCCGGGAGAACTTAAAAATACTCTTCCTAGGGGAAAAAAAGTGCCAGGGATGTGAATAATTGAAAAACAAAATGGAAATGTGTTCTATGAGAACGATATCTTTAGCAAAAAAGCGTTAAAATAATACTCAATAAGAATATAAACATAAGTGAACGCCAAAAATAGAAATCACACATCTGTTTTCCAAGCTTGGCAGGCACAACCAAAGGGACATGGAAGCCCGACCAAGGATTTGTCACCGGATGCGCTGCGCCGGAAAATTCAATGTGAAAACTTTGCATTTGCCATGTGCGATGCCAGAGGAAAGTGTTTCTGCTGGGGCGAGGGCGTGGGAGCCATGCAGTGTGTTTTTCCAGGTGTGCTTGGCAGGGTGTCAGGTATGGCTGGCTGGAGACTAAGCTGCCGTTAAGGCTCCAACTAGAGCCAAAGCCGGAGCCAAGTGCAATCGCATCTACATGGACTGGTACATATGTATGCCAGCCATTGGACACATGCTCCATCCATTGCGGGGGAGAGGGCCTACCGAAATGTGGAGCAATAGTTGGCAATGATTCTCTCCAGACAGACTAACCCACATGTGGGAGAGGCAATAGATATGGACATGTACAGGATACTAGGAGAAGAAAGTACACAAAACACAAATTTTCATAAGTCTTAAAGTAGTGAATAATGAATTCATGGATTTTCCAGACTTAATACTACTTTGACTTTGTTATTGATTTGAATATCTTATCAAATATATCTGCGTATATAAAATAATTCGCAACTATTTCCTTCTGTGTACACATATGCCACAAGTATTTGCACAGTTTTTGTGTGCCCCGCAACTCTCTTGCAGCATTGTAATGCATTTACCAGGGGGGCCCGAAACTTTCTGCTCAGCTCTCAATGCAAATGTGTGCGCTCTCCCGTGCGCCTTGAATTATTTATATTATTTGCACTCTATATGCACAAGTCGAAGTTGTCTAAGCATAAATAAAGTCCGAAATAAAATGGCTCAGAGAACCCAAGTTTCCTGGGAAGTCGAATGCATCATGACTCCTGAACATTTCACTGCTCGAACTCGGTCTGGGGGTGTTACGAGCAATTAGTAAGAGTGTCACTTCACCACACCCCCAACAAAATAAAAAATAAAAAGGAGTCACAAAAAAAGTGAGTCATTGGCAAACACCCTTGTCTGCGCTAGAGAAGAGTAAAATGGTACAATTTATGGTTTGTTTCGGACTGTTTCTCCCGTTGTTATAGCGCTGGGTGTGCGTCGTTATGATTCATAACTAAACAAGAACAACGAAAGAA
Source organism: Drosophila jambulina (assembly GCA_018152175.1). NCBI lineage: Eukaryota > Metazoa > Arthropoda > Insecta > Diptera > Drosophilidae > Drosophila > Drosophila jambulina. The sequence continues at coordinate 24,707,277 of JAECXH010000114.1, read as the reverse complement.
CTCCTCGACAACATCCCCGGAAACAATTTGCGGCACACGAACATGAGGCGTTTACAAAAGTTTAATTTTACTTGCATTTCGTGAGCGGCAGTTAGTTAGTTGGGGGGACGAAAACTTGGACAATTTTTTCATTCGGAATTTGCATGTGACATTCATGTGGGTAGAGGTAGTATTTTGGCAGACTTAAAACATTTATGCGAATGCATAAATAGAAACAACTTTAGGCAAGACTCGTGAGATCTTCAAATTTAAAGATGTGACATTAAATATTTCTGTGCCTCGCAGGTCCAAGTTAAACCAAATTAATTAATTCCTTATTTAATTACCTTCGTATTTCACCTACACACGAGCTACAAGGACAGAATTTAATCATGACACACAAAATTGCAGATGATGAACCTCTTGGCACATTAAATAAACATATTTTCTACGTATTTCGTCCAATTTGGATAGCTCCTCCATCACAGAATGGCCCACATCCATCCATTATTGTTGCCGTTGTTCCCTACAAGACATACTCGGCGTAGCAGCTGTTGCTGCCTCTGCTGCTTTTCACGTAAATTATAGCAGAAATTTAATTATTGCATTGGCCGTTCTACTTTACTTTTGCTGCAAAGGCGGAAAGGGACGGGAGCCCATCTAACATACTTCCTCGGCCCAAGGCAGCAGGCGGCAGGCAACAAAAGTTGTATGTCGAAAGTATGCTACTAAAACAATTAGCAAGTCTTAGAGCAGGGCTATAATTAAACCAACAATGGGCTGAGTGGGAGGCCACTTCCTCCTCGTGGGGCTGCCTTTGATTGATGATGCAAAAGCAGCTAAAGCTAAAAACTGAAGCCAAGCCGGCCCCTTGGAAGTATGCAACACATAAGCAACTTGCAAAGGCGTTGAAGGAACACACTCTTCTGGGGCTTAGGGGCTGCGGGTGTGTGTGTGTGGTGCAGAGCCTTTGTTTTCCTTCTGACCCGCCGACGTCGGCAACAAACTATGCACTGCCACAAACAACAGCAAATGGAGTCCGTGGGAAAGCTTCAAGACAGAACAACATATACCCTTAATATATTGTTGTAATTTTTTCTTTTATTTGAATGTACAATATTCTTATGGCTCGAGGTCTTAATTCGGTCGTCTTAATTTTATATAATTTTGTAATAAGTCTGGACTATAGTAAATTTAGTTAGTAAGCGGACTTCAACATATATGTACATATATACCAGCGTGTGAAAGTTATTGTTCATAAAGTATGCTTTACCTTATTTTTTTCTTATTAAATAAATATCAAATCTGAGCTACAAACGAAACATTAATTAGCTGTCTTCTATTGTTGATTTTTAATAGCTAATGTATTTCTTGCTATTTTCAAATATAAAATATAAATTGTAATTTTCATATTAATAAACGCAAACGAATTGCTTTATTTAATATAAATTTCTCAGTAATTCTTAAACAATATTAATCAAAATAGGTCAAACTAAAGCATGAATTGCAAAGTCATAAAAGATTTAAATGGTTCCCTTCCAAACATGTTCTTCCAAAAAACTGATTAAATTGTTTTTCAAAGATAGTTATAAAAATTGTATACAAGAAATCTATAATCTCATCTCTCACTTAGATCGGGCTTTATTGTCGCTTCACCTCGTATATACCCACTTCAGTTAGTGATGCCCGAGAGGTAGCCGGGCAAATGTGTGTTATTACAATACACACACATGCGTCAAGTCAGCATACCCCCTTGCCCCCTTTCGCTTTTCGCCTGTCTGCTAAAAGGAAAAGAAAATGTTTAAGGAAATTGCAGCAAATATTTTGCTTGTTAAGTGAAACCCAGTTTGGCGAAACGCTTTCGCAGCAATTTCTTCAGGCATTTCGACAACGTCTTGGTCCTTGGTCTCGGCTCTCGGGCCCCTGGAGCCTGGCCCTGGTACCCCGGCTGCATTTTAGTTGCTTACTCCAGTAAAACCCCTCCCAGGACGCCGCCCCTGCACTATTTGATGCATTTTGCATAAGCGCTGGGCAAATGCCTTTGCTGCTTTTATGCAAATTTCAAGCATTTTCCATGTCGTTACATTCTTCGTCGTGTTTTAGTTTCGCCCATAAATGCATATATGCAGGCGAATGTGTTTGGCCGTGCAACTTTCCTTGGCATGCAATTAAAACTAAATTAGTAGGCCTCTGGGCCACATCTGGATCTGGTTGCAATCGCCGCTGTTGGCAAATTTGCCCTGTTTGCTAATTGAATTATTCGGCTGCAAGTCGCCAAAGTTTTTCCCCCGGCTGCTCTTCGTCTCCTTTTTTGGTGTAGGATGTTCCCAAACAAACTGGAAAATGAAGCGTAATCAAAACAAAGGTCCCCGTCTCCACCCTCCCCATCGTTCGTTCGAACCCTTTTTTTAGGTGTTGAACATCACCGCAGGGCCCAAACCGCACAAGCCAACTTTGGTCCTGTTCCCGGTCGTGGTCCTTGTGCCTGGTCAGCAAAGATATGCACAAACAGGAGTAGCGGCAAACAAAACAAAAAAAAAGTGTCCATGGTTGAGCAACTTTCGGTTGTGAACACGCCCCTTACAAGCCGCCCCCTCCTGTGTTTTTTTTTTTCGGCAACCCCACATGCGACATTTAACCCTCGAATTGTGCTCGACGGACACATTGAATGCTCACACTTGGTCACGAGTTGTGCCGCCTTTGCCTTGGGATTTGTTGTAGAAAACTAGGAGAACACAAGTTATTAAACAGCTTTTTCAATGGTTTTCGAAACTATGTTTGTTTCATCCTAAAACAAATTAAAATAAAATAGAATAATTTATATAAGTCAAAATCACAAATTGTTTTTTATTAAACTTGAAGGTAAACGTTCTTAATAATTTGTAAGTAAATTTATAGCAAACTTATTCAAAAATAGACAAAATAATATCATTATATAAACATTTTTTTAACCTGTAATATATATAATTGTTTAATCATTTTTTGTTATTTATTTTTAATAACCAAATAATATGTTGTTCAATTAAATGATGTGACATTCCGTTATTAAAGGGTATACAAATTCCGCTCCTTGAAACTTTTCCCTAGAAATGTCTTCACCCTGCCCCCAATCTTTATATGCCTTCTTACTTCCTTTTTTCCCCTTTTTTTGCTCTCCACTATTTGATATTTGGTTTTTCGTTGCATGTTGATTTTTCGACTGCCATAACTCCCATTCCATTTCTCAGTCCACTTCAGTGTTTTATTTTCATTTTCGTTGTTGAAATAACATTGACATGCCGTCTTGCTGGTGGCTGCTTGCTGGTTGACCCCTGCCACGGCCCCCTCTCCTTTCGCCACCCATGCGGGGTGGAAACTTCCCCTTGGCAGGGCATGCAACACGTCTGCCGTGCCCCATCTCCGCGATATTCTCTCTGTGAACTCCGATCCGAAATTCGATTTCCAGCTTGTGACTTGGTGCAACGTCTGCTGGCGTTGTTGTTTTCCTTTCTGAATGACATGCAACTCTGGCCCCGGGCTGTTTGTTGCTGTCGTTTTCGTTGTCGTTCTCGTTGGCGTGGTGCAATCGGCAACAAAAACTGGAAGAGCAACAAATGTTGCCTCGACTGCCTTTTATTAAATAACGTTTCAATATTCCAACGTTTTCTGACATATCAATTTTCACGCGGCGTGGCCTGCATAGACGTATAAAACAATGCACTGTGCGAAAAGGATTCGAAGTATAAAGCTTGTATTAACAGAAATATAAAAAAAATTTTAAATTTATATTGAGGTTAACCAGAAAGCTGAGCTTAAAACTGTCCCTAAATCTGGTTAGATACTTATCGAAAATGTCTGTAATGAGAATCTCGATTATATTTTCCTATTTGGATGAATATATAGTCTTGCTTTCGCAGTGCATTCGAATATATTCATAGATTCCAGCAGCGATATGAATAAAGTTTTGCATCTTGCTCCGGTTGCTTTTCCCCCTCCGTTGCCGCTCCTTTGGCGCTCGTGTGTGGGTGACAGCAAATTGTTTAGATATGGCATGAAAATTGAAATTTATGTCTTTGCCATTGACAGATTGCTCGCAGCAAACACTCGAGTGGGTCTGCGGTTAGCAAATAAAGATTGTGCGATAGTACGAGAATTCCTCAATCGGCGTCCATGGGGTGTTAAGGATTTGAAAGCAAGTTGCCAGCTGAAAATGGATTTTAGTTTGATTGTGCCGAGGGTGGAACATAAAGTACACGAAGCTCGGATCAATTTGAGCAATCGGGATTGGAGAATGGCGCGGAAATACCAGGCCATTCGTAGATTAACTTAAGATTCAAGGGGAAGAACTCATGCATTCGTCGTTTTATATTCCTTAATTTGCTTGCTAAAAGTTCATTTTCCCGGCTTTTCACATCGATTTAAATTTAGAATTAAAGTATTTTCTCCCGAGGGAGGTGAAAACAAAAGACTATGCTAATCCCTGGCTTATTTAACCTATCTGCCCAACCCGTTTCTACCTTTCCTGCCCTTTTCCACCCAGTTAATTTTCCAACGTTTGCATTATGCAAAACAAAACAAAAGTAGGAAAATTATACAGAGAAAAAACTACTTAGCAGCTAAGCTGCCGGTGTCCTTTGCCGCATATGCAAATCTAAACAAATTAATTCCAAACTGAATCCTTTGAGCGGCCAGGATCTTCCTCCTCCCTTTTTTTACTCCCATTTGGTGCCGTTGCAACTGCAACTTCATTTGCAACGTCAACGGCAATGCGCATTAACATTGTTTTCATTTGCCACCGTGCGCGTTTTTCTCGTTTTACTTTCTTTTTTTTTTTTAATTTTTTGCTTCTTTTCGCATTTGAACAAACCGCTGGCGATGATGATGATACCGACTGGCGCAGCGGAAAGCGGAAGGAGCCCTGCCCCAATCCCCCTGCAATTTTTATATTTAACTTTTCATTCAACGCCATCTCCCGCATCTGCATTTCTTTGGCAGGTTCGCATCCGCCGCGGATAGTGGAGCATCCCATAGATACGACGGTGCCGCGACACGAGCCAGCCACGCTTAATTGCAAAGCCGAGGGCAGTCCCACGCCCACCATCCAGTGGTACAAGGACGGGGTTCCCCTGAAGATCCTGCCGGGCTCGCATCGCATCACCCTGCCAGCTGGCGGCTTGTTTTTCCTCAAGGTAAGCGAACAAATGTTGTGGGCGAGTGGAAAATTGATAAGGGCTGAGATGGCGGTGAGTTGGTTAACAGATATTCGGCAAACTATTTGGGGAATATTGGCTATTACTACATATATGTAATATAACAATAATAAACAAATTTTAAATAACGTTCAATAAGAACCAGAGATTTAATAACTGGTGGGTGCACTTATCTATGATTAGCAAAATAATTTATAGAAAATACTGAAGCTGAAAAATGTATTGAACGTATTTCTAAAATATAATAATTTGAAATAAATAAAACCTGAAAGTATATTCCCGTTCTTAAATGTTATCCGCCTGTCTAATTATCTAAAATACAATTTTTTAAGCAAGGTTCACTTTCAGAATTTGACACTTTCATTGTGTGCCTATTCAAATGACCTGCGGTGTATTTACATTATTTCCTCTGGCTTGCATTTTTCTTTAACAGTCCTCCTCTTTTATTTGCATGCATAATTATTATTTCTGCTCCAAGCTTTCGTTCATATTAAAAGAGACGGCGACAGCGAGTAAAGAGAGACAGAGAGAGGATGAGACCCTGTCAGTTGCTTAAAAAAATATTCATTTTGCCGGGCCATCTGCTGAGTGATGAACAAACTAATTGCTTTTATTTTTAACTCTCAGCCCCCGCCCCGCCACCCCATCGACCGTCTCTCTGTCAGTATCATTTGGGGAGCTGCAAAAATATTTTTGCAGAAAAATTGCTCAGTCGACGTCGGCAGCGGGCAACAACTTCATTAACGCAAGGTAAACAAACATTAAGCGGGGAAGTGCGGAGGGGGAGAAAGTGAGAGAAAGGCTGGAACGTAAAGGAAAACGACAGACAGACAAATAAAGACGTAACGGAAGCTGGCAGGAGCGGAGCCAGCAAAAGTCAGCAGCAGTCTGATGAGCTCTGATGGGGAGGGAGCGAGATAGCAGAGCACTGAGAAAAAATAAGGGAGAACATTAAAAGGCTTTACAAAGATTAATTAAGATTTATACTTATTTACTTCATATACCTATCACTTTGTGATTGTAACATTTAAATGCAAGTTAAAGATCAAATTGCATGCAACCAACTTTTTGTTCTTATTCTCAATCATTAATTTATTGAGAGTTTTACAGTAATAATTAATCAGTAATCATACAAATCATAAACCAAAACTGTACATCAAAAAAACAAATTTACACAAAATTAGTTTATTTTCTTAACATAACATTTAAATAATAGTGTTTTGAATTTTCTTCCATTTTCTTAGCCATCATTAATTTCTCATATAACATTTTGTTTAATCATTAATCTTAATCTCTTTATAAATAAATTACATATTCTTTACCTTAATAAGAATTGTTTCGATTGCGGGCATATGAGCAGAGGGGTTAGCATAGACAAACATTGTTCAATATTATATATATGTATGTATGTTCTTATAGGAAAATATAATTAAAAAGTATTTAAGAATATTAATTATAAAATATATTACAGCAAAGCTTATTTTCACAAAACGGTTCTTTACAACTTAAATATATTTAAATTGTAATTGTACATTTTTAAACTTTTAGATTGATTAGTTTTTAAAAGCTACCAATCTACATATGTCTATAGATCTACGAAAATGTAGAGAACTGGTTTTATTTACAAAATGATTATGATAAACAATAGGAGATATTTAATATTACCAGGTGTGCTATGATAATTTCTAGGGTTTTGAAATTCCTAAAAAAAATAGGGTTCAAAAGTACGTAAAAAGCCTTTAGTTTATAATTTATAATTAACCCTTGGTAGCATAGTTTTAGATGCCTTTCTATGTCCCCTTAAGACATCAAACAAGTCATTTCTATCGAGCTCCCGTATAGCTTATTTCCTAAACTTATTCATATTTTTTTTCCGTGTAGCAAGTATGAGTGACTGCTATGAGTGACTCCCTGGCCTGGACTGGCACGGACTCTCCTCTCCTCTTCCCCGAACTGAGCAGAGCACTCAGCAAATTTACGACGCAAAAAGCCAACGGGAGCCGCGTTGATTATGCTGATGATGCAGTTGGAATCGCAGTCTCAATTGCTGGGGATGGAATCTCTTGGTGGCGGGGATTCAGGATTCAGGGCCAGATCCTGGGCAGCGGGGAATCGACTCTGAGCCTGCCACTTTTCACACTCGATCTGCCGGGATGCCTTGTGCTCTGGCGTCTGGCGCTTATGCATTTGTATTTGCTCTGCCGCATGCCACTGTATTTGTTTATCACTTAAGTGCAAAAAGGGATTTGAGCATTTTCCTCTGATGTTGCCACTGGCATTTCCAGACTCCGGCTTCCGCTGCTGCCTGCGAAATGTCTCCATCCCTCGGTTCCTCCTTTTTGTGGCGCTCTTCTAACGACTTTTAAATGAATTAATTCCTCGGGTGTCGTGGCCCTATATCCTGGCTTCTAATGTGTTTTTGCCTTCCCTATACGGGGTGTGAAAATGTTTGTGCTAAAAGAAGTTCGTTGTAATTGAAAGAAAAACTAATAAACTCTGCTGCGCTAAACTAAGAGTTGAGAATGGATTAAAGGAAAAGATTTTAAAGGGTTAACTAAATATTATAAAAATTCAAGTATTATATTTAAGTTGAAATTCCCTCTGTAAAATATTTATTTTATGTTCAAACTTTAAAGGGAATCGTTTAGAACAATATTGTTCTGCCCTAGGCATGGCCGGACTGTTTTTTATATTCAGCTGAGTTTTATGGCAGCTCGCTTAGCGGGTCCCTGACCTATCTTTTTTATTATTTACAACTGTTCCCGGCATGTAACACTCTGTGGAAATACTGCACGAACTCCAACTCAAACACAAACACAAATATATTTCACATCATTTCATTGCTCCCCGGAGGCATAATTTAAATTCTAATTCCGGCAGCTTTTCCCACTCTGCCAAAGAGGACAATTCATCTTGCTTATAAGTGCCAGACCACTTCGAAGGCAACTTCAACCAGACATTATTACTACTCGTCTAACAAGGAGGCCAGTATGCAGCACTATCAAATGTTGCTCCGAGCAGGGCGGGCGGGAGATGAAAACAAAATCCCTCTTTAATTTAAGGGGAGAAAAGAAAGTTTTCTCGTCCTTTTTTCGGGGAACTTTAAGTGCTGAGGGGAGGCGAAGCAGAGCAGAGAGAAAAGTGTACAAGCGAATAGGGAATATGCAATAAAATACAAAAGCATGTACAATGTGTATGTGTGTAGGAGTTTTGGGGCCAACAAAAAAAGGAGCGCCAAGCTGGAAGCGTAGTGAAAAGTGACATGGCGGAGCGAGCGCTGGGAAGACAGACAATAATTTACGTAACTGCACGACAGGAGAACGAGACGAAAAAATAAAGAAACGAAGCCAAGGCAAGACACACACATTTGTAGCGAATGTCTGCGTGTGTGTCCAAGTGTGTTTGTGAGCAGCACTTTGCCTGCCTTCCACACTTCATCTGCTGGAGAAGTCCTTAAAGTCCTGCCAGTGGTGTTGAATTTTGTGATGGAATCGCCTTAACCACAGAAATATTTGGTTGAACCAATGGATTTTGAAAGTAAGGGGAAAACTTTCAACACTTTGCTTTACGTTTTAAAACCTTGTTAATTCGGCTCGAAGGACCAAACTATAAATGGGTTCGAATAGGATAGGTCGAGTTGTTGTATGAACTATGATTTTAAATTATGCAAAGGGCCAAAAATTCGAATATCTTCAGAAATCAATGTTCGTTTAAACATTGTTTATATTTTTTTATTAATCTCATTTTAAATAACTATTTTATTTAAATCTAAATACTTTAATACTCAAAGTCCTTCTCCAAGTTCCCTAGGTACTATGTCAGTGGATGCTAAGACATCATCCTTTTTCACGTCCTTGACTAAAGTTACCCAAGCTCCATATTTGCTCTGTCTGACTCTCAAGTGCTTGCATGCAGTTCGTTCTCTTTCTATCCCTTATTCCATAGATATATCTTCCTCTATTTGCCTCCCCATTTCCACACCTCTGGTCCGCCCTTAACGTTTATTTAAATGTCTGCCACATTTGGCAATAGTTTCTCCCCAGCAAACTCCGTTCCCTCCGTGAAAGTTCTTATCCTGCTCTAAGAAGGCAATCAAGTGGGCCGGGGGCTGGTGTTCAGCAAATAAATCAAAGCGTGACTTTGGAACCGAGCTGATTGCATTCTAGAGGTGCGGCCGGAGGATGTCTTAATTAAAAAGCCGTCGAGGCTTAAAAGTTAATGCCCGGTTTCCCCTTCATCTCCTCGGTTTCGCGGCGGAGAAAATAACTTTATGCGCTGCACTGTACAGTGAGCACATTTTAATGAGTTTACAAACGCTCGACACATTCGCGGCTTCATAAAAAATCTCTCTATATATATTTGTGTGTGCACATAAATAAATAAATACAGGGGCTTGAGCCGAGTTGAGTGGCGAGGCTTGGGAGTGAGTTGAGTGGTGTGCTCCGGGGCCAACGCTGCGTATGAGTTATGTTTTTATGAACGAGGCGACGATTTTGGCGTCGTGGTTTTTTACCACTTGCCTCCAGGGCTGTTTATTAACTCGAGGTGTGAGAGAGTAATGCTTTTGAGCCGCGTTTAATGAATGGGCGGAAGGAACTGGTGCGGTGGGCTGGAGAGCAGGGCTTAAGAAATCCCCCTCTGGATGATTGAATTAGTAAAGGGCGAAGGGCAGATTCTCAAAATGAGAGAAAGGAAAGCGGTGTTTTTAATGAGGAGATTAACAGGAAAGTGGGAGCTGCGAAGAAAAGCTGCAACACTTGTTAAAAGAAAGAAACCGGGAAAAATGAATTAATTTTTTTTTTTTTTTTGGTATGAAGTTCCAGTGGGGAAATTTGTAATTTAATTATATGGAATTGTCTTCTATGGGCTGTTTAATATTTTTTATTCCAACTTAATTTTAATTATATATATATATTATAATATTCAGCATATTTTAGTAAAATTGTTTTGAAGACATAACATTAACTTAACCTTATTTTAAATTTTTAAAAACTCGTTTACCAGCTATTTTTATCAGATGTATCCCAGAAAACCAAAACAAAATGTATTGTCTTCTGTTTAAACTTTAAATCAATGATTCTTCAATAATATCCAAAGTCATCTTAAAGTTCAAAATATAAAAAAAAAATCAGCCTAACAAAGCCTGTTGCTTTTCCACGTCCTCGAACACGTTTTCGAAATGAAAGCAAAAGCGTTTTAGGCCAAAAACCAACCCGCCAACGAACCTGCAGATTTGCCTAATTCCATTTCGTTTCAGACTCGTTTTCAGGCTCAATTAAAACCATTTACACGTCGCATTTTACACGAGCTTTAAAATTTAAACCAAATTATAAAACACTCAAGAGTTGGGGCTAAAAGTACGCCCAGAACGTGAAGGGGAGCGCGGGAGCGAGGGAGTGACATCCCATCTCCCTCTGGCGCACGCACCAGACAATTACGAAATGTTACAACATGAAAACGGGAATGACTCCCAAATGAAATGTTTGAAAATTTATGGGTATTTTAAATTAAAACGGAAGCGTGTTTTCAACGCGCTTCTGCGAGCACACACACACTCGCACAGGCCACACAGATACAGCCAATATATTTTATAGCTCCCCCCTGTCACCCCGGATAAAAAAGATTCCCCACCATAAAGTTGCACGTAGCACACGGCAAATATTTTCCCCTTGCTGCTCCCGTTCTTATTTTTCCCCGCTGCTGCGGCTGCTGCTCTTTGGTGTCAAATCAGTTTCAATGTTTGCACGCCCAACAGCAACAACCACGGGACAGCAGCACCAGAGCACAATAACAACAATAAATATATAGGTAACAACAAATCCGCTGAGCGCAACCAATTCGCAGGAAATCGCCCGGCTCAAGTCATTAAAGATATAAATAAATTTATGTGACTTTTGGCATTGTTTTCCCTCGACTTATTTTTGTGTTCCTTCCACGCGCTCCACGTTGCTCCTTTTTATATCCTTGTTTTTTATATTCTTCGCAGTCAGACATTCGCAAAATCCAAATTAAATTTGCAGCAGCAAAAATATTTCAAGGAAAAGCGGATAAATATAAATGCTTGCCACAGTGCGTTATAAAAGTGTAAAAGCGTTTTTAAATTAACTTTTCTCAAACATATGTTTATATTTGCTTAAATATTTTTATACTTTAGATTATGAAACCTCATGAAATATTTTATCTTTTTAGGTTAAGATTCAACTTTTAGAATCTTGTATTCTTTATCACTTTAACACAATTAAAGAACAATTCCTATTTAAAATTTAAGACCTCAAATCTTTAAACGTCCTTCAGGTGTTTTTTATTTTTTCAGACTTACTTCATACTTTACCGTTGCCATTGCAACGTATTTTGTTTTAATTTTATTCGAGGCTTATCCCCTACTCTCTGAGGTCCTAGCCAGGAGCCTCAGCGGCTTCTCCCCCTTGTAATTCATTTCAATTTTTAATAGGAATCCTCCCCGTGCGTAGCTAATGAGCTTAGCTCTGGCTTACCTTTGCCGGGCCCACGTTGCGTATGCTGAATATTCAGCTTGCCAGTTGATGATGGTGCAAATTGGATGGAAATGGGTCAGCGGGAATAGTTGGCTTGAGTTGGTTAAGTTGGTTTCGTTGTCTTATCAAAGTTGACAAAGCTGAATAAAAGCAAAAGTTGAGGCGGAAAGTGGGATTTGACTTTAATCTGACCTGATTTGAAAGTGAAAAAAAAGAATGTTGCCTGGTTTCTAGATGAAAGGGTCGGCTTTTGGCTAGCGATAAGATATGGGAAATAAGCTTAAAGTAAGACAACAACAGCGCAAAGATGACAAATAGTGATTAGTTCTTTGTGTCTTGTTTTTCGCTTTTAAAGGTGCAATATTTCCATCAGGATAAAACTTAAACATGGTTTACTGTTGATAAATCAGCTAGACAAAGAGGGGCATCTTAAATGTATCTATTCGTGTGTATGTGCAACAATACATTACTATTACTTTGTGCCACGTAATCTCGCTGCCTTTGAGCTGTTGTTTTTCCCCTCTTAGCCGTTGTTCTGTTCGCATTTTCCCAGCAACCCGCACATATGAAGTATGACAATCGAGAAGCCTGAGGCGCTCCAACTTATTTGTTTTATGAAGCGCACCCGCGGCTCAGGGAGCACACATCCTCGCTGGATGTGTGTGTATACAGCTGGGAAGGAAGATTAAATGAAAGAATAATACAGCTGAAGAACCCTTTTGTCATCTTCACTTAGCGCAACACTTAATTTCACTTGGATGAGGCACAAGTTGTGTAAATTGTGCGAACTTTGTTGCTGCTGCTGCTTCCTTCTCACTTTATCCTGCTGCAAGGAGCAGATAAATATGGCACACAAACACACAGACAAGCACACTTAGTTTGACATTTAATTTTAAGCGCATGTTGGGGAATTCTTTTGTGCTCCGAAAAACAAATAAACAAACAGTGTAGACAACAAACACAAAAGGGAAGGAGCCCCCTGAAATGAAGGGCGCAAGGACATGTAGTAACTATAAAGTTGCTCGAGAGACATTTTATGATTTGAGCACTTGAAGGCAGCAGACGCGCAACAGACAACAGATTGCTGACTGTTTTATGGCCTGAAAAAGCCAAGGGGTTCGGCTAAAAGGAGGATGTTTCACGAAAGACGAAAGCCAGGTCCTGCCGAGCCGGCAAATCAACGTCTTGGGGTGCTAGCGTCTGTACTTTCCAGCTTCCTCTAAGATGCCATTTGTGAAATTAGAAATCCAGAATGATTTTTCGAACAGAAGAGAAAAATGAATGGATGAGTTTCGTTTAAGTCAAGAAAATCATATTGTGATATGTCCTAGAATATATAAGTTATGTCGAAAATTGACATATAGAATTACCTGACGATAACATTTAATTTAAAATGCATATTGCTAATTTAATGTTATAAAAAGATATAATGGCACCGCTTAAAATTCATTGAGCAAATCCTTAAGACAATAATATAAATTTTAAATTTCCCAGCCATCCTGAACCTTATTCTAAATATTTTATAATAACAGTACGACTTAAATTTAAGAAGAGTAAACCCCATACCGAAACCCATGTACCCAGAAAACTGTCTGCATTAAAATCCTATCCATTTACTAATAAAACTTGCTCATTTCAATTAAAATTACTCCCAGTTGGCCCCGCCTGCACTCGCTCATTTCTCAAGCCCCTCAACCCGTGCAATTTTACTCCATCTTGTCTCCAGTGCTTAACTCATTCTTATGCCACCGTCTTTTTTCTTTCTCATCTTTTTGCAGGTTGTCAATTCACGTCGCGAAACAGATGCCGGCATCTATTGGTGTGAGGCGAAGAACGAACTGGGCGTGGCAAGGAGTCGAAATGCCACGCTGCAAGTGGCGGGTAAGTCAACGCAAAGCCACAGTCCCCACTGTCCTTTACACTGAAAAAAAAAGAGCAAAACATTTTCAGAAAAATTACTTATATAAATTTAATAACATATTTTCTCGGGCATTCATTAATTAGAATTTGAATTAGCAAAGTGGTTCTACAAAGTTTATTATTTTTTTTAACATAAATAAGTTTTTAAAGTATTAAATGAGGTCACTTTCAAAGTGATCTAAAGTATAGAACATATATTTAATATCATGAAGCTAGGCTGCAGGATCATTAAGTTTTTTTCCCTGTGTACCTACACTCCTCCTTTTGGAGCGTGTGGTGTGCGTTTTTAATATTCTAAATTGATGTTGATTTTTGCTGCTGCTGGTGCTGCTGATGGTGTTTTTGTTGTTGTGTCAAGAGCGTTGGGATGGGGGTGTTTGTGTGGGGGGCGTACTAGCTTTGCCCTTTTTTGCAGCCAGCAGCCCAAGCCCCCCCGTTCCCCCATCCACACCCACTCCCGCCCACTTAACTAACTAGCTGTGGAGCTGCTGCGTTTACAAGTTTTACGCTCGAACGCACCCACTTGTCTTCACAGAGGTCTCCTGCCGACCCACGCCCCGTCCTGGTCCTGCCCCTTTCGGCACGCTCTATTGCTGCCTCCATTAACCCGTTTTCGTTTCAGTTTTCCTCCTTTTTTCGGTTCGTTTTTTGCCAGCCTTTTTTTGGTTTTTCAAGCTCGGTCTGATGGTCTGAGCTTTTTCTTGCTATAGGGAAAAAATTGTGTGTGTGCTGGATTTATTAGGCCATATGCCCAAGGAAGAAAAAACACAGTGGTTCGCCATTTGTGAGTTGGGACAGGTCTCAGATGAGTTTTGATTGGAAATGCCATGGGTTAATAAGCAGGTATTTTCAGGGGAAATGATTAAAATATTAACACTAACTTAACAATACTGAAAATGATGTTTTGATATTAAAAGCTTGACATTTCAAACCTAAGTTCGTCCAGAATTTGTAGACAGTAATCCTTGACAAGATCTTGATGGAATTTTAGGAAAAATTTGAGATCATAGGATTATACATCGAATGCTAGTACTTAGGATTGCCACGATCAAGATCATTCCGCTCTTTTGTTGAATATACCAAAGGTTAAGCAATTCTGCATTATAATATATTGAAATGCTCACGATGTTCAGGATCTAATTTCTCAACACTAACAATTTGGGATCAAGGAGAAGCGGAGAAAGTTATATCCCGATAGCACCCATTTCCACCCACACTCTCGTGGTTCCCTGTATCGTCGACAGAGTCCGCCACTTTGTCTTTTGTTGGCTAATATTTCTTTTATTTGCCTCTGCCTTTTCATTCCCGTCCGTCTGTCTGTCTGTTTGTCCTCCCGCCTGTCATGTCCTCCCACCAGGGCTCTCCTCCCACATGAAAATCGATATTGCTCAGTGCGGAGTTTATTTTGCCTTCATGTTAGATTCCCTTCCTCGTTTTTTGTACGTTCGCCTCCATTTCGAGTCTTGTTTAGCCTCAGCCCGAGCTGGGTTTGCTTTTTGCGGTATATATCCTTGGGGAATATTTTTCAATATTTGCATGTAAATCACGAAAAGCACGTCAAATTTGTTTGCTTGGTTAAAACGTCGTTATTGCGGCTTGTGGTGGCTAGAAGCAGGGGGCGAGCTTGGCAAAGCAGCGGCAAAAGGCGTTCACATTGATTGGGTTAGGCAATAAAAGAGGAAAATGGGACTGGAGCAGGAACAGGAGCAGGACCTCGATCGCAGGCGGGCGCACTTGTTCACGTGTTTTTCTCCGCTTTCCTTTCTTTTTTCGGTCTTGTGGTTGGGAGTTTGTCAATAGTAAACATAAGTTGCACATTGTGTGTACATATAAGTATACACATTTGATGTTGTCAGCGCAATTTCGCTTTGAGCGCTGTCAACACACACGCAGCCTTTGACCTGATATTAAAGGACTCCCTCGGTTGGAGGAAGATGGGTGACTGAGTTCTAGGAGCCGCATGCTAAAGGGTATGAATTAGAAAATTGTAGGGAAATTATTTCCGGCATTTTCGCAACCATATGTATAATTTCTTGGAGGTCTTACTAGCCGCGATTATGGTTATTAACTCCTGACAAAGCGAGAAATGATTGAAGGTCTTCGCCTTGGGAATATTATTTCAGGATTTGCTTTGGCTTTAATTATAACATCCAAGGGGTTGTACAAAACACTTTTTCCTTTGGAGCTATGTCCTAACTGACGAGAAATCGCTCACCTTAAATACCCAATTAAATTTGGCAACCTGAGATGACGTAATAAATAGTAATCACGGCATAACTTTCCGTTAGTGCTTCTCAATTATCCCAGAACAGTCTGTTCATTAGCTTAAATTGATCACGTCGCTGACTTCAAGTAGTTGTTGGCCTTTCTGGCAGGCTATCATAAATCTCCCCATAAACAAACACACAGACACAGGCACACACATATTATGGCCACGATAAATATAGATAAACGGTCATTTATTAACTCATTATCAGCAGCTGTCCGAATCCTGCGGCTGGAAGCGTTTTGCACCTTTGGAGCGGCGCGGAGCGGCGACTTTTCCGCTCCGACGAGCCTCCAACGTGACCCCACCACGGGAAAAATAACGAAACGGACAAGGACGAGGCCTACACAACTTTTCCCCAATGGCACTGAACCTGACACTGATTATGACTTTGATTAATTTATTGATGGTTGGCGTGTTTCCTGCTGTGTGTGTGCTCTCGGCTCGAGGTCCCGGGTTTGGCACAGGTTTCTATTAAAACTTTTGCCACGACTTTAATGGGGTCGCTGTTGGGAAGGGAAGGGATGGAAGTTGGCCAAATTTCCCTTCGCTTCTCCTTCACGGCTGCTCATGCCGGGGCACTCTTTGATTCATGCTGATTTATTACGCTTCAACTTTAAATTTAATAAAAGTCATGGTTTTAGCACATTTTTGCATAACCAAGAAGGCAAAAACTAAACCAAAGCAAAAGGAAATCTCAACCGAAAAAAAGCGCCACAAAAAACTAAGAGAATTCGCTTATTCACTTTGTAGATTACAAAAAATAAAAGGAAAGCGAAATTTAATTTACGTAAAAGCTGCTTTCGCTATGGATTTATTCGTTGAATATACCCGCATACATATATATACTATATATTTTTTCGCTGCACAAAAGGTTGCTTTTGAGGGCAAACGAGAAGAGCCGAAAAAGTGGAGAAATTTACTTGGCTACGCTTTCGGAGTGCTTGAAAGTTGCTTGATTTATTACACCAGAGTTGAGTTGCCCCCAGAACATCCTTCTGCTATATGCACACAGGACAAATAGAGCTCTGAGGTGTGTGCAAATTACAGCATTCCCCTCTGACCACACACACACACAAAGGAAGACAGGGGGCAGGAGCAGCTGAATTATCCTGCTGCTCTCCGCTTTTGTCGCTCCGAATCTGCGACTGCTAAAGCAAAATGTTGATAATACTCTGATTTACTATGCAGAAGGCGGACAGCGAAAGAGAGCTTCGGCAATGCGTTTCAGAGGGAAGTGCAGTCGGAGTGATTTTGACATAAAATGGAGCAGAGGAATAGGAGAAGAAATCCCTTAAAATGGGGGAAAGCCCATTGAAAATGTAAAAGATAGAATGCACTTTTTAAAGCATACCTACTGACAGCTTTTTGGATTATTATAATGTCTACAAAGTTAAAGTTAAATTACTTCATATATATTTCAATCTCTCATATTGCTTTCTATTTCATGTATATCTGTTTTAGCTGTTAAATTAATATTGAAACACCTGCTTTTAATCGAATTTCAGTCATCAACCATTTATTTTGATGGCCAAATTGAATCAAATCAAATTCCATCAATCCCATCATCGAACAGCATGAAATTGAATTAAAGGCTGCGTAGAAATTTCGGCGTGGTATGGATTTTTTCCTTTTACAAATTAGAAGGCCATCTTTCTTCTCGGGCTCTCGGTCTCCTCGAGGCGTATAAAAATCACATTTATGCCATTTACCAACAATTTATCTTTGCTGTCAGGCCGCAAACACGCGCTCAGGAGAGGGATAGCCGCAGGTCAGGGTAGGGGACACGGGGAGCGAGTGGGACACCGACGTGGGGCATTTATCATGCAAAACCCCCTGATAATTTATAACCACCCGTAAATGGACAGGGGCCAAGCCACACACGAGCACATACACCACACACTCAGCTCAGTCTCTCCGTAATAATCATTTGCTCATCTTTCGTCCACTCACTCATGGCCACACTCTCCTCCTTTTTCGCTGTCCAGTGCTCCGTGATGAGTTCCGCCTGGAGCCGCAGAACACCCGGATCGCCCAGGGCGATACCGCCCTGCTGGAGTGCGCCGCGCCTCGGGGCATTCCCGAGCCAACAGTCACCTGGAAGAAGGGCGGACAGAAATTGGATTTGGAGGGCTCGAAGCGAATCCGCATCGTTGACGGCGGCAATTTGGCCATCCAGGATGCCCGGCAGACTGACGAGGGTCAATACCAGTGCATAGCCAAGAATCCCGTCGGAGTGCGCGAGTCCTCGCTGGCCACGCTCAAAGTGCACGGTAAGCTGTTTAACCCTTGAAGTGCTGTGGTGCTATTTTTTGTACCACATATACCAGAATTTTAAATTAAGTGTTAAGGACTTTACGATGTGTAATAGTTTTTTTTAGTGCATTATTACTATTATATTAGTTTTTTAAATATAGTTTATTATCTTAGCTGGTAGATTTTCTTTACGAATTTATAAATATTTAATCAATTTCAATTACATTCAGTTTTAAGAGCAAATATGTATTATTTTAAAATCATTAAAAAAATTTTAAATAGTAAATTAAAAACAACTGTTGAAGTTATCAGAAGTAACTGATGGAATTTGTATATTGTTCAGTTTAACTCGTAATTAAAGACTTTTAATCGTTTATATTTTGTAATATTTGTATTTTAGTAATGGCTTTCCTTTAATTTAATACAAACATTCCTTTTTTCAACAAATTGAAAAATGAAAAGCTTGCCTTACAGGATAAACCCTAGTTCGTTCTAGGGTTAATGGTTAGAAAAAGGGTCTCGGCCGCCACCCAATCCCAGCACCTCCAATCAATGTGTCATGTCCAATTTGCTGGAATGTGACTTGGGTTGGGCTCTGCTTACGTGGCCATATTGGGTTGAGGTTTTTTGATTAAATTGCCGCTTATCATTTCCCCCGTTGGCTTATTTCCATTGCAGTCAAGCCGTACATCATCCGTGGGCCGCACGATCAAACGGTTCTGGAGGGGGCCTCGGTGACCTTTCCCTGCCGAGTGGGTGGCGACCCCATGCCCGATGTTCTTTGGCTGCGGACTGCCTCGGGCGGAAACATGCCACTGGGTAAGTGTAAAGATTTCTGCCCTGAACAAAAATAGAACAAATAAATCAATTTGGAAACTTAAAGTTTTAATTACATATTTAAAACTCTTTGTTATTAAAGATCGCGTTAGTGTCCTGGAGGATCGAAGCTTAAGGCTCGAGAGGGTCACAATCGCCGATGAAGGCGAATACAGCTGTGAGGCGGACAATGTCGTGGGTGCCATCACTGCCATGGGAACTCTCACTGTCTACGGTAAGTATTTTAGGCAGATCCCAGGGCCTGATAACCTCATGTTAGACGACCGCTAGTCGAGCACTTTAGCTAATTAGTCTACCCATGCTCCTCCTCCCCGCACTGACACTGTAGCCCCCCCGAAATTCATCCAACGCCCTGCGAGCAAGTCCGTGGAACTCGGCGCGGACACTTCGTTCGAGTGCCGCGCCAGTGGAAACCCCAAGCCAACTATCTTCTGGACCATCAAGAACAACAGCACACTCATATTCCCCGGAGCACCGCCATTGGATCGATTTCACAGTTTAAACACCGAAGAAGGTCACTCGATATTGACGCTCACTCGGTTCCAAAGAACGGACAAGGACCTGGTGATACTGTGCAATGCCATGAACGAAGTGGCCAGCATTACGTCGAGGGTTCAGCTGAGCTTGGACTCCCAGGAGGACCGGCCTCCGCCGATTATAATATCGGGTCCTGTGAACCAAACGCTGCCCATCAAGTCCCTGGCCACGCTCCAGTGCAAGGCCATCGGTCTGCCAAGTCCCACGATATCCTGGTACCGGGATGGGATCCCTGTGCAACCCAGTTCGAAGCTGAATATCACAACATCCGGCGATCTGATAATATCCGACCTCGACCGTCAACAGGATCAAGGACTGTACACTTGTGTGGCCAGCTCGCGGGCTGGTAAATCGACGTGGAGTGGCTTTCTTAGAATAGAACTGCCCACCAATCCGAATATCAAATTCTACAGAGCTCCGGAGCAGAGCAAATGTCCCACTGCGCCGGGACAACCCAAAGTGCTGAATGCCACGGCATCGGCTTTGACTATTGTCTGGCCCACAAGTGACAAGGCTGGCGCCTCGTCATTCCTGGGATATAGTGTAGAAATGTATTGCACAAATCAGAGCAAAACCTGGATACCCATAGCCTCGCGACTCAGTGAGCCGATCTTCACCGTCGAGAGCCTAACCCAGGGAGCTGCTTACATGTTCATCGTGCGAGCGGAGAACTCCCTGGGCTTCTCGCCTCCCTCACCCATCTCTGAACCCATAACGGCTGGAAAACTGGTGGGAGTTCGGGACGGCAGCGAGAACTCTGGAACCTCCCAGCTGCTTCTCAGCGATGTGGAGACCCTGCTGCAGGCCAACGATATCGTGGAGCTACTGGAGGCCAATGCTAGTGACTCGACCACAGCGCGACTCTCTTGGGACATCGACAGTGGCCAGTACATCGAGGGCTTCTACCTGTACGCCCGGGAACTGCACTCCAGCGAATACAAGATGGTAACGCTGCTCAACAAGGGCCAGGGACTCAGCTCCTGCACGGTGCCTGGACTGGCGAAGGCCTCTACGTACGAGTTTTTTCTTGTGCCATTTTACAAGAGCGTCGTAGGAAAGCCCTCAAACTCCAAGCGGGTGCGAACCCTGGAAGATGGTAAGGCCTTGGTTGAACCAGTCAGCTCATCCTTCAGTAAATACTGTTTAAAATATAATAAAAGTTGGCTAATTTGCTTTAATTATTATTGATAATTGAAACTGATTTGCCTGTCTTGTTCACAGTTCCGGAGGCACCACCATATGGCATGGAAGCCATACAATTCAATCGCACCTCGGTCTTCCTGAAGTGGTTACCCCCGCAACCAAATCGGACTCGCAATGGTTAGTAATCAGTCATTATTGGATTAAATTGGTGTTAGATGCTGTACTCGTATAAAATAGAATATTACTTTGTAAATATTTACAAAAAGTTACCAAAATGGTATCCAAAAAGTCCTGATTTGCTCTGAATAATAGACCCCTTAGCAAGCATCATCATATTGCTTCCTGGGTCCCCCAGAGATTCATAAGTAATCCTGTCACTTCCTTTGTCAAAATACCTCCACTGGAGCAATTCAATGCGGATGAACTCGCTCTTCTTTTGTTTACATTTAATTTAATTTGTGTGAGTTTTTGCCCCTCTCTCTTTCTCGGCCAACCCCCTCGGAATATCGCCATTGAACAGGCATCCTCACCAGCTACAATGTGGTCGTCAAAGGCCTGGACGTGCACAATACGACGCGGATATTCAAAAATATGACCATAGACGCGGCCACCCCCACGCTGCTCCTGGCGAACCTCACCACGGGAGTCACCTACTATATCGCAGTGGCGGCGGCCACTCGGGTGGGAGTCGGACCCTTCAGCAAGCCGGCTGTCCTCCGCATCGATGCACGCACCCAGTCCCTGGACACGGGCTACACGAGGTGAGTGGGCTGCACTGGGAGAAAAGGGAATGCTATCATTGAAAATACGCAATGCCATGGAGTCTATAGCTCAAAATACGTTTATCGTATATCCTAATACCTTTTGGGAGAAGATTCTTTTGAAATAAGTATGAAAGCTAATGTAAATTTCGTAGAGTGTAACTCTCTTTTGTATGGGCATTGTGGGGCTGCTCATTTGACTGCCAAGTGTCGCAGCTAGGTCCACATCAATCCATTAACAGCCAACGACAATGGCCAACGACTTTTGCGACCATTAAACTAAGCCTCCGCCCGGGCACGTACACAGCTCCATCCGCAGCCCCGATAGCCGTTCTCATTCCGGGCTCTTTATTGTGTTGTCTATTGCAGATATCCCATCAGTCGTGATATTGCCGATGACTTTTTAACACAGACCTGGTTTATCGTCCTGCTGGGCTCCATCATTGCCATAATTGTGTTTCTATTGGGCGCATTGGTTCTATTCAAGCGCTATCAATTTATCAAGCAGACCTCGCTGGGCAGTTTACATGGTGAGTGAACTTTAATTTAAATTTATATTTATTTTCCTCTTCCTTTTTGCATGGTAATTGCTTGTTCTTTTTTGCGTGAAGATTTACAGGCGGGTGGGTATTGAAGCTCAATTTAGGGTGTAAAGCGTTTAATATTTAAGGCTTCACGAGTTTTGTAAATAGGAAACACAGTAAGTGTAGCTACCGATGGCTTCAAATATTAAAATTCGTTTGTGTTTAAAGGATTCTAATACAAGTACAAGCCAGTTAGATAAATAAATGCTTAAAATATACATACAATATCAGTCCAAATTTATTCTCCGGGGTTTTTCCTCCTTCAGAACTTTTACATTGATGGGACAATCTCCATTCCGGTCTGGGACATGCAAGCACTTTGCTCCCAGCTCCTCCACTCTGTAATCTATGATTTATGACTCGAGCATTTATGGCCGGTCTCAATTAGGTTGCCATTTTGTAAGCCACAATAACTGCAGACACAGGACACGCACTCATAACATTGTAAAGACTCAAGGAACCAAAAACCAAGGGTAATAATCTTTGGCAGTAAGCCACAGCGCCAAGGTTAAACCGACTATAAAAAGATAAACAAGCCACGATAACTAGAGCAGCAATTGGGGGCTTTTTCGGCTTTTATTTGGGGAGAAGGAGCTACCATAAAGGGGGTCCTGTTTCGTTCATAAAAACGACAACCGCTCACGTGAAAATCACATCAATTGTCTGGCTGCAGAAGTCTAAATATAGCAAGAATACAAAGAGTTTGTAGATGAGTCTAATGAAGGTACCCTGTATATTTCCGCAGAAATTAAAATTCAAACAGTCTTCTTTAATGGTAACTATATATCATTATGAGGGATTGCTTCTAGCAACATGGAAAGATTTTATACTAGCCCATTTTAGGGAGCTACAACTATAGGTTTGTCTTAGTTTCCACCAAAATGTAGACTTTACTTACCGGACAGAAAGAAGACACCACTTTACGAGCTCAAATAAAACGCTTACTCTTCCAGCATACCCATTTAGCCTAACAACTACAGGGCATTTACAATCTCGCTGGAAAAGGGCGTGCAAAAGCTTTGCCAATTGAATATAAAAAGTAATTTCCGTCTTTTATTATTTGCACGTTACAACAGCGCGAGCTGAGCAAACCCCGGGCAGTCAGCTCTCCGTTTTAGTTTTAACGAGCCGTAATCATTGCCAGCACACACATAGACGCCATTCCGATATATTCAGTCTCCGTATTTCGTATTTTTTTATTTCAGGCAATCACGCAATCGGAACCGTGCGAAAGTTTCCAACATTGCCGCTAAATGGAGGCGGAGCCGTCGGTGCCGTTGGCTCAAATTCGACAGCGGCAACTGGCCCCAATGGTCTTTGGATCGATCCCACCGGCGGTGTTTGGCGACAGGGATGCGGAGCTGGCGGCGGCGGGGTTACAGGAGCTAATGGCACATGTACGACAAAGGAGCAACTTCCGGGATACGCACAGGCCACCGCCCAACAGGGACAACAGCCGACGCTCCTGCCTGATTACGAGAGGTGAGGCCCGGGTTGTTTATCAGCCCAGGAAGTTGGCTTAATATCCTGTCTGCGCTTCGCTGACTGTTTAATTACAATAAAAATTGGCAGGCGAGCAGAAGGCTTAAAAGGGTAGAGGGATAAGTGGGTGTAGGCGCAAGCAAGAAATTATTTATATTTCCATATAAATTCAGTTAATGAAAATCGCAAGCTCCATGAGAAATTAAGAATACGTACAGGAAATTAATTCAGCTTAAATCTTTTCCGAGGGCATGTCTTATTGATTCTGCTCGCTTCCGAAACATTTTTTGTTTTCCGTGTAATAACAAAAGAGCCGCTCGTTCGGTATAAGTAAAAGATCCATCGCACTATTTACGAGCTGGATCGTAAAAAATATATTTTGTGGGGCTGCAACCGCTGCCTCCTTAAAATTCCCCAACCAGAGACCGAGCCACCCTCGAACGGAGAACCAGACGGAAGCCACCGCAGCAACAACAAACGCCATTAAATTGTTACACTTGAACGGGTTTTACTTTGGGCCATGGTAACTTACCCCGCCGCGAACTGTTTACGTTTCTCGAGGGGCAGGCGGAGGGGAGGCACGTCGGCAGGGGGTGCACTGCAGCCGTTATTTAATTTCCATACACGCATTTCATTCATATTTCCCGGGGCTGTTTTATCTCCTTGTTTCTTTTGGCTGTTGTTTTATTTTCCTCTGTGCGGTTCTCCCTTTAAGGCTAATGAGTTTTCTTTTTGGGGGAAATGTATGGCAGAGTAAGGGATCGTTCATTTTCTTAAATTTAAGGTGAAACCAATTGAACTTAAAATTTAAAATTACTTGAATCACAGATAGATTGGAGCTTTTAATTTCCAAAATATTCCTAACAACATGTCGACATTCAGTAGCTTAAACTGTCATTGAGTTCGACGAAACTCTTAAACTTTTCAATTAAATCTTAACTTTCCACGAACTGACAGACCAATAAACAAAGACTCTGCCAGTTTGTCAAATGATTCTCGGAAAACCTTGCGAAAGTTTACCCGAAGATCCTACGAATTTCTCCTTAATCATCTTAATTCCAATGAGCCTAATCCCAGTTCCTTATTCAAGCGACCCACTTCCACTTTCTTGTACTTCTTACTTAGAAATTCATAAAAAGGAAAGCACATTTCCTTTGTGTTTTTCTTTTCTTGCCTTAAAGCTTAATGTACCGTTGCGGCAACAATAATAAAACAAAGCAAAAAATAAGAAACAGAGCGAAAATAAAACAAAAATCCAAACAAGAGGCAATAAAAAAGTGGCAACTGCTGGCGACATATTGCTGTCCTACTCCTCGTACACCTGTCTGTCTCTCTCGCTCAACCCGGAAAACTTTAGCGTATTTATTTGCGGCATTTTACGCATTTATTTGTTTAGACTTCCCTTGCTCTGCGATTTTTTATAAAGGAATATCCGCCACCTTCCACTTCACTTGCAATTTGGAGCATTTCCTACCACCCTCGCACGCCAACGACTTCCCCCTCGAATACCGTTGCCACTTCCGTTACGCGATTTTCATTATTTCCGTTTCAATTTTTCCGTTGTATTCCTTCGAAGCGAAGTTTTCCTCTGCTGCTCACTTTTAACAACGTTGTAAAGTCGTAAAAAGTATAACATAAGCAGGAATACACCCGAACAGGATCTTCTTTTATTTCCCTTGTTTACATAAACACTCCCCCCGTCCCCTATTCGCCCCCGTCCCCGCGGAACACGTGCGAGGAGCGGCGACGTCATTACCTAAAATTTCCAATTAAAATATTTAATTTCTTTCGCGGGTTGTTGTCTGATTCGAGGGGAGAGAGCCGTTGCCAGCCCCCCGGAAAAACGCAATTTTCACCGCTAAATTAACAATTAAAAATTGATAGTCCTCGGGGAAGGAACTCGGGTCGCTTCAGATCTCCATATTTTCATATTCCCCCAGTGTCCTTAAGGCCACAGCTTAATAGCTTGAGTCATTTCGAATTCCTTGGCACATTTTCTGGCGTTCTCCGAAATGTGTTTTATAATTGGGTCAACAGTATTGGATATAATATTATACGTCTCTAACACAGTTGTGGATCTGGGATGTGAAAATTCTCTCAGACTCCCGAAATCCTTTAAATTGGTCTATCCTTGGTAGTTGCTAAACTATCCAAACCACCATGAAATTACCAAAACTATTCGCCTTTGGCACCCACCCACTGTCCGCCTCGCAACGTTTCAGTAAATTTTTACGAGGACTCATTGGGAAAAGCAAAGCGATAGATAAGCATTATCTCATTAGCTAATTAGTGTGCAAAAATTTGAGCAATAAAAAAGTTTCTCTCGCTGCTTTTCCCTCTGTCTCGGTGAAGGCAAACGCTAATTTTTTTTGCTGCCAGAAACTCGCATGGGTAAAAGTTTGATTTGAATGCGAGTCCGGTTTTGCCATTTCCATTTCCTGTTTCTGCTGCCACGTTAATTCCTACACCTCCGCCTCCCTCTAATTACAAAGTTGGCAAATGCTAATGGGGAATTTTGTGTATTGTATTTGCCATATTTAACCAAATTGCAATTGCTACGGTGCAGCAAGGGCGAGGAGGTGCTCAATGGGAAATTGCAGCAACAAATTTTTAATGAGCAGGTGTGAGTGGGGAATAATTTCCGGAGTTGCATTCACTGCCTAACAAAAGCAATTTCCTCCCATCAACAACAACATCGAATGATTTATGAAATTGGTGATGTGAACCCCAGACAAGCATAAATGTAGAGAACATTACTTGCACTGAGAGATATTGAATGTAAGACAATGTGAGAAATTACCCAATGGGAAAGGAGTACCATAAGTTGTAGTTATTTAAAATTAAATTAATTCAAAGGAAATCTATTTTCCAAAGAATGCTTTAGTTTTCAACGTAGATATTTTCTACAAAGGTGATAGATTGCATTAATTTTTTTGAATTCTATTCTATGACATATTGATAGCTCTTAGTTAATCAATAAATAAACATATAAAAAGTGTGTATAACTAATTCACATTATTTTCTACGGTTTACATACACCATACTTCATAGTCTTCCTGCTCTGAATATATTTGTACCTTATAAGTATAAAATATATATAAATTATAGTTCTAAATTAATACATTAATTAAAAACAAATCTATTTTAAAATCGTTACATTATATATTGAAAAGAATTTCAAAATTATATCCTAGGACATAATATGCTTACCCTTTAATTAATTAATTAGATCAAAAATCCGTAGAACTACTTAATAATGTTTTCCACGGTGTTCACAAACCATACATCATAGTCTCCCTGCTCTGAATCAATTTTAAACTGTGGCCATTCCACCTCTCTCCCCCATTGCAGACTCTCGCCCCTGAATATGCCCGATTATGCGGAAGTCGCCTGCTCCACATTCAAGAGTCCCACCCATGGAGCACCCTCGTCCGCGGGCGGGCCATCGGCGGCCTCCCTGTACGATAGCTGCGGGGCCTATGCCACCACCAACGTGGTGGCCAATGTCAAGCTCTACCAGAACCGCTATGCGACAAAACCGAACCCGGGCGGCAGCAACAACAACAATCACCAGAGCAATGACTATCAATCGGCTGGGATGTACTCGGCTCCGCCAAGTGCTCATTACGGATGCCTCGAATCGAAGCAGCAGCAGCAACAACCCAATCTGATGACCACATCCACGGCCAGCACAGCCATTGTGACATCCTCCCCGGCCAAGCTGAAAAAGATCAATATAACCGAGAACAAAATGGATCAATTGGATGCCACAAAATCGGAGCGGACGAATCCGTTTAACCAGCAGCAGCAGTTGCTCCTCGCCAGCAATGCCTTGAAGCAGGGACTGGGAGCCTATGCAAATACCACCCTGGCGGCCCAGATGGCCAGTGGCGGTGGTGCTGGGACCCTGAGGCGCCAACGGCAGCCCAAGACGCTCTTCAAAAGCGAGAACAATATATTGGGAAAGTCCGGATTCAGGCAGAACAATGCCAGTGCTGGCACAAATGCAGGTTCCACCAACGGAGGAACCCTCGACTTTCTTACCGGCGGCCCCCCATCCGATGCCGGCGACTACTCCGGCCTGGGACTGTGCAACTCCACCAACCAGCTGCTCAACGATTGGGCCTCCAGTGCCTCGATCGCTGCTCCCGGGGACTACCATCACTTTGGCAGCAAGCAGCCGAGCAAACAGCACTTGTACGTGAAGGCCAAGGACGGCACCTGGTCGGCGGTCAGCTCGGATGCCTACCAGTCCTTCAAGCACCAGCAGCAGCAGCAGCATCACCCCTTCCTGGCCGGCTCAGGTGACAACAACAAGTCCTTAGCTAGTGTGAACAGCTTAGCTGGCGATAGCAAATTCCTGAGTAGTTTCGGCTCTAGCGCCAATGTCTAAGCCATAGCTTAAAACCCACTTTACCGCTTGGGTCAATAGAAAGTTGCTCAATAATTTAGAGAAGAAACATCCAGTCGGGACGTATTCCTCGGGATGGCGTTAAGGATAAAATGTAAGCGTTAATACTATATATCAGCTTGCAGGTGGAAGTTGGGTTGTAGTCAGTTGTAAGGGTTGCTTAGGGTTCCTAATATGTTTTAAAGAATTTCAATGGGTTAGCTGAGGCAAAATATATAACCTCCTTCATAATCCTAGCAAGAGATAGAAATGTTTTATTTGTGAAAATGTTCTTCTTTCTGTTATGTGAAAAATGTTATTTCTATAATATTTCCTTACCATATATTGGGTTACCCTCCATCATTCAAGGAGATTGAACATGTCATGGCTTTTTTATATTAATATTTGTTGTGATCTAGATAACCCATAGAACCTTTACTTAATGTTAGAACCCTTTGGCTTCTTCCACACTAAATCAACCCTTAGAGTTCTTAGACTTCCACGAATTCCACAAGATCATCCAATAGAAAGTCCAAAAAAGATCAACAACGAAAATATATGTAAAGATATGCAGACAAACCCATAAATATTGGCTTGTAAATATAAATCCCTAACTATATCTATATATTAAATCCTTAATCCCTCGAAGCATTTAGAGTACTGCATTTGGAGCAAGCAAAACAAAACAAATAATAATTTACACACGAAGCCGGAAACCATCTGAAATAGCACAGAAGTAGTTAAAGTAAGTACCCGAAGGAAACCGTCAGAAGTTTTCAGCAAAAATTAAGAACTTTAGCAGGAAGTGCTCCCACAGAAAATGTTAAAGCCAAACAAGAATACCCAACCCTAACGAGCAAATCTTAATTAGAGTTATATAAACAGTGCACGAGGCAAATTAGTTGTGTGATGAAAATAATAACATTGAAGAGTCACCTCCCGCAGAAAAGCTAAGGAAATGCTAATAATAAGGCTGTTAAATGTAAAATATCATAAACGATTCAAAAATGAATGACTAAATCTACATTTAAACCATGTAATTAAAGCATTAAAATGTAATTAACTGAGACTAGAATTAGTTTGAATAGCTAAAAGAGGAACGAAAAAGCAAAAAAGGAAAGGATTACAGCAAATAATGCGATATATGTAGCTGAAAAAGAGAAAATAAATTAAACTAATCAATTAATTGATAAATTATGCAATGAGAAAACCTAAAAATAAAGACAACAAAATACTAAAACGAAACCGCGTAAAGTGCGATTCATTAGTGTATAGCAAGCTATGAAACGCACTGTGTTCGGATGAAGTGTTTTTAAATGGGATAGTTAAAGGGGGTATACTGTTATTTAAATTATTTTATTTGGTGTTCTGCTTAAATATTATTTTCGGCTCAATTTGGAATTGCGTAATAGTACAGCTTCAATGTATTTGTATAGTCTTCTAGATTTCCCTATTCATAAGGTCCAATATTCACAATAGCAACAATTATAGCTATGAATCGTACTTTATTTAGCCACACAAATAGATGTTTGCGGAAAAATCAACCTCTAATTTTTGCGCAAATTTTCCATTTCAGCAGCCAGGACCATTTGGCGTCGGCACAGTTGTGCCTACATGGTTCTGGACAACTCGATGGATTTTGTGATTTGAATTCATTCGAAGCTCGGGCTCGGGATGAAATGGCAGGTAAACCCAGCTATTTTGCGGACTGGCCACAAAACTTTCAACTGATTCCCGGCCAGCGGCACAATTTCCAGCGCCGACCAGCTAATTAATTATGCACTTTGCCCGGCTGCCGCATAGCCTAATTTGTCCTACAAAATCATTAATGTCGGGATCCCAAACAGACATTGTCTTTATCCCCACAGCCCATGCACTCTCCGGCCCTAAACTATAAACAGTTGCAATTGGAAATTGGCGATAAACACAGATATTTCAGTTTAAGGTCTCCCTTTGTATGTTATTGATTTTTTGTTGCTCGTTTTCGGATTGTAAAACAATCCTACAAATTGTTGCCGACAGTTTATGTATGCCTGCTCTTGTTGTCTACATTTGTGCTCTTTGAAATTACTGCCAAATGATGCATTAAAATAAAATAATATATTAATGCTTGCATGGCAGCGGGCAAATGAAATGAAAATCAATTTGATCAAATGAAGCGTAATAATATCGAGAGTTTTTCTTTAATTTCATTTTGCTTATACGAGCGATAACAAAGTTGGCATTATTTTTAAATGAATGCGTTTTAAAAAACAGTTGCAATGCGGATGCCATTAAGTAAATCCGCCCCATATCATATTTAAATTTAATTTTGAACCGTGAAAATATACGTTGGTATACGATTGCTTCTCACTAGCTTCGAAGCAAATGCCATTGAAATGTAAGCACATGTTAAATCTCTCCTTTGCTCCCCATTTTCCCGGAGAATTGGAAACTTTAACTGCACTGACGGCTTATTACTCTTGGCTGAACTTTAAGCTTTTGCCGCTCGAACGGCAGCAGCTGCAGCCAATGCCTGGCTAATGTATCAGTGACCAGGCCCACACCATTAGCCTCGACACCCCCGGAATTCGGACGGATGCCCCTTGATTGCCCCGACCCTGCAGCGTACGTATATATCCCCCATCGACGGAGGAGCTAGCCAGGCCGAAACTACAAATAGCCTTAGTGTCCGAAACAATCGCTGGCAGTGCGTTGTGTTGCTGCCCTGGCCGCTACCAATTGCCACTGGCCAGGCCGATAAATAAGCCCAAATTTATCATGGACATGGGCACACACATTCTCCTTGGAGCCTGCGGACTACTGTCCCATATATCGTGGGACCATAATAGCTATGGCAGCCTCATAATTTTCGGCTCCAAATTGCCCGATAGGCGTTGAAGCGTTCAATTGAATGTCGTCCAGCCGGAGAGACCTTTCCTTGCTCCGTCCACCGACGCCCACTCCCACCAACTATTGTATAATCAAAACTAATGGTCTATAAAGAATCAATTCTCAATTTGTTTAGCCAGCTGCTGCCCCGTATCGGGCCGAGGATACGGACAAACAGGACAATGACACAGCCGGATAATGCTGCAAAGCGCTCCCTCCCATTACGCCAACTAAAAAGTTTCCCTTTGCCCTTCACATTTTACCGTCGTCCCGGCGCTCCATGTTCGTGTAACACATGTGACAAATAAAATTTAAATGCATTTTGTAAATAATTTTACATTGAGTTTGTTGTTGTACTTGCGGGACGTGGGATGGTAGCAACATGTGCGTACCGTAAGTATCATAAACTTTGGAAAGGAACGTTTTAATATGGAAATATATAAATTGAAGCGCGCCACAGTGCAGTAGTATTATTTACCATATTTGTTTATCAAATGTTTCTATTAATGTGATTAAAATAAAGCCGAACTTTCCCTTTATCAAACTTTGCAAGGCCACTGTAAGGGAATGTAAATAGCCGCTGTATTAGCGATATTTGCACAAAATTAGTTTCCACAAATTTCGGTGCATCGTAAAAACATTGCCGCGGTGATGTGAGGACTGGAATTTTTGATTTGATTGTATTTAGTCAGCGGAGTGTGTGAGCATTCGGGGCAGGAGCCGGATGATGTGGGGGCTCTGCGAAGCACTGATTCAGCAAATTTGCCATAAAGTTTAATCAGCAGCTTTTGGCAGAGCAGAGCAGCGCAAGAAAAAAGTCGTAAAAGACCAGAGAGACACTCACATGCGGGGACAAAGTTTTATGCGCATTTGAGTGACCATAAAAATGCTCCTTGGACTCCAATGGAGTGGCCTGCTCCAGCACAAGCCAGAGGAAAATGGGGATAAATTCAGCGGAAGCTATGTGGACCGTGACCAGTCCCGTTTCCGATGTCCGCCGATAAGAAAATTATGCTGAAGCCATTTGATGAGATTAGCCAAGAACATTTCGAGGCCACAAAAATCCAAAACAGAATAACATCATAAATGAATGAGGGAACTTCAGAGCTGGGAGCGTTTGTTAAGAAATTACGTAAGAAAAGTTAAGTTAAATGAAGGATGATTTAAGTTTTCAAAAATTTACTCATCAATAACCAGAAGTCCTTCTAATACACTTGCTAACGCGTTTTAATTTTTGAAATTTCTCTCCATATAAAATCAATCTGTTATACTTGTTTTTTTCCCCTTCCTT
The DNA here is from genome assembly GCA_018152175.1 of Drosophila jambulina. Lineage (NCBI taxonomy): Eukaryota > Metazoa > Arthropoda > Insecta > Diptera > Drosophilidae > Drosophila > Drosophila jambulina. The sequence continues at coordinate 24,675,277 of JAECXH010000114.1, read as the reverse complement.
TAAGCTTTCCCTAAAACAAGTGACCTCTGCCTCCACACCTACGCTCTTTTTAGCTCTTTTTGGAATGCAAAGCAGAGAAATTTTGTAAATTGCCTTTTGTTGGCTGTGCAAAACCAATTTCATTTAGACTCCCCAATGGATAACAACAACGAAGTCAAAAATGTAAGTGCTGCAGACGGAGAATCGGAGTAGGAACAATGTCCAGGAATTTGGGGAGGAAAAAACAAAAAATTCGGGCAAATCTAGTGGGGAATTTTCGTATATTGTAAGGCAGAGCAAACATTTTAATTTGTCCATTATGTTATTTTTGATTTTTCGACTCTTTCGACTTTTTTGCTTGGCATTTTTCCCCGTACACATTCACAACTTAATTGAAAATGGCCAGCACAGCTTAGCTGGGGCTGGGAACATCGGATGGGGACCCTCAAGGGTTGATTACACATTTCTCGTCTACTTTCTCCCCAGAAGTCGGGCGCTCGTACATACACACTAATTAAATGCCCCCAACAGAAACTTTCGGCTAGTAAATGAAATGCTGGCCGTGGTTTCGGCTTTAAATGGCTAAACTTACATGTCGAGTTAGTCAAAAAGTTTAATTTGCCCTTCCCCGGGTGCTCCTGCCACTTCAACTTCTTGTTCTTGGCCAGTTCTTGTCCGTCTTCTGCCTTTGGTGAGTAATTAGTAAAATGCATTAAAATAAATGAGCTTGAGGAGTGGCCGAGGGTGGACCGGACAAATGGAAGTCACTCGGAGTAAAGTTACCTGTCTGGAGTGACTGCCCTGTGAGTTGGACCTTGCAAATATTAAATTTAATTTTCATGTAACTAGAGCAAACTTTGGCAGGGTTTTAGTTTAGTTAAAATTGTAGTCTTTTTTGATTAAAGTTGATGTAAGTTGAAGTTAATATAATTTTATTAACGCTGATAGGTTTGTCATAGTTTTACAATTTTAAAAAGTCAAAAACAGTATAAATAAACAATTAGCAATAATAAACAAAGGCAAGAATTCAGTGAGTACTTTCCTTTAGTTGTATTTATTCACAAAATCGGTTTTTGACTCAACTTTTCACAACTCGTTTATTCAATCAACACATTACCAGCCCCTGCGCCTAAGGATGAGAAATGTATATATCCTTGAGGACCAAGGAGACATGACAACCTGGACACTTGTCGGGGAGTGCGGGGAGGGGACAATGCGGAGACAAAGCGCGAGACATTTCAACAGGCCATAAAATACATTTCGGACGCCTTTTGTGAGTCCTTTGCCGCGGGCATTTGCCATTGTAATTTCTTGAATGTGTCAGACGTCGCCTTCGCGTTGCTGTCATCCTCCTTAGCTTCTGCCTCCTCTTCCCAATTTCTCCCCTATTCCACGTCTATTCTAATTGCAAAATATGGCGACAATTTCAAAGAAGTTAAGGACATTGACGCCCCTTAGACTCGCGCTGCCAGGGGATAATACAATTTCGAATGACATTTTCGGAGCAGAGTTGTAATAAATATCCCCAGCTGGGGTGGAGGCCCAGAGAGGGTCGCCGCCCCACTTGAACTGAACAGAACCCGCCTCGTTATGTAATGGATACTTAGTGGCCGTAAAGAAGAAGAGCTTCCAGCACAAAAATGCAAACAAAACTATTAAACGAGCATAAAAAAGAAGGCACTATAGTTCAGGGCTTCGACTAAAGAATACCCGTTTTTTGTATTAATTAAAATACCAAGTAAGAATGTTTTATTGCTGATAATATATACAATCGAAAATATCAATTACTATCATATATATAGAGCGCAAGAGTTTAATACTTTTAGAGATTATAGTATGTTTTTCAAAAAACTATATACCTCTAGTTTTCATTCCCTTTAAAAAGAATCAAGACAACGATGTAAGGAAGACCGAACCTAACACTGAAACCCTAGCCAAATCCTCTGTAGTCCACCCCTCTGCCATTGTTTCCCCAAGTGTATAGCTCCACTTTATGAAACGTTTTATTATACTAATTTGTAGGATGGCAATGGTCGAAATGGTAGCCAGTTTCGGTTACATCGAATGGCCAACTAAAAATGGCAATTTGCCATTGCATGAAATGAGCATGGGTCACAGGGACTGCACCACTGCCAACTGGGGTGGATGTGGATCCGGGTGGATCCCTTCCAGCACACACCCGGGAACACACTTCAGTCAAGTCTCTATTAGCAGACAATGCTCTCGAGGGTCGCAGCAACGAGTGCGGAAGGCAGTATCTAAACTGGTTTCGGTTTGATTCTCAAACGTGGCCAACGGATCCGTCTCCTAATGCATATGGAAAAGGAAGGTAGTTATGTGCATTAGTTACAGGGTACGAGTAAACTAAGTCAAATGGGGTTGTGGTGACATCTGCTTTTAATAAATCATTTTATTTTTGCGTTATGTTAAAATGTGTGATTAAGCTTGTATTCAGATTTTTTGAACAATAACTATGTTATAATATAAATCTAGACGAAAGCCACAGCAGCTCTGGCTGATATCTATTCTGTAGCTTAAATTATAATTAAGTTTGCAGTGTACAAATAAATAAATAAATATAATTTAAATTCTTTAAGTTTTTAAAATCATGATAAGTTAAACCTATTCAGACTTGGAAAACATCTGACAATTTTAGAGAGCTAACTAAAAAAGAGGAGAAGACAGCTGTTACATTGCATAAAATCGCTCTTTCGATCATATATATAAAAAGAGGATAGACAACTCAATAGATCCAAGTGAAGTCTATCTGTTATTTATCTTTAATGGTCAGATAATTTCATAATAGAGATAGCTGTAAGAGGTATCAGTAGTTCGTCATGCAATCCAGGCATTACCTTCTCACCGCTTTAAATGTCCTCACGAAAATTTTTAAAGTGTGTACGGGTTCAGAGTGTGGTGGCCCTGTTAAGGGATTTTCGCCTGAGTTTTATTAAAATGCCATTGTATGGGTCGGTTGGTTAGTGTCCAAGGCCCAGGAGCGCCAAGTGGACAATGCGCCACGCATTGAGGAGCCCCGTGGAGCCCCCCTTGGACCCTCGGCACCCTCTACACCCTCGGCACCCTTGCACACACTCACACTGCGACAAGTGCTCGTTTGGTGGGTCGTTAGCATTGCATTTTAAAGGGGGCGGTGGGGGGATAGGTGATGGGCTCCTCCCTGTGGGGATTGCCAAGTTTTAACGACTTTGTTTCCGTTACGTCTAATTTAATGAAATTCGTTTTGCTTTTTGGTCTCGCTCCCTTTGCCCTGCTCCTTTTTGCCAAGTTTTGTGCATAAAATTTTCAAAAAAGGAATTCTAATGACTTGGGCGTTGTTGCAATAGTCTCGTCTTCCTCCACGAGCTCTTGTTATTTTTGTTTTTGGGTCCGAGGTCCAGTCTGGCTTTCGGTTTTCCTCTGCTAAAGTGTGTGTGTGTCTGCGGTTCGTTTTTCAGTTCAGTCTATAATATTTTGTTTGGTTTCTGATTTAATGATGGTGGTACGTGTCCCCACTTGTTGGTGCTGCTTTCTCTTTTTGTTTTTTAGCTGAACGGGGAATGAAGACATTGATTATAATGATATGGCCGGGGTTGTGTGTGTGTACTCAAAGGGTATTGACTGAATGAAATGTTAATGTACGGGGCGTAGCCTCGATTAGTTTTACCGATAAGCAAACGATTATGGCGCTCTTAGCAATTAGCTTACTTCTGCTATATGGGTGGGGCATAATGGTGACTACACCCTGTGATTTGAAATTATAATGTGCTCTCGTTCTTTTTAGGAAGCAAAAGGTATTACGTTTGGCTTAATCCTAATTGATCTTCACACTGATTGGATTGGGTTTCAGTACGGCTGGCCTTGTAGGAAGCCACCAGTAATTCGATTACACGCCCGGTGTAACCTATCGTAAAATCTCTTAATAAAAATTCAATTCCCTGCCCCGCCATTGAGCGGAGCCAATCCGTTGCATCTTCAATTACGTGCAGCCCATAACTAACCAGCGAATATCAATTTCGTTGCATGTTGCACTTTGGCCACGCCCCCCGCGGGATGGGAAGACCATCAACTTGGCCAACAACATAAAAAGTGAATAAGAAGCGGAATAAATTTATTCGGCGGGTAGCAACGCCTCAAAAGTTATAACTATTTGTGGAAGATATATATGTAGTGCTCGGAGAGGGGTGGAGGGGTGAGGTAAACAAACTGATTTGCATTTATGGAAATGGCATTTTAGCACACATTTCACCCCACCGCAGCCCTCAGACAGCCCGACGTAATGGCGTAAAAATCAAAAGGCAAGGAAATGTCTGCAGGAAAGCGGGAAATCCCTTTCGGCCAACTCAAATAGAAATGTCCAGGGAATGTGGGTGTGTGTGTGTGAATGTGGCATAAGTAAATATTTATGTTTTATGTTAATGAGAATATGTCTGACTTTTTGCCATTTGAATATTGGCAAACGGTTGCGAATGCCTCTCCCAGGACTCTCTCTTTCAAGCCCCCCCCCCAGCTGCATATATTTGTTTGTGTTCGTGCGGTGTGTGTGGGCTGTGTGTGTGTCCTATGTGTGCTCGGTGTCCTGGCCCCAAGAATGACAAATGCGTCGGGTGCTGGTTAAAGCTGCGGTTGCAGCTTGCATATTTTTCATTCAACCAACAAGCAAACAAATGCACGACTCTGTGGTTTTCGGGGGCGTTGGCGAGGCCGACGGGGGCGTGGCACATCGGAGGTTGTCCTCATTACTTTATGGGCCTGGGCATGACTTTCGCTAGTAGCCGCCCAGTGGCTTGTTTGCCAATAATTGACAATTTAATTTGGCCAAAGTGTTTGGGCGGTGGCGATAAATAAAGTGGAATGCATTGCTGGAAAATGGGGAAAATGGTATGCTAATTAGGCTGCGGAATATTCAATACGCTAACGAACAAAATATTTGTTTTGCCTATGCCTTCGAGGGGTTGTTCCTTAAATCGTGTCCAGCTTAGAAGAATGTGATTTCGATTTAATATTTAAAATATGATCCTAATTTTAACAATAGTAATTTTTAATTGTAAGAGGAATTATTTTGAAATACTATAGCAAACAAAAAACACCCTAATATGCAAACAAACCAAACTATTTGTTCAATGATGCCGAATATATTTGCTTTGGTTTAAACTGAAGCCGTTCATTAACCTTGTTTCTCGCGAAAAGCCAACAAAAGAGAGAATGTTTTGTTACAATCTACCCTCATCAATTAACAATGAAAGGTTAACGAATGAAAATATGTTGACATTGGCTCAAATTGCAGCTTTAAAATGGTTTGATTTATTTAGCTATCAGTTTTTGTGACAAAAGGTGGCAAGCGTATTGAAACGCATTCAAAAAACGTAGCCTATCTATTCGGGCTGTTTTATCAATCAAGTGCTTATTCGGTTGTTGTTTCCGTTCTTCCGGATATCATAAAAACTGTCAACTTTTTTATAGGGCATTCATTATTCGCCATTTTTATGCTTATATTAATATAAATACATTTTTTGCATGCATATTTAATTAGTTTGTTGTTTATGGCCTCCATGAATATTGTTTGTTTTGTCTTTTTTTGTTTTCTGCTATGCTTTTTTTATTGTTGTTTGTGGTCTTTGTTGTTGTTTATTTATTTAACCCTTTTTTCGCTGATAATTTATTAATGCTGCACTGATATGTCGCTTAAGCTGACGTTTAATTAATTTTATTCATTTTTTTACTACGCCAGGGTATCAAAATAAAAACTGCATTATTTTTGCGGCTCTTCGTGTTAATGAAAATTGTATTTGTACAAAAAATTGAGTTAAAGAAAAATTGCGATTAAGTAGACTAATTCAATATACATTTTAAATACTAATAAATGGATTTCACGCAGCGTATATTTAATATATATGATGCACTGAATTTAAAGTAAGATTTAATCAATAGACAGACACTTATAAATCCATGAACTCGACACTGATAGAGTTCATCTTAAAATGGGTTTGAATAAAATAAAATATATATCTTCCTTTAAAAATTTGTTACTAAATCATAAATATTTAGGAAAATGTCTTAGATAAAGTTTCACACATCAGCATGACTTTTATTTCTCAAGAACCCTTTTTTATTTATTTATTTTATGATTTTTATAGAGTTACGCAAATTAAGTAAGGGATACTGTGAGGTCTCATAACCTGCAGATATTCCGGCAGGAACCATTATATATTCCAAAGGGGCTTCCCTGCTTCTGCCTAAGGCGATGCCATCTATTTAGCGTTAGTTCAATAAACTTTTATGCTAAAACCTTGCCATTCATTCACGGGTCTGAGGCAAAGACAACAAGGAAAGCGGGTATAAATATGCCCAGGCATGTTCCCAGACACTAAATGTGTAAGGGAATAAGGTTGGCGGATTGGCTTGCTGGGGTGGATGTGGGTGGACTGGCGTGTGGACACACATTGAAACCGAGATTGTCAACAGGGGCGCAAGCGAAAGTGATACAGGGATTTTCCACAACGGCAACACGATGTGGCAGGAGGCCCCAAGTAGACAGCGGGAATCGTTCCCGTCACTCCTCCTGATGCTGATGCTGATGCTGATGATGATGATGACACGACGAGATGGGGCGTTGAGGAGGCTCTGCGGAGCCGGTCTTATGTTTGACTTCGATGCTGAAATATGCATTATAGTTATGGTAATGGCCTGGCTGAAAACTACCCATACCCTCCACTCTGCCACGGCATCAGGAAGCTGATGTCAAAATGATGACAGGCATATTTACGCTCCTTTCGTGCTCGTTTCGAATACCCTCACTGAAGGGGGGCATTCGGAGGATTTTCATTAAACCAGGTTTAAAACCAAAGATGAAATGTTCTTGCAATCGATGAACTCGATTTACAAGTATTTAAGCTCTTAAGACTTTATTTATCTATATATAATTTTAAATTTTTTTATTAATAAATACCGTGATCTTAATCTTCGATAACAATTTACTTGCATAAATAAGATATAAGATAAGTAGAGCTACAAAATATAAGTTGTCACATCCGATAAAAAAACTTTGTAATATTATAAAAATAAATACATTATAATTTTATATATGATATTCAATATATATTTTTAGTAAAAATTTCAGCAATGGACATTTGTAAACCATTTTCTTTAGTTAGGGAAATTCCCCTTCGTTCAGTTACCTTTTTGCAACATTTTGTCTTTTGCAGCTCACCGTCATTGTTTTTTTTTCTTCGGCGCTGTTTGCTTGCTCGCCGCGTCGTCTTTGGTTTTATGGCTTTTCTTTTCATTTTCCATGCCGCTTTGCGCAAATTTTCAGACCCCAGAGACAGAGACGTAGCGAGGGTGCCACTGACAAGCCGTGCAAGGTTAAAGTGACAAGTGCGATGATGTGGCGCCCAGTCCTGCGCGCAGTTAGGTTAAGGTAAGACAGAGGGGGCTCCTTGTTATGGCCAACATATTTGCGTCGCGACAAAAACAAAATTACGTGCAGCCATCAGCAAGGGAGGTGGGGGAGAGAGAGGTGCAGCGGGAGAGGAATAAAAACTTTTCCAGACTTCGAAACGAGAATTGTTACCAGGTTATACCTGGTACTCAATGGGGTGCATGGGTATATGGTATATATCGGGAACCTTAAATAGATAAATATGGCCGCCCCCACCTGTAGCTTTAGCTTATAAATTTAAGAAAATGTAAATAAATAAATAATGAAAATAAATTATTTTTTATACGTTTTTCACCTAATACCGAAGAGAAAATAAGCCATGAATTTTAGAAACAAAGCATGCTGTAATATAATCACATTAAGGCGGTATTTTTTCAGATAAGGTAGACGCCTAGTAAGTATTGAATATAAATATCGTAAGGAGGTATTTCTTTTACATATAATATTTATATCTGTCACAGATTGACTACATAAACATACAGTTAATGTGATTAACTAGTAGGTATTCAAGAGTCGACTCGTGTTTTCCACTTGACGTGTTTTTCATGTTGCTACTGTTGTAGTTGCACTTGCGCTGCCTTTGTTGCCGCTCGGTGTTAGTTCGCTGTTTGACTGCGGCTTTTGCCTTTTGTTTTTATGCCACAGTAAAAACACTGAAATGCGATACTATTGTTGCAACAATTGTTGCTCCCTCTTGTTGTTGCAGGCACATTACCCAACACCTCGTTGTTTGCCGCTGTCGCTGTTGTCGTTGGCGTTGCCGCTTGTCTCGCACAATGTGTGGCCATGTTTGCCACGACTGCCAGCATGAAATCTATGGATTTAGCAAGCACTTAAACTTTGTCATACGCCGTACGAGGGTTTCAGCCAGCTGTTGATGAGGATGATGGCGTTGTTGTCGCCGGCTTTGGCATTGCTTTACACCTTCCCACTGGCTCCTGCACCCGCCCTGTACCTATTAGTAACCCCTCGGGTACTGCATCCCCTGGACATTTGCACTTGAAAACACTCACCGGAAGCGGCCAAAGAGGAGACAGTCAAATGGTGCATTAACCTTTGCCATTGCAGTGGCTAGTGCCAAGTGCTGGAATGAAATTATGATGCAAAATGAAATTACAAGCGGCTAACGCGATGGAGTTAAATGGTAACTGAAAAGCGAGCAAATGCTGGCGGGAATACATTGAAACGATTAAGGTCGGTCTGTTAAATCGATTAGGAACAACAGAACGGAAACGACTGAAGGTAAATCTACATTTAAAGTCTTAAGACGTAACAATTCGGATTGAAAATCATGTAAAAAATTAACTATACTGACATAGATGATACTTATATATATGAATTTTGTATATTAGAATACTATCTATAAGTTAATGCTCAGTAATTAATCTTTAATATTCTTTAAACATGTGTTCGATCGAGTCATTAAATACAAAAAGAAAAATTACATGTCTAAGCTTTGAAAAAAATATAGTTAAAAACCAAAATAACATAGCAGCATTCATTTGATAATTTTATCTCTACACTAAATTTTAAAAAATATTTTCTCAAAATATAAAAGTTAAATAAAATTTAGAAGCTTTGTCCCAGCTTTAAATCAAATGTGGACCCTGCAGAACAAGTCCCTGCTGGGACATGGATCAAAGTGCGAAGCCGGAAATAGTTCAATCAACTTAGAACGACAGTCATCATGAAGAGAGTGCCAAAAAAGCAAATCGAATGACGAAAGCCAACTTCGCTTTTGGCCCTAAATCTATATGCATGCAGGCACGAGTATTGGCTCGTAATCCACGTGGATTATGTCAAAATTGGTATATCATAAAAACGTCGCGTACGTGATGGGAATCCCAAGGCCCGCCGAGATCCAAAAACTGGCGAGAATATTGCCGGGCAGAGCCAGAACGACGCACTCCTTCTACTTTTCGTGCTCGCGAAATCGCTCGCACTCAAACCTTTTTGACCGAATGATTAATTTGTATGCGCCAGGCGGTGACTTTTGTGGTCCCGGGACAAAGGCCAAAAGTGTTTGGCATGTAACGGAAATGCGCGACCAGAGACCACGAAAATGGAGTGGAAGGCTGGGAAAGCGAGGAAACTGGACAGGGATAGGCCAGGAGGAGGGTGGGCGCTTTGAATATGCAACGGGAGCGGCAAATAAAGTTTTTCCCGACTAATTTTTTCATTCGGCTAACGGATTTTCCTCAAGGGGAAGTTTCCCTTTATGGGCATGCCATATAAAGTTCCTGGCTTTTTGCCAACAACTTGTTAAAAAAAAAGAAAACGGAAAACAAGGAAATCCAAGTTTGTGCCTCCTTTCTTTGCTTAATTTTTTACAACTTGTAAAGAGCAAAATAAAATTCATTGCGCGACAATTGCCTGGATGGGGGCTTTTTCGGGGAGGGGCGGTCCTTGGAGTGCTCAGGTCCTACCTAGAGTCCGTGTCATGATTTCATTAAAGTTCCTGGCGAACAGCAAAGCTCGGCCAATGCATGTTGGAATGGTAAGCGCGGGAAAGCGGAGACCGGAAAAACTTTGCCTCATTAATTGAGTCGCTCTATTAGGCAAGCGACCAGCGGAGAAGCAAACAAAATTAAAAAAAAAAATCTTGCAAACAAAAAGAATTCCCATAAATATAAACGATGCTTCTGCAGAAAATGGGGTTTTCCTTGAAGGGATCAAGGAAAAGGATAACCGAAAAGCGAATATTTTGATACTCTAGGAACAGGCTTTAGATTTTGTTCGGGTTTTAGAAAATTACCTCTTTCCATAGTTTACTTAGAATCAATTTGTATATTTTATAAAAACAAGGACTACGAATCTAGTAATATTATCAGATTATACCAAGAACTTCCTTACCCATTCAATCCGAATATACACTTAACTGCCTTCCTTTCGTAATTTCCCAGTCATCCTTCGCAATGAGTTTCCTTTTGAAGGAAAAAGCAGGCTTCCTATTTCAATTTCGTATATCAGCAATTTGAAAATGAACTTTACACTTGGCCTGGCGCCGTGTTCGTTTCGTTTCGTTTGCCAGCCAGGATATCTCAGGCATCTGTATCCTTTTCTTTTTATTGTATTACCGCGAGTGTTATGCTAATTTCCGGAACCGGAATGCCAGCTTCCTCCGCCGCCCGCGCGAGCCCTGCTCCACTCGGTCCCGCCGTACGGGAAATGAAATTTAACTGAATTTGCATTGGAATTCGATTAAATCGTTTATGCAAGCATTTCGTTTCATTTCATTTGCGGGTTTTTCGCTTTCCCGCTCGAAAGACTTTCGGGCCGTCTTTGCCGCCGCCGTTTTCCCATCCTGAACCGGGAGCTCCCCTTCGTCCCTGCGAGTGGCATGTGAATGTGGGAATCCTTTTCGAGCTGCGGCTCCGTGGCTTGCGCCCCGTGGAAATTTCATTGAAAAGGCCCAAGTTGATTTTAGCGTTTATATCATTTGCATAATTCTCATATATTTGTTTGTTTGCCTCTCTGGCTGTTGCTCGACTAAACTCGTGTTAGGTCTTGTTATTTATGAATTAATTTCATTCGGCATGTAAATGTGCATCGAGGTAATCGAGTATGCTGCCTTTGAAATGGTTTAACAATTTGCATAAAAAATATGAACACATTCTCGGAGGAGGCTAAGCCAAGGCAGAGATTGATGAGAGATGACAGGTCGGAGGAGGTTTTTGTGGTTGAGAAAAGATAAAAATAGAGTGGAAAGCTTTCCAGAAAGTGATTTGTAAAGGAAAATGATATCCAATGCTAAGCTAGTATAGTTATTACTAAGATCTAACAGTAGTAATACTATTTAATCATTTCATTATAAACATTGCATTCACTAAAAAGAAATCTTTTTTTATCATATCATAAACTACTCTAATTAAAAAAAGCATAGATAGATTTAGGTTTTCCTTTGCAGCACAGACTTACCCTTTAAATGTTAAAGCTCACATATAAATCCCCCGATCACGGCTCACACTCTACCTGGCTTAACAATAGACTTTCCACCCGTCGCAAGTGACCCAACAACTAGCATTAACTTAAATCCTTTTCAAGCACCTCAAGTGTTTGCCGGGGGTGTTGATGGGGGGCGGGTTTGACAAACACCCCCGTAGACGCATTCGCAGCCGCGTCGAAAATTATAAATAGCGGTTATTATGAAGCCATAATTTATGCAAATGAAAGGGCGGGGCTTCGCCCCAAGGAAGACCACGTCGGGAAAAGGGCTGGAGCTTGTTCGAACTCCTCGCAGCTCTAATTGTTTGATTAATGGTTTTGGTTTAGGCCAAACTGCGAAACTGCGAAAGCCGCGGCACGTGCTGGGCAACATGAGTGGCTAGCAACCCCCTACCTTGTCCGACCACCACCCCCACCCACTTCAGCCACAACCCATCCCAACTCCATGGCATCCCCAAAATACGGAATCCCCGGGAGCAGAATGTAAAGCGCAAATATTGTTTCAATGTGGAAACTTACCTTTTAAGACGGCAAAATTTGCCCACGGCCACAGACAAACTTCAGACTCCGGCCAAGAACGAGTATCTGTTAGATACGCGCACGTACATATCTCGGCCGATGCAGCACCCGGCCAAATGCAAATGCCTCACACACATCCGCATAAGTACACTGGGCGAAAATCAAACTTTAAGCTCAACTAAGTGTATGAGAGTTTAGTTATTCTTCAACGAATAACTAATAAAACCAATGGTAAAACACCCGACTCTAATCATGAGAACTTTAACCTCGAGCCTTTATTTATTTGTAGTTTTCTTGTTTAAGAAAGCCAGAAATTCTTGCAGTGTCTCCGTTGCTATACATTTAGTGGATATATCATGTCTTTCGTTTTCATGCATTACCCGGCCAAGGTTTCTTGGTGCTTCTTGCCGTGTTTTTTCAACAAGTTTGCTCGCTGTTTTTCATGTTTATAATGGAGGAAGGCGAGGAAAAAGTTATCCCATGCCGCATATTTTGCGGGAAATGGGAGGGAGAGGTGTGTTTGGCAGAACATTGAAATTGCATTGTTTGCCTTTTGGCCCGGTCGAGTACTTGGCTGTTTGCATTCCGACTTATGGCCTGAGCCAGATATTTTATGCAATTTTTATGCATCGCCATACTAAAAGAATTGTTTGCCTAGTTAAGCCCCTCAAAGTTGCAGCCCAATGGCGCCATATTTTGTGATTATTATTCAGGTATAACCCCGAGTCCAGACACGGTCATAATTTGGCCGACTTGACCCTCTCGACCGGCTCTCGAATAACTGCTCTCCATAAAACGGAAATCGTCAATTTCTTCGCACAATGGAGGAGATGACGATGAAGAAGAAGTTGTTAAAGTTCTTTGGAGGAGGACCTACCGCAAAAATAGATAAAATAAAGTTTTCAATACGAAAAAATAGCATAAAAAGTGTGCAGCAAATTGAAAACCCAATTGGAAAGTTATTGAAATTGCACAATAATTTCTTGAATTGCATGCCCTATTGAATTTCTGTTATAAGTTTTCGAACACCGCCCCTCTTCAGCCACGATTTTCCCAACTATCTTTCTATCTCCGGCTGCTCCTTACCCGTTTCGAGCATCATTTGAATGGGGCAGGGAAAACTTGGTGCCCCGAGGATATTCCATTCCATTGTATTATTGAATTGTTTAATTATGACTGGGAAACTTTTTTCGGGTTTCTTTTCAATTTGCTCAACCGACAATGAAGGGGCAATGAATAAATCATGGAACAATTACTGAAATGTTGGAAAGGGGAATGCAACTCTCAAGGATACGTCCTAATTGGTTATATGAAAGACATTTTATCTTATTTTTATTTTAATTGGTTACATTAGCTCAAATTTAGAGTTTAGACAATTAAGTGAAATCAAAATGTAACTCAAAGCAATTTTAAATTTCCCTGTGACCAGGCTTTCTCTTGTGACATTTTCTTACTACTAAAATGATTGAAAAATCCTTGCTCCAAGCTCTTGGCTTATTGAATCCTGCTGCTGGTTATGGGCCTGATCCTGAATCTGATGCTAAGTAATTGCCGGACAAAGGGACACTCAAATGCTGCCCATTCAAATTAAAAGCCAACTGAAGGACAATTATCCTGTGGATCGCACTGAGGGCAGCCCTGGGCCCAGGGATGCATAACAATAACAATTAAAATGTACGACAACTGCAAATTGAAGATGTTTGCAGGCATAATCGAAGGGGGTGAGGCCTGACTTCACCTGCCAGGTAGATAACGGAGGCCCTACCCCCTCTCGCCTTCTGCCTATAGCACGTACCTAAAAAGCATAAATAATGGGGCTGCATTTGAGCAGGATTTCATCCCCTGGCCCGCCGTCTAGTCTTCGGGTTGAATGCCAAACGCCGGCGTCCAAACAACGCCAATGCCAATGACGTCAATGCCAACGCCATCATTGTCGTACACACACCTCACACACTCGCACACACACACTCGGGCAGACTGGGACGTCATCCAGACTAGGGACAATGTCGAGTCCTAGCCAGGACATCTACCTGCTGACAACGTCAACGGATGCAGGAGTTGAAACTGAGAAGGAGGCGGTCCACTCCAGGCGGTTGGAAGCTGCAGCAACACTTGAACATTTTTACTGATTTCTATTTATTTATTTAAAATTAGGGCAGCTTAATGCCATACGCTTCTGTTGTTTAAAATAATATCATTTGAGTAAGCTTAAGTTTTTGAATTATTACTTTATTTTACTTTATTTAGAAACAGCATTTCTACTTTTTAATTTACAATTTCTAATTTACAGAATATAACCAGTTAGAGCATTTGCAATTATCGTTTCCCTCCTACCAAAGAGTCCTGCTTACAGCCTTAATAATAATAAATAAATAATAATAATAAATATGATTAATTTCTAACAATTAAATATCAATACATTTACATTTAAGGTTTTCAGATTAGCTTTCCACTAAACAGTATACTACATTATTCATATCTATAAACATCTATAATGTGTCACAGCTTAAAAAAAATTTGGAATTTAAAGGCATAATAAACAATCAAAATACGCACCCCTTGTTTTGTCCACTGTGCATTATCAGAATTATTGGTACCTGTCCACGTGACCAGGGCCAAAACACACAAAGGGAATAAGTGACTGGGAGCGAAAGGGAGCTGGAAAGCGACAGCTAGACGGACACATATATCGAAGGCGGGGGAGTGAGTTTTAGAAGACAGGCAAATGGGTTTCGCCCCCTGACACGCTGAACTCTCAAAGCGAAATGAGAAAAATCCCCACACGGAGGACACCGGAAACTGGGACAATCAGCCCCGTCCCCTCACCCGGCAGTGCCTCCTTCCAAGGCCCTCCTCAGAACCCATCCCCATTGGCCACACCCACCAGACCAAACCAAACCGAACGAAGCAGGGCTGGAAGCATCAAAAAGCAATGGCTTAAGTGCCCTGGCATTGTGAGGCTGACAGGAGCAGAATGCGTCCAGGGGCGGGTACTGCGGGTGGGACTGTGTGGACCTGAGGGGGGCATGGACATGGGCAAGAGCTCCAGGGCCGGCAGCTACGGCGGCAGGAGGTGCAATGCTGCAGGAGTGTCGTGTCATCCATTGTTCTTTTCACAACTTTTTTCCTTATATACGGCGCCCGAGAGTTGTGAAAATGAAAAGGGAGCCTTGCACACGGAGAAATGTTTTTAATATTTAATTATAGATGTTAAATATAAGGATTTTGTAGATTTTTGTAATCTCTTCTTTTTTAGTTTAAAAAATCTATTTTATAAAAAGTCTTAGCAGTTATTGAAAGTATTTAAGAATATTATTAGTAAGAAAGGAAATGCCTCTTAAATAATCGATTTTTCCCTGATTTTCTTTCAGTGCATTCAGAGGTGTTCGACAAACCGCCACAGAGAGCAGAATGAAAGGGTAAGGTAACTGCAGCAATGGCAAAGAGTTGATTACGGGCGGCGGCCCGCGGGTGGTCTTAAGTGGGCCTCACCGTACTGGTACACCAGTCCCGGTATTGGTACCTTTCCCTGATGAAGCACCTTTTGTTGTAATGAGTTTCGAGTGCGATTTTTGAATGACTCTCTCCCTCTCTCCCCCTTTATGTCCGGTGAAAACACACCCCAAGGACCCCTCTTCCTTATATTTTCGCAGGATTTTTTCCTTTTCAGATTTTTAAGCGGCTTATGGTGGATCGGGTGGGAAGAGGGGTGCAAAACGGGGCTGGAATCTGCGTCTGGCCGAGCAATTCCGTCATTTCTGGTTGCCATGGTCAACAGGCGGGAATTTTCGGTGAAATTATTTTCGTTTTCACTGCGGACACCCAAATCCCTTAACCCCTGAGTCCCCAAACTGCAGTGGCGAGAGCTCTCCCAGTGGCAGGTGTCTCATTTGGGGGCTATATGTAGTCGCCGGTTGGCCCAGGTAAATTGCTTTAAAATGTTAACGTGATAATTGGTCACTTAAAGTTTTTATTGGCCAATTTTGCACTTTTCAGAAGTCGATTAAAGAAGTGGTATCGAGAACTTATGAAACATAGCAATGGGACCAGCACAGTAAATTATCAGCAATAAATACAGCTGAAGTAATAATGAATTTAAAAGTGTTTGTATGGAGAATTGTGTTGTATTGCTTAGAAAGTTACTTAATTAGGATAACATATGTTATAATCTTTTTTAGTTTCTTAGTTTTTACTGACCTTCCGAATCATATTTTAATTGAATTTCTCACCTGAAGCTCAAGCCCCAGGGTCCATTGCCCATTGAAACCCCATTGCTGGCTAACTGCTGCATCTGCTCCGGACTCAAACTCATCCGATAAGTAGTACGAATGGGTTATTGCGTTTCAGTTGTCTAACCCATCAATAAGAAAGGCCACAGCAGCTGGCAGGACCCCAGTCCAGGACTCCGTCCCTGACTACCGAAAAACAAACCCTGCCACTGGACAGACCGAATTGATGATGCATACGGCAAACAAGAGGAGCAACTACAAACAGGGCGATGTTCGGGGGAAGGCCATGACAATTGCATTGACATTTCGACAGAGAGAACTACTCGTGCTCGTAGCCGTCCTCGAACCCCCGTGGACTGCCGGAACCCCCTCCAGGACTCGTCCTGGCTGCCAGACCGAAACATGACCATTTACTGTGGAAGCTATCGATTGCCATTGCTTGATTTTGTCATTGGGATTTGTTGTCAGTTTGATTTTTGTGGGTCCATTTCGAGTCGATGGATTGGGAGGTGCACTGGAAACGATAGTATTTTCTTATTTTGAGTTATTTATTAATGAAATATTAGGACCTGCAAAGCCTAATATGTTGCCATACTTTCAGGAATTTTCCAAATTTCGGATGAGTCGTAAATAATAACAAAAAGCAGACTGTTGTTTTCTCCTGCGGATAAGTCTCACAGTGCACCGCTGAGAGTATTTGTATTGGTTTGCTCACTACCTCTGTCTCCATCTAGGATTGCTTAGTTTATTTAGTTGTCATTGCAAAAATGTTTGCTTATTGTTAGTGCGTTTCCCTGGTAAGCTAGCTGCTGGGCATTTAGTTTCATCACTGCCGAATTTCACAATTTCCCCGAAATACTCTCTTCATTTCATATTCAATTTGGTACTGCATCACAAAAAAGCGCCGGCAGGCAGACAGAATTTTCCGTGCACTTTCCTCAGTAATTGGCAACTGGCAATTGCAAATTTTACAAAGGCCTTGGACCGCTCCTGCCCACCCCCGTTTTTCGTTCGAACCATTTCACATGGAGCTCAACCTACTGATCAGTTCATTTAATTTCTGACTCGGCAATTTGCTGGCCATTTTAAAGCTGAAATTCCTTTTAATTGTCGGTATTTGGTATACTCGGTTTTATTTTCTATTCCATGCTAATTGCATTGCGTTTGCGTTGTGGAACTGTGATAATTAAAACGAAAATCCAAATGTTTTGGTATTTGGAAATTGGCATGAAATTGATTCGAATGTAATCTAGTTAAATTTTGCAAATACATCAAAATTTAAGCTGGCCGAGGAGAGGATTTTAGAATAGTTCATACGAATATATTTACTGAGTTGATTCATTATTACCCAACTTTAAGCATGTCCATCTATGGATTATTCTTGTCACAAAAACACACAAAATAAAATGAACATAATATAAATAAGCACAGAAATTGTTTCATTTTTCACTCCCATTACATTTTAACTTGGCTTTAGTATTTCCTACCATTTCTCCACCGACTCTCGGGGTTTCCCTCTCAACTGGCAAGACTCCAAAACGACTTGAGCACGTTTCTCCCTCCTGGACTTGTTGGGGACTCGGATTCGTGGGCAAAAGAAGTGAAAGGTCCCCATTCAAGGATTCTCATTTGGCCTTTGGCTTATCATTAGACCGAGAGCACAGATGGTTTTGCATCTTTAATTGGAATTAAATTGGATTCTTTCCCATTTATGAATAATTGAAGTGGGCCAAGCAACTTAACCGATGAGTCCCGCCCTCTATCAATTTCAATTATATAATAATCATTTCCGTCTGGCGGCGCCGGTTCTGAACACTTTTCCGTCGAATTTCCCGGGGAGCGCGTGTCAGTCAATCATAACTGCCAAGGCTCGGCGTGACGCAAGGGCCAGAGATGGAAGCGTGATTACTTGAAAAGTTGTTTCTTAAAAAGACCTAACTTAGGATGGATTCTTTTACTTAACTTTAAAAACAGAAATATGTTTGTCTTACAAAAACATCTAGGAATCTAATTAAAATAGGTCTGAATTGTAGAAATGTTTCAAAAATATGTTGCTTCTGGCAATTAATTTTTAAGATTTTCAGTGAGATTATTTTCACTCTGTCATCCCTAGTTTATCGAGCTTTACCAATCTTATCGAGAGAAGCTGCTGGCATTTGCTGCAAGTTCATGCCAATTAGGGCTAATAAAATTATTTATAATGCTTAACCTAATTTCTCCTAGACGAACGTCAGTCCCCTCCCGTCCCATCCCACTCTTTCGACGTCCCATCACACGACTCCTTTATGTAACTCAATAAAAAGTGCGCTCAATACGCAAGCGAGAGGGAAAGGAGAAAGCCCAACACTTTCGCTACTTGATGCCGCCTGTTCCCAACTTTTGCAATAACCACTTAAAATTCACTCAGCTGTGAATTATGCTCACGACGCAAAGTGTTGTTCTTGTTCCATGGCGAGTCTGCCGAGCGGTGAATATAACCCAGGGGCGTAAGTTAGGGGGTATCCTAGCGTCTTTTTTATATTGATATTTTAAATATTTATATATTAATTGAACATTATTATACTGAATAATATATTCACATTCAAACTACACATTTGCTGCATAATTTAATGTGTAGTTTATTTTGGCTCTTTAAGACTGATCCAGTTTAGTTGAAGTTTTAGGCACAGATCCCTTACCTGCACTGACCTTTCCATCTACGCCTCTGGCTGAGAGGGTCCTTGTGATAGAAGTCAGTGGCAGAGGCTGCCATGAATGGACGCATGTGACGCTGATGGTGGGCGTGGCACGGCCTCGTTATTGGGCGTCGATTTTAATTTGCCCCCGATGCAGCTCCAGTCGAGTGTGTGACTTTTGGCCGCCCAACGGATGTCGGCGAATTAAAGCGATTGATTCTTTAAATGTGGGAACCTCTCAAATGGAAAAATAAGCTATGCTAAAATATTAAAAATAAATAGTCAAATTGTGCAAAAATGACAAAATAAAATGCACTTTATGCAAATATAAAAAAACAACATAACAAAAATACTGTGAATTTATTTGCAATATATAATAACCCATGAAAGGTTAACCATAATACAAGTAATATTTTGAAGGACTTTTTACCACGTCTCTTTATGCATATTTTTTATATTAGCACAAAGATCTGCATTATTTAATTTGTCAAACTACTTGTAGTCCTACCAACTCTTAGGGCTCTTTTCCCACTTTCAAACTTCTGTAAAACCCATCTCAATTAACTCTCCAAGCTGGCTAAAAACTTGCCAAAACTAGGAATCTTATTAGCTAGCCATTTATAAGCGCCTCAGCTGCTGGCAACTTAATTTGTCAACTCAACTGTAATTTATCTGTCTCACTCCCTGACTCAGACAATGCCTTATTCATCCGCTTGCGACTCATTCATTATTGTAATTTATTTGCAGCTGAAAAATGACAAATATTTATTTAATTTTCGAGTATTCTTCAATTTATTTGTTTGCACAGCAACGAATCTCAGACAGCCAGTGGAGCAGGACCCATTCGCCCTTCCAGCCCGAGCCCTGCTCCCCAGTCCTGCTGGTTGAGTGACATTTGGCAAGGCATATCGATTGCGATTAGTAGAAAATTTTCAATTTTCCTTGGCAGAAATGTCAGACTAGCGGCGCAGCCTCAAGCTGTACACACAAATATAGAAAAGAACAAAGGAATGGAGCAACACCAAAGAAAAAACAGAAAATCCCGGAAAAACAAACTTTTGGTTTTGCGCTTCTGGCGATGTTGACACCCGATGGCGGCTTTTTCCCTTATCCCCTCTATTTTTTGACTCCACCCCGCGCTTCATGGCAATTTGCCTTCTTGGTGTAACCGCTGTGAAAATATTGTGTGGCATTATCGACACTGCACAGTGGTGCAAAAATAAGAAAAATGTTTCATTAAATTTATAAGAATGCACAAAGTGTAAGTCATATTCATTTTAAGTACCAATAAACGTGTAAAACAAATGGCCTAAATTAGGTTCCATAAACTGTAAGAAATATTAAATTATAATTGGTTGTTTTGTGGCAGTAGCATAAATATTTTTTAAGGAACGCGTGCTTAATAGTGATTGCTTGTCTTCCTGTAAATTGTAATTTATTCTTACTCTTCACCCACTGTTTTGGGTAACAATGGCAACCGATCCCTTGGTCCCAGTGCCGTCCCAGGCGGTTGCCGCGCACTACAGTGAAGCTTGTGGACGGGGGAAAAGTCGGGGAGCTGGGGTACTATGGCGGGCATTCTCAGCCTCATCCTGGTCGCGCTTCTCTATTTGAAATCCATTTTGTTTGCCTTATGGATTTGCGGGGCTTAAAGTGGCTTCGTTGCTTCGTTTGCTTCATTTTGCTATTGTTGAAAATTTGAAGTAGCTTCCCTTGGCAGTCCCACAGCCAAACCCTAGCCCCAACGTCAAGTGTGTCGTCTGGCCGCTGTTTTTGTTTTATTTTCCCATGTTGACTATTGGCTTAGAGTTATGGGCCAGCGGCAAAACTGTTTACAATCGCGGAACGGCGAAGGCGTCGGATTTGGGCTGGCGCCCTAAGACTTTAATTGGGGGCGCCCCGAAATAAAAGGCGCTAATTGAGAGTGGGCAAAGTTTATACGGGGGATTAGCCGGGGCTGAAGCAAACTGTAGAGAAATTGGGAAGGATTAGCTGGGCAACAGGTTCGGGTGTTTTTTATTTTATTAAAACGGTAGTCTGACTTTTGCGTTTAAGAAATAGGAATATATTTAAGGTCTATAACATAAATTATATAAATGGTTACTATCTACTTTTTAAATAAAAAATTATCAAGAAATTTTAATCAAATACCTTCTTCAGACATACTAATCCACAGAGTATATTTAGATGTTACAGATGATGTTTCCACTTAATTGTGGTATCATTTCTTCCTTTTCCGAAATTCTTTGCAAATATTCTTCATTGTTCAGTTTTGGGTTCTTTTGCAATTAAACTTTTCTGGCATTCCATTTATTGCGCTTTGTTTTATTTGCTGAATTCTCGTTTTCGCATTTGATTTATCTGCGCTACTCATTTCCTTTCTCGGCCATTGATTATCTCCCTGCAGCTTCGCAGGACTCGGGCGTGCGTGTGTGTCCCGTACCCATGTATCCCCGAATCCGAATCCGAATCCGAATCCTTGTATCTCGCAGCTCGTTGTAAATTCGTTCTGGCAGCTTTAATGTTTGCCAAAGCGGAAATGGAAAACTTTTGCACGTAGTCCTTTGCTCTCTAAGTGGCCAAGTCGAAGAATGCACGTTTGCTGCTGCTTATTTTGTTGCCTCAGCGATCGAGCATGAAAAGTTTTGGTTTCATTTTGGCTGTTCACGTATTTGCACCCACACACGGCTGTTGCCAGCCAAGATTCCTTTAAGTACATAAGCGGCACCCGGGACTCCAGCTGGTCTGAGCCAAAATTTGCACGCACGTCTGCTCATTAAATACGCATAGAAGCAAAACTGAAATGAATAGATGCTGGCCATGGGCTCGAGGATATCCGAAGAAGGGGTCCATATAATGGGGGATCCTATGGGAGATATCAATACTGAAATCGTCTAAATATATTGGGTTTATAAAAATATTATTTAAAACCTATCTTCGGTTATTTTATTCTATTAAGTACCATAACGAACCAATTCTATTGAGTACCATAACGAACCTTCTTCAAGTCATCATGTCATAAGAGTATCTTGAGCTCTTAGAAACTTATAAAAACCATATTTTACATTAGGGAAAACATATAAAAATAAGGTTGTTATTTAATAGCATCCTTTAGTCATTAGCAATCATTTACAAAGAAAATACTCTTAAAGATAATTACATTTCTTAATTGTAATTGCTTATTTCCCTTCCTGAATGCTTGAAAAGGTACATTTAATTTGCGTATTTAACTGACCCCTTCCCTTTAAGTCCATGCCTCTGCATCCTTGGCTTCCTTGCGGACACGCACACACTCGGATCTATGTTGTGCTAGATAATGAATCTCCTGACTCTTCCTATCTCCCTGCCCCCCAGTGCCCACACTCCATTCATCAGACCGTCTATCTCTGCTGCCGGTTCTGTTGAGTTGTCTGTCTGCTTTATTTGCTTTCATTGTCTTCAACTTTATTCATATCCTGTTAAAATGTATAACTTTGGGTTTTCGGGTTATAAATTAAATACGAGACCATACCGGGGGCGGGGAACTAGGGGCTTAGGCTCCTCAAGTAGACGATTGTGTTGATAAACTGCGATATGCAGCATAATTAATGAGCTTGTCATACAATGCCAATATTTTACATTAAACGCACGCACTCACACGCAAGCCGGGCGAGGGAGACATGTTTGACATGTGCATTGTGTACTCGAGGCAAATGTGTAATGGTTTTAATGAGTAAATTACATAATGCACTCGAAATCCTGCTCCAAGCCATGCAATTAAATTGAGATAATTGCTTTCGATTCCCAAGGAGTACCAGGGCAGACTTCGGCGTAACCCTCAAATCTTATAGAGATATTTGGGTGGGACAGTTCAGTGTTAATTAACTCTCACCCCTGTTACTTGCGGTTCTTGCCCCGGCGAAACTTGACAAGTCATCAATAATTGAGCTGCCAACCGACCTGCGGAATTCATTGAAAACTGTCCAAATAAAGGGAGAAACCCCAAGCCAAAAAAATTGTTGAAGCAGCAGAAAAAAGCTTTGACTTTTGGTTACTTTTCATTAGCTCTCGGTTTCAAATTGTGGCGTAAAAACAATTGAAACGATTTTTCAAAAAATTAGAGGGAGTCTGTGATGCTCTCACTTGAAGGAATCAGGATTTCCTTTGTAAAAGACTTTTCAATTAAAGTCTTGTAGTACCAATATTTATAGATCAAACTATATTTAAATTATTCTTACGAAGTAAAAGAGTTCTATGACTTATAAACAATTTAAAATAACTATTCCCTATAAAGAAATGATTTGAACTAAGTGCTTCATTACACAAATTTTAATTTTAAAACAGTTTTACTTTTAACAGCAAAAGAAAAATCCCTTTGCCAATCCAGTTTCCAGTATTTTTAACCTAAAACCAAATGTAATTTGTGGTAATTACCCCTAGTTAAGGGTATAAATAATGGCAACGCCAATAGAAACCACTTGAACAAGTCAAGTCAAGTCAAGTGGAAGACTTCGGAAATCAATACACACACACAAAACTAGAGAGGAAGAAGAAAAGTGGAAATGCAAGACGAAAACGATAAAAATCAAGTTCATTTGGCAAACCCAAGGACTCGGGACAGGGGTCCTCGAACAGGTGGAGGCAGGGACAAAAACAGCGACACAGACAGATACCCTGCACAACCACACACCTGGTTAGTCTTTTTTAGGGGCTGCTGGTTGCTTGGCATTAAAGTTAATAGAAAAAGTTGCTGTTGGCCAAGATTCAATCATGCGATATAAATAAGCAAGCACACCACACACACACTGGGACAGGAAAGTTGGTGGCCAGGTAAATAAAACAATGGTCAAAGTCAGCACCCCTTCAACCCTGAATGGCACCGAAAAACCTTCACCACAGAAGAAGAAACGATAAGAAGTCACAAAAACTTTTCCTTTACTCCCTCACTTTTCTTTCCTGATTTCCTTGAGTTTCTACACTTCTTTTTGTCAGTCTCAAGTTGAAAAATTACACAATGCGGGACAGTTTGAAAGCTACTTTTTTTGGCCATTCCCTATTTGGTCAGTTGATATTTGCCGTTGTTGATTGAAGTTTGCATGTCGGACTAAAGAAAAAAAACTAGAGAAAAATTAAAACTTTGTTAAAGTTAAAGATAGCAAGGGAGTTAACAAATTGAAATGGAACAATCGCAATGGGAAATGATCGTCTGATCAAACAAAAATGGGGGAATTAGGAAGAGGAAAAGCTTCTGCATTTTTTTGTACAATGTGGTAAATAGATATAACCGATCTTATACCACAATCCACTTGACAATTTCTGGGTTATTTATTGCAAATATTAAAGGCTGTGCGGATGATGATAATTTATATACAACCTTGTTACTTTACTGAATACCTAATCCATATTTTGCATCTTGTATTTAACTATTTAGTTATCAACAAATCAAAGAACCTGAAAAACAACTATATAATTAAGCATTTACATATAATTGGCTCGGAATTTTCCTTTCGTTTAATTAACCCAAGCAGTCACCTGAATTTTAAGTAGGTGTTCTATGAAGCATAACAACTTCAATTGCTCATTGAGGTGGTGCACAGGATTATGTGCAAGGCCTTTATATTAAATTCGAACACATTTAAAAGGAACAGATTCCCATTTAAATAGCCCGTGGCAGCAAAAGCAAAACTTTAAGATGTAATCGAACTCCAACCATCGATATTCCCCCTCCGTTCAGATTAAATCAATCCATTGAAGCATGTGCCCGCATATTGAAATCTCATTTAATTCAATTACAAAGCGCCACAACTTAAAGCAGGCGAAGGTCTTAAGGGCTTCCCGGCTGAGGGGTCAGCCACTGAGCTCTCCCCCGGATTTTCCTCCGCTCTCGGAGTTTCACTTACGATTATTGCCTACTTTTCAGGGTGGTGGAGCGGGAAATGAAGGCGGTCCGAGCTGATTGCGAGTGTACAACAAGGTTTAAGCGCCACATGCAACATGTATGCTTTCCATTTCCGTATTTTCTTGCCCAGTATTTTCCTGTATGTACACACACTGAGAAAAGGCACATATAAGTTGGAGGACACAATTTACAATATATGACTTTCACTAAGCAAAGTTGGAAATCACACATAATTACTCATCTCAAACACGGCATCTGTTGTATTTTTCCAGATAAAATTCCACTACAAATGTATTAACTGTTTGGTGTTTTTCTCTCTGTGCATACATTTTACATGCTCGAATTGTCATTGAAGCGTTTAGACATTTTATTAGATTGTTCTAAAGACCAATGCCGGAATATCGCCCCTTGGCTCGCCTGCCCTGAGATTTATGCACATATGCTAAGCACAGACATTCGAGGGGTTGTACCAGGAACAAGGGGTTGTCTGCCGCCCCTCTGTGGACTCCTGGTCGTCTGGGTCTTCTGTCCCCGTCCGACTTTTGTTTTCTTTGCCGCCCTTCCTTCGCTTTTCGCTTGCCTTGGCATTTTCCCCGCTATTCTGGCTGCTTGTTTCCCCAAATTAAAATTGATTTGATTTTTGTGTGTGCGCTCCTTGGTTTTTGGGCTTTTCTTAATACGCTCAAATTGCACATATGCCGGACGGTTTGTCCCTTTGGCGACTTTGGTATTTTTGTTAATAAGGCCGGCAAGGAATTTTAATTTGCGAATAAAAGAGAAGTATGCGAATGGGGTTTGCTTTATAAGCTTTATAAAAAGAAGCCTACTGAAATTAAAAAAATAACAAAATAATAAGCGGTCAAAGTTGGAAAATATATATAAATTAAATACTTGCCAGCTCAAGTACCAAAAAAGTACATGTGTTAGTGAAGGGTTTTACATAGAAAAGCGCACATACTAAACATAATTTAATATCTGTCATATCAAAGCTGGTTAAACCGCTTCTGAATTCCGATGATCCCCCAAACACACGAAAGCAATCAATTAAATGTAACCCTCCCAGAGATCTATTAGCAATCAAAACACATCCCCTGTTCTAACCAAATATCTGCGGAATTTGTGTGAATTCCGCCAGAGGACGACATTTACCCCTCGCTCTAAAATAAGGAAAATCTATACATGCAAAAATGCTAAAGATTCTTTTAATGAAGCCCGGCACACGCCTCGTGCGCAAATCTCCCTGGGATTTGACGGGCGAAAATTAATATGAAATCGAAAAATCATTTACCGCCGCTTATCGCTACGACGACAGGCAGGTTGGCAGGCGAACGCTGCGTATGCGCAATGTGGAGGCGGATGGAGATGGAAAGTAGCTTATTTAAATTATCAACACGTTCGACACTCAGCTCCACGGGGTCGCCATTGCCATATGTTTGGTCCATTAAGATAAGCGTCAATCGAACGAAACAAAAGGGAGATTGGGCGGAGAGGTGTACACAGGCTGTACTTTGGGGGTGATATCCGTGGGTTTTGGTCCCCACCGCCCGAATTCCTTTTTTTAGACGGAACGCAAACTGTAAATCCGGCAAATGTGTAAAATATTGTAGGGCACGTTTTAAAATTACCATCAATAATGCAGGCTAACATCGGCTAAAATGGAGCAGACCTCCAGGGGGTGGTTCCACCTTGCCTTCTATCCGCTTTTCCGATTTTCCCAGTCGATGTCACTGACACTTGGCCCCAGTCCTTTGACTTTTGTCTAAGCCCCAGCGACAGGACTCGTTTGCCAGTTTGATGGCTTGATAGGAATCAGACCTAGTGCCTCCCCTCTGCAGTTTTGAGAGGACTCGGGGGGTGTGGCTGGACTGGAATCTTTGATTCCTGATTTGGTTGACATTTTATTGTCTCGAGCTCGTTTCGTATTTATTGAAAATGTGTTTGTTTTGGGCTCACAACATAGGCATTTCAGCTATTCGAGTAAACTTGTTAATGGAAAAGGTAGGAAATTGATTTCAAATTAAATTTATTTTTTGGTAGCTTAAACGTTAGGTTTCCATATGAAATAATTACGCTTAAACATTCGAGAAAATAAATAATGTATATTAAATATAGTTAATACTTTTTTAGACTGACACTTGTTAGATGAGATGCAAAACTTTGTTATTCGTAATAAAACATTGTAAAAAGTTACTTATATTCAGTAATTAGATTGAATATAATAATTGAAGTCATTTTCAACTATGTAATTTATATTTTTATATTCGATTAGATTAATTAAATAACACTAAAAACACCAATATGTAATCTTTGTAGCTGACCCATTTGTTATTATTTCTGGGCTTAATACTCATATTTGAAAGCTTTCTCATATTAAGGGGTATTTTATTTTCGATTCTATCATCCTTCCTCTTGTTATATTGCTTCTGTAGCTCAGCTTTAAGGTTCAATTGTGGAAGCTGCCACCTGTCCCGAGTACTCTTTGCTGCCAAAAGCCTCTTTTCGGAGTATTTCATGCTTTAATCCGCGCAGCTGTAGTCAAAACTCCGGCTTCCACGCCCAGTGCCAGCCCTTTCAGGTAAAATGACTGGCCATACAGCCAGACGACGCATTCCAGAGCTCGAAATTCAATAAAAATGCCAGAGTTGTGCGGCGTTTTCTATTCGCGCTGGCAAATTTGTTGGGTCCTTCGCAGGCAACCATCGACAGGGAGTCTGTTGTGCCCAGTCCTGTAGTCCGACTTTTGCATTAATCACTTTTGCAAGCTTTCCGCTACGAGGGAAGTGAACAAAAAATAAAGAAATAGCGGAACGAAAACCAAGAAAATCCCTACGCAAAGGCATAATAAATGGTGGGTGAGACACCGAGAGTTGGGGAGTCGCGGAGTGCAAAACCCCGACGAGACCCTTTAATCCGCTGTGCAAATGAGCGTAGGCAGAGTGGAAAATTTATGGTCTTTCTATGGTCTGCCCTCACCTTTTTTCGTTTTTTGTTCCAATTTCCCTTTTCGGCGGGGATTTTTCACTTTGGGAATTGTGCATGCGAATTTTGGTAAAATATAGATGTGAAATTTGATATAGGACTCTGTGAATGGGCGCCTAATAGAGGTTCAGTCGGGTCCACCAGCGTTCAATCAATGAAAGTGCACAAATATTTCCCATTTTTCGTTGTTGCTTTTGCAAGTCAGTGATAAATATTTCGAGTGCTTGAATGCTCGAATAAAGGGTTATTGATGGATAGTGGTTGGGTTCGGTGAATCAAATTTAAGGGCTCTCCTGGAAAAATTGATCTCTTAGGAATTATTTTCCACTGTCCATTATAAGAGCACAATAGATATAAATTAAATGAACCTAAAAGCTTATAAGTAATATCATTAACACCATCTCGATAATATATCCAAGAGATTCCGACTTAAGTTTGCAAGAACAATGTGGCGCTTTCATTTAAATTCCACAAGCAATTGCTTATCCAATCAAACCGAAATTTTCCAATCAAAAAGCGCCGCTGGAAAATTGGAAACAAAAAATATTTACTTTGGATAATTTGGCAAACTTTAAGCTCGAAATTGAATATTCATTCGGTCTCTCACTTAGCCATTCATTTGGTTTGTGTCGCTGTCCCGGGGCCATTTGGCTGTTGCGATGTAAATTGTCAAATTAATGTTAAATTTGTTGTAAAATTTGAACAGCAAACTTTCGGGTAATGTTTGATAATGGCCAAGTTTCGTCTCGGCGAAGCATTATTAAATTTTTCTTCATTACTTATTTGCGAAAACTTTTGTTGCGCTGGAGGGCAACAAAAGGCGTTCGCTTCGATAACAGAGTATTATAAATTGGCGTTTAATTTTTAATGCAATGGCACGCTTTTAGCTTCCGAAATTTAATGTGAAGTTCTCAAATGATACCCGAGTGTGGTTTTGGTTGCAGGAAATAAGCAAAACCAAAAACTCAGTCAGTAGTAAAATTTTACTTGTTCTCCATCTCCAACCCCCAGACGTGTCCTTCTGCCATTTCTTCTTTTCTCCCTCGGTTTTCCACATCCGCAAAAATTCAGTTATGCTGACGTAAATTGGGGTTACATACCTAACCATGTAATGTGCGTTACAGTGCTGTAAGGCGCAAAAATATTTAAATTGGGAACCTAGCAACCTGGTACCTTAAACCCTTAAAAATAAACACTAACCATGACCAAAAACGTTTAAAAACCTTCTTGCTTAAATATCTTAAGAAAGGCTTCTTTTGACTGCTTGTTTTTATTTGCATTAAGGTTTCCTAAAACATATGGTCTTAAGCATTCAATCTCTTGAAATGTAAACTTTATAATAATGTATATATTTACCACCTTATTGCTATGAAATGTGCTGTACACGTACACCATCATGGTAAATGCATTTCTCTCACACATATGCTTATTTATGAACCATTTCATAAACCGCAATAAAACAGAAATTTAGCTTCGCTCCATGCAATCTTCCCTCTCTCTTTTCCAGCGCCGTGCTGTCTCTTTCTACACTGATTCTGCTCCAATTTTGGCCAAATATCAAGGGTGAGTGGCGAGAGGGGCAGGGTGGGGACTTTGCGGAGAGGTTTTAGAAGACAAAGTATGGCCGCATCGGGTTACGACTCCGTGCATCCTAATGTGACTCCTGCGGTTTGCATTTGAATGCAATTTGTGGCAAGAGCCGAGATAAAAACTAAGGCAATAGGCAAGGCTTATGGACAAATGAAATGTCTAGATAAATGTATGGCAATCCAGCCAAATAAGCCTTAAACTTTTAGAGTGGTTTTTGGGGAATTGTTGGCAGAACATTTTACTCGACTATTAGCATAGGTTGCTTTAAATTTAACTTTGCCATGTCAAGGAAGCAAAAAATATAGTGTCAAAGCATAGATCTCGCTGATAACAGTATTTGATTGGCATGGAAAATAACCAAACAGAGTCAACAAAAAAATGTGATTTATAGACAATAATACAATGATAAAGTACTAAAATATATGTTGCTGGTAAGCCAGTTTCATGAGTGTAAGCCAATTGCGAATTTGCGGTTACTTTTAATCAAGCTCACTCTGCTTTTAAAATTTTAATCCCAGCCATTTCTGTTGAAATTAACGGCTCATAAATTAAAAAATATGCTTTTCCCATACCACCGAGCAGCATAACTCGCGTTTATGTCTTTATTAACGAACCGCAACCGAAAGTTGCCAGGCAAATCCAATAAAATTATTAATGACGACTAATAAAAAGAGTGAGTAAAGAAAATATTCGCCAGCCAGCAGGCAACAAAACGATTAACCCAGAAGGGTCCTAACCACTTCTCCCGAAAAGGGCCTAAAGCCAAGGAATATGCAACGAAAATAACAAGAAAATACTTGCTGTTAACGATAACAAATCGCCAACGGTTAACAGCAGCATTAATTCTCATTCGTAGCGGCATTTATTGGCCAATTAAAGTTGGTGGGAGGAAAATAGGGGGTCAGTCCTAACAGCCTCGGGCTATCAAGTCAGGGAATAACGAAGGCAATTAATAATTTTTGACAATTTACACAACATTGCGCATCAGTGGAGATAAGAATTTTCCCTCAACCCGCTGGTGGAAAACACCCTTAAGAAATTTGTCCATTTCGCTAATAATTTCATCATCATCTGCACATTTTCCACTTTCTTTGTCCTTAAATTTATATTTGTTTTTAACTGCGCGGAAAAAGAGAAGAGCGGTTTTTGTTTTTCTTCTGCTGCTGACAACTTCAAGTGCGGTTGCCCTTTTCGTGGCTTTCCCTTTTACTTATTTTTTAAAATGAAAAACAAACCACTCCCCCGCCACTCCCTCGGTTTGTTTATTCGCTTAACTTGCGTTAAAATAAATCAATTATTTTAATTCACGTTGACAACTCGCGTCATTTTCAGGCAAACTTTTTGCCGCTGCTCTCTTGACATGGGATAAGGATGCTGAAATGCTGAAAAGCCGAAAGGGATGGAAAATGGGAACCGGAGCGGCGATACGCGCCGCAAGTAAAAGAATGTCATGCATAAAATGTCAATAACAGATATGAATACGAATGATGGAAGGCGAAAGAGAGGCGTTAATGCCTCTCCCCCCCCGATTTTGTGGCAAGCAAAACTTAAAATTTAGTTCTTTTATTTTTGATAACGAAAGCGAGGAGATGCTCTTATAAACAAATATTGTGATCAATTTTGTTGTATATATTATATCATATATTTATGAGCCCAAAAGATACAAGTTAGATTATATACGAGAACCAATGAAGTCATTAAAGCTTTAGCGTGGGATTAACTTCTCTAAGAAATGTAATTTACAGCTGATTGTTAATAACAACAATATTTTATTAGTACCTTCGATAACACATTTATCGCAATGTTAAGTTCACCCCACATATTGCCTTGCATAAATTAAATAAAAAGCGTTTTGTGTCAAAAAGAGTGAGCAAAAAGTTTTCACGGCACTCACAAATTCCCGGGGCCACGCCTCTTCAAAAAGGCACACTCAAACGTATGGATATAGATGTATGAAATGCCATTTGGCAATTTCAATGTTGTATCCTTTGGCAAACACACGGGGCGCGGGGCGGTGGGGAAGGAAGGAGCGCTAAAAGCGCCTGGATATATCCATTTCGTTTTTGGAGGATTCTTCGCGTGCCATGTTAAGAGCTGCAACAACAATGAAAACTACAGTAACAGCAATTGTGTATTACATGCGTGTGAACCAAAACTCAGACAAGAGGATTCCCCCAGCGCCCAGCCCGCCCCAGCCCGCCCCAGCCCCCGACATTTTCCATTCAGAATCAAACAAACACATTCACAATCGCAAAATGGAATTGTTCATTTTCCAACTTTGGCATTGGGTAAGCACTTTTTGTGTTTATTTATTTAAGTGTTATTTCGCATGTGTGTGTGTGTGGCAAAAATTGAGTTATAAACAAGTTTTTTGAAAATTGTTTAAATGGAAAGAACAGATTGAATTCCCTCCTGTCGACGGGGCGTGGGCCACTTGAGCTTTTGTCAAGTGGAAAATCGTTTTGTTGTATGTGAGAGCCGGTTTGAACTATGAATATGTTTTCGATCAGCTTGATTTATTTATGTATGCAAATAGCCTAATGTGGTTCCAAAGGGTTATCCCACTGGGATAGCTCCTCGCTTTAAAGTTGCCTAATTTTGTTACAAAAAGTGTGTGTGAGTGTGAGTTTTGTTGACTTGACTTATCCAAGTTTCCAGTTGACTTGCACTCGATTTGATTTCTTTTATTGGCTTCTTCATTTTGATGTAAGGATAGCCAATCCCACATAGCAGAGTTCAGGGATGAAAATGGAGGAGATGTTATAATTTAAAAATAATATTTCAGCTTAGTAAATGGAAATGAAGTCTCGATTTATATTCCTTAAACTCTATCTCTTCAGAGTTGGACATTTAGCTAAATAATATTATGTTTAGTATTTCAAGCTCTGAGTTTCCATCTCAAAAATACATAAATAGAAGTTATACTTCTTCGCTGCTGTTAAAAAAACACTGATTTTCCTCCGAATGAAGCCCTGCAACTTAATTCCGTGCTCAACCGAAGCTCTTTGAAAGCATTTTGCAGTCTGCATTCAAGTGAAGTCCTTGCACTGATAAGCTGGAAAATTTAACGAGCTGATATCTTAGCTGAAGCGTTGTTCTGGCCGCAAGTTCAGCACTTGGATGCCACAATTTATGCATTTTCCATGGCATTAGCGTTGAAAGGCGTCGCAAATGAAATGCCATTCAAAAGGCTTTGGTTGCTGCTCCGCCCTAGTCGGGCTGCTGTTCTCCGGTTAGTTGGTTACCTGGTTATCCAACTACCCCCCGCCCAGCCTCCCGAAAGGTCACGCAAATTAGTGCGACAACAACGGTGCGCAGCTACGGGGAACCCCAACAACAACGAGAAAGTTTCCTGAATAGGATAACTGCCAACTCTGGACGCAGACTCTATCTGGATGCTGGTTGTAATCCTGGCTGGGGAAACTTGCAAAAGTAACCAGATAACGCAGCTACCAACAAACTAAGTAGTAGTCAAAGGGTGGCAGAGGGGACCACAGAATGGAGCCCCGAAGAATATTCAGCCGGGCAGGAGGTTACTGACCCCACTTGAGGTTCGATTCGAAAACCTGGTTAACTCATTGAACTCCCTCGATTCGCAGGTTTTTAATATACAGAAAATAGTTTGGAACTTTTCTAATATCACAAGTTAGATAGGAAATTTATTTTAAAATTAATTGGAAATTTATTCTTTGGTAATATCTAATATACTACAGTTTTCTTAATGAGAACATTTAAAAATGTCTGTTTTAGATTTATTTTATTTATAAGACAAATCAATCTACAATAACTTATTTTAATGGTCGAAATTAGGTAAGCACACGTATCGCTGCCATAAATTAGGCTTACGAATCTTTCAACTAATTTGTGGAATATTAATAACTTTTTCCGAATCTCGGCAACATGTCACAAACATTCGTGAAGGCCCCACACCATATGCTGAAATAATTAATAAGCTAATTAATCCATAATAATGTCAAATAATGAGCCAATATTTGAGCAAATATTGGGCCAGGAAAGCTGGGACGATGGAAATTGCGATGTCGGTGACAGGAAAGCCAGGGAAAAGCCAGGCAGACTGCGGAGAGGCAGGGAGTGTGTGTCTTCATTGAAATGCCATCATTATCGTGCTCATCATCGTTTACATGGCAAGTGCCTCATGGTTGCATGCCGCAAACGTTGCCGCTTCATTATCCTTATTACTCCTTTCGCTACAGTTCCCAATCTACCCATCTCGCTCGGCACATGTGGGTACACAGGGAGAAAAAACATGACAAGTCCTCTCTATTACAGCCGTATTTTGTAGAGTAATTTCTTTACATTCTATAGCAATCTTTTCTTATGCTTTAGAATTATAAATGCTAACAAAACATTGGTAAATATTTAAGTCGGATGAAGCAATCATTTTTAGTTGAGGCATACACATTTTTATTTTATTTTAGTAAAAAATTGATGGGCTCTAATTATCACTCTTCCATTTTGCAATGTCAGTTGCCATTTTGAAATATAATTTTGTGATTTATAAACCCATTAGTATTTCCTTAATGTGATTTTTTCTACGTGCAGCTATCTCGCTCATCCTGCGCTGGCGGGTTATTGTTTCCATTTTGATTTATGTCTGGCATCCTTGGGCTCCTCTCCTGGCCTCGTCTACTATTTTAACGTTGTTAACCAAATTGCATAAATTAAGTGCGTTCGTTTGCTTGAGTGGCTCTGGTCCTAGTCCTCCGCTCCGGTGGCTCCTCCACGTCCCGATCCATCTCCCGTTTCTGTTCCTGCTTCGAGCTCAGTTTTGGCTTCTCGTCTTATACGGTCTTCGTCCTGCATTTGTGTTGCTAATGTGCGCACATTAGACGCACATGCTGCCAACTCTCCTGCCAGTCCTGAATTGTGTTTGCTTTTTTCCTCCAGTCGCACTTTTTCCACTCGCAGGGGGAGAAATCGTGTAAAGCAGCTGGAATATTTTATAATTGGCATGCAAATGCATTTTATGGCTAGCTTAGCTTGTGTAATCCGTTACCAGCCTTAATGAAATAATATATATGTACTTTTTTGCCTTGGATTTAACCGAGAGCAGTCATGTGCGCAAGGCCAAGAGTCATTCTGATTAACTTAAAATTAATTGTTTTAACTTGAATGAACTCATTTAGCAACGGAATTCGCTTAGCCTCAACTGTTTTAATTGGAAAACAAGAGTTAAAATTTAAACGAATAGAAAGCAATTATATTCATTTGTAAAAACAAAGCATTTTTCTTCAAAAGGAATAAGAAAATGTTTCAATATTTTACTAAAAATATTTACCTAAGCAAACTGGAACCTAAATATTTTAAAATAAGATATAAAGTTGTGCCACCGCTGTCAATGCAACAAATGCATGATCGTTACTCATTATCTGTAATTTTCCGCTAGTTGCCAGAATGAATGAATATCAATTGCACTGCTCCAGTTGAAGTTAGGCCAATCAGCCAAAATATATTGTAAATATTTGTCTAGTCGTGCGGCAACCCTTTAAAGTGCAGTGGAAAATTGCCGCAATTGCGACTCAATTATCTTAATGGTATTTACTATTGACAAAGCGACTATATAAAGAGCCGATGAACTGGAGTTTATAGAAGTGTTTTGCCATGAAATCGCTGGGGTTGCTTTTGCTGCTCTTGGGCTTTTTGTGCCTGAGTCGCAGTCAAGAGGACAACGAGAATGTCCGCAGGATAATGAGGGAAATGGAAGTAATGCCGGACATTTTAGATGAGCCACCAAAGGAACTACTCAGAGTAAGTTTAGTTCTAATCAAAATATTGTTTGATCTAACGAAAAATATAGATTAGATATGAAAACACCTTCGACATTGAAGAGGGCAAGACATACACTCCAACAGAGCTGAAGTTCCAACCCAGACTGGATTGGGATGCCGATCCCGAGTCCTTTTACACCGTGATTATGATCTGCCCCGATGCTCCGAACCGCGAAAACCCCATGTACCGTTCATGGCTCCATTGGTTGGTGGTTAATGTGCCCGGATTGGACATCATGAAGGGACAACCGATATCGGATTATTTTGGACCACTTCCGCCCAAGGATAGCGGCATTCAGCGCTACCTTATCCTGGTGTATCAGCAGTCGGATAAGTTGGACTTTGACGAAAAGAAAATTGAGCTGAGCAATGCCGATGGTCACAGCAACTTCGAGGTGAAGAAATTCGCCCAGAAATACGAAATGGGAAGTCCTGTGGCAGGGAATATATTCCAATCCAGGTGGGATGAGTATGTGCCTGAGTTGATGAAGACCCTTTATGGAGTCAACGAGTAGAGAGCGATCGGATGGTGAGCGGTTAATA
The DNA here is from genome assembly GCA_018152175.1 of Drosophila jambulina. NCBI lineage: Eukaryota > Metazoa > Arthropoda > Insecta > Diptera > Drosophilidae > Drosophila > Drosophila jambulina. Next base: position 24,639,713 of record JAECXH010000114.1, on the reverse strand, counting down.
TGTTCCTTGGTTGAGTTGTGCACAATCTGTTCTTTAATATTCCTATTCTATATATTATTTGTTCAATAAATTAGTTAGATGAGCATTCCAAAGGCATCTTCTTTTCATTTATCCTCTTTGCTATCCGATATTCCCAATCCTGTGTCGATTGCCTGACAGATTGCAGAACAACTCCACCACAAAGTGCAATAATATACCCTACTCCATCCTCCCGCGAACTTTTTGATTGACTTGCTACACTTTCCAAATCCCCCAAGCTCTGAGCAGGCAGGAACCTCAAGCGGCTTTGCACTTGGCACAAAACTCACTTAAACTTTGCAATCGCGATAGGACGTAATGTTAGATTTCCATTTATATAAACTCGAACAAGTGTGAAAGGTGCACCTTCCCCGAGGGGTGGAGATGCCCTCCTCTTCCTTAACTTCCTGCGGCAGCTCTCCGCTCTCCACTCAAATAGTAACTAAACGCAGTCGAGCACAAAGCGCTTTTTGTGGGCAATGGCAAATAACCTTAAGGTTAAGATTACAAGGTAATTTGATTCAATTCGAGTGATAGGCATGCCAAGGCAACAACAAACGGCAGCGGCCCGAGATGGCAGGCGGCGATGAAGATGGCTGCTGTGCTCTGGGAGTGAAGAGCGGACCGAGGCGGAAAAGTTCCGGTGTCGGGCCAATTTCCCCAGTTTCAGCCGGATAGATGACAGTGTCAAGATAAGAACTGTTGCAGCTTTGCTTTTGCACCCCTCCAGCCAAAAATTCGTACCCTCTTTTATTTTTTATTTTACTTCTTTTCCTGGTCCCTTTGGCCCGGTATTTCTGTGTTTATCAGTTTGTGTATAAATTTGCCCTTATTTTGACATATTTAGTGGCGGTTCCAAGACAATTGTCTCGGTGATAAAAGGCTCAAAGATCTCGCTCCGATTTTCTTGTTACTCCATTAAAAAGCCATATAGTGGCCACAACTCGAGACGAAAATTGGATTTAGTCGGAAATTGAAGCGATAAACGATAAACAATGAAATATAAGCATCGAAAAAGCTTTAAATGAGTCCAGGAAAATGTTTAAGTACATATAAGTAGTACAGGTGTTTGAAAAATTCTGACAAGAATCTTTTACAATTTATAAAATATATAAAACGATTTTGATATATTAATTTGTATGGTATAATAGGACTCTAGTAATGGAAAGGTAAAACTCATTTTCCGAACAGTATCCGAAAAATCTACAAAATATAACGTTAAACTACTTGGAAAATAAAGAATTAAATACATAAATTATTGAAAAATGGAAAAACTTAAATTCCCCAGCGAGGCACTAGCAACTCCTGTAGGTGCCGGGTAAAAATAAGGCTACGATAATTTGCTCATTTCCACGCATCATCTTCACGAGCTTAGCTCTAATTTCACGCTCGCCTGATCTCACTATTATAAGAAACTGGTTTTTTCCAGCCGCTGCTCGTGGAAGTTGCCAACGGGCGTATGAGTAATCTGCCCCAAATCCCAGAGCGGTTTCTTTTCCTCCTCTTTCCAGCCTTTTTTGCGGATAAAGTTTTCTTCTTATTATTTATCCCATGTGACAAATTTGGTGCAGCAGATTTTTGCCTCGCATAATAAATTATGCGCTGCAGTTGTGGCAAAAAGAAAACTAAAATTAAATTAAAGGAAAAGAAAAATGAGAGACGGGGACGCAGGAGTTGAAAGTTTCCCATCTTTTGGTGGGACATGAAAGTTTCCCGTACACGTTTTAATTTAATAATCGCTGTCTGGAGTCGTTAAGTTGCGGCAAAGTTTTTCCGGATAGTTTACGGGATTTGACATTACACTTAATCGCTCAAAAACGCTTTTAATTGGAGCGTTGTTTGCCTGAATAAATCATGTAATAAATAAACAAGCCGGCACACTTGTTGGCCATGCATTATTTATGCGTCAAATCAATAACTGTGACACTTTGGCTAGCATTTCCCATGCATGGCAATGACTGATGCAGATGAGCAGGAGCTGGACACCCGGAACCAGCCAGGGCGCGGGTTCGAGGGGAGTCCGGAGGAGCACTAGGAGCCACTGTCACTGTCTGAACCTGCAACCAGCAGCCTGGCTCCTGTCACACAGTTAAAATGTGATAAATTCCATTAAGTGACAGAGAGACGCACGCAAAATGCAAACGTAAACTGTATTTTGGATTAGAGATGAGAAAATCTAACAGAGAATCTAACAAAATAAAACATTAGTTTTTATAGAATTATTCGTAGCTAATAGAACTAGTATTTTTATGATTCAATAATATTATATTACTATTGTAAAGAACAGGAATAAATAGTGAATAGTTAAGGAAGTTATTATGTTTATATGAACATTTGCTTCTAAGCTAAACTAAACTATTTGGTTAATATAACCTTTTTCATCCATAACTTATTTGCCTCTAAATAGCTGCCATCTCTAGACTCCACATAGAAATGTTTTGAATGGACATGCAAGAAATCCATTTTGTGTGCGCCAAATCAAAATGTACCAGCCAGAAACAGACACACACTCCTATACACTCACCCACACAGGCATACAGAGGACACATCTACGAACTGTAAACATCAGGCTGAATGTTGCATGTTGCACATCGAAAGCCAAAACTGACACCAGCAGACATTTAGTACGCATCGCATATTGAAATTGTAATTTGATTTCTGCCTTTTGCCACCAACTGTCCAGCTGTCTATATCCGTGTCTCCCTCAGTGGCACTCTCTCTATTCTATATTTTCCCCCGATTTAGTAGTATTTCTATTCTGGGTTGCATGCCAGAGAGGTTCTTGCCCTGAGTACCGACAGGTGCGTATGTTGCAACTGAACAAACTCGTTTAGAGCTGAACGAATAAAAGTGGGTCAAGCCAAAAGTAAAAGGGTGTTTTGGGGGGGTTTTTGAATACGTTTAAGTTTATGGAAATTTGTTGTATACTAAATTCAAAAGATTTTGAATTATTTTATATATTAAAAATAATTCCATAATTTAAATCTAAATAAGTATACATTGGAGGTAGGTCATCATTTTATAGTGATGATTTTTTTTTTATATCTTTGCCTTTAATAATTTTTATAAAGATAAATTTAAAGTCTAATTTGTTAAAAAGCAATGTAATGGTTGAATGCATTTCCAAATCATGAAGATATGATTATATATAAGTATAAACTTCAGGTCGAATGAAGAATAATTTCATATAAAAAATTAGCTTCACATGAATAAAGCATATCTGTCTGTGACACACCTGAGGCACCTGACCGCCGCCTCCCACCACAGGATTATTCAGCTCCAGAAGGCCCTGAACGCCTCCCTAACTGTCACCCGATGCGTTTGTGTGCTGACAAAGCCTCTTGGGGCACTTAAATCATTATTTAATTTGAATTTAAAATGCAGCAAGGAATTTTCCACGGCTGTCGCTGTTTGTCGTCTGAAACAAAGCGCGGACAAATAAATAAAATAAAATGGCAAACTCATTACAAGCCAAGTGCTGGACTGCAATGACGACGATGGTAATGACGATGATGATGTGGCAACAAGTCGGAGTCGAGCCTCAGTTTTGCACAATGCCCCATGCAACACTGGGTTTCACATACAAAAATACAGGCGTGTTAAGAATAAAAGTAGTTTAAAATACTACTTGTAATATAGATTCGATTTAAAATTGTAACGTCCAGTTTCTATATAGCTAAAAAGAATATTTTCTTGTGTAAATTATTGAATTTAATAAATAAGAAGATTTAATGAAGTGCCAAAATAAATATACAGTTTTTTAATAGTCCTTTAATAGTCCATTCATTATATAAATAAATCACACTTTATACTAAACTTATGATCATAGCTGTACCCTCAACACACAGTGGAGGCGAAAAAAAAGTGGCCAACAAAGGCACAATGACGCCACCTCGCCTCTATCCCCCTCCTTGCCACTGTCGAGCTCTCCCACTTGGCTGCCTGCATTGTTTGGTTCGCAGTTTAAGGGGGAAGCGGAAAAGTGGGGCCAAGGAGAAGCGGGGGACGGAAACACCGCCAGCGGCATCTGGGGCATTGATGCCAGGTGACAGACGGCACTATGCAGGTGCGTATGCGGCCGTGTGTGTCCTTGTGTGCTTCAGTGCCAATGTGTGTGTACGATTTTAAGCCTGCATGTGCCGCCGTTTTCCAGCTAATTGCTGGCTATTTACATTTTAAATCGCAAGAAACTTTAAAACAATTTCTTCGCGAAATCAACTAAGTTTTATAAACTTTTCCAGAAAATATAGTAATTATGTATAAAATTGAGGATTGATAATTAAAGGTTTTAAAATATGTAATAAGAGAGCTTTAAACAGTTTTATCTTTGCACTAAAAAATACAAGGGAGATAAAAGAAAAAATGCATTGATTTTTATTTTCTTTTTAATCAAAAACCAAAGTACATCCTAAATTTAAATTAATACCATTTATTCAAAAATTTTAGTTACATTTTTGTCATAGGAAAATAATAAAAATAGTCAACGTTCTTCTGCTGGAAAAATGTCTTCCTTCCCCCATGCGAATACCTAGTGAAAGTTTTGATTGATTTCAATAAATAAAAGTATTTCCACTAACTGGAAAAAGTAGCCCACAAACGTGTCTTGAAGCTGGCAAGCTCATGAATACGAAATGCGGTTTCATCGTATTCCACTTTCTGAGTTTCTGGCACTTGAAGTATGTCAATCCTTTGTCGCTTCTGCGGCTCACCTCACTGCAGGTGACAAGTCGGGCGGAGAGGACAACAAATAATTTCCACAGGGGCCCGTTGGGAGTTTAGTCAACCAACCTACTCAGATATTCAAGCAGTATGAAACCGCTCTTTTTTTTCGGCTTTTTTATTGACAACTTTGGAAATTGTTTGTGCTGCCATATTGGGGGAGTTCGGCCACGCCCATTGTGGTAATACTTTTCAGTGGCCGAGCAATTGCGTTGCCAACGAATTTCCGCCAGCGTCAAAGCGAAAATTCGATAAGGTATGAAAATGCCTTTTTGACAAGAACTTCGTGATTTTCATGCTAAAATATATAGCTAAATGGTGGTATTTTGTGCGAAAACAAAGGAAAGCAGGGCAAGGGAGCAGAGTAGCTCCTACACTCTGTTGCTTATCGATTTGAAAATTACACACGGCCAAGTTGAGGCAAAGGAAACACAAAATTAGCACAGGCCACGTCGCTGCCAGAGACTGTCAAGTGTTGCATACTTTTTCGGGCAATTTGAGAGCGTCCCCTGTCGGTGGTTCGGGTGAAAAGCGGGAAATTCGGGGAAAACAACAGCGAAGTGGAGCACATTTGCATGAAACTGAAGTTAGAGATGGGCAAACATTAGCCCAAGTCAGATAGCGAAAGCAGGGAAATGGAAGCCACCGGGAAACCCAAACAAAATTCTTTTGCCGGTTTATTTTTTTTTTTTGCTTTTGGTGGTAACCCTTTTTGTAACCAACCCCCGAGAAGGGTTGGAAAACCTGGGGGTAACAAGTCAAATATGCTGCCAAAGTTATTGATGGCGCACGCACCAAAACAAATTTGCTTAAATCTGTTTAATGTTTTCCCATTTTTTGTACACCCTTTAGCTGGTTTCCAGTGCTTCCGTTTCCGCTTTTCTCTTGTTTTTCAATATATATAAATATGTTTTCTGGCACAGCCATTTGTAAAAATTTTTGAATTTCCCCCATGTTATGTACGTGATTAGCCGCATAGATCATTTTGATGTGGGATTGAGCGCCTGCCAGAGTCTAGATAAGTAAAGTGCCTCGGTGAACCATAAAAAATTAAATAATTGGGTTAATTCTTGGTTATATATAGAACAAAGTATGTCTTGAAACACATGCATAATCTTCCATTTTCTGGTCCTTTTAGCTCCTTTCCAACCCTTCGTTATCTGTATTAATATTTCATCAAGATTTTTTGCTCATCATTTCAAAATTCTCTTTAATTAAGCATGCTCAAACAGCTAACGACGAAGTTTTTGCCTTAACAACATAAAAACGGGTGTAGAGTCAAGAACAAAAAGTGCGACCCAGAAATACCCTCTAAGAAGATAAAGTTGAATCTATAAAGTAGCATTTAAAAGGTATTACTAATCAGTAGACTTCAAATTCGACAAAAAATGTTAGTTATGAGAAGAGAAGGCCTCTTTTTTAATTTGTTCTGATACCTTATATCCTGCCTTCAAAGAACACCAACATACACATGCTACCCTAAAAGCAGGGAGCTACAAAAATAAGCGAAAATCACCAACACACATTCGCAGCATAATCAACAAAAGCACTAATTGCATAGAAGACAGGCTCTGACATTGATGTCTGATGCCCGGGAGTTGCAGTGAGAAAGAGAGAGTGCATCGCTATGGTTATCTCTGTCTGTCTGCCTGCGATTTCATTCCATTTGCGCCTCATGTGCAGCGGTATTAACGTTACAGCTGCCATTTACCTTTGCCAGCCAGGGCGCTGATGACGCTAAGCTGTCTGCATGCGTAGACAACGTCACCCACTGCCCGCCTTCATTTTCCTTCCACTTTCCCAGATCAAAATTTCCAACATCCCTGGTTACACTTTTAAAAATCGAAGGTGGAAAGGATAAAGCTTTTTACAGGACTACATCAGATTCTGTTTAGGTTGAGGTGGATTTCATTTTACAGAATATTTTTTTTAGATTCAATTAATTTTTTTGGGTAAACCTACTTCCAGGTTATATCAACAAAAGATGGTTTATATAATCATAAATTACTTATGATCTCAAAAATCTGAATTATATGAAAATTTAGGTACATATGTATAACTATGGTGCTCCAGAAATAACCTGGATTATTAAAGTCCTTGAAAGGCACCTAGAAGTAATCAATTAAATAAGTGATGTAGCCTAATTTTTGACATCTTTTAAATGGTTTTAATTCAAGAATAACTGTTTATTAACATAAAGCTTATTTATGTATTATAAAACGTAGTTTTCCTAATTGTTTCGAGTGCAGCCGTCGCACAACTTCATTAACGCAGAGTAAACACACGCATGCAGTTTTCGAGCTGACGCTGGAAGCAAAGTGTTTGATGTTGTTGCCTTTGCTTCAGGCAGTTTAAAGTTACATTTTAGGACCTCCTCTCTGGATATATGGAAATGGGATTGGAAAGATAAGGGAAGTGGGGGGTGTGGCACCCAGACATTCCCAAATGTTCGACGTATTTGCTTAGGTGAGTTTGTTTGTGCTGACAGCCAGAGACCGAGAGAGATGGAAGGAGCTAGAGGACATCGCTTTAAGGCAAACAAAATCAAAAATTTAATTGTGCGAGACTTGCTATTGGATCCTTGTACTCGTCAAAAAATCATGTTAATCAGAAAATACAATTAGAAACTTTTATTTTATTTGAACGAAATCTCTATCAGCTTGTTTTTAGCATTTTCCTGAGGAATCCTTAAGCTTAAAATAATAATACAGTGTGTAAATAAATATTTTAATATGCATACACTTAAATATCATTTTAAAACCCGTACATCTTATTGAAAAAGGCACAAATCAATTGCAATTGTATATGCCGTCTAGTGCAATTGTCGATTCTTGCCATCATCCTCTCAAATGCATGTAAATTAACATGATTTAAATAATTAAGTATAATTTGATGTTCTCTTCCAACTGAGACATACCTTCCACACATTCTCCCCGCTTCCGGTTCCGTTTCACTTTATTTAGGCCCCGGGTCCATTAACAAAGCGTAACGATGTGTCATGAGGCACACTCGCACCACAAATAACCACAAATATGGCACTTGGTTTGGCTTCTTTTCGCCATTCCGCTCTCTCTCTCGGCCTTTGTTGGTATTCATATTTATGTGGCTACGTGCGTGAGTGCCTTCTTAACAAGCCTAACGAACTGCCAAATTACGCTGAAATAGCATTAAAATTTTAAATTTTTTCCCAGCCGGCTGTTCTTTTTGTGGACCGTCAAAAGCGAAAATGCCAACAAGTCCTAAATGGCATTAAAAATGAAAATGTTTTTCCTTGTCGCCCTATGCGTTCGCTGAAGTATCTTACGCCTCGTTCGAGAAATTTAGCTCACTTAAATCTATTGAAAAATAATTCTGAAAATGGTGAGAATTGGCTTAAATGAACGCTTAACTTGTTTTTGTATAGGAAAAAAATAAACAAACCTAATTCCATAACAATAAAGCTTAAACCGTTCAAAAAATCATTTTTCTCAAAGCTTCTCAAGCTACTAGTACCCCTTTCATATTTATTTAAAATGTTCAATACATTTCAAACAAAAATATTTTAAGACTGTATCTACAGTTTTCTTTTAGCTCATTCCTCTAGTAACCCATTGAGGGAACATATTTACTTTATGTGGCTTGTTGCTGTGCCACTTGGCAATTGGATGTGATGCCCGCAAATGTTGCCAAGAAATGTTAAAAATGCCACGAAAAATAGGAAAAAATAACCGAGAGAGGAACAAAAGTTGCATCAACTTTGGATAGAAAAGTTTTTAATCTGCCGCATGCAAAACTTTAATCGAAAAGCTGCCAACGCTAAGGAAACTAAGTCAAACTTTTCAAATTGAAATATCAACAAAGCGAAAAAAAGTTGGGCAGACAGATAAGAAAAATTCGATTCGTATGTTTTGTCGTCACATGCCAATTGCGTGTTTGAAGTGCATGCAGAAATTTAAGCCGAAAACTTTGATCTGAGCCTGGGCGACAAAGACAAATGTGAAAGTTTCCCCAGTGCACTCGAAAGTAGTGGGAAAACAGTTGGGAAAAGTATGCAAAGGGCATGCAAACACTGCCATGTGATGGTATTTGTTACTATATTTGAGGGGAGGTACATTTTTAGAACTTGAACTTGTTAACTCTGCTGAGGCGAAGTAATGAAAACAATAAATATTCCTAAAGGAACGCAAATACTTCATATGTCCACCAAAATAAACATAGTTTTTGAATTGAGAAAAAAATATTGCGCGGGTTGCGTATACAAATATTTTCTGGTTCGTACATTGTGTTGACATTTACGCGGTACTTGTTTGCATACGAATTTATTCAGCCATCCTCTGGTCAGCTTCAGAAGGACCAGATTTATATTGACACATTTCCTGCTGAATAAATATATTTTGGTTAGCTCCAGGTATCATGACATTTAAATTAGCCTGCCAGAATTCCCTCAAGCCCAGCCTAGAACTGGCACGGATAAACTAATCTATGGCTTGAGATAGACGACTTTAATTTAATCAACCCGAAACTTTAAGCAACAGGCGGTCGGCAATAAAAGTCAAATAATTCTGCAGCCATTTTTAATTAACCAAATATGTTTGTATGGGTGAGCACGCACACAATTACACACGAATTCAAAATGGAGGCGAAGGCGCAGTCAGAGCGAGCGGGAAGTGTAAATATGGCAGGCAAAATTAATTTGCCCAATGCAAATATGCAGGATGTGAAAATGTTCCCCCCGCTTCACCGTCCTTTCCCCTATTTCCTGTGTGTGCGGGCCACATATTTTTGGAGTCGAGTGTAAAATCCCCGAAACCCATGAAACGCAAATAACTAAAAAATATTCGCTGACGTTCACGAGTCGGGAGCAGGAAATTTAAGCTCAGTGCCCACCCCCACACAATCGGAATGCAAGTCATATGCCAAGCGAAGCTCCGCTCTCAGTTTGCAGTTTCCAAGAAATTTCACCTGCCCTTGGGCCTCCCAGAACCAACCCCTCCCAGGTACAGCTTCCATATGCCCTGCTAATATGCCCGGGCTAGCTTAGTTCAAGTCAGCTTGTTGCCAGCTATATGGCTATGACTCTGCCAACTACTGCTGACTACAGTCAGTTACCCAGCGGGCGACATTGCCAACAAGAAGCTCATTTTCGGAGAGCTCCCGTGCAACCCAGCGAACAAATAATGGATTTTCATGGGTAGCTTAAGCTTAGAGATGAAATACTTTTCCATGGAATTAGGATTTACACACTCAAATTGAATTCTTAGGATAACATAAACTTGAGTTATCCTCTATTCAATTAATTTTCATATCGAACTTCCTCCGCCAGATTTGTTCATTGGGTTCCAGCTTGCCAGTTGCCAGTTGCCAGTTGCATGTGCATGGAGTATGGAACAGGACAAGACCGTGCTCATTATGCATAAATTGTCGCTGGGAAACTACGCAGCAGCACTGAGTTATGGCAAAGTTAATGGCATTATAATGCCAAAACGCTGACATCTGCCCGAGCCAAGAGTGTAGAGTGCAGATATTCGCAGAAGGAGAGTCGTTTGCTTGGGCCGAATTCAAGTTGGCCAAGGGCAAGTAGAGTCCCGTTTTTAAAGTCCAGAGATGGCAGACAGGAGTTTATTCTTCCTGTTGCTGTTGTCAATGACTTGTTGCCCAAAGGCGGAAGCACAGGCCAGGGCAAGTGACCCTTGTTTGTTGTCCTCCGTCGCGAACAAGGGTCCCCGATGTCAGCACAACTCACACACGGTCTCTGGAACAGGCAAACACACATCAGCCCCAGACCCTGAGTCTTTTCCCATAATCTTTCTTTTTTATCGCGAGTCTGGAGTCGCCAGGAACGGGATTTAAATCCACACTCTAAAAATGGGATTATACTTGTACACTTCAAGAACGTTTCTTATCTATAAATAAAATTGAAATGTTTCAAAAGCATATTTTCTTTTTTATGAAGTAATATATCAGAAATTTAGTAAACATGGTTATATTTTTATTTTAGTACCAAAGTCCGTTATTTTATTCTTAATTGAGTGTTTAAAATAAACTACTAATACTAAAAAAGGGATTGACTACCTTTCGAAATCCTTCCTGTTTAGGAGAGAAACAGGATATATGTGCATATTTTCTTTTTATGAAGTAATATATCAGAAGTTCAGTAAACATGGTTATATTTTTATTTTAGTACCAAAGTCCGTTATTTTATTCTTAATTGAGTGTTTAAAATAAACTACTAATACTAAAAAGGGATTCACTAACTTTCGAAATCCTTCCTGTTTAGGAGAGAAACAGGATATATGTGAGACTTTGGCAAACAAGCGAATTGATATCAAACTTCGAATTATCTTAAGGGATGATTTTTGAACAAAAAAATTATACCTGATTGAGTAAATATTTAAGTTCGTTCCAAAAAGATAAACATAATTAACATATTTTAAATATAAGAAGCTCGACTAGCGTTCGTCGAGTGCACAACCACAACAACATACATAGGATGTACACCAGGACTTGGTTCCTTGCTGTGTTTTGTGTGTGTATGCGAGTGAGGGGTATACTTCCTGCACATGCCGCATGCCGCCACCGCAAACTTGCGGCGCTGAGCCCTGTTCTCACTTCCGGTTTCCGGTTCGCCTTTCGCCATCGCCATCGCCTCGGCTAGTTGGGTTACCGTTGCCGTTAACTTGTTTTGATTTTTTAATGGCTCGCCTGACGACGACAACCAGAGCATTTACGCTTTCATAACTCCCGCCTTTAAGGTCTTTAAGCGGCTCCACGAATTCTGAAATTCTCTCTCACGGCGTGTTTGCATTGTTTTCGAATTCATCGCTGGAATTCTTTTCACGACTTTTGTCAAATAAAGGAACAACAATACAGAATCGTGAAAGATATTCGACATTTGACGTGGTCTATCCCCGAGTCTGGGCTTTTGTCATGCAAATTGTTGAACAAGTAAGGCGTAACGTCGACGCTGACGTTGATTGCTCATGAAGTGAAATTAAAAGCAACATCAAGTTATGGTTTTTTGTTTCCAAATTTCGAATACCCTTTTAAAATATTTGACGGATTTTAAATCCATGGATTTCTTTATTTATCTAAATTTACATTTTACTATGGATTCTTCTAAATGAAGAGTGCTTATACATCTCTGATGTTGCTGAAAATACTAAACCATATATAAATTCTATTCTTTGGAATGAATTACTGAAGTTAATTAAGTCAACAAAAATTGCTTGAATTTGTAGCAAGTGTCAGAACTTCTTCCGTGGCTATATAGGGAATATTCTCGGAATCAAGGAGGGAACTCATCACGGCGTTGCTTACCTTCCAGCTTATTTCGCCATTACCTCCATTAACCATTTCCATGTTGTTCGCATGCAACTTGACTTAAAAACAAAAGAGCTGCCAACAGGCAACAGCAGCAACAAAAGCAGCAGGAGCGGGAAAATGGGAAAAGAAATACAGTTGACGTTAAAGGGGAAGCACACACAGCACACAAGTCAAGTCGGAAAACTTTTGTTCCTGCCATTGTTCCCGCTGTTGCCGATGTTGGTGTAATTGCTGCGTCGGCATCACGAGGAGGAGGTGCCCAAGTCGGAGTCCTGTGCAGAGTCGTCGATTTTAATTACGTATGCAATTTATTTATTACCTCTGCCCGGAAATATTGTGCGATTGTGTTGCCTTTCCTTGAGCTTTTGCTCTGCGGATGTGGCACAAGGCCCGAAAAGGAAACGGGGCGTTCTGGGCCAGAAAAGATTTAACATGCGGTTATGAAGTTATTTTTCATTTCCACAATTGAGTCCTGTCAGAAAATGCACTGCAGGTAAAGTGCTTGGAGTCGGATCAACTCGTTCGTGGGTATTTCATTAAGGTGGGAGTCGGGCTGGGGAATTCGAGAGATACTTCATGTGCCTCAAGGTATTTTTGAGAGCCTATAGAAGGAATATTCTGTAAATAAATGTATGGAATGAAAACTTATATTGATGTTTCTCTTATTTAATTTACTTAATTTTTATTAACTTAAAAATGTTTTGAGCATTCTTCATTTCAGTAAAATTGTATTTAGATTAACAAATACGGCACATACCCTTTGAAAAAATTAAATATTTAGCTGTCTAAATCTTTAAGGTGATTTCCATAGTCATTTGATAATTTATACTTACCAGATTCCCCAACTATCCAGGATGCAAAGGAAATGATTTAGCTAAGTGGAAATTATAAGAAATTTGCGGAAGTAGGAGCAAACCCGTTTTGAACCCCGAGCAGACATGCCATAAATTAGATTACCAAGCCCAGGCCGAGGCCCGGAGAAATAAGCGCGACCATAAACATGGCGTGTGTCCACTAAATTAGCGTATTCATTAGGAAAAACAAGTGAAATTTGTTCACGATGTTGTCGTTGTTAAGGCAGGAGCACACTCACATGTCCACATGTACATCAAGCCCCTCCAAATTGGTTGCATTACTTGATTAGTGTCCGCGCAATGCTGTTATTAAAATTCAATCTAAAATTTCCCCCTTAGCCGTTGAAGTCTCGTGCGCTGATTGCATGTCTAATCGAATTTAACAACCTTTTGCAGTACGGATAAAGGAGCAGCCAGGAAATTAACGGATTTCATATTAAGTGCAAATTCCGGCCTCCCATTCGTGTCATGCGATTGTGATTTGAAGGCGCTCTGGGCCCAGAGCTGGTAGGTTGATCACGTAAATAGCCATTGAGTAAAGTCGCTTAAAATTCAAGTAAATATGAATAGTTTTGTAAAACAATGTAAGTTTTGTAACAGACTTTTAACGGAAAACATCGAAAAACACTGGAAGTTATTTTTTTATCTATAAAATACAAAAAAAAAAACGAGAAAATATATAAAACTGATTTCTCTAAAATTAATAACTTAATCAATTGTCGAAACAATGTCCTCATTGTTCGACGGATACATAATTTCAGCCTATTTTTCTCGAGCTTTTAACATTTTTAAAATTGTCTGATCCCAAAAATATGGGTGTTCATTGTGAACTAATACAATATGATTTCAATTTCAATTTAATTTTTCAAGCAAAGACAGTTTTGATTTTTCCTTCAAAGTGAAAACTACTATCTTTCCTACACGAAATTAAATGGTACTGGAGCAGGACAGATCACAGCTGAGGTGAGGGAATCTCAAAGTAAGACGTCTCAAGAAAAAAAGGTAACTATGGAACCGCGAGTCAAACGATAGGACGACTATATACAAGTCTAACATTCAGATTCAGAATGTCGGATCGCCAAGCAGTGATTAAAAATGCGGACATGTGCGAGGAGATGCAACAAGATGCTATCGACTCCGCCACCAAGGCGATGGAGAAGCACAACATCGAGAAGGACGTTGCCGCGTACATCAAGAAGGAGTTCGACAGGAAGTACAACCCCACCTGGCACTGCATTGTCGGCCACCACTTCGGTTCGTATGTGACCCACGAGACGCGAAACTTCGTATACTTCTACCTGGGTCAGGTGGCCGTTTTGCTCTTCAAAAGTGGCTAAGCGATGTCTGAACATCAATGTAGTACTCAATCCCCGGCGATCGTCGAAACCGAAATGGGGAATCAACATCTTGGGACGCATGTTCACATTTCAGGTCTATTTTCAATTCCAGTAACCACAGTCGTATTTATTTAAAATCCTGGCCCACACTTTTCTGTACAAAATTCTAAAAGCCCCTCAAATCTGATGCAAATTAAAATGAGTGCTCACATATCTTCGACTTGAATTATTTTAGACCTAAAATCGACCTCCAAATACATTGAATTTTTTTAAAGTATGGTTTAAAAAACACCCAATTTCATGTGTGCATCTTTTGGGACATGCAATTTATTTCAACGACGATTCAAAGTAGGATTTTGTTTTTGTTAATGTTAATTAATATTAACTTAATTAAAGAGGATAAGTAGCATATTCAAGCCAAGTCCACGAACTCTTATCCCAACGTTCAGTGTCCGTTTTCTCTGCTGACTCAGCCGAACCCGAACACAACAGATAATGCTTTTTGGGTTAATTCCAGCATACATAACGTCCTTTCGAGTTCATCACAAGGCAAACAATGGGAGCACGCATTTCCAGGGGCGAAGTGTGGGAGGTTGGGCCACCGATGCAGCCTCACCTGACTGTCGGCAAATAAAAATTGCTTAATTAAGTTAATTAAAATATTGTCGCTGTCCGTTGAGCTTCCATGTGCTGGCGGCAAAGGAGTTGCCCTGGCATTTATGCGTTTTTATTATCACAGAGATTGGCCAATTTCGGGCCGGACGGCGTCGAGGTAATTATGCCAGCGCACGTCCAGGGTCGCAATAATAATCATAAAAATAATATTAATAAAGTTCGCAACGGGTGAAAATATAATTTTGCGAAATACTTTAACACTTGGCTCTCAGACATATGAAAACCGGCAGTGGCAGTGGCCATTGGGGTGTTATGTATAGTTGGTTTGAGCCGCTTTCACAGTTCGACGACTCTTGGCCTTGTCCCCTGATTTCCCGCCAGCTGGCGCACATACCGTTTTCCGAACTTTTGCATCCGCATTTCGCGGCGTATCGGTCAGTCAGACAGATTCTCATGCATATTTCATGGCCCGCTTAAATACAGCCAGGGATCCCAACAACAGGGGGCACGGTAATGCCGCACTTGAAGGCCAAAACGGCCGGAGAGCATAAAAATTTAAGTGCCACGCAATCAGTTTTACGCTCTCTCAGACAAAACCTTTATTAATATTTTTACTTTTATGTGTATTTATAAAAATAATTTTTTATACTTCTCGACATTAAAAATAAGGTCCATACAAAGCTCTTCCTTGAATGCTGCCCACCTTGAGCCGCCTACACATCCTTCTCCCACTTGCTTCACATTAGAAGTGAAGT
Organism: Drosophila jambulina; assembly: GCA_018152175.1. Lineage (NCBI taxonomy): Eukaryota > Metazoa > Arthropoda > Insecta > Diptera > Drosophilidae > Drosophila > Drosophila jambulina. The sequence goes on along the minus strand of JAECXH010000114.1, from coordinate 24,624,113 downwards.
AGGAACTCCGCTCAGAGCTGAATGAGCTTCGGGACTCCGAGAAGAGTTGAGTCTGCGCATTAAGGGAAATGAGAGTGAAAATGGGGATTTTCAGCCGGCGAGAGAGTAGATGGCGCCAGCGAGAAGTTAAAGTTCTCGCCGATTGTGGATTTTGTTTTCAAAAACATTTTCAAGATCCATTTTTGAGGGTGATAAAGAAATCAATTGTATTTTAAAACCTTTTATACAATTTTTTAAAAAGCATAAAAACAGTGTACAAACTTATGCTAGTCAATTTTTCATTAGGGAAAAATACAAAATTACTCTGATTTTAGTACACTTTTGAATTTAGTAAACACTTTTGATAACCCTTCTAAGAGTATTAAAAGCACATGTGATTTCTGAATAACCCTGGGAAATGAAACAAATTTCTGTGAATTTTGTAAATTTTTGAAAGGACTTTACATCGAAAGTATCCACTTCTACTGATGTATATACATAGTTTTCATAAATTAGTGAGATTTGAATTAAACTTTAAAATATTAGACTCTCAAAATCAAGTATATAAATACTTAAATAATATATAATATTTTATTAAATAGAAGGAAGGTTTTATTTACTACAAGTTCAATTTATGAACTCAGATGAAAAATATAATTTAATCGTTTCCCAGCTATAAAGCCCTTTGAACATACTACCAAAGTTAATAAAAACGTTATGCGGTCTTGGCTTTGTTTTGTTCCTACGTAATTCCAATTTAATCTAGCCAGCTTCCGTTCTCCCTAAACAACCAACGTCAAGTGACTACAAATGAGCAAAACTCTTGACCTTTTTCTGCGAGCGGGTAGAAAAAATAATCAAAACTTTTATAAATTACTGTCAGTAGCAGTGACCTCAATATGAAATTGCACAACATAACTTGAACACACACCACACAGCTACAGATGTGGAACAATTGCGAATGCAATAGATACGAGTGTAATTGCATTTTACTTGGACGGAGAGCTACAAAAACCAAACCCAACGAAACCCAACCGACCCGACCACAGAAACATACGCACATGGATATGTAAACTTTTTGTGACCTCAGCTATAATTATTGCCATTTTTTGTTGCTGTTCAGGCACACGAGCCACATGTATCCGTATGCATATATGAGCCAGCAAAGCGGGTCAGTCCAAAGTCAACATTAGTTTTATCACAGTCCGGAGTCGGGAGGAGCGAATTCTCGACAATGACAAAAAATCTTAATGAAACACAAACAAGACAGGAAGCGGAGGGCGTTGGCGGCGTAGGAAAACCCCAACACACAGCAGGCAAACAATATAAACCGCTCGGTGAAAAAAGTCAGAAAAATCCTCATTAAACAAAAAATAAATGTCACGAATTTGTCCCGAAAATTAAAATGAAAAAAATAATGTTATGCTCTCTCAACAGCAAAGGGGTTTTACGCTGTAAAATAAATAGTGTGCTTCGTAAAAAAATCTTTATAATATAAATATTTGTACTTTAGAGTAAAACGATTTATTGAGACTACTATACATTTGTTTCAATTCCATGACCGCATATGTATTCATTATTGTTTATTAAAGGCTTTTACGTTTTTTAACCTAAACTTTAGAACAATATTTAGGCTTATATTAAATAACGATAATTTTAAAAATAGTCCGGATATACAAATGACAGCTTTATTTTTAGATTTTGTAAGGTCTTCGTTCTGACCATTCGGGTCATTTTGACAAGGGTATTTTTCGGACACACAATCTAATTTGACCTTTTTACTGGCATTGCGGTGTTGTTGATTGGTACAAACAAAATCTTTTCGAAGCCTTCCACGCATGAATATTGTGTAGGCGTGGTCAGTATAATTTTATGTAACCATTGTACCGGATAATTCGCCCACATAAACAAAAAGAATCGCACGACTGCAAGAGAGGGAGAAGAGGACCTCAGATTTCCGCACTGACGGAAGCATATAGAACCGCATTTTGGTGAAGTGTGACGAATGTTTCTGCAAGGAGTCGGAAGGACACATGAAGAATGCACCCACTTGGGAGCCTATTTTTCATTTGGCTTACGAATCATCAACCAGAGCTTTTCCAGTGTCCTTTCTCCCCTTTCTTTGGTCACCATCGTCAACGTCAACGCGGCGCTTTTATCACTTTTTACCTCTTTTCGTCCTTTGCCACTTCTAAGTCCTCGTCCTGGCTTGGTCTCGGATCTGTGAGTCTATCAGAAGCTCGCTTTGTTTTCATTTGTCCCTTTAAAGGTTGATACTGCTATAGATGTGTTTTTCTTTATGAAAAACATTGTTAATATTTTTACAATTAAAGGGATAGTGACTTAAACCGAAAATATAACTAAAAAGTATTTACTGTCGGAAACAGCTTTGTTTTCTTTTATTGTTGTTACCATTGTTTCCTCTTCATATCTCAGTGTTTTCCTTTTTATTTTGGCTATTGTTGCCTTTGATAAATTGTGCGCTGTTCGTTTTGACACATGTCGGCGTTTGTCTGCCCAGTGCGGCTGAGACTGAGATGGAGCGGGGCTTGTCTAGGCTGGTCTGAAAAGCCTCAGAGGTTATCGCACTTTTTTAATATCCGCATACTTTTTCTTACCTTAAATTCGGCCCGAACCTTTAACCTTTGCCCGATCTTTGGCTTGTGAATGTTTTTCCTGCCGCCCGTTGCAACTAAACTTGTTGACATTTCCAGGCCTGTCACATGACTCTGAAGGCCTGCGACTGAGAACCCGAACCTGTGTCCTGTCAGTCTCCGGGTCCCGAGCCCTGTGTGCTCCAAGTCCCGTGTCCTGCGTCCATGTTCGTGTCCGTGTCAGGCGTCACTTTATGTCCCTGACAGCGGCAACAATTTTATTTACTTAATTTGGCTTTAGTTTGTCATTTATTTACTTGTTTGCCACAACAGCAGTTGGTCAAAGTGTCCACCTCACATGTCCCACCTCCGATTCCAAGACCACATCTCCAGGGCTCGGGTGGATCTGGGCAGAGTTTTTCTTGTGCGTCTGTTGTTGTCACTTTGACGCTGACGTTGATGTTTTCCTACTTCTGGTTTCATCTGACTTTGGAGTATACAGAAATTACTATAAGCTTGGCAGCAACTGGATTTACGATTCGATCGTGATATACTTTTTTTAAAAAAACTCCTGCCATGCAATTTAATTTTAGCTATCTATAAAATGCAAATCCCTTTTTTCATTTAAATATGAATTTGTAATGTGCTTTTAAGTTTTATAATAGTAACTTCAATATGGAAATTGATTTTTTATGATTTGAGATTCGAATATAGTTTCTTGTAAGTCTTTTTTATTTTATTCAGCTCCAATTCAAAGTGAATGTAAGAATCTGGTTCCTTTAAACATCGAATCTGAAAAGTAACTAATAATCAAACATTTTAAATTTAAAATAAAAATATACATTTCATAATATTTCATTGAAAAACCAAGAGTATGTGTTTCAAAAGAGTATCCCTCGTTCGTATCACCACCTTACCTATCCCCATTTGATTTTATTTGTAACACGGTGACACATTTTCCTGCCCGCACTTTATTGCATATCGTTGTCGGAACGTGGCATTGAATTTTTTATGAAAATTTAGAGCAAAGTTGCTGTTTTCTTTGTTTTGTCTGCCGCTGATGCTGCTGCTGCTGCTGCACTTTGGTACCTTAATTAAATATTTATTTCAATCATTTTCGGCAAATGGATGGACACCGTGCCAGAGAGGTACGAAAATCCATTCAACGCGAGTGAGATCTCGCACAGGGACGGGGCAGGCGTGGCAGAAAGGGGGCACTAACATTTGTCATTACACATTAATAGCGCACCATTAATCTTTTTCGTGAGCCGGGGAGCGTGAGGGTCAGAATGAATGCCAGGCTGGGTCTGGACCTGAATCTGAACCTGAACCTGGATCTGGACCCGAGTCGTCGTCTGTCGCACAAAACCGTTAATTAATGTATGCCATTTAGCTGGAAAATTGCAAAAGGGACACACACACGTACACAAATCGCTATAAGAGGTAGAGATGGCATCGTGAAATCGGGAAAATTGTCGACTTTGCCAGCACCAGACACCATATTTGTAATCACCATGATCAACCTCAAGGAACCACGGAAGGTTCCATGTTGCATACTTCAATTCTCTCCCTCATACATTAAACTCGTAGAAACTTTAAGAATCAAATAGTATCAATGAATTTCTTTTAATAACTCATTTAGAAATATTAGTGTTAGTCCTAAAGAAATAATTTAAATCTTTTTAAAATCAGGACTCGTTTTCTTACTAAGAAAACTTTATTCGAAATTGTATTTAAATATTATTAATATTAATAAAAATTAAGGAATTTCTCCAACAGCACAATGTCACCACTGTCGCATATGTGTTTTGCCAGCCCATCATAATGAGCGGCAATTTAGTGCCCTTTTGAATGGTGCCGGTCGGTGGGTGGTTGAGCCACTGGACGGGCGCTCCGGTGGTTGACTGGGAGGTTGGGTGGTTGGGCGTTTACGTGGCTAGATGGGTCGCCGTTGTCGCCACCGCAAACAAGCAACGGCAGCGGCCGCAGCGGCAGGGGGAAGGGATTGGGACTTTGCCTGGAACTGGGGCTGGGGCTTGCCCAGCAGGTATGCTTGATTAATGCTTTATAACAAGGCTCGCACAAAGAGCGCTCTGAATGCACACCCACGCCCACACAAACCACCAACTGGCGGTCCACACACACGCACCCTCCTTCGTGTGCCGCCGTCGTCCTTGCATTTTAACGTTAATTCTGGAATGCTGCCGAGGACTATGGAAAGCCTTTCAGCATTCGTCGACACTTGTTAATCCGTGTTGTTGTAATTGCTTTGGTTGTTTCCAACACAAATTCAAAAACACTGGAACTTTGCAATAATGGGACTGCTTCTATAATGTTTCACGAGCTATTAGACCCCTGAGCCATCTTTAACCGAAAAGTAAGTAAAGTGTGTTTTAAATTCAACAGAATCTTTCCTGTGTAAGATGCCTTTGGGGTCATAAGATGGCTTAATTAAATTTGGAAATTAATCGCGCACAGATCTCGTTTGGGCATTGTGCTTTTGACATGGCCAACTATTATTACTTCTGGTCCGTTTCGCTGGACTTTCCCTTTTTCATAATTAATTAATTCTTTTTCTTTATATTTTTCTTTTACTTTTCCATTTCTGCAGAGCTTTTTGCCCTTGAGTGCTTCCTGTGGCGTTCGTTCATTAGGCAAAGGCGGAAGAAAAGCCACTGGAAGTTGAGAAAAAAAAAAATAAAATGAAGCTAAAAAATGTGTCTAAAGAGTTAAAAGGTTTATTCACTTTGCGCCATCCAACGGGCTTCAGGGGTGTGGATGCGGGTGCTAAACCGAGTTTCGGGGCTGGAGACACATTTTCCGAGTTAACCATTAAGTAATTATAAGTTGCCCAGGAGTTGGCTGAAAGTTGCAAGTTGGCATCTGCAGCAAGGCAAACATATTGCATGTCTGCGCCCTTGTAGACACACATGCACACGGCCCGAGCCGGCGCACACTGCGTATGCGTAATGTGTTGAATAATTAAATTGTCAAACAATTGGCTTTTGGCAGAGAGACAGTGCAGAGATGACGCCAAGAAAACGTTGAAAGTAACTGGGATTTATTGTCTAGCAGTGCCCCCATCCTGCGGCTTCGGGAGAACGGAAAACGCTTAATCATCTTTAATTGAAAGCACTTGATGAGCTAGCCAAATGCCAACGTACAACGAACAGTGAACAATGGCGGAGCCGAGCGAACAATCGGCATTATTTATAATGCTTTTTAATCTCCATCTGAATTAGCATTTGGTTTTTCTGTGCGAGAGGAGTGTGTGCTGGCGAATTCATTTGCTGGCTGATAGGATTCAATTTCCTTGTCATCGTCAAAACGTTTTCAATTAAAGCGTATTTATTATTCAGCAGATAAAACAACAGTGCTGCACAATACCTACTAATGCTAAGTCGGCTCATCTCTGCCCAAAGTTCTCGGGATCAATTTCGGTTCGAGCGAATGTGTCAAGAAATAAGATCAAATTAAAATGAAACTCAAATAAATGTCATTAAATAAATAAAATAATGAAGTCCATGAATACGTTTGTGACTTCATGGTAGTTCTTTGCCTGCGAATTGCTCTGATTATCCGTTTCCATTTTGCAATGGTTTTATTCAGGAGCGAGTGGCCAAAGCTTTTAGGCAGATTGCCAGGACTAGCCATTGAGTAGTTGAAATATCTAACCACAAATCTGTTGAGTTGTTAAATACGAATGAAAATCGATGCGACGCATTAAATATAAATGGATGCAGATCCAAACGAGCGTTGCTTTGAAGTCTTGTAACATAAAGTCTGATTTTGAATTTAAAATTTTTGTTAAGTATCAATAATATGACAACACAAAGTCCTTTGGCCTCCCCTGCCATGCAGTTACTTGGACAATGTCATTTAGGCGGCTTCCTCGCCCTCCTCCGCCTCCTCTTCCTCAGCTCCCTCGTCGTCCGCCGGAATCTCATCCAATTTTCTTTGCAGTGCAGAACTCCTTCGAGAGCTTCGGCGACTCGATCGCTGAGACTGACGAGGCTCCGGGGGCTCGGTCTTGCTGTACGGCGGCAAATCGAACTCCTCCGGATCGAATTCCTCCAGCGTCTCCAGGCGCAGAGTGGCCAACTCCGACCAGCAGCACGGCAGCTCTGGCTCGGCCAGCATCACAACGGGCAGGCGGGCCTCACTGGCCGCTTGAACTCCCTTTTCGGTGCCATCGAAGACGAGGGTGCAGCCGGGCTCAGCGTCTCCCAGTCGACCCAAGGCAATCAAGTACACATCCGGTTCCGGCTTGACTGCCCGCAGCTCCGCGTCATCCGCACAGAGAACGGCACAGAAGTTCTCGAAAAACTCCTCCCGACCGCGGATCTTGGAGCAGTACATCGACTCGGAGCAGGAGGTGACCAGTCCCAGGCCTATGCAGCACTTACTCAGGTGGGTCACCAGCCGCTCCACTCCCGGCATCAGAGGTGGATTAGCGATCAATTCGGAGGTGCGTTGGTTAAGCTGAAAGCGAAAATCTTCCCAACCGATGGGGAGATTACACTTTCGACAAATTAACTCGGCCATCTCGGCCGTTTCCATTGGTCCGATTTGCATCAGCAAATGCTCTGGGACTACCTTGTTATAGCTTAACGCCAGTTCCAGCAGAGCCCTCCGGTATATGTGACGGGTATCTGTTGGACGAGGGTCAGCACGGCGAGTCCAACTAGTTTGTTTTTAATGGGAAACCTCACCGAAAACGGCACTCTCCAGATCAAAAATGCAGTAGCTGACCCCCGGACAGCAGCACATGGGCGGACATCGGGCGCAATCCGGCGGAGTTTTGGGTACTTTACAGGGAGGACTGCTCATTCTCAGATCGTGTTTAAAAAATTTTCTAAAATTTATATCTGAATTTTCCTAATTATAGCCAAAATTTGTAGTTTTTGTCATTAAAAGCAATGTTAACGTAAATCATTTCAACTTCCTTAAATTAAATAAAAAACTTCTGCAAACGTAAATTGAATTCCTCTTTTAAATTAATTCTAACAATGTTGTGCCCAGTTTTATAATTTTAATTATTATTCATAAACGAAGTCATTCGTATTGTAGGAATTAGGAACTTCGTGCCTATGGAAAATGGAAACCTTTAGGATTGAATTCGTCGAGGTATTCCAAGGGAAAATTAGCCAGCTCTCTAAAGTAAAAATAATAAAAGCTGCATCTAAATGGCCCTAAGAAACGCGTAAAGCTGCACAATAAAAGTAAGTTTTCCTTGTATTTTTTGTCACAAACAATTTCTAAGAAGACCTTTATAATGGCGGCAGTCCAAAATACTGGGGCCTGAAGCCCTCCAAGGATTTGAGCCTTAAAGTGGCCGGAGCACTTGTCCGGATGGAGACTAGAGGATCGGGCACGAGAACCACTTGCATTCCAGCGGCCAGAGCAGCCTCCATTCCCAACAGTGAAGACTCGAAGACGAGGCACTTGCTCGGCTCCGGGCTCTCATCAAACCGTGAGGCCGTCGTGAGGAATATGTCTGGAGCGGGTTTTTCCCTTTTGACCTCTTCGTCGGACCCACTAAGAACCACATGATGGAAGACGTCGAACAGTGTGGAGTAGCGACGTGTCTTAAAATCAAATGAGTTTCGAGAGCTGCTGCTCCCGATGGCCATGGGGATTTTGAACTCATGTAGATGCTTCAGGAGGCGCTCCACGCCTGGCATTAACTTAAGGCGCCCGGAGTCACCGCGACTCAATAGCTTGAGCTGATTCTGGAACTCACCTCTGTTCAGGGGCAGGTCGTAGGTAGTCACAATGAGGTTGACCTGTTCGGTCTCCGGCCTGCCCATGCAGCGCATCTTCAGATCGAAGCCAAAGGTCTGCCCAAAGGGATCGAGGATCTTCTGGATGCACTCACTTCGCAGTCGCTCGCTGTCTATCAACAGACCATCCAACTCGAAAATACAGTGGGTCACCGGCCGAAATAAGCATCGTCTCAAATACGGTATTGCGCTCTGGTCTTCGAGAGACATTTCTAAAATATGTTTTGGGAATTTTTTGAATCTGTAGGAAAAATGTGCAATTTGTGAAGGATAAATTTGGGGTGCTTGTGTCAGCCAAACTCGAATTTGGAGCATTTGCTGAAGGCTGGCAGCCCGAACAGCTGGGGCCTGAACTCGGCCATCGAGTCGAGCACCAGAGTGGCGCCTTTTCTTTGTTCCTCCGTCACTACATCCTCGGGTATCATAACCACCTGCATGCCAGCCGCTACGCCGGCTTTCAGTCCATTCGGAGAATCCTCGAAGACCAGACAAGACTTGGGGTCTGCTGGAGGATTAAAGCGCGAGGCAGCCAGGAGGAAGATGTCAGGCATCGGCTTCCCCCTGCCCGGCTTCAGGTCAGGATCATTACCGCACACGACATGATGGAAGGCCAGCATGATATCCTTATGCGACGATGCCTTTATCTCGAACATGTTCTTGCTTGAACTAGTGGCAATGCAGAAGGGTATTCGGAACTCGTGCAGGTGGAGGATCAGCTCCCTAACCCCCGGTAGCAGGGCACAGTGGGTCATTTTTTTTTCGACAATTGCCTCGAATATCCTACAGAAATCTTGGGCATTTACGGGAAGTTTAAAATCCCTGACAAGGGCCGCAGAAGCTTGTTCTGTCGGCATCCCCATGTAAAGCGTCTGAGACTCCTGCGTGAAGCCATGGCCAAATCCGGCCAAAGCATCTTGCATGGATTTCAAGTATATTTTCTCAGTATCTGAAATCGAAATGAAATTGTTTAAATAGAGGTTGGTTCGATTTGATTGTGATATTTAAAGAGGTAGAAGGAATCTGAACATAAACAAATATGGTCATGAAAGTAATGCCTTTGAGCAATTACTGATTTTTAAAGCTGCAAAGAACTCTTACCCATCAAGGTTCCATCGCAGTCGAAGATGACATGGGTGACTGGACAGTAGCATGACTTGGAAGGCATTTCTGTGACGGTTCCTTACTGCGGCTCAAGATCAGTCCTTTCACAGCATATTCATAATTTAGCCTAATCAATTTTGAGCTTAAGAAGGGAAAAGTTCGAAAAGAGAGTACTTTCAATTTACATGTGGTTCTAATTTCGGAAATGGAAAGAAAAGCCTGGCATGATGAACCTTATTTTCTAATATGATCATACAACTTGAAGACTTTACTAATGTTATAAATAATAATAGAAATTCCCTGTATTTTGTTACGCCAAGGAACCCAACTTTAAACAGCTGCATTGCTCGTGTTCAGCTGTCATTTCCGTTTCCGTTTTGTATATTTGACTAAGTCTAATGCATGCGGCGCACGGCTTTCAGCCAAGATCCCGCCGCCTTTCGCCAGTTGTTGCAAAGTTGCGTAATTGATTAAGCAGTTGCCAGGCCAGGCCACCAGAGATGTTTTCAGCAGCGTCGCCCAAAGTTTTACTTTAGCCAGAACGTGCCACACGATTCGGGAGGAGTGGGCGTTGGAGTCGGTGGTTCCAGGATGTGGCGATGCGGAACAAAAGTTTCCGCGGTGAGTTGGGAGCAAGGTGTGTCAAAGGTGAGTGCATCGCGACGCTTGATCCTGAGCTGAGTTTAACAGTCAAATGCTCAGGGCTTACAAGAACAGGGTTTCGGCATTCACGTTACAGTTAAGAGAACATACAGAGCTATACCAATAAGATGTCTAATAGAACTAGCAAGGCATTAGATTAATATACATTCCTAATGGATGCTTGTTCCTTCAGTGCAAGTACAACCAAGCCAACCCCATTGTCAATCCACCGAAGTGTGCACTTTTATTACCTTTTATTGGCACCATCTCCTCTGCAGTCAGAACCGTTGACCGTAACGCATTAATGTCGTCCTGCGGCCGCCAAAAACGAACCAGAATTGGTTCGATGGCTGCTTCGGTGGCTGGTTGGCTAACTGGTTCGCTGAGCTTGCATATTTTATGGCCAAGTCCAACTTTAATTGGAACAATACCAATAAATGCCAAATGCAGATGGCCAAGGGGGAGAGCCAAAAAGTTTGATGTGCATTGACCGGGATATCGGAGGACCCCGCACAAATCGCCGCTGTCCGCAGCGGTGGAAATCAGCTCAAGGGAACACATACACACACAGCGACCGCGACCGCAAGGATAACAACGGCTTTGGCCGCACCGCGTCGTCGCTGCAAGTTTGCGGCTTTTGCGGACTGAAATCCAGGGAGCTGGCTAGCAGACCGGTTAACAATTCAATGAACGCAATTACTGCACCCAGATTTGAGGCAGGTGGAAACACAACGTTGCCACGACAGCGATTAGAGACGCGCTCACATTAAACGCTTACAACATACTGTTGTTGGTCAACGATGTGGGGATTCCCCTTACCCAACAGGCAGCAAAAAAAACTTAAGAGAGTCGAGTGTTTGGCATGTAAAACACTCATTAATTCAATTTCCATATATTTGTGCAGTCGGATATTATGTACTATTATAGGCATTATTAGGTATGATACCTTATTTGTAATAGATAAGTAATTATTATTCCATTCGACTTTTGTCAGGCGATAAGTTTAGCAGAATATTTATAAACTGTCTTATATTTTACATATCTTAAAAATTGCAAACTAAACTAAAGTCTCCACAGGACTAAAGAGTATCTCCTTTCAATTAGAGGGTACCAAAAAATTAAACAGTAAGCCCGTTAGGGGATCCCGAATGGTTGGCTGCATAATTTATGCGCACAATTCGTCGCTGCATTCGAATGTCCTGTTCTCGAGTCCTGTTCCCATTTGGCTGCCACAACAGCTGACGCACAGCGTCCGGACAAGTGTCCGTCCGACCCAGCGTCCCGTCCGATTAATTAAAAGGCATTTTATTGACTGGGAGAGGAGGTGGGGCCGTCGGGTGGCACATGGAACGGAATGGGTCACTTTTATCGCCAGCACCTTGGTGCGAGGCTGACAGCAAATTGCTTTAGCTGATTTGGCATTTTCCATTGAGTCAATTGAGTCAATAAGAAATGAAAATGCGACTGCATGAGTCGGGCATTGTTAAGCTAGAACAAAGTAAAGTCAATTTCGATCGGAACAGGAAGGAATTCGCAAGGTGGCATAAGAAGCCACGGTACGGAAGGTCGTAAAGCAAGTCTTGATAAAGATATTGATGAAACCGCAATGAAATTACTCACATTAAAGAGGTTACAAAATAGCGTACCAAAGGGCTATCAGTTGCCGCTGGGTTCGTCCCAAAGAAGACCATCAAATTGAATAAATATTATGCCGTCTAATCTGCCAAAGAGTAACCCAATAGCTGCGGGCAAGCCGCAAAAACTACCAAGCGAACTCATCCTTTCGCCACTCAATAACGGCTATCCATCTATGGACAGAGCGGACTCAAATGTCAGTCACATATTCCTTCAATCATCACGGCGCTCTCTTGAGCGATTTCCCCAAGGATCTCAGTGCAACAATGTGTGGCGGGGAAGAGGGGCTTGGGGAGCCAACATGGGCACAAAGTCCAATTTGTTTGTAATGGCATTACTTTGTTTACAAAACAAATTTTGTATGCATAGCGAGTAGTCGTCGGCGGAGCCTCCAACTCCGGTTTCAGGGCGGGGAGGGAGCAACGAGGTGAGAGTCGTCGGTTGGGGATTCCTACGATTTCTCGACCCTTGCAACAAGCGCTGCAGACCCAACCCGGACTGCCGCGGGTGCTGTCGCAGTCTGGGAAACTGAAAAACAAAACTAGAAGGGCGGACAAATAAAATATAGACATAGATGTATATACTTATGTATCTGTGTGCAGCTTCTAAAAATCGCTGTACCATAAAATTTCCCCAATGGACCCTCAGAGTTTCCAGTTTCGAAGGACTCTCCGTGCTGCCTTTTCGCTGTTTAATTTTACAATTGTCCCTTTTCTTTATTTCTGCCCAGGGAATGATGTGGTGGGGAGAGCTGGGGTCCGGTTTATCTATGCGCATCCGTTCCAAGTGCGGTTTTGTGATTTATGTCAGTTTCTGTTGGCCAACATTTGTTTTGCTGGCAGAGGACAAACACCAAGGCCGAGCAAATGGAGGATATTTCGGTAAGAACAGGCTAATACGGCTTCTTGGAATTTTATGCTCTATTCCTACAGGTGTTGTATATTTGGAATTTGACATTATCTGTTACAGTGAATCCGGATTTTAAAAGAAGTGAAAACACCAAAACATTTAACAGTTTCAATAAAATTATTATAAGTTGAACATCATATTTGTTCCAAACCAATTTTGAGGCCAGGTTACGCTTATAGGTATAGTTTCTCAGGTATCAGAGGGACAGGCATTCTGCGGTACTTTCATCAACTGGCTTATCGTAACACCGTTTGCTCTGGCTGTTTTCTGGGCTTTATAAACAAGTTCCGCACTGGGAACGCGCTGGCGAAACTGAAGGACTGCCCAATCTGGAAGTACAGTAAAATCATAATACATAATTGCTTGACCAAATAAATCAGCACTCACGAAAGCTAAATACTTTGCTGATATCGAAACACATAAAACGGATGGCGTAGTTGTTGTAATCCGTGTCCAGTATATAAATCTGAATGCCTTCAGGAAATGCTACAAAATCAAAAACGAGTGGTTTTGGCAATGATTTTACCTTGTTAGTCTTTTGTTCTACCTTTATTTTTGGTATCCTGAACATATCTTCCAGCTTCGGGCTCCAACTTTATAATTTCATCCTTTTTAAACACCACTGTGTCCGTTCTGTGGACAGGATAATGGTGGTTAATGCTTCGAAAAATATGTACTTGCATATGCTTACTGGCTGCTTAACATTCGCTTCTCAACGAAAAGTTTTGTGTCGTTGTCCTGTTTAAATACCACTGACTGACATCTGAAAATCTTATCCGGTATAGGTGGGTACTTGGAGTGTATGTACCACTTTCCCTTAAACTTATCCATGTCAAAATTTTTCATTGCCGTCATATTTTGAGGACAAGGTCCCCGAAAAGCCTTCATTGCCCATGTTCGTTGCAGCACGAGCAGTGCAAATCTGTTGAATAGTTTTCAGTTGAATGTCTGGAGCTACATTAGTTGTTTTAAAATTACTTACGCGAAAGACGCCCACTTCATTAGCATCTTGAGAGAGTTTAAAGAAAACTAATCAAGAATAAGCGGTTGCATTTAACAATTAGAAGTGTGAAAATATGGGGGAACTAAAGCATTTAGCTGCACTCAAATAAAAAGTTTCATTTTATTTTATTACTAAACGTTGTGCAGTTCATTTCTGTTACTTATTCATGAATAAAATGAATGCATAAAATTATATTTTACTTCGCCTTGCATTTTTGAATGAGAAATTATTAGTTTAGGTTGAGGATTAATTTTAGTGTGATTCTACAGTACTTAAAAAGGGTATTATAATCTTATTAATTTCGCCATATATTTATGCTTTTATCATTATCGACATCTTTGAATTTATTTCTCGCAATAACAAGTTAATTAACATTGGTATAATACTATACAAACATTGCAATAATCATCTTTTTATGGATTAGTAGTTAAAAAAGTTCATGAAAATGTCGTAGAGACGCTCATAAAAGCGTCGCAGCCATTCTCATGCCTTCTCAATGGCATTTGGCACTGCCGTGGTTACAAAGTCGTCCAAATCAAGGTCATCTTCTCCAGCTGACTCGGTTCCATTACCACCCACTTGAGGGCACTTGGTCTGAATCGTATCGATGAGGAATGCCTGGGATATGTCATTGTCTTCTAGAATCTTCTTGGCCGTCTCAATCGTCTTCTCCGAAGGTTGGCGCTCTCTTGTCAATATCCAAACGATTTCTGTAATTTAAATTACTATTTATTGCCTTGCTCAACCTATAGTATGTTAGAAATCGTTGCCACAGTAGCTTTAGTTCGGATATATACACCCTTAATGACTTACTGAAATTGGCCAAGGGCGTTACACTGGTGCAGCTATAGACAACGGCATACGATTCATAGTCGGTGCCCAATACCTGGTAGTTGGCCTTGGTTAATTGCTCTGCAAGGTGAAAGATAAACAAACAAGAAACATAATTAAGCGATAAGATAGGATTTGTAAGCTACTTACGGTTGGGGTAAAAGGCCACGGCCAACTGAGCAGGTGCGATCACCTTTGCTTTTCCAGTTATATTCGTGGGAAGTCCAGTGCTATTTGGATTTTTCATTTATAATTATTATTCTTAAAAATAAAGAGTACTTTAGTCTCCACTTACAATCGATTGATGGCTGCATTAACCACGGATACGGTGCTGTTATCTATGATACCATAGTTGGCGTAAATGCACTTCTTGCCGATCTCAAATGCAAATGGATATTTGGAGTACTCGTACCAGATGCCCATGTACTAAGGGGAAAGAAATAACAGTATTTGTATTACTATTAAATTGTTAAATGATACTTATTGATAAAGGTAAATTAACGTGACTGCTTTAAGTGTTTACTTATCAAATAAGTTCTTCAAGTAAACAACATAAGTTTCATAGTAAATATTACGTTATAAGTGGGGAAAGTGTTTACTTATTGGATGAGTGCTTCAATAAACTATTGGTAAATATAAACATGATTAGAACCCTTTTTAATTAAGATAAGGTTAGGTAACAAAATTAATTGGACACACTTTATAAAGTACATGGGTCTATATGGCTACAGGTATACATATTATTACATAATTAAAAAATTTGACAATTTACTTTTGAAACTCACTACTGACATTGTCCTTAGCTTAACTTTATAAATTATTAATTATTAATTGGGAGCAGTCTAACAAGAGATCAAAGCCGATCAATGAAAAGCCGGTATAATTCCTCAAAAATAATAATAATTTATAAACAATTTAAGACGAGACCCAGAGAAAGTACTTCAGTCTAGAATCACTCAATATACTATTCCGATGAATCCCAAATTATAGTGTCTCTTTGGGATAATCTAACAGAACTGATTACATATTGCTACCAACTTTAAGATGACTTACCCGTATTATTTAAATAATTCGCTACTAAACCTGTGCTTAATGTTCTAAGTGGCACGATCATTTAGAGGAACTACTCACCGCCTCCACATCGAAGGTATCCATTACTTTGACATCCGGACACTTGCCGGGAAATGGAACTTGAGCGTTTCCCAGGTAGGCTCCATTAGCCGCCAGCAAGATAAGCAGCGCCAGGTGCGAACTGTAACGATGATTGAGTAGAATGCAAATAATTGCTCGGAGCTCAAGAACTATTAGGTGGAACGCACCTCGGACGATGATTCATTGTAGAATAGAACTGATGGTGGATTTGGACGTGATTCCGTAGTACTTCTGGCCTAGAACTGCTGGTCGAGTGCAGCTGCAATGCCACTTATATATGCGAGCCGAGAGAGCTTTATCGTCATGACTCGGAGCTTTTCCCAGTGCGCCGACTCTGGTTGCCAATGTAAACAAAAGTGAAATGCAGACGATCTGGATGAAAGTTCAGCGTGGGGGAGCGACTCCCGGGGGTGGCTTGGGCGGCGAGGGCACTTCTCCCTATATGTCCGCCGCTCCTCTCGTCACAATCACTAGACACAAATGAAAAGCAAATGGAATATGTGCGGCGAAATTATAATTATATTATTTACATAGTTTTTGCATGCACTTGGCGATAATGCGCCATCGATAAGGGCTTCCGCATGCTAAGCGGAACGATTTGTTTGCAATCGACGCTAATCAGTTCAATGTCCTAAGTATAGCAATATATAATTAAAAATATGTCACGATTGCGGGGGGTACTTCGAGATTTTGTAACCGGAAGCAAGGGAAAATCAAATTAGAAAAACCTCAGTAAAATTAACAGAATTAAACATTTTTTTAATTGGGATCTTTTTGTTGGTTTTACATAAAGGTATTTCTTCGACTTGATTGAACTAAGTCATAAAAAAATATAAAAAAAAATATAATGCTGAATAATTTAATATATTTTAAAAATAAAAATATTGAGAAAAAAGTACTTTTTGTAACAAAAAATGTATTTATTCTTAACTCAAACTTTAACTTTGTCTTGGTGAAATCTCAATTTATTCGTGTTGCAATTTCTTACACATTTAAAATATAGTAAATAAAATAATGATACCAAAAAACTTTAAATGAAAAATAAATAATATATGCCAGGAATAATATTTAATTTTTTTTAAAACAATTGTCGCTTAGTGAATATAAGAGAGTAATTTGTGAAATAAAATCAAGAACATCAAAAATAGGTTTGTTTCTTGGCACTAGCCACCTATTTTTAAGACAGAGTTCATTTAATAATTATTCAGTTGTTCTTAATTAACCTAATAAATTATAAGCTGTTCGTTGTCTTAACTCACAACTCAAAATTAACTAATAATTAATTATGTTAGGTTAGTAATAATTTCCCAGCAAGCGGAGAGCTTTGTTCCACACTGTGGATTGTATTTGTGGCGCCATCTGTATAGTGCGTGCAACCAACGCCATCTGTTGGGCGCTTTGCCGCTCGCTCGCTAAAAACAACCAGATACAATTTTCGTATCTCATGGATTTCGGCAGCTCTTAACCTTTATCTCGAGCCCGACGCCGGTCGGGAAATCCCATTGACAGAGTCCAGATTTCTGCGGGCTTTCCTCTTTGCTGCGGAGAAGTAGAGAAATTACATTTCCCCACATATATACATAATTAAATTAATTAAATGTAAACCACAAATTGAGTTAAATGTGCAAAAATGTCCGCAGGACCATCGTCTGCAGGTGAAATGGCAGGTGGAAGCAGAGCGGTATTCAAGTGATATATGTCCAAGCAAGGGCTGCTTTCAAAGTTTGAAAACGGTAATTTAACAAGAACCTTGTGTCTCAGATTTAAATAAATAGTGAAGTCTAAGCGGATGCTGTGACTACATTTAGAAAATTAAAACTTTTTAAATTATACACAAATACATTGCTCTTATTTCACAACTATTATTGAAATCTTTCGGTTCAACCCTCTCTGAAACACACAATTTTTTATGCATATGCGGCTAGCGCAGATTCTGAATGGCCAGCCAACTATTTGGGAATGGGGATTTATGGCGCATTGCCCCGTGAAAGGATTGTGCCTGCCCCGTTCGGATGGATGGATGGCTTCTGCTTGGATTTGCTGTGGCTGCCACTGTTTGTTGCATGCAGGGTGTAGTAATTAAATTTAAAATATGTACGCATTTGCCGGACATCTGAGCTTAAAAACAGGTGCAAGGCTCGAGGGTCGCCAGCGGAGTGGGCCAGGGATAATTTGATCAAAGGCAACCATAAGCCGGTAGCTGGTGAGTTGAGAGCCGGTAGTCTGAGCCGACTGGTTATTAAAGGCCGTAAGTGCAGCCTTCTGCATATTTCACCCACAGGAGAGAGGACAGGGGCGCACTTTGGAAATATTTCTTAAGGGTCTCAAGGGATACAATACCTTAAGGAGTTTTGTTTAATTTTTTAATTTAAATTTAAATTATTTATTTGGGTTTGGAGTATTTCATACTTTCTGCGGTCGGTCCCCATTGGTGCCTGTCACTGTTTAGCGAATGCGGTTCCAAGTGCATTAAATGTGAGAGATGTTTGCGTGTTTGCAAACAAGATAACATGAAAATTGTAGTAATAAATTCCTAATTTAGAAGAATACAAAATGCATACAATACCATTTAATAATATATAAACAACTAATTTCACACAAAATAATTATAATTAGTTTATAAATAAATATATTTTATTTTATGTAAATAAATAAATCTTAAATTGTAGCAACTGCGTGTCACGGCTACATCTCTGAGATGGTCGCACACAGTTCAATCACTTTGCCATTTTAAGTGCTTGGATATTTTGCGGTTATTCATTCGCTTTATGCGAATTTTGTTGAATGTAATTTGATTTAAACTGAATTTTGCCCGACATATAAAAATCAGTGCCCTGCCCAGGCCACAGGATATGCGTGTATTTATGGGAGAGAATGCATGTGGCTATTTAATTAAGTGGCTACCTTTAAAGCCAGCCACCAAAATTGAATTAATTCTGATTATTGTTGCAGTTCAGTTGGGCTTAGTCCTCGCTGGGGGTTTTTGCGACTGCTGCAATCAACAGTTGACATAAAAAAGGACTCCGGCCCCCGAAGGGGATCACACTAAACTGTCGGCTAAATAACATCCGAGCGAGGACAGCTGGAGCAGCAACATCAAGTGGGTGGAGACACACTCCGGCGACCTTTAACCCGAGCCTGGCAATCGCCCGGTGGGGTTGCAGGCCGGCGGGAGTGTGAGGATGCTCCGCCGAATGCGTGGGAATTGCAAAACATGACGCAATTTGTGCTCGCTTTTGTTGCTTGTCCCTTTTGCATGCCACTCTCCTAGGATATTACCAACTGCTCGTGTTCTCCTACACACGCAAAGCGCCATATATTAGGATGTTGGGGGGAGGTGCTGCTGCCATTAAGCAGAGATATGGCTAGCAACTCCAAGAAAATGGCCACACCGATGAGCTGCCGACTAAAAGTACATGAAAAATAAATCCCCCAAAATATAAAGTGAAACTTTTGAACTCTCTCGCAAACTATGTAAAATTCTAAACAATTTAAAGTCTATTTTAAGAAAGCAATTTACTAACCTATTATAGGCCGCACTTTAGTTAATTCAAATTGCAATAGTCATGATCTGAGATATATTTTTAATCAATTTTTATAAATAAATTTTTTTTTAAATACGGGACATTTAATTGCCAGTCTATATTAAATTCTATTTTTTAGTGAGTCATGTTCCAGAGTCATGTAAACAATGTTAATTTCTTATATTTATCTTCGAAAATGCTATTTATATATTTATATCATTCATAACTCTCACCTGATCACCTGCCACATCGTAAATGCTTACGACTCACACAATCATAGCCCAAGTTTTCCCACCTCCATTTGATGTTGCAACCTTGGACAAATTTATTTATTTAGCACATTGTTTTTCGCATCGCTCCTTTGGGCATCAGTTGTGCCCGCAGCAAAAATAAAAAGGAAAACGCGGAAAACTCTGGCACACAAGAAGCCAACATCAAGGACAATAACAATAACAACTCGTGGCAGACAACAAAGGACAGGGGAAGGGATAGAAAAAGGACAGGGACTGGGCGAACCCTCGAAAGTATTTTGATTTGTGAAATGCTCGTAAGTATTGTCGTTTTTGGCGCTGGCACTGGTAGCAATTTCTTAAATTTTTTATAGCGCATAACCTGTCTGGCACACATGTGCCACCTCCCCAGAAATCGCAACCCGCCTTCGCAGCCCGCCAAGGACCACCCACAAAACGCAGTTCGTCGGAAGGCGCAAGTTGCAGGACGAAGACGTTGGGCGCTGGTTGGCAACGCTTATTGCATTATCCTCGGCTAGAGTCAGTCAGTTCGGGATACATGTACATGGATAGGTGTGGGAAGATATATCCGCGCCAACTGCCGCAGCTGATGCCACTTTTGGCTCGTGGCAGCCGCGAGCTGTTTGCCTGTTTGTTGTTATCCTGGTTATGGCCAAAGCCAAGGCAAAGGCACAGGCAGTGGCACCAAGCTGCGATTCCTCCCAAGGAGTCCCAACGAATGCTTGCTACACTCCACGGGGAGATCGCTCATCCTAATGGCCATCAGGGTTATACACAAAGTACTCTTGACAAAGAAAAAACATTTAAGTTACCTTAATGAATTATGCTTAGTTTATATGTTTTTAAATTTTAATTTAGCATAATAAAACTAAGTAAGCTAATTTGCATAAAATTATACTTTATTAAACAATTTTATAACAAGAACTATATTTAATTTATTTTAACTACATTTTTTTTATGTATAATAAACTTTTTCCAATTATAAAAAAATATATGTATATATATTCCGGCATCACTAAGTCCTTAAAATTTTAATTCTATGGTAAAAAGTTACAGATTTTTCTACAAGAATCCCCATCTGTGTCATATGACCATCGGAAAAATAACGGAATTATGAAAATTGGCACGACTTCAGCTGAGCTCCACGCAATCCCCTCTCCTAGAGAACTTATACCCCTAGCTCCTCCTGTTCCCTCCCTCTCATGCCTGGCGAGAAATGTTAATACCGAAAAAAGCGAACCATTTGCCGCAATGAAAATCGCGTAAATTTCATACTGATTGTAAGTGTCGCCGTTTTCTTGACGTTGCCATGAAGGCAAAAGCTAGACGGACAAAACACTGAGCAAAATGTAAGAGCTTCATCGAACTCCGCTTTTCTGAAAATATATACATATGTATTCATAGTAACATAAACATTACAAAAAGAACTTATTGTCACTTGAGGTCATACATTTTTTAATTTAAGTCCTTGCTGGCATTATGCATCCACCACCCGTTTTTCTCTGTGTATTGAGAAGAAAATAGGAGATGTAGACGGAACTGCCATTGCCGTCTGTTTCCCCTCATCCTTCAGAGTCCCGTGTCCCCGTCTTCCGCCTGGGCTCTGGTGTTGGCTGTCGCCTGCAGATTGTCAGCATTGTCACAATTGCAATTTTTAGGATGGCACGGGGACTCGCTGATTTGGTTGCCATTCCACCATTTGAGCGTTTCAAACATTTTGCGGGCATTTACCATAAAGAGAAAGGCGAATCGGATTCGGAATCCGAGCCAAGAACGTCATTCGATTGCGTTAATAGCCGAGAGTGGCGACCAATACCAGCTGCAGATCTTTGAAATTGCAAAACTTTTCTTTAGCACTTTCTTCGGTTGCTTTCTTTGTCGCTTTTATGTTTTATGTGTGTGTCGATGTGCTCCATACATGTGTAGTTGTCATCTTTTGTTTGAGGGGCTGACAATGTATTTATTAACTTGGTTTTACAATTGTTATACAGTAATAACAATATTATTAAACACGGCCTTGATTGATATTTTATTTATTTAGTCTGCATTTATTTGAGTGTTGTGCTTCTTTTGTATTAGCAAGGTGATAAATAACAATAAAAAAACTGGCACGTACATGTTTTTTAGATTTTTTTTTGTATTGTTAAATGGAAAAAATAATAATGAATACCAGCAGAAATAACAATTAAAAACATTTTATTCAAACACTTAAGGAGGTTGAAAAAAATCACAAAATTTGTTTCCATAAATGGCTTTTAAAGGATTCAAAACAAAGAGAATCCTTGATATTCGATGTCGTAACTGAGAAGGAATGCTTGTTCCAGAAATGAATACTTCTTTTGCGTTTTTTCAAAACCACGTTTTCCCAAAAATTTACATTTTATAGAATATCTTCAGCATACATGGGGCTATCACTTTTGTAGGTCTCTGCACAAAATTAAAAGTGGCGCCAAATCATTATTTTTCAATATTTTCAAAACATCCTAGTTTATACGATGTCCGCATTTATTTAATTTTTATAATTCGGCCTACCCAGTTTGCCAGAATTTTGTAGACCATGACAGTACCTATTTTCTTCAATGAAGACCTTCAGCACCCTATATCTCGGAAATGAAATAAATTGTTATAACTTAAACAAATTTAGTAAAATTCTTCATAATGTATTTAATAACTGGCAAATTAAAGTGGTAAGTCTTGGTCGCTTTTCAGGAAATTTGTTCAAAAAACGGGCGTCACACGGGGCAACCTTAAGTCCATATGTACATCTATACGAAATTAAATTATTTACATACTGGAATAAGTAGTGTCCTATAATTCCTAAGCCTTTCTCAGCCCGAAAAAAATTAAGGAAAATGCCACCTTACAATTTCTATTTGCACATCCAATTTTTCCCTTCGGTCAACATTTGGATGACTTCTGTCGAAACTATGATTAAAAAACAATTTTGCAAAAATATTGAATCACGTCGCGCGTTTCGACAGCTACTCGCAGTCGAAGGAAACGCTTCGTGAAGACGGATGGCGCTTTTTGATGGCCGAAAATCAAGTTTGTTTTTACGTGCCATGTAGTTGGCCCTCGAACGTGGCCGACTTGGGCCTGGGGGATGTCAAAGGTCGGTCGCAGCTGCTGCAAATGGCTGGTGCTTTGGCGAAATGAGCGGCCCCCGACCAAAACTCACTTTGGCTATGAGAAATCGCTCGTCATTATCGACGCCTGCGAAATTCCGACGGCTCAGACACACACCCACAGGCGAAGGCGCCATAAATTATGCTCCTTCCCATACGTATATGTAGATACACATATAGATGTATATATAGACATCTGGAGCTGTGAAAAATCGTGCCCCAAAAACTTTGACCCAACCCCGGGAACACGAACGGAACTCGCAACTTATTGAAAATCACTTAGACACACATGTGACGCTCTCTAGTTCGTGAGCATGAAAATGAAGCTCGAACCGAAGAAATTTTCGGGGCTATAATTTATGTCTCTGAATTTCGCAGGATATATAGGGAGGGTTGAGCCGCCAAAAGGAGCACCTCCACATACACACATAGGTAAAGTAAACAATTTTGGCTAACAAAGCGGTGACCAAACGCCGTCTCAAAAATGCACTTGATAAAGGCCGAGATGTCCGGCAAGGGATTGGAAAATAAGCCCCAGTAGTGTCAAAAACTGGATAGGAACACAGTCGGTGGCTTCAAAGGCTACCTAATAGACATAACCACCGGCTAAGACCGCCAGCATGTGACGACAAACTCATAATTTATGGCCACATCCCGGCCAGACGCCGAATGCTATCTCTTCCTTATCCACCACTCCGGCTCTACTCCGGCCGCTAGGAAGTGTCCGGACGGCATCTCAGTTTGGTCTGCATTTTGGGCCTGTCAGTGTCGTCTGTAATTGTTTTCCTAATGGTGGGGAGCCAGAGCTGGACCCCAAAAACATGACCGCACTTAAGTTGTCAGCCCAGTTATGGGCGTGGACGAATTTATGGAGCTCGGGGCAAACGATAATCGCCTGGGAAGTGGATGGTGTCCTTAGTGGATTTAAATGCAGCCTTGGTCCAGAATATCAACGTTGACGTTCAAGTGCAGGGATAAAGGAATTTTGAAAATTAGAAAGTCTAGAAAAGAAATTGTTATGAGTAAGAGTCGAACCTTGTCCCATCTATTCGAGATTGCCGCTTCGATTAAGCCTACAAAATCATCAAATCAATTGGCAGACAGGAAAAGCGCAGACACTTGGCCCAACCAACTGCGACTAATGCGTCGCCATCAGATATGCAAACAATCGGCGACTACGCGAACATTTCAGAATCGCAGTTTATTAACCGGACTAAACAGTCTTGGGGAAACTCCAGATCTCCTTAGTTGTGCTCCACGGCGGGGTTGGGATTCCTGCAGGCCATGCGCAGGACGTCGGGCAGGGGACCTCCCGAAAGACTCTTCACCATGACCGGCTGGATGTTGCTCAGCAAACTGAACAGGCGCTGGTGCTGATAGTTTGCGGGCGAGCCACCAGAATAGATCTTATCGTCCACGTAGACCACATCTATGCCCTCGTCCATGATCCGGCCATGGTAGTGGTGGTTGTGCGGAAAGAAGTTCAAGTCACTGCCCAGCTCCTTTGTGATCAGTATGTTCGAGCCACTTGCCGTCAGCTTGACCAGGAAAACCACAATCTCCATTTCGCTGAAGAGACTCTGCCCAGCCGGCAGAGCTGTCAGCTCCACCACGACATTCTCACAGCAAATGAACTCCGGTTCGTATGGTTGAAGAGCGTGGAAGGTCAGCAAAGTGGTATCCGGCTGGCAAAACCACCAGATTAATAATCGCACTTCCTCGCACTAATTTTCTACTCACATTATATCGCTTTCTGTAGTTTTGGAGCAGTTCTTCAGTGCTGTAAATAGTGCCGTGCCATTTGGGCGGTATGTAAACTTCGTGGTCGGCCGATGTCAGCAGCATAGTCTCGTGCTAAAATTTCACATGTGCATAAACATACGAAACTCATACACAAATTATTGGCTCTTACCACATCATATGAATATTCGTGAAGATTGTCGGGAGTCACCTCCTTTGGGTTTCCAAAAGCATCCAGAAACATGGCAACTTTTTTTGCTGTCTTCAGCTCAAATTTTCACTTCAATTAAAATTTTGTACGTTTTAGTGTGACAGAAAAGTTAAAGCACACTGTGGGTAGTTTAGTATTAAAATGAAGCTTACGTTGGTATTTTCTATAAAAATAATAATACACATGCTTCCCTTGAAAACAAATGGGTAATGCAGTTTTGGTCTAATGGAAACAAAGCATTTTGTGATAATGGTGCATTAATTCAATCATGCAATGTTGCGGACCGATAGCGAATCCAATTGAAACCGAACAAGCCAGATATTTATTTCTTCGGTAAATAAGAAATTAATAAAGGGGTTCTGGAAAATTTGCAATTACATACTATAAATTTTAAAAATCAATTTAACAGCTTTCGAAAGAAACTCATTTATACAAATTAACAACGCAAACGTAACTTTAATACTAAATTTCCCAATGCAAAGGGCTTTAAAAGAAGAAAATAAGATGAATGTGTCGTCACGAAGAGTGTAACTACCCTGCAGTACCACTTGTCATCAATAGGCCCCTGTCATCAACGATTCATCAACAGCCGACCTCGATTTCTAGTAGAAAATTTCTACCAAGCCGACGCTCTCATTCGACCATCGAGTAAAACCCGACTCTCGCTCTCTCATTTTTCTCTCTTCACAAAAAAAGGTTGATGAAAGGATGATTAAAAGTTTTCGATAAAAAGTTTATGACAAAAAGGCAAAAATTAATCAGTAATGCATTAGCGAAAAGCGGCATGGTAAATCAGTGGAATTAATTTTTTTATACTAGGAAAACTAAAAGTTAAAACACAAATTACCGTAGGCAGCGAATTTTATTATTATATTTGACGAACCATTAATTAAGATTCTATGAATTGTTGATGAATCGTTGATAAATTGTTGATGATATTTTTGGTATAAATATTTATGAATTGTTGATGAATTTGTCACTGATTACAGCCTTGGACATGCCCATGTTAAAGTCATCAGTAATTTGTATGGGCTGTCATCAACTTTTCATCAACAACATCGTCATTTGCGCTTGAGATTTGATTCACAAAGATTTTAAATAAGGAAAAAATTTGTCATTGGGCGACTGCGGCGTTGGTGACTCCGGTTCTTTGCCTTGAACTTCTTAACGGCAATACATCAATAAAAGGGATTCCAACTTCCAAAGCAATTGAATACATATTTAATTTGCGTTGTAAAGTTTGTTTATAAAAAACAGCTGGAAATTCGTGTCAGTGTGACCCCTCTCAAGACTTATCTTTTAATTATGTGGACACACTGGTTCCCGAGCGAAATGAACAGCAATTTCGTTCGTACCATTTCGAAAGCAAATTTATATTATTTTATTACCAGGCCAAAAAAATAACCGACCGAAAAAAAAAGAGAAAAAAATCTGATTTTTCGCTTTCTCGGGTACTAGCATAAGATAAATGTCGTGAGCAAAGTTCTTCAACACCATCCAATATCCAATCCGTGCATAGTTTAACTTTAAAAAGTTTGTTTAAGTCTGGTACTAACATAAGATTAATAAAATAAGAGCTGAAATTACCAAAATTTAATAGTCAGTAAAATCAACATAAGAAAAATAACTAGTCATGTTTCTGGATGCTTTTGAAAATCCGAAGGAGGGAGGCACCCGACGGCAATTGAAATAAACATTTTGATCACAAAGGATCTGCTGAACTTCTTTCTGCACAACCGTCATTACCTTGGCCGGATCATGGACGAGGGCTATTCTATTCTGGTGGCTCTCCTGCAAGATATCAGCACCAGCGTCTTTTCAGTTTGCTGAGCAACATCCAGCCGGTCATAGTGAAGTCTTTCGGGAGGTCCCCTGCCCGACGTCCTGCGCATGGCCTGCAGGAAGCCCAATCCGCTATGGAGCACAACTAAGGAGATCTGGAGTTTCCCCAAGACTGTCATAGTCCGAATAATAAACTTTGCGACTCTCAAATGTTCGTGTAGTCGCCGATTGTTTGCATATCTGATGGCGACGCATTAGTTGCAGTCGGTTGGGCCAATTGTCCGCAATTTTCCTGTTCGCCAATTGATTTTGTAGGCTTAATGGAAGCGGAAATCGCGAATAGATGGCACAAGGTTCGATTGTTACTAAGAATCTAGTCAACTAGATTAAAATCATTTTTCTAAAGGGAAGGGAACCTCGTCTTCTTTCCACAACCCAATATTTTGTAAATGTATTTGTTGACTATGCAAAGCAGCCTTTGGCATAAACTTTTAAGTAACCCCATCCGATGGTAAGCGGCTTCATCCGAGAGGACCCAGCCCCGGTCCAGCATACATTAGTATTCATAACCAAATGTCATATATAATATTTTTGGGTGTACCAATGGCCAAATCCCCTTGGGCAACGCACTGCGTGACATCTTTGTTTGTGGTCTGACCTCCTGTACGGCCAAAAAATAATCTCCTTCCTTTCTTGATCCCTTCCCCAGTTTCCCCCTTTGGGTCCTCTTCGAATACGGCCTTCAGCTATTTGATGGCTTTGCAATCGCTCCACTCTTTTGTTTTGTGCCTGGAATATCTAATGGATGCGTGCAACTAATTGAGTTGCCAGCAAAGGGATTTGGCTCTGCTCCTTGAATTGCAAATCCTTTAGCCAGGGATAAATGGTTTTGGTTTCCCTTGTTCCCCAGTACTTAATGAATCGGATTCTGAGGATTTCGTAAAATTCAAAAAACAAATTTCATGCAAGCAAAAATGTACATACGAGCAGTAGATATGTACAAATTTAATTATTCA
Organism: Drosophila jambulina; assembly: GCA_018152175.1. Taxonomy (NCBI): domain Eukaryota; kingdom Metazoa; phylum Arthropoda; class Insecta; order Diptera; family Drosophilidae; genus Drosophila; species Drosophila jambulina. Next base: position 24,596,835 of record JAECXH010000114.1, on the reverse strand, counting down.
CAAGAAAATGGGGTAAAAAATAATTAAAATGAAATAATTTGTTGTCTATTTAAAGATTATTAATATTATATATTATTATTAATATGTATACAAAATCTGTAGTTTAGAAATTTAATTAATTCCTTTTCCATCAATTATATATTATTTTGTCGATTTCCTTAACAATATTTATGAATATTGTTGGTATCAGTTTCAGAGTGACCGTGCTTTTGTCTTAATTCTGATCATTTCCATCTTATTTACCATCATTTCGGAACGGTGGAATTAAAACCCAAACAAGAAGATTTAAATTAAATAATGCTACTATTGTAAATGGTAAATGTGAATGCACATTATTTTATTGTGCTTATTCAATAAATGGTAAAAACTTGTGGAATATTTCCCAATTCATTCCAATCTATACTGCTCTCCACGTCTGAGCAACATGTTGCCTGCACCTGTTCAATAATTGATGTAAATCTGTCAGCACTGTGAAGTGTCACACCCGTTCCAACCAGTCCTGACTGCTGGTGCTGAGTGCCTTGTTGATCCTTTTTATTCCTGTTCCTGTTGTTGTTTCAAACCGGCAACTTGTTCACAACTTTTGATGGCACTTGCAAAAAAAGGAAGCAAAACTCCATGGAAACTCCGCAGCTGTTGGGTGAAAGGCTGGTGAGGAGGGGGATTCACCTGGTAACCTAGGACTACGAATTGCAGAGGCCTATGGGCAGACTAAAACTTATGTATAAGCTCTTGGGGAATGATAAATAGCCGGGCTCAAGTGGCCGCCCAAGCACAAAGCGACCTGCAGGCCAAACGAGCTTCTCACCTTTTGGCCTTATGCAAAGGCACAAGACGGAGGAATCCTGGAGAGAAGCAAGCCCGGAAAGGCTGCCAGGATAAGCCCGAAAACGTAATGAAAATGAGATGAAAATTATTGCAACGTAAATCAGGCGCCCAGCTGGGAATATCCCCCAGTGTCTGGCTTCTGGTTATCCAGCAACTCCAACTCCCCACATTATCCCCATCCACATCCTCTTCTCGCTAAACGTTTTCCACAGCTTAATTTGGCTTTCATTGCTTTGGTTCGTTTCTTCCCATTTTTTCCCTCCATTTTCCGATTTCCAAGCGGCCTGACATGAATTATTTAACGATCTCCAGCTGCGTTGATGCGATTTTCGCCGAGGATGCCTCTAAATTAAAGCCCTAACCAGCTTAATGCAATGACAACCGCAAAGGGGAGTAGCGAATGTAGGAGTGGAAAAAAGAATTCTTCATTTAATACAACAATGTGTGGGTCAGGACAATAAGCGATTCCCCCTCGGGAACCCCTTTCCCTTCTCTTCCTGCCAGGACTTAACTCTTTCTGCCCACGTCGACTTTCCAATTTCAAGTAAAAAATCCCGCGAATGAACATGTAAACAACACACTAGGTGGACTTATGAAAGCCTGCACAAGAGGAACTGCGGTAGCCAAGAGAGAGACAAACGGGAGAAACAAAGGAGAACCCCGAAATGCAAGGAAAAATCGACTAAGAATGATGGCGGTTATGGTGACTATACTCGAATCTATGATGACCTGGATGGAATCAGGCAACAAAAACTTTGTAGGTACAAATATAATTAGAGCTTATTAATTTCTTATTGACGAAGTAGATGTAAATATTTCAATGTGGGGTTTAAAAATGGTTTAACAACATAGTGTTAAAATAATTTAGAAATGTTTGTTTTTAAGTAAGTTATTGAATATTTATGTAAACGTTAAATTATGAAATATGTGGGATTTACTTTTATTTAATTAGTTATTATTAGCTTAGCATTATATAAATTTAGTTATTTATTATTAATTAGTTCTTATTAGCTCAGCATTAGATAGATTTTTTAATGATATTATATTATTATTGATACATTTAAAACAAATTAATTTTCATTAAGAAACGGAATTTGCAACAACTCTCTCTGTCCCAATATTCCCCTCAATTCAGGAAATACAAACTTTCCCTGATGGGATACTCGCTCGGCCAAAAACCAAATGAAATCTTCCCTGCGGGAGGTCGAGGAAAGCTGGTATCTGTATCTGCGGACTGCAAACTGCAACGGCCCAAATGTATCTATATCCGCAGTGCCAATGTGTCTGCGTGGCCATGTGAGTGTGTGTCCGAAACAGTTTGCAACAAACTGGTGTGCATTGCCCGGGCGAAAAATCCTAAAACCAAATAAAATCCGCTCCGCAGTTGAACCCACTTGAAATATATATTTTTGGCAATGAAAATAACCCCCACAACGCAGGAGAAATAGAATACAAAAACGTTGTTATAATAAATGGAATGAAGAGCCAAAGCGTGTTGGGCTGCGAGGAAATGTTGCACCAGCGGCACTGGCAGCAGCACCAACAAAGTGCAGTCAGAGCATCCTAGCAGATAATCCCTGGGAAATTTGTCTAACTTCCCCGTTTCCCCCACGCTCTCGTGGGGGTTCCCACACCCGCTAAGGCTGATGAATGACGCCGCTGCTGTGCAAATTATAAGAGCAATTTGCATTACGTTCGCCTTTAGAGCCCTGATCCCCCGAATTTCCACCGCCTTTTTCGCTGCGGATTAAGCGCCGCACATTGTTACCAGCTGCGTGGCGGATGAAATTTTAGATTGCCGAGTTAGTTATGGCGGTTAAGTGGGGCACAATATATACGAAAGCCGCTTGGACAATGAAGGCATCTTCTAACCTTAAAAAAATATGACGAACGGAAGTTAACTCCTTGTAAAAACTATGCTATGTATCTTAAGATTCATATTTTGCTATGGGTTTTTCTAAATCTCACACATGATTCAATTCAAACCTCTCTTCTAATCCATTGCAATGCTTCTGTTTTGATCTCAACGTGCTCGTAACTGGGAGCGTTAAGTTCGACCTAAAACAATTCTCCCCCATTCGGCAGTTCCGCTGACATCATCGCTTTTCTAACTTGTTTCCCCCATAAAAATATCCTCACATCCCGGCAATCATCTAATTGAAATCGAGATGAGATCAACCGTACTAACTCTCACACCGAGCCCACTACAAAACCATTTAATAGTAGACTCGGAGCGAATCCGCTTCCACCCCCGTGGTGGAATAATTGCAAATACATAAATAAGTTGATGGTGGATCGGGCTTTAAAGCGTAATAAATTTTGAATGCGCCATTAGCATGATTTATGCCCATTTAATTTTTCATAACAATGAAAAAAGCACAACGGCAACACAGGACACACGGGATGACAAACAGGACAGGCCGGCATTAGCAGGACAATAGAGCAGGAAGTTCGAGCGAGGGGAACCGGCGCACTCTCTCATCATAAACAAGAGTGCATAAAAAATGCTGCGAACGAGGCGACAAGCGGCAACATAATTGAATAGTAAAAGCGTTGCACTGAAATTAACCACCACAAAATGACGCAAATAATGCTAAAAGGCTGGGGGATTGGGCAGGAGGTTGTATGGTCACTGCCATGTACGGACGATTAAGTTTCATTGAAATTGAATTACATTAAAAAAAGGGAAATGGCAGAAGCGGAGGAGGAAAGTGCAAAAGGCAAGCGTTTCATTCAGCGGGTCCTGCCGGACAATAGTGCACAAATTAACTTACAAAAGCTAAATAAAAATTGCCAACGCGGCAGTCAACGTGTGGACGCTCTGACTGGACGCATTTTCCTTTTATCCTTGCAGCCTGCCATCTGCCTTAATTTCAGTCCTGCCTCGCTCCCTGTAGTTTACGGCTCTGGGCTTGTTTATGCCAAGTTCTTATCGCGCTTATTGTCATCCAACCAAGCAGCCGGGCTACCCCAACAACCCAGCCAACCCGAGCAAACAAAATAAGCAGCCCGAAAACGAGTTGCTTATAAAGTAATTTGCGGATTTATTAAAAGTTTTCAGCGCCTCCAGACGCGGTCTTTGTCTGACTGGAAAAAGGCTGTTTTCCTTTAGCCACTGCTGCCAAGTCTCCTTCGCTCCCAGGGACTGTGGCCAATTAGTTTGCCTAATTCCTGAGGTGAAACGCAAAACGCTTTAATTGAATTCTGCGGTTCTCGGCGGGGACCCCAGCTGAGAGGTATTTAATCAGTTGAACAAGTTTCAACAAATAAATGGAACCTCTTAGATCATTTTTAAAATAAGGGCATATTATTAACTTTATTATCTCTGAGCAATATTTGCAAATTATCTTTAGTATCTGAGCTTCTTAAAAATCCGATCCCGCTTGAAGCCAACTCGTTACACCACCTACTTGTACTATACATTTTTCCTCTTTCAACTTTAGTCTATGATTTAAATATTATCTCAGCAGATGTTTCATTCTTCCCCGGGTGGGTTAACGGCACTTCCTTTGTGTAAGTTTTCCTCTCACAAATAAATCAAAAAGGAACTCATCACCACACGACAAAATAGCAGCAGCCACATAAATCTACTTGACGCAGCAAGACCCCGACTTCGCACAGACCCCCCTGGCAGTGGGTGAGATTTATGAAACAGTCAAGTATTTTCTATTTAAGTTAATAACAATCATAATAATGGCAACGGGAAAATTGATGCAGCCCAAGCTGTGAGAGTAAGGAAGCGGCGAAGGAAGCGTTACTGGGGCAGAGTTTTCCTTTCCTCCCACACACAACCTGATGATAGATGATAGATGATGTGCATATAAGCGCAAATAAACACAAGATTCGCTCTTGTCTACGAAAATAAGTTCCATTTTTCCTGCGGGGAGTCCTTGAAGCGGAGCACGAAACCTTCTTGGCAGGGCGAACGTAATAAGCCGTAAGGTGTCCTGTATGTCGGCGTCTGCTTGGGGTAAAAGTCTTTGCATATTTGAGCAGCTTGTTGTTTCATTGTGCTTTGTGCATTTCTGTGACATTCGCTTAAAAATTCCATTACACTAAGCTCGAATTACAAACATCAGCAACGGATACGAAGTTGGCAAGGAAAAAGTCCCTAAATGGAGCCTCGATACCCTTCATTACTGTAACTGGCTTATATTTTTCTTGTTAACTTGTTTAATTTAACATTATTGCTGTACCTTCGTATATAAATGATATTAAATTCGTGTAATTTTGCCAGTCTTCAAGAACTCTGACCGGAAATCGAGCACCCCGATCGAAGGGTATCGCAAATCTCATTTCAGGCAGCGTTGAACACACAAAGTATGAAATATACCAGACTGGCAGTGGAAAATATTTGGCTTTTAAGAAATGTCCTGCGCTTCTCTCCTTTCGCCCAGCATCCGCGCAGAAATATCATTTCACTTTTCATTAGGCTGCGAAGAGCACTCGAGCAGCTGCCAGCTTGTGATTTTGAGTAGCCTGCGGCTGCACTTACCCAACACCTTGAGAGATTCTCAAATTCTAATGCCGTTCCGGGAACTTTGTAATCAAATTAAATTTGTGTATTTAGCAACAAGTTAAACAACAAATTTCCATAGTTCCCAGCCAGCAGCCAGAACTACGACGAGGGTCGAATGGAAATGCCTGCCGGCAGTTTTTTTGGTCTGTCGAATATCTTTGATTTTTCTCCGAACTCTGCCCAGAGTACGGCACTGATGGATTGTGGTTAGCCCCTGGCAATTTCCCAACCAAATCGCCTGCCACTTCCCAATCTTCCCACTCAGACTCATTAAATTTTTAATCATCCTGTTGTTTGTAGCCTAACCATAACTGTCAATAGCAATTAGTGGGGGGCCAAAATGAATATGTCTCCGCCGCACTTGGGTAGAGTGTTCGGTCCTGGTCTCGTGGATGCTGGGTCAGGATTTTGAGGTCAAGAGAAGTCAATTATGCCGCAGGCGTGACTGTGCGTACATCAATTTAATTATAACTTCTCAGCTGTCTTCTTGTAGGTTCTCTATATATCTCGGTTAATCTAAAGATATGCGTATACACAACAATAAAACTACCACTGTTAACAAGATATCTAAAAACAACTAATTTCCAGTTTTAACGAAAAATCTACACGGATTCGGATTTCCTAGACCAATTCTAATTTTTACTTCCAAAAAAACCACTCAGATTAGTATTTCCCTCTGTTAAGTCTCTTTACTAGTATATATAACTTTGGTTATACCATATTTCTTCAATTGTTAGCAGCTAGCTTAAGATTTCATAAATTCCTTAAACAAGACAATGCCAATTTCAACGCCTAATTAGACAACGACTACGGCCAGTTTCAGGCCTTGTTAAAATAAGCTGGAAATCCTTTAAGCGGCTCCCAGACAGACAATGGCCAAAACAAGAGAACTATTCTCGTCTGTCCAGGTATTCGCCATTCAGGGGTAATTTCCCTAATGCGATTTGGGCCCAGAACGAAACGAAACTCGCCCCAACTGGAGTCTCCTCGCACAGATGGTCATAATTAACACACGTTGTCAGTCGTCAGTCTGGCAGGAGGAAAAACAGAGGAGCTGGAAAGATGAGTGCCAGACAGACGGCAAACCCAACCGAAACCCAAACGAAAGTTTCCCCAGGCCGACAGAGGATAGTGGGGAGAAGTTTTCTGGGAAGCAAAATACACACATGACAATAATAATTATTGTCTTGATTATGCTCCCGTGCATGTTTTACTTGGCCAAGTTTGCCATTTAGCCAAATTGCCAGACATTTGTCTTCCTCTCGGCTCGGTCTGGTTATCCTGCTTATATCAAATTCATCTCTGGCATTTTTATGCTCCATCTTCACCTTGAGCGGCGTCTGGAGCTCCTCGCTTAAGAGCTTTTCATTTAGCTTAATTAACTTATAACAATTTTTATGCTGGTTTATCGTCTTAATTAATAACCGCCAGGCATAAATCGTGAGGGGGATTACACTTTAAGTGTATTTTTGTGACAGTTTCGTGGATGATGAGGTGAGGCTCTTTAAACCATAACATTTCGTTTGAAGACTTTTAGCTGACTGAAAATATCATAATATTTAATACAATTCCTTAGGTTAGCATTTATATATTAATATAACAACGAAGTAATGTTTCCTTTGATCCGAATATTTCCATTTTTTAAATTCCATAAAATATATTTCCAATTTCTTAAGGAATGTATTCGATTCGCATTTGATTTTCTTGAAGTGTTCCCTTTGATTTATAGCGAGCTAATCAAAGGACTCAATCAGGCCAAAAGAAATGCGTCTCGAATACAACTAATTTATTTAAAATGCTCATTCATGTCATGCCGAATTCTTGGCCATTCATCAAAAGTCAAATGCAAGGGAGGGACACGGGTCAGTCGACGCGTCGCGTCCTTTGTGCGGGTTCGGCTTGACCTGACCCCCAGAGCCACCGCCATCTTATCCGTCTTCGTCTGCCCTCCGAAGCTCCGCAATTAATATTGAAAAGCTCAAGGAACTCCGGCACCAGCATCAACATAAGGATCGGGATAAGGGTAACGAATGGTTGAATGAATGGCCATCCAAATCAAGATGATGATGGAGCTGGTGAAAGCGAGCGTGTGACAAATGTCCTGCTGCCTGTTTGGAAAAGATTTTCTTGAATTCTGACAAAACATTTCGGACGTTGGGCTGGTGGGTGTGGGTAATTAATTGAACTCCCAGCAGATAGTCACTGCCCGAAGACTTCTTTGAAGTCAAATGAAGTTTTGGGACAATGATGTGGGCGTAAAACAGTTTTCAATAGATATTGTACACATGTTAGGTTGTCGTACGTAGTAGTGTTACGTTGTAGGAATAATGTCGCATTCAATATATTAAAAGTTCAAAAATATAAACCAAACATTTACAACTGAAGACGGGAACAGGAGTCTTACCGATATATGCGTTACTTAATATCCTGATACTCGAGCTTCGATCTCAAAAATGAACACGTCTTGGCCACCACCATCGAGGAGTCCGAGAGCGGGGTGGTGGATGATCACAGTCCTGGTAACAAAAATTCAGCCACCTGTGGCTCCCCCAGTACCATTGCGACGTAAACAGTGAAATTAATTGTATTAGCATAAATTTCTATAATACGTTTCGTGTAAAAACGCGTTCATTTTGGGGCACTGATATGTAACGTAAAACTGAACTTAAAGTTCTTTAAAACAATTTTACAAGCTGTCCAATGTAGTTTCTTTGATGCTGGCGAAATTCGTCGGCTTCAAGGCATAATATCCCCCAAGCTAATTGAACTTTTCAGCCAAGTTTAATAAGCGTTGAGCTGTGAAAATTTGTCAGTCAGTCATTGGGTCCGCAGCGGCTTAGCCATTATGTGGGCGTGGCGTGACTGGGCAATTATTTTGGGCCCGATGCCAGGGTGCCATGCTTAATGAGCTATAAGTATCTGAAAACTGTCGAGGCATTTGCATGATGATGTGGCAATATCTCCGGCTTGTATATAGCATCTATATCTGGCTGCCACTAAGTATGCAACAAAGTTTTTGACAAACGACGACGACTGTCGGCGGGGGCGGCTCTGGCAATTAATTTTCCAACTTGATGAGACAGCACAGAGAGAGCGATCCATGAGTGGCCAACTGAGAAGTGAGAACGTAGAATCATTCCCGTCATGGCCATCACATTACGTCTCATTAACGTTTTGAATGCATCGCGGAAATCATTCATTTCCACCCGCAAAACGAAAATGAGCACAGTTTTCGTTGAACTCTGTAAACTCTCCAAGTGATTTTTCAGCTAACAAAAAAGCACCGATGACATCGCAGACTAGCCAAAAAAAAAAAAGAAACACAGAGCAAAAGTCAACCCTCACAAAAAAAAGGAAGAGAGGGAAAACAGGAGAGGAAAATGTTTTTCAATTGAATTGATTTTGAATGCGCTCCGTCTGACTTGTGTCTGTGTTTGGTCCATTGAAAAGTGCGTACTTTACTACAACAGAACACAGCCACCCACTACACAGAGAGAAAAACCTTTTTAATTTAAACAAATGAATATGGCTTTAATTAAAAAACTATTTTAAAATGTTATAGATACTCCACATTGGATATCATTTATATTTAGTAAGAAATAGGGTTTCAAACTTTCACTATTACAATTATTTATGGTATAATATATTTGAAAAATGATTATTTTATTTTTTATTTAAGTGCACCCTCCCTGGCTTTTGTCTGGTCGTGTGTTTGCCACGCCTACAGCAACATCCTCTTCCCCTGAGGATGAAGTCCCACCCCTGACTCCACTCATCTGCTCAGCATCCAATGCATTGATTGACTTTTGCGTTGACATTTGCGCCGGGTTATCACTTCTTTGGGGGATTCCCCAGCTGGTGCCCCTCCCCAATTCGACATTGTGTCCCCCACAATAAACGCATTATGTTGCCATTAGTTGAGTGCCAGAAGAGCCTTCCGCTTGTTTGCCAGCTTCCGTTGTTGTCCTGCGTCTGTCGTGCGTTTGTCCGCTTGTTTATTTGTTTGTTTGTTTGCCTTTCCACCTAACAATAAAAAATTTCCACTCAATGGGGGCTCGACGGGAAAACTTGAAAAGTTTTCATTCCTTGGATTGTTAATTTAGTTAAACAGTTCTCAAGTTGCTCATCGAGTTTAAGGTGCTGCACATTGAAGTTGATTGAATGGGGTCTATCGTTTAATTAATCTTTGAAATTTATAGAATCGGGAAGGCCAAGGAGTTGGCAGAAATAAAAGGGCCAAGGAGTTTAAGGCTTCGATACTAAATTGACGTGCAAATTGATTTAAAGTACCGTAAAATCGAGATCTTTAAGACAATTCATTTGAAGTGCAATAAAAATCTTAATCTAGAACAGAATAACAGGTATAAAGTTACGCATCTTGTTATTATAGGGTCTTTGGTAAAGTTATGTAAACTTTTAGTTTTTGTGTGAAATTACAAATTTTAAATCTACATTTTTAGTCTAACTTTGCATACCTATCTTCACTTCAAATACTCCCTTGAGCTTAACTTAATCCACTTCAATTATGTAAACGATCAAGCATAAATGGCTTCACTGCCCATTAAAAGTTGCGATTAACATGTAAACAATCATGGGCAATTGCTGGCAGAGCAGGAGCCTCAGGCGTCCCCTTCTGCTTATCCTTCCGCTGACAGCATAAAAATAACACATAATCATTTTATTAGCTCAAGGAGAACTGTGCAGTGAAGCATGGGAGTCGTTACGCCGGATGGTCCATCCTGTTGCTATATCGCCAGTTCGCCGGAATCAACTCGACTGAAAGGAACCCGGCCCTGCGTCGTCCTCGATGTCCTCGATGCTGTTGTTACAGTTGCTCCTGCTACTTGGGTTAACATGTTGCACTGGTGGCTCCGCTCCAATCATGGGCCATGTGTGTGCGTGGGCCGAGCAAGCCAGTGGAAGTTTTCTCGTTAGTGAAACTAATTATCCGTTGTCGCTGTCAGCAAATTTATCGTTAAACGCTAGGTGACAAGTTGAAGCCGAACGCATCTGTTACCCCCACAAAGCCCCATCTGTCTGCCAGAATCCCCTGCTAGAGTCCTTTAAGAGGACATTGCCTGACTTGCCGATTTGCTACCAACAGAAGATAAACAATGACTTTGGGTATTGCCTCTTAAGTCATCGAATGATGATATAGAAATTAGTTCCTTTCCCCTAAAATTAAAATTAATAAAACTCAAAAACCATTTTTTATTTTTAGTTACTATTCAATTTCAATTTAAATACCCTTTTTACTTGCTTTTTCCTCTCCTGTAGATAATTAAATTATAATTTAACATTGCGATGGTTTCTTTTTCCCATTAAAAAACCGCAACTCACAAATGCTGTTCCGTTTGCCTTACTCACTCTCCAGCCGCCTCATTCTCCAGTATTTTGTGCACCGGAAATGGTTGTCGATTTGCAACAAATGGCCTCCGGATGTTGCCACATGGCGCACGTGAAGCTTGGAGCGGGAAAAAATTTGCGGGATTTTTGTAACTCTAACCCCTTGGGGCCATTAATTGCCTAGCACGTAATTATTTTGTAGTTAAAATGGGCGCGGTAGCCACGTTGTAACCCGTCCTCTCCCGAAGAGCACACTCGGTTGCATGGGGAGTCATGCATAATTTGGGTCTCGGAGTTTGCAGCTAATTAAAAGCGCGTCGCCTGCCTGAAATTAGTTGGGCGAAAAGGGTGAGCAGACCTGCATGGGTGGGAATTGAGGGAGGGGGTTGTAAATGGATTGGGGATGCGTGGCCGAGCATTCACAGGTGGCAAGTTGTGACATTTCAATTAGCGGCGATACTGTGTGCTCCTTTTTCCCGCAGTAAAATTAGAGAAACGAGTCTCTGGCTTCTTTTCAAT